>CM077100.1:29623408-29665421 GCA_039619505.1 Cimex hemipterus | reverse complement strand
TCTCTCTCTCTCTCTCTCTCTCTCTCTCTCTCTCTCTCTTTCTATCTCACGTTCTTAAAGAGTCCTAACTTTGCATGGAAAAAGAAAATACTTCATCATCATTATTTCTATCTATCTCTCTCTTTCTCTCCTCTCTCTCTCTCTCTCTCTATATATATATATATATATATATATATATATATATTTTGCACTATTTATCTATCTACTACCAATCGATCTATTTACCTAATCTATCTATTTATTTCTGTACGTCTAACCATCATCTATTTATTTATTATCGATCTATGTGTTTTCCTATCTCAATCAGTTTGGTTCTCTCTCCCTCTTCTCTCTTTTTTTGTCTCTCTTTGTATCTATCTATCTGGCTTTCTATTCTCAATTTCTCATTATCTCTCATCGTTGTGTTCTCATTTCGTTCTACCAACTATGCCCTTATTTGTTCTTTTCTCACGAGATTTCTTTCCATTTCTCTCCATCTCCCATTTTATTGCTATTATGCACCTTAAATTTTTATTTTTATTTTACTGTAAATTTCTTTTACTCATTTGAGTCATTGAAGTTAGACTTAATATTGTAAATGTTTATGGGAATCGTTAAAAAAAGCCTGTTGGAAAATAACAAAACCATCAACAACCTACGCTCATATTGAGAGAACCAGAAAAGCATACTGGTGGGAAATTGTATCCGCTCTTCGATTTTGTGGAAAATTTTAAATTTTTTATTTTAAACCATCTCTATCTATCTATCTCTATCTCTATCTCTCTCTCACTTACTTCACTCCCTGTTCATTCCTTTCTTTCTCGCAACCAGCAAAGCTAAACTGAACCTGGAAAGTAGTCTATGCCGATCAGGTTCGTCATGCTCGTATCGCAGATAAGCAAGCACCACCGTATTTAACTTTAAACAATCATCAATATCGAATAGTAATGTAAAACTTTCTTACGTTATTTGTTTTATTGACGACTTCAATACTTAACACAATTTAATAAACAATTTGTGTAACCATTTGACGTAGAAAATGAAATTATTGGTATCGTTTGACTTTCTGAATAAGGCTTCTTCATTTATTGCTTGAACGTCTGTTTTTATTGAGAGCAAATAAATTTTATTGTCTTTTCCAATCACTTACCCTTTGGTTGCCGGACAAATGACTTCCAGGTTTTAAAACGTTTTAAAATAAAGAAAAGTACTTTCGAGTTGTAAAAGAAGACGTTAAAATGTGGGCTTTACGACTGTCTTGGTTCAATTATAATGCTTTTGTAAAACACATTGTTAAATGAAATACTTCTGACTAACTTTTCTCAATTTAACTGCCGAAAAATCAATCGGGTTTTAATAACTCTAACAATTCATAACTGAACTATTTCCAAGTTTATAATAACTAAATACTAGAGTTTGGGGAACTTTGCAATTACTACTAGAGAGAAACATAGACATCAAATAGCTTTCAATCTCAATTGAAAAGTTCGAAAGCGTTTCTATATAAATTTAACAAAAGCTAAAACATTAACAAACATTAAACATTACATGTAGTTTGATTCGCTACTCGCACGATAAAGTTCGTCGTGTGCCTCTTACCTGAAATAAACTTAGTATTATGGTCCGATTTTCGACATAATTCGACTTCTACCACTCGAATTATTCCTTTTTTGAAAATCGAAAAAGAAAATATTGAAAAGGACGGTAAATATCCTTACAGAAATTTCAATTCAATTTTTGGTATAAAATAAACACTAAATCTATCAAAATCTATTACAGTTAAAATTTGTAAATAAAACTATATACGGGAATGGGCTGTAAATTGGACTTAAATTTAGAAAACAGAAAATGAACAAAGCCGAATAAAATAAAGTAAATTTTCACGAAAGAAAATAATACAAGAATAATAAATTAAATCTCACGTTCCTTCCGTCGGCTCCTTTCTTCACCTACGACGGTTCACAGGGGATAAAGATCAGAGAGAAACGATGGTTCGGGAAAAAAAAGGAACGGAAAACCGTTACCTCGTGGTGGGTACAACTATCACGCTACAGGAACGGTTCGATCGACGAAAATAGGGTGAAACGACAAACCACGATCTCGAGAACGTGAAAACAATTATTTCCGGAGACTAGAACGAAATTTCAGCCACCAAATAATCAATTTTAACAAAACATTTGGTGCGTTCGACGACAACTGGTCCGAATAAGAAACTACAATATGGCTGGACCGCAGACCGACAATCCAAAGTAAAACTGGGTGGAATCATCCCCTCGGCTCTGAAGGTTGAAGTTCAGTTTAGCTTAAGCGTGAAGTTCCAACAAATAAATAAACAGAAACGCACCAGTCTTAACGTACTACGATATAGAAATGAAAATATGAACAACAAAATTAAATGAACTTCTTTCTAAAGTTTAAACTAAAACAATTTGCCAACCTTCCTTGTCAGTCTCTGTTGTCCACCTTATGGTGTCGGCAACGGAGACAATTTTTAATCTGACGCTTTAACCTTCAGGTGGAAGTGCGAATCGTTGTTACTCTACTTCCTCCGTCCTCCCCGACGGAGTCCCGGCGCACTGCCAGAGTGTTCAGCCTTCCTTCATCACAACTATTGATACCTCACTATTGATAACCCTCCTTGAAGGACGGCTAAAACTTTATCCATTTGGCTCTAACCTGCAGCTCATGAAGAAGACAAGATCAAGAAGAAGACCATCTGATCGAATAGCTGAAACCGGGTAGAGAATTTAGTAAGGAGGAGACAATTTTGAACTGCAGATTGGGGCCGGCGAATAACAAGTCGTTCGAACTTGTTTTGGCTCTGGCGTCAAGCACGATTCTAAGTGACGTACTCTGCTGCTGGGTGGCTTCAACACCGCATAATGGGGGTATAAAATATCTATTAGTCTTTCCCAGGTTCGGAATGGGTACTCAACACATATGGTTTTGTTCCGTGTAATCTTGGAAAACCGATCTATATTCCTTTTTTAAGACTGGAGACTGACAAAAAATTTCTCCAGTCAAGAATGGTCTCTTGGTAATTCTTTCGAAAGACGGCAAGGACGGATTTTCACGGAACGGGAGCGCCACGACATTATTGCGATTGACGGATAGCCATAAAGTATCTCGTACTATTTAGAATCAGAGTTGAAAAAATCATCCTGGAAGTGGAGGAACGGTGTCGGGCACACCGTTATTAATTAACTTAACGCAAATTAATTAACTTTTTCATCTGGGGTCTAAAGATTGATAGAAAAGAATGTTCAGCTCTAGTCATCTCCGAATTTAATCCTTTGGCCATGACCACTAAAGCAACTTATTTTATATTTGTAAAGCAACTTGCAAATTTGGAGACGAGCTTATTCTAGCTCCTCCGATAATATACGAGAATAATTCCGCGCCCAGGATCTCATCGATTTCCTCCAACTGAACTGGTCCTCATAAGAGACTAAAATAACACTAAAACTGCAATTAACATTAAATTTGCAACCTAACTGGAAACATTCATGGTAAAATATGACAAAGTTCACGACAACTTCTCTACGTTCTTTCCAGCGGTACACCGTTTTCTATAATTACATCGAATCAGAATGCAGATATTTTGTGCTAATCAGGAAAAAGTAGCGACGGTGTGGAAAATGAAGGGTGGGTTTATCTTGTAATTCAAAGTTTTGTCCTGGGCAAAATTTATTTACCAACTTAAACATAATACAAATGCACACAATGTAAGAAAATTTCAACGTATTGAACAAAAAAATATATATATAAAAAGAGACAACATGTATAGTGAACAGTCAAATTAAATTTCTCTTTTTTCTGTGCTTTTTATTAGGTTAAATTTGGGTTGTACAACTTGAGATTTGTTGTTATTTTTTGTCGATATTTAGTGTAGATATTTTGTCCAATTTTCTCTTTTCGTTGATAGTTATATTATTGTCTCTTTTTTTATGGGTTTTATTTCCTTTTTTTATTAAGTTTCACTTCAGGTGCAGAATCACCTGACGCACCTTGTCGAACGAGTAGCGAATCGGGTTGTATTATTCTAAACATCTCACACACAGTTTCATGCACTTCATGAAATTTAAGTTTTTATACAAACGGCATAAAAGTGTTTGTTTCTATATTGACGGTGATAATATGGAGTTTCAATGTAGGGAACGTATTTCTGATGAAGCTCCAATCCCATTCCACGTTTTTTTTTGAGCATCGTTAATGTGTATTGAAGCTAAATGTTTACCATTGACCTTACCAATTAACTAATGGTTCTCGGTTGAATTAGTTGTTCCAGTTACAATATTTGATTAAATTAGCCGTTTTCCTCGGGTAGTGGGGGAGGTTGACCCCACGGTAAAGGATTTCTCTCCAATCCCAAACGCATAAAACGACCTTTGAGCGGTCCGTGCTTAGGAGGCACACCATGTATTTACAGAATCCATTTTCATCCCGCGTAACTAATCCTCTAAGAAATAGACAGTCTTCAGGAGAAAATTTTCTCACCTCTAAAGTTCACAACCCCTCGAAAACTATAAACCAACTAAAAGGTTGAATCTTTCATGTTTCACAAGCAATTGAACCTTTTCGAAGAGCATTTTAAACAGCGAATTTAAAAAACGTCATACAGGGTGTCAACTTACAATTGTCACCCTGGATTCTCACTAAAACTACTCACGTAGGTTAGCGTAAATATTTTTTCCTGTATAAAATTTATACATGCGTCAATTTGATAGTAGTGAACAAGAAAAGATCTGGCAAGAACCTCTCAAACCAAGGGGATGAGGGAGAGGAGCCGGCCATTGCTCAGGAACTCTCAGTGTTTAATATTGCAGTTGTTGACTGGTTTGCCGTAGGAGGTCACGAGGCTACTGTCATTCTCCGACTAAATTGGTGGGTGGGGAATGTGCTATGGGAGTTGAGGATTAATCTTTTGAGGAGGAGGAGTTCAAAAATTTTAGCTAGGATTGGAAGAAGCCTTATAGGGTGTATGACGATCAATTAGTAAGTAGCAGCAGTTCGTAATTAAATATAAACGCTCGATGCCAACCTTTGAAAACATTGAAGAGTTTGGCATACAATAAATTCATTAAGACTATTAAATGTAAAACTAATATTAGTCCGCTTAAGTCAGTGTGAAGTGTGAGGTTATTACATATATATTTATTTACAGGACATTTCTTTTTTTTTACGATCTGTCTGTACAATGTACGATGTATCTGCTCGATTCTGTAGTTTTTTCTTTTACATCGACTGAGTCATTGTGCACGGATGTTACTATGTAAATGTAAATACCTGTGTCTATTTGCAATGTACTCAATTTTTATCCCTTTTTCTCATTTTTTCCCTTGCGTGTTTAGTATGTCGGGGTAATTATTTTTATCACTCCTCCAGCCTGATGGCTTTGCCACCGCGGGCCCACCAAAAGTGTAACCAGGTCGACATTATTTACAATAACTTTATATCAGATGTAAAGGAAAGGACAGGACAAAAAAGTGGCGATGTTCACCACAACATTGGTTTTGGGCCCAGCGTAGTTAATAGGACGACTGCAGGTCGAAGGACCGGACAGACCTGAACACATTGCACTGTCAACTGTGGGATAGGCTGATGGTATCAGCAAAAATGTAACATCTTATTTATTTTTGCCTACAAATTAAATTTTATTGCCCGCATGTACCATATTAAATCCTCTAGTTTTAAACTGCTGGGTTTCTTATCCTCTCCTTATATTACTCTTCTGATCTCAACCCAAATGTCTTCACCATTCTTAACATATCGCTTGTAATTTCAGTGCTTGAATATTCTTCTCCCGTTTGTCTTTTAGATCATTTATTGAAAGTTCTCTGACGGCGTCTTGCTTTCTTTGTCTTTTAGAAAAATTTCTCTCCCTAGAGTTGATGAATCTCATCTGTCACAACTGATCTTCACTATTTTGTTAATATTGTTTCTTCCGCTACTTTTTATTTTTATTTTAAAATCCTTTTTATTAATCGTTATGAGTAGTAATTTTGTTTTTGTTTGTTTTTTTCAAATCAGTGGAACTCTACTTTAGTATTCTCATGTTAATTAATGGAATAACGTGAAACCTATGGTACAATTAAATTATATGTGTACAACGCCCTAAAGTGGTGGAACATTTCATTTGTGTTTATATACAGACGTCACTCAAAACTAGAATTTACAAAACGAATGAGATTTGATCGAAATGCGGCGTAAAAGTTGTGCCTGTTGTTTTTTTATTAATTTTAAATAACTAATTGCCGCGTATACACATAACTATCGAGAAGACACATAGATCTTTACATTCAAGGTCTAATTAATCCATGAGGCTGATAGTTTTTGTTTAATCATAAAGGCCTCGTTTTCAATGGCTTCCTAGGAAGAAGGGTGTGTTTATCGATTACCCTTTTATATTTTCCACAATGTATAGGCATTGGAGTGCATTTGGAGAATGGAAACTGTCGAACACATTCGGAGGGACTAATATATCTTCATACTCGGCCCCTTACCTCCTATCGGTCAATCCCTCTTGCTAAGAACGATTATAACTCCCGTTGTATTTTTTGGTTGTTATTAAATTTTATCTGTACGAACAAGTATAATGTTCGATGGTAAAATTTAAATGCACAACAACATGTCAAGGGTAGAAATTTAATAATATTTTATACCTGTGGCAACACTTCACAATTCGACAGACCTACACACCAGCTCTCACTTGGGTGATGTTACGGTTCCTGATTATAGTGATATTACCAAAAGAAATCATTTTTACTTTTTTATAGTAAACTAAAACCTTTTGTCGCACAGAATTAAACTGATCTAATCTAAGCTTGTTTTAAGTTCACTAGTTTCGTGGTCCGCTTGGGCAATTAATATCTTACAATTAATTAAGGTTTTGAGCTGAGTTAAAAAAGTCAAACACATTTGAAAAATGGCAAAAACAAGGGAAAATTCAAAAGGTGTGATTGAGATGGGAGGTTGGTGTCCGAGAGGATCGAGGTCACGATAGCTCAAGTGGTAGAGCAGCGGCGTATTTAACCGAAGATCGAGGGTTCGAATCCCGCTCCTGACACTGATTTTTTATCTCAACCAAAAAAAACCTTAATTAATTGTTTGGTTTAAATTTAAAATAAAGTGTTCTGGTGTATCTTGCCACCATGAATTTGGAATTCATCTTGCCACAATTAACATCGTTTGAAGACTTATTTTTTATATTTAAGGTTATTTTTGACCTTTTTTTTTTTACTAAACTAGAACTTCCTTCCACCAGGTTTTTCGAGAATTCGAGCTTTAAAAGTAGTTGAAACAATTTTTTCAAAGTTGAGAATCAAGTGTTCTCCAGTGTTTTGCCTTCACGAACTTGCAACTTGCCATGATTTACGCCGTTTGAAGACTTTCGTCTTTTATCGCTACTCTGAATCAAAATGAATGTGCCTAACTAAAAAGAGCCAGTGTGTAAATTTTTGTGTGGCATTTATCCTTATATATTTATACAAAATAAGAGCTACTAACTTTTTTGGTTGATGTTAGCGGTTCGTGATGATAACAATATTGCCAATAGAGAAAATTATTATAATTTTTTTAATTTTAAATCCGTTTTGCACAGAATGATACTGATCCCAAGAGAATAAGAGATTTAAAAGTGGTTCAAACAATATTTTGAAAGTCGCGAATCGAGTGTGGTGTATTTTGCCTAGGTGAACATTAAACCCTTCATAATTTACTGTTAGTATTTACTGAAGTATTTATGTATATTCTACTCTTTTTGTTAGAAGACATTTTTTGTCTGCTCCAGACTGGAATTGGAACATCCGTAACGACTTTTACAGAAAAGGTAAAAAAATCCTGCTTGTTCAGAAAATCGCTTCTCCTTGAAAGCTGTGTTGTTTAACCTTTTCTACGCTTTCTCCAAAAGTATTTACCTTGTCAAAACGATTCTAATTTAATTTCGTAGAAGAAAATAACAACTTCTATTCTGAGCTGGGCTCTTGCTTTTTATTATATTTTGCATCTAAGTATTAACTCAACTTAGACATCGTTTTTGCTTAATAATAATTTATTTATAGCATACAAATATTAGTACATGTGAAAAATAAGTACGTATATGTATTTTTTTTCACACACCATTTCTTACAGTACAAATAGTCTAGGCCTACTTGTTCCCTAGAGAGGAAGAAACAAGTCTGAAATTGTGAAATGATCAGAAAACAGAATTGACAATAAGGTTCTATGAACTATCTAGGATGGGTATTTCTAGTTTTAAAAAATTCTTTCGAAATTTTGGAACGAGAATGAAGACGGGAGCTTACTTCATACAGGAAAGCGAGTGCGAGAAACGTGGCATTGTGTAATGCGATTAAAAAATCTAGTTCAGCGGAATGCTTTGAAGTACGTTGGAGGTAATAAGATCATGTCCCAAGGATTTTCTACTTGAGATTTGTGCGCGAAACTTCAGAAAGTTGGAAATGTTTCAAAGGGAGGCGAAAAATTAATATGCATATTAACAGACTACAAAATTTAGATGTCAGTGTCTGAGGAATGTCTGTATTATTCAAATCAGACAGCAAGAAATCTGTTTTTTTCTCCCAGCCTTACTCATTAGAAGGAAGAGTAGCTTCGGTTTTCAGCACGTGATGAGCAGGAAGTAACATGGCTTGGTTTGCCGAGCATGAGCGAGCATCCAGCTTCGTGCACGCGTTAAATAAAATACGGAATCGACAAGGCTTTTTTTTTATTTGTTCCGCTTTCCCTTCGTACAGTGGGTAAACCGTGCAATCTCTTATCTAAATTGGGAATCCGTTATGTCAAATTTTTCTGTACAGTTTTGCGCGCTTTGGCCTGTTCCCTCGAATAAAAGTCCACCAAAGGGTGTAGTTACATTTTCTGGATTATTACGGATTACTTCTATCCCGCCGGAATGGGAATCGTGTGGATTTACATCATTTCACGCTTTCGGATAACAATAAATTTCCATTTCACGGAAAATCGACCTGAAGGCTTTTATTATTTTGATTTGTGGGTTAAGATATGGCTCCTTTTCCGTTTGTCTTCCCAGTTCTTCTTCATCCACAATTTAACAATCATAGAGCAAATAAATATTAGGTAATTTCAATATCATTTCCTGATAAATTAAAATTTAACTGTTAATTTCGCTCTTAATAACGCGCATTGCAACATCACACGAAAGTTAAATATTAGTCATTGGTGCTTCAATCTTATCAATGGCGAAGAAAAGTTTCTTTAGGAAAATCCCGACATCTGTCAATTGTTCTTTGTAAAGTTAAAATTTACATAGATCCTAGTAAGTTTTGGTTCGCCGCAAGTTGAGCTCTAAACGCTTAATTAATCGCCCTTTGTCGAGATATTTACTTGAAGGAAGTCCTACCATGCAACGTCACGTATGACTTCTGTCAAGTTTGCAAGAGCCATAAACTGTTATATATTAATACCATTACGACGAAGGAACTTCATTTCAGAGATCTATAATGTATAAAACGGGAGATTTCATTGTTAATTCGAGTGAAAATTCTGTTGTAATTATGTGCGAGAAATGTTTGAAAATGATATTTTATTACAATAATTTTGCGTGTAATTTAAGAAATGCTTGAAATAGTCGCTTACTTGTGAACTTATTCAAATTCATTTTAAGCTCCATTCAACGCCTTTAAATACGAATTTTTGTGGTAAATAAAAAAATTGACATTTTTTACTTGAATGCTGATGGCAATTTACTTTTCTCCAGTGACGGGTGTTCCATTTAAAAATGCATACACCTCCGGATTTTATTCATATTTAACTTTATTATAACCAAGTTCTCCCTTCAGCCCAATATCAATAATTATTAAATTTCATGTATTTAAATATTGACGATGCAAGTATGCAAGAAACAAAGTTTATTTTAGTGTATTTTACCCTAATGCTAAACTTTAAATAAGAATTTTTGAGAAAATAGATAAATCATTGTGCCTGAAATGTTTCGCCTTGCAATGGTGGTTTGTTGAAAATTACAAAATTATTAAACCTTCGAAACGGTTCCAGCTATTTACAGAAAACATAACATGCAACTAACTCTAAACTCTTCGCATAATGGCATAAATCCCCATTCCCACGAATCCCCCCATTCAGATTTCCACGAATCCGGAAAACACGAAATTGCAATAATGGGACAACCGATCAAATAAATAACTAAATTCGAGTTAATTAATCACAAGGCGAAAAATATGCGTAAATCGGGGTCACGTCGACCACGTAAGCGACTCTCGTCCTCGCCGGTTCACCCGCGGCCCGGAGACTTCTCAAATTTGAGATTTTTCTTTCCACACCTACCCAGGGTAGAGAAACGGGCATAAAAAAGGAAATCTGGAAATCACAAGTCAGTCAAGATTCAAGGTTCACACCAGTGAGTTAAGTACAGAGACTCACTCCAGGCAGTCACCTCCGAAAACTGCTCTTAGTAAATACCAAAGGGCTGAAACCGGTCAGTGAATAGTCGACTCTAGGATTCGATCCGGAACATAAGCAGCCACACTCCGTCTGGGACTCAACAAGGGTACTCAGCCAACCAGAGCCAGAGAGGATCAGCCTTGCGATTCATCGGATCAGGTCGACGGTCGAGGAACCGGAAATGGGCTGGGTTTGGGCTAAGTTCCTTTGTTGATAGACCCCTCCCGGATTTAGTGTTGTGGCCGACATGTTAGATTAATTAAGATTTGGTTGTGGTTGTGTACATTTAAAAGATGGAAGTGTGGTAAAATAAACGTTGAAAAACGTACTCGCCGGTTTATTTAATTCTGGGACATTACTTTCCCCTACGCGAGAGTAACGAAGCGCTCAAGAACTCTCTTATCGCTTACAGAACGAGAGAATTCAGAAAGTTTGTTGGGCTCTCGCGCCCTCGGCCGCTTGCAAAACTCTACATATTCGATTTAAAAACTAAAAATAAATAGAACATTGGCATTTTTATATAAAAATGATGATCAGTTACATTATGTAATGTTGGGACATAATATAAAAGTTGAACAAGAAAATAAATCTTATTTTCTTACTATAGGTGTAAAAATTTGAAATTTTTACATGAATTTATTAAATAGATACAAACTTTAATTAAGAAAACAAAAATGAATAATAAATTAAAAATTCGATTACCAGGCTTGAGCGTTATTAGATTCCTCGTGATTAAAGTCTTCGGCTCCCGCTGTCCGTGTCCAAATTAATTCTGCCCAGAAGGAAGCTGTGCCCGGAATACAACATGACGTCCAACATAGACTGTTTCTGATCTCATCCTGATCATCTTCAAGTAATATTTTGCTACTAGAAAATAATTATCACAAGAAATTTAGGAAAGAATTACGTATAAAAGCATATCAAAGAAATATCATTTCGTAGTTGATATGAAACATTAATATAATTTATTGATTAAAACTAAATAATTATCTTGCTTTTATTACCAACTACGTACAATGCAGACGTCACACTGTGAGACAATACTCTTAATGTTGTTTTTGTTTACTCACCTTGGGGCTGGGACTCAAGAAAACAGATAGACCAGTGAGGGAAAAACCTCCGCCCGAGTAATTATTCTTGCGACTAAAAAAAACTCATTAAACTGTCATTAAATTTTAACTTAATCTGGTGGAAAAAATCAAAACCAGTGGGTTAAATCGTTATTTTCTATAATTATGTTTAATTTTGTTTTTCGTCTTTTTATCATTTATTTTGTAATATTTTAAACCATTAAAATAATTTCATAATGATGTACAAATTTTAATTTTGATTATTTTATTAATTTATGCCAAAATGTTTGAAAAAAACGGACATTTCGATTGCTATATATTAATCACGTTTCATACTCGAAATTCCCTTGTGTAAAGATGTAAAGATTGGCACTTTTTAACAACTCTTCGCCGGTGCTCAGAGCGAAAGAGTCAGGGGAGGTGGATTGTCAACCATCTTCTATCCTTTGCCGCAGTATGCTGCGAACCATTTGATAATGACGACGTACAAAATTTTCGGATTTTACTCTGTCCACGTTCGAAAATCTCATCGGTTTAGTACGCCATTACAGGTGACCTTGAATTAATCAGTCCATAAGAAGAATGTTTTCTGCAACCTCCCAATACGACATTTGTGCAAGGAACCTTAGACTCCTGTCATCATCAGAGTTCGGAAGACCCTGAACTGGAGGATGGGAGCGATACGGCTTGAATTTGTAAGTCCTGTGTACTTCTCTACTTTTATTTTTTGAAAAACCTAAGACCCGTCCAACGGTTCGGAGAGAGGAATTCGGATTTTCGGAGTAAACATTCAGCTCCCCGTGGAAATTATTCTGCCGGTTTCTTGGTGATTGAACAGCAACTGATCCGTATCGCCTCATATCGCGAGCAACACGAATAAACGTTTTGCCGTTTACCCTGGGGCGATCAGGAAGTTTCTGGGAGGACAATTCGACTACACGACGTCGAACATATCAACTAGCTGTAGATCGAAAAAATATGCTCGTCAATTCATTTTGAATGAAGTGTTCCATGTAACGAATAGATACTATTGAAAAATTTATTTAATTCAAGGAATTATTATTTGCTCTCACAATGCGCCATGTAAAAACAGTTAATTAAAAAATTAGATTGTACAGATTGACGTTTGATGACCGACCGGCACCCTTCCTGTATACTATTGAAAAAGTTCTTATTTGACTAACCCATCCTAAACAGCCCCCTTCAACAGTGACGATTTATCGTCTTTATGAAACTGTCAGCCATACGTGAGGTTTCCGTGGTGACTCAAGCATAAAATTTTAAAGAAGGAAGGCTTCCACATGAGCTGGGATGGTTCATTTCATGAGAAATTGAAGATAAAATTGGATTTAACATGGGCTTTCTTTGTAAACTTTGAAAACTGCCAGTTGTAATAAATCGTTAGTAAATATTTCATACGAATTGCATGGATACAGATACCCATAACACGAAGAAAAGTTTATTTATGATAGAATGTTAACTTACTGTCACCCCTGATTTCATAAAAGCTAACCCGATCGAAGAAAAATTTAAACATAATTTTTATATTATATCTGAGTTTGCGGGTTTTTTCAAGTCACTCACGAAAAATAATTACATAATTCTCATGAAACAATTAGAAGTATTTGTTCAAACCCATCGGGAATCGGGACACTAAGCGCCCTAACCAAAAATAAAAACACTAGATAATTATCAACTAGTAGTAGTGAAAGACAATTCATTACAATTATCGAAAAACGTTTTTTACAATGATTTATGCGGAATAGAAAAGTTAAAAAATAAAGCTGGGTATACACTTCAGGTCGTTCGGGGTGTCATGCGTTATGGTATATACAGAGCGCCGTAGCAATTTTTAAATCTAAATATTTTTCTAATTAATTTTTAATAGACAGAAAAACCTTAATATTAGTTAATTAAAAAACATTAACATAATTGATTATATTTAAAGTTATTTTTTGTGTTATATGGTTTTGACTCGAGGCAATTTTGTTCATTTAACCTATTACTGATGCACACTTTAGATTAGCGATTACACTGAATTTGAATGGGGCGACATATGATTCTAGTAAATTAATATTAAATTAAAATTAAATCGATATCCCAAACAGATTGCGATATTCTACAAATTTTTAATTTCTGTAAGGCTTTAAAATTAAAAAAAAAAGGTTTAGTAAAGAGGTATCAGGAACGTAGTCAAGCAAACTTTCCTCTCCTCATAGATTCAACCGTTTCATTGAGTGAACGAGAAACGCCGGCAAAACTGATATTGCATACCTATCGTCTTCGTATTTCGGAGAATGAATTCGATCATGAATTTTCACAATTATTTGTTCTACGAGATGGATTTTGATGATTGTTACTGAAAATATAAATCCAATTTTTGATTCTATTGTATTAGACAAGGTGTCTCTAAACTGACAATATAAGTGAAAATAATAATTCCAACAAAACAAAGAATATATGAAATTCTTTCAACTACATTTTGAGATGAATGACTACTACTACTACTACTACTACTACTACTAATTTGCAAAAAATCATGACGCCAACGCCCTCACTCAACAGAATGCAACACTAGATTAAAATTCAGCAACGAGAAGTAAAGATTAATTGAAAAATGGCTTTTATTGTGGTTCAAACGGAATGGAAAATAGAGAAGAAATACCAATAGAGCTGGGTAAACACTTTGGTCGTACCGAAACCACTTTCTATTAAACAGTCTTTTTGGATAGTACTTCATAAATATCTCGTCCTTTATTCCTTTTTGTTTGTTAAGAGTGAACGTATTTATTAGAGTGAAAGTGTATTGTGAAGGGCTATGTTTGAAAAATTGAGAACCTCTATATACCTTCAATTAGATTAGTTTAGTTGGTGTATCTGTGGTGGTTAGTGATGAATGATTTTTTTTTTCTTGGTTGAGTAGTTGTCCAGAAAATCCAGGTACGAAATTTAGTAAAGGATTTTAAAGGATTTTTCAGTGTTTCTACCATGAGCTTAACTTCTTAGTGGTATTAGCTTGGTAATTGACGTATTCTTAAGTATTGTTTACGTTAATAATATTCTCTTGAATGTATGTGGTGACGGGGGCGATGACGGATTATTGAGTCCGATCGAATCTCATTTTTTTAGTTTAGTTACATAATGTGGGGCAATTGAGGAATATTGATTACTACACTTCCCGACTTGAGTAATTAGTATGTAAATACAAAACACTATTTAAGAGAGTGTTTAATAATTAATTAATATTTATATAAATTATTAGTTGTGATAAAAAGTCAGTGTCACGAGCGGTATTCGAACCCACGAACTTCGGCTAAATACGCCGCTGCTGTACCGCTTGAGCTATCGTGAATTCGATATTTAGCCAAGGGTCGTGGGTTCGAACCCGCTCGTGACACTGACTTTTTTATCTCAACCAATTCTTTATATAATGATTCAATAATTGAAATTCGGTCAATCAGACCACGAACTTTAATGAATTTAAGTGTGTTTAACTTTTAAAAATGACGCAAGCAGAAATATCAGTACGGTTGAATGAACGGGCGAAGAGAACGATTACTAAATTTACTTTTTTTTTACTGTAATTTATGTCGAAACAATCGGGGTTCTCCCTCCACTTGTAAAACCAACAGGGTCATAATAAGAAGCTAACGAGGAATGAAAAGCGAGAAGAAAAAAGGCAAGATCAGTAGAAAGATTCCACTGAAGGTTAGTTTCGGTTTAATTTAAAAGGACAAAAGAACCATTTTTTAACTTCTGGCATTAATTTTATTATTTAGTGATGAGTTATATTTTTTTACATGTTCTACGGAACTAACTTAACTTATAACCTTTATTTTGGCTTTTGATTAAAGAAGTATTTTCTTGTGGGACGTTGATCATAAATTTATAACTCATCCCTTACCTTTAAGGGTTTTCTATTTTCGTTAATTAATCCACTTACTACATTGAAACATGAGTCTATTGCTAATGGAATTTTCCATTTGTGCGCTGTAAAGATAACGTGACCGTTTTTGCTGTGATGTCAGCTGGCACTACGTCGTCTTGCTGGAAAAACGTTTCCATTTTTATTTATTAATGCCGTCGTCGTTTTCTTGGTAAAATTCATTTATTCTTCCTAGTTAACAATTATTTGATAGGATTATTAGTTTTGTCTTCACGATTTCACGTCCTTCCTATCATCATCATCATCATCATCATGTGAAATACTGCTCCCAAGTGGCGACGAGAAAATTATATCAACGTAAACAATGCTTAATATTACGTCAATTACCAACCTAATACAGCCAAGGCATTTAAATATTTTAGAATCACTGAATCATTTTTAGGATAACAATTTATTAATTTCTCTCCTAGGTTTTCTGTAAAACTATTCAACTAATAAAAAAATTAAACAGGTTTTACCCACCCGTTTCGACCATCGGCCTTACACAACACACTTTCACTTTTAACAAATAAAAAGAAATAAAAACGAGATATCTATCTAGTTCTATACAAAAATTGTCCTGTTTCCTGTTCCAAAAATCCGAAGGCTACCCAAAGATAATTTTATGTTAGGTAGAATTCTCACACTCTTTCTGTTCGAATCAGGCCAAGGTATGTCTTTTATGTCGGACACATTGATCAATTTTTTGTATATTTTTCTACTTAAACCTTATTTTTATTCCTCTATATACAACACAGTGTCGAATCTACCGAAGTGCGAGGCCAAACGTTCCACCATTTAAACACTACAGGGACGTACCTTTGTTTAAAAAAATAAATAAATAAAAGTAAAGCGGGTAGACTAGTAAATTGGTTTATCAAATTTAGTATGAGGAAATTGTGTAATTATTTTTATTGTTTATATTATATTTTACCACTTTTCGTAGGGTTTTTTTTAAATAAATATCTACATTTATCTTATATTTCTACTTTTTTATGTTGTTTTTAAATCATTTTTGAAAAACACCCCGGAAATAACTTAAGTTTAAATGTTGTATTACCTAATGAAAATCTTAAAAAGTAAGAATTTTGTTTATTTAATGGTGCTACCAACAGTTTTTTGGGCCATAAAACGCGTTTTATATTTGGTTGTACAAAACTACAACGGTTTCAGCGCAAAATGAAACTGGTCCCATCAGATTCCAAAGTTTAGACGTGCTTCAACTAATTTGTTGCAAGTTTTTGTACAGACATTTTGGGTAGGATAGTTTTATAGGCGTATCAAATAATTTTTTTAATGTTACAAATCGTGCTCTGGCATATATTGCCTTTAGAGAATGAAAAATAGCAATAGCTTTTGGATACTGTGAATTCTGACAATCCGCGTTGTGTAAAATTTCATAACTTTAAGAACATAAAAATAAATTCGCCCATTATGGCCATAATATTCGATATTGATCGCAATCATATCACTTGCTTGCCTTGCAGCTTTAATCGCAGTAAAATCAGATAAATCACAATTATCACAACAACGTAAAAAAGCATATTCCAGGCGTGGCCTTGATAAAAAATGTAAACCGTTCGAAACGTTGGCTAAATTAAAGAATTGAGCACTACGCTTGTTTTCTGTATGAATGAATATAACAATCATCAATAAAAGCTGTTTATTTATTAATTTAGCAATTTATTATAACATGAAAAAATCTTAGTGTAAAGTAAAAAAGTAGTAGTCCGCGTAACTGTACGAGTAGTTGGGCGTTGAGAAATCTTCTAAGACAGATCAGGTTTTACTACTGTCCAAAAGTTTCTTTTTATAGTTAAAGTCGAAAGTCAGCCTGTGTCAAAGTTGTTTTCTTAAAATGTCAATCGAACGTAAAAACACACCTCTTGTCTTAAAGGAAGACATATCGAAAGAATCTCATTATAACAAAAGCGAGAGGAAAAAATATGAATAACTTTACCCGAATTTGCCTGCATCGCAGCGATGATTGATTGAGCGGAAGCCATTGTTTATCTCGCACCATTCAACTCGGAACAACCGTAAACCTCCATTGGACATAATAGGAATCGGTATGCGTGGAGATGGTTATTGAAAACACGCAAAAACATTGCTACCTCGTTCCTGCTTCGGGTGTAGAAAGTTTCAAAAATGATTTCCCAACAGAGTCAAAAACATTTTACCCAGATCGATGAGGCGCAAGTCCGAGAATCGTATTCTGGAAAGAAAGAACTGTAGAAATCAACGTGAGGATTGGCATTCTTTATTCTTTTGAGCTGATATCAAATGTGTAATATTACAAAATAATTTCCTAAAGCAGTGACAATTATTTCAGATTGTGTATTGAATTGAAGTAACTTAACTTTATAATTAAACAGGATACACTTTAGGTGAATCAAGTTTTGAAGTTTTTATATTGCAATAAAAGATTATACAAAACAATCATTGATTTTCAGACAACAAGCTGAAATTATTAAGTAATTTGTGAAAAGCCAAAGTGTTGATTTATAAAATTTGATTTTTCTGTTAAAAAAATTTTTCTCTGGATATTACCTAATGCAATTTAAAAACTTTGGCACGAATATTGTAATAAACTCATTTATATACGGATTACACGTTAAGTTTACTTATTTCTGAAGTTTTTATATTTAAAATATTACAGTGTGCCGACTTACCCAACCTCTAACTTTATTTAACGTAAGGTATTTAGAAAAGGTAGCGACATTAAATTAAAACTTAATTAATTTAATTACTTTAACTTACTTACAATTAATTTAAAAAGCGTAATGTATTATTTTTTAAGGTAATTGTAAAAATAAAGTACACGTGTGGTCGAGAATTCAGGTATCGAGCAGGTGGTTGGTGAGTACTTTGAACGGACTTCAATTCAATATTTGTTGGCTATTTAATCAAAAGTCTTGGTTGAGATAAAAAAATAAGTGTCACGAGCGGGATTTGAACTCACGACCTTCTAAGACACAATACTCAAATGGTTAGAACAGAAGCGAATTGAGCCGAATCGCGCTCATGTCACTTAATTTTTCATCTCATCCGAAACATTAGAATAAAATTATAATGAATTAAAAACAATGAATACAGTCAATTATGACTGCTAAATTCATATATGGATATATAAATACAGTTATCATTTTTTCCTTTGACAGCAACAAGTCCACAGTCCCGTGGAAACTTATTATGTAGTTCCCATAAAAAAATATACACTTAGAAAATTGAGGGATTAACCAAAAGAAAAATCTAGCCAAAATTGAGCACCTAGTGTAATTTGTAAAATTTTCCAAAAACGTTTCTTACAATGATTTATCCCAAATAGAAAATGAAAAACATACATTACGGAACATCCGGAATGTCATGCGTTATGGTATATCTCAATCACTTTGAATTTAACACTTATAAAATCTTTTAAACATTTTCGCAAGAATAATAAATGACAAAATATGTAATTAAAATGCTATACAGGGTATCCAAGTACTAATGACAACCTGGTTTTCTCAAAAATCATTGTAGTAAAAAACAATATTAAAGAGAATTTTTTACCATAAGCTCTACTTTCAAACATTTCAATACTTACGGGTTTTTCAATTTCTTAAAAATAGTTCAAAGAAATGTTCTACTTGTTTTTTCAATTGGTGACTTACATTTTCATTTGCAGGTTCATTAAGTTGAATCGACTTCATTAAAAATGGAAAAAACCCATTTGAAAATCCTTCCATAAAAAAGTACATGATTATGTTTACGTTTTCAACTTAGCTCGTAACCACCCAGGTTTTTTAAATACCATTCAACCTATAAAATAATTTAAGAGTTTTTTTTATCAGAAGCTTTATGATTGAACTTGAAAATAACTGCGTTTTTCAATAAAAAAAAGTTAACAGAATATTTTTTTCATTCAAATGGTAACCTAAATTTTCATATATGGACTCGTCAAGTTAATTAAATTTAATGAAAAATGGGTAAGACCATCGGTTATTAAAAACGTTAGATTCACAGGTTTTCAGTTTACCAGTGACCACCTAGGTTTTCAAAATCCACTCGACCTAAGGTAAATTTGTAAGACTATGTTTTGTCAGCTCTACTTTTAAATATTACAATAATTACTTTTTAATTTTTTTAAAGTGTAAAAGTATAACTTAAATTATAAAGTGTACGGATATAAGATTTATTGTGTCAGTACATCCTTTTTGGTTCAAATTGCAGTAGCCTTCTCAGCCTATATTTGAATAATATATCTTATTTTCCAACAAAAATCTCAAATAACTATCCTAAAGCTTGATATTACGATGATGATGTGCTTAATCCATTCATAAAAGACTAAAATACTTCACAACCTTCCTTCCATTTTAATATCTCTTTTTAATAAATCCCTATCTTCTCTAATTTTCCTGTTATGTATTTCCCATTAATTATATACTTCTTAATCTTAAGACCTGTAATAAAAGTAATATTTACAATTATAGATCAATTTATATACAAATTTTAATCTTATTAAAGTTCTCATATGCAATATTTACTTATGACATTAAATCATGGTTTTCATAGCAAATCTACATTAATTAACACATTTCTTTTTGCCAGCTAACTACCAGGGTCATCGCCGGCGCCCCATACAAACCTTCTCGTGTATCTTATTTGTATATTCTTTCTGAGTCTTGTTGTTACCCTCCCACACGTGATAAATTAAAATACATAGACATGATAGTTACACATTTTCATTATTCACATTCATACTAATTTACTAATTACCACTAAATTGGAAGTCGGAAGATCTTGCGGCCCCCTGTCTTTCACACTAATAAATACATTCAAACGGTATTTACAAGTTCCACTCACACACTAACATATCCTAATCTAAACTGTTTGACGGGCCTGTGGAGTGCTTGATACTCCTCGACAGCCACGTCCTTTCTCGCATCACCTCTCACGCTAATAAATACATTCTATTTGGACAAGCCACTACACTTTGGAAGTTTAATACAAACGAAATGCCACTGACCCGTCCCTCACATCTTAATACAAACATATAACATGTCTATACTAATTTGGTGGGACTGTGGGTGTATTATTACAAGACTACATAAAATTTAATACCTTTTCTAAAGGAGTGCGAGTTCAGGTTGAACGTTTAAAGAAAAAGTAATATAGATTATCTTCATATAGTTTGTAGGAATTTCTAGACTTCCTTAATGGTTACACATAGGGTCTTTTCTTTTTAAAATCTACATTAACGATATTTCATTTTCATCTGTTATGGCAGTTTTACAGTTCGTTAAAAAAAATAAACTGGAAATAATAGTTGATTGTTATGAAGCATTGACTTCATTTAACTCAAATTTAATAAAAAACGAAATAATACCGTACAATTTATAGAGTAGTTCCAGGTAAAAGTTAAAATAACGCTCATACATGCATTTAATTTGATGGAAATAAAGCAAATTGTTAATTATAATCTTACAATTAATTAGTATTTTTATGTAAGGTTTTTAGTTGAAATGAAAAAGTGCCACGAGCGGGATTCGAACCCACGTCCTTCGTGGCACTAACGTTTTCATTTCAACCAAAAAACTTACATAAAAAGATTAATTAATTGAAAGAAGTAATTTGGTCAATAGACCACTAAATATAATGGAATTAATTATAATAATTTTTCTAAGCTGAGCATCACTATTTTTGCCGTTAACAGTTACAAAAATCAATTACCGTGGCCAATATCTGCTTTTAAAAATGAAAATCCTCGGAATTCTCCGAACGAGGTTTTTTATAAGACGGTTTTTTTTCGAGATATTTTTCATTGGCCCACGGATCATGCATTAATCCCGAATGTCAGTTTTCTGTTTATCATTCTGAGCCTGAGGTAATAAATGTTTTTCCAATTTTTCCAAATGCAAAATAATAAGTGAGTAAGGTAATACGCAAATTTCAATATCTGTCGTTTTTCAAAATTAATCGTGACGTTTTAAATATTCGTAATTTATTTTAAATTGTTAAATTTTAAATGCTTAGTTAGGCCTATATATTATCCTTCAGTATTAAATGATATTTTTCTTTTTTCTTCTTGCTGGCTCAATTTAACCATAGGAATTTATCTTCCCCATCCATCATGTTAAAGCGAGTTTCCTTCTTATGGAGATTGATGCTGGTAATTATACGCTATACTTTTTTTTTTAATAATAACTCGCTTCTATATTCCATACGTGAAGAAATGAACAACTAACCAATGATCCAATGAGTAGTTAATCATTAAATTAGATATTAATTAAGGGTCCACTTTTTTCCTTCGCAGTATGTTTATGAATACGTTTCGGTCTTATATTTTGTCATTTAAATTGAGGAAATGTTTCTTCAGAAATCTTACAATTTACGTCGTTTTAAAATGGTTTTGTAATTGTAATTTTTATGTCCACGACGGTGGCTTACGCCATAATGCATGACGTTGCGGTATAGCCGATGTGTTTATACAGCTCTATTCGAATTTCTTCTTTCTGCTACGTTTAATTCATGGTAAAAACCATTTCTCTACAACAAGTTGCTGAAGTTTTATCTTTTGTTGTCGCTTTGTCTCATTTTTTTTTTTTTTTTTTTTTTGCTTCACTTAAAAATTTAGTTGAAAGTGTTTTACATTTATTTATACTTATTTATTTATTTTACGAGGTTCGCAACAGCAGAGGTCATCATAACTTCCGCGTTGTGAAAAAAAGCTCATTCCTAAGAAAGCCAAATTCGAATGCAGGGTCGCTGGATCTGGAACCGCTGGACTTTTTCTTTTAATGCCTTACATAAATTGAAAATTTTCAGGATAATTTCAATATGTTTGGCATATCGATTTAATAAATTTATATTCTACACGTGTACTAGAATCATATGTCGGCCCATTCAGATTCAGCGTCAACGCTAATCTAAATTTTACATCTGTAATAGCCTGTACTACGTTCTATATTTACTTTCAGTTTTACAAGTAAAATTATATTATTATTATTAATATTATTTATTAATTATTCAATTCTTTCAGTAAAATTAATTTGAAATAAAAACTGTATAGGACTGTTTTTGGGAATTTAATAAAATAAACACAATGCAAATTCGTAACGGGGAAAATGTGACTGTTCACACATGAACACCGCAGAAAGCCTGAAACTTCGATCCGTCTTTTTCCCATTTCCTTGATAAATAAAGGCGCTGGCCTTTATACACATCCATCTTCAAAAATGTTTGACATGTGGAGCGTAGGCTGATGAATAAGCTGTAGGTAGAGGGTAAAGGTACGACCCGTTAGAATAAAACCAATTGCCGCGAGTCAAAATCGTACAACACAAAAACTAATCTTAAATTTAATCAATTATCGTTAATGTTTTTAATTAACTTATATTAAGTTTTTTCTATTAAAAATTAATTAGAAAAATATTTTGATTTAAAAATTTCTACGGCGCTCTGTATATACCATAACGCATGACACCCCGAACGACCTGAAGTGTATACCCAGCTTTATTTTTTAACTTTTCTATTCGGCATAAATCATTGTAAAAAACGTTTTTCGATAATTGTAATGAATTGTCTTTCACTACTACTAGTTGATAATTATCTAGTGTTTTTCATTTTGGTTAGAGCGCTTAGTGTCCCGATTCTCGATGGGTTTAAACAAATACTTCTAAGTGTAAATTGTTTCATAAGAACTAAATTATTTTAACCCAAATACAGAGTATATAATAATAGAATTCAACGAGCCAATGTAATAGCAGCTAGATACTATAACATAAATACAACAATACTCAATACTATTAAATAATTTCAAAGCTTTCCATTTTTGGATATTAATTGTAACAACTTTAAATGTAGTTATTTAGGAAAGGAGACACTCATTGATATAACCATGGCAACCATTTAAATTGCTCTCATAATTTATAACAAGGAATTTGTTGGAGAGTCCGATACATGGCAGTCTGAAGTACGCATCGAAGGGGGGGGGGGGTTAATAAATCCAGAAAATATCGGAGATTCTGTATAAGATACCCCACGCCTGTCTTTCAACAAAAAAATATCAAAACTATTTTGTTTTCTATTCGGAAATTGCATGTCCTATCTTCAATCGTCAAAAATATTTTTTTTAAATAAAAATAGCAACAATAGTCTCCTCGCCTTTTGGGCATGCTGACACATGGGCACCTCCTCGACGGAAAAAGACCCACGTGTTGTGTGGCGTCTGTCTGGCGCGGCTGTGACAGCAAAACATATTTTAGAAGAGGTTGAACGAGTAGCACCGAACAGAATTCGATGCGGCCTGACTAACGATTTACGGAGAATATTAAAGCACAAGAGTGATCATACAGATAAACTCATTGAATATGTTACATCGATAAACGCATATGGTTATATATAAGTCCTCACTCGAGGTTATATCTTTTCTTGGTATGAATGTATTCATTTGCATGCATGGTAAGTGTTGAAGGAATTAATAAAGTCAACAACAATATTAAAAACTGTAATTGATCAAGCAAGAAAGTCCTATCGGACGTTATTCGACATAGTCGACGTTATTCCAAAATGTTAACTTCGTAGTCTAGTCTTAACTCTCCGCCGGTCACCATAATCCCGTCAGGTTGGCAATCTTTCCAGTGTTGCCGCCACATCTTAGTTTCCTTTCAATGTTTCGGAGGGGCGCCCCCTTTCCCTCCTCTCAACGTTTTCTTCCATAACGCTAGTTAGATCTATCTATATAACGAATATGTGTAGTGTGATAGGAGGGCGATATATTGTTATATTAGCGTATTATCAATACCCGGTGGTCGGTGCCTCCCCCAATTTGTAATAAAGAACACATCTATAAAAATATTTATTTGCATGAGTGATTAAGTGTGTCTGTACAGATCTTTGGTATGCAGAGTGCACTTGTTGTTAGGTTCGGTACAAAATAGGTTTTCTTACTCTCTGCGTATGTATAGGCGTTTTCCTATAATACTGATCGAACTAGAGCACGTCACCTCATGCGAGAGGAGATGTCTAAGAAGAAAGAAGCTATATTTCTTTCAGCAGAAGGTAAATCGCCCATGAGGTGCTACCAAGTTATGACCATAGATGTGTGGGAAAATGCAGAAAAAGAGAAAATGCAGAGCAGCACCGGCTGTGAGCATAGCTGTTTCCCGGCAAAACATAGTTTTCCTATATTTATTGCACATCGCGATATTATTTAATAAATGGGCAAAATAAAATTATTACGACAATCTAGTCAGTGACAATTTTATGCATAAAAGCGACAAAAGGACCCACAATTCAGAGACATATTTATTGGAATGTAGGTTTTGCAAGAGATTTAAAACTTAAATGTTTCAAACTTGGAAAACGTGTGCGTATACATGAAAACTTTGTGTCGTAAAATGAATGAAAACTATGGTTTAACGTCCAAAAATTGATTGATAATTGAAAAATGATCGATATGGATTTAATCCTTTGATTCATTGTCAGTTATATTTCTTTTCATGCGTTATATTTCTTCATGTCATCTAACTTGTGCCCATCCCTTTGTTTTTTGAAAACAATTTTTATCATAAGCTTTATACACACGTTCCTGATACCCAATTCATTTCAGAAGAGTCTGTACTTTTTCGTTCCATCAAATTCTTTTTTTTTCTTCTTCTTCTTCTTTTGATCGAGCTCTCGAGTTTTCGTATTGCAGCCCAATTTACTCGTGATAACGTTAGACAACGGTATCTCTTTTAGTTGGAAAGATTTTTGACATGGAATAAAATAGAATAAAAGACGAAAATCTTCAAACATGCGTAGTTGCAATTTCATGAAGGCAAGAGCTTGATTAGCAACTTCCAAGAAATTATTTGAACCACAACAAAACCTTTGAATTTCATGAGACTAGGTTTATTATGTGCAAAAACGACACGATTTTGAAGAAAATTAATACTTTTAAAAATTGCATTTGTTTTGTCCGAAGAAAAGTCGCTAATCCCATAAATGACCCATTGGAATCACCTAACATAAATATCACGTTATCCTGAATATAATTCAAGAAAGTAAGGTTATGAGTATTGCATTACTTTAAGTTGCCGAATAAACTTTATTTTACATTCGTTATTTGAAATACAATATTCATAAAAAGAATTTTTCTATAAACCTAAAATCTAATGAGACAGGGAAACATTTATTGAAATGAAGTAAGCCTGTATTTTCTAAATATAGAAATTAATTTTAATCATTAACAAACCCTGATAGATAAGAAGAATATTTCCCCCTGGAAAAGTATCCCTAAAATTAAGAAAGGGGCTGGTTTTAATGAAAACTCCCAACGTGAGTCCGCTGCCCTCATCTAAAGAAAATTGTTCAGTTCCTTCTTCACCTTTGTTACACAGTTGTAAAACAAGTCTAATATCTCGCAATAAGATATTTAATTCTGGGCTGAGGTGGATTGTTAGATTTTTTCATTTTATTCTCACAGCCCTGGTTCGTACCTAACCAAAGCGTAAAATTATTATTTAGTGTCTGCTTTATTTGAGGTCTACTTAATTATTTTACATTGAGGCTTTCAAAAACGGTGTATATACATATTTCAGGAGGCGGTCAAGGAACAGAGTCAACAGATTGGGCAATGTAAGAATTTTGAAGTTTGGGAAGGGATATATGTAAAATTTATAATTTCCGTTGAACTGGAAATGAGGAAATTTATAAAATTAAGTTATAAGAAAGAACATATTATAAAGAAAGAAGAACTTTAGATTTATAAAGATTTTTTTATGGCTTTATCAGGGATAAAATGAAGAAAATATAATACGATTAATGTTGGAATGTGAACACGATTTATTTTGAATTTTAATTTCTTAAATTTCCTGAGAGCCAAATTTTTTCTTCTTCTCTTTTCGTAAAGTTTCTTTACAGTTACTGCCAAGCGGTCTTTAGAAATATGAAAACTTTTTTTAACGGTAGCCCATTTGTAGGTGCGTCGGGTTTGAATGTAGGGCCGCTGGATCCGAACCCGGGACCTTTACCTTACAGTGATGAGCGCCGTGTCAACGCCTAAACCGTTGCGACTACCCACGCCCCTAAACAGATGTTGTCTAGTACAAAGAGACCGGTACAATTAAAATGTCCGTAACTGGCCTATAAAAAATTGTTTTTCATTTTGTATTTAAAAACTCAGAAAATTATGAATAAAAAAACGGCGCTATTTTAATCTTCAAAAAACCCGTGTTTAATCATAAACCCATTGTAAATATTTTATGTCGCGACATCGTCTGTAGTGATAAAATTATTATATAATTGACTAGATTGTTGATATAAAAAAATTTCTGAACAAAATTATCATTCAAATTATACAGGAAAAAATGGTCGGCGCAATTGGAAGTTTTCCTCCAGTTTTGAAACACGTGGTTCCGACGGAATCGGTACTCCGCACGGTCTCCGACATTGGCAAGCCATTTGTGAATTGGATCATAAAGTCAGCTTTGACAACGCATTTGATCGTCACCTCACGTCTGGCCTCATCATTGGTTCCTCGTAAAATGAGATATGAGCGACTTTCACCACGTAGCACAATGAACGACTTGGCAGTTCGAAGACGACCGTATAAATTCTTTGCATGGTTTATAGATTTACTTTTATCTCCTTTACAAATTACGCAAGTAGACAGTTTTGAAATGATGGAAGGATTTCAATCGCGATAACACTTAAATACCTGACGGTTAACCATATTTTATTTTATTTTTGTTTTGCTGAACGACTTCAAAATTGTTGAAAAGTTAGAAGGTTTTAAAGGGCAGAAATATCACTGCTGACAAATTGGACGTGATTCGAGTGCGCTCCAGTAAAATTTTGTTCGACAGGTTTTCGTTCAACCTGAATGAACACTTATCGAAATGTTTCGGGCAGTACATCGTTGCAACTTACTTAAGGTACTTAGTACTTCACACTTCTAAATTTATAAGTAGATATTACCACATATTGTAATTGTTTATGCGTATAAACTTGATTATACACTCTGATAATAATTCCTGAAACAAGTTTGTTAAACACACGAATAGTTTTATATTATGACTGTTTATTTTTCTAAAGGTTGATATTGTCATAAAAAAGATTCGTTGGCAAGTATTGTTTTTTCTTAGTACGACATACTATCTTAATTTCCATAATAAATTATTCCCATTCTCAGGTGGTCGCTCATTCAGCATACTTCACGAAAATTCTTACAAGATTAACTCCAAAAGTCTGGATTTCGCAAATTAAATTTATATTTAAAGACATAAACAAATAAAACTGGGTTTGTTGATTTAAGTTCTTTCTTTCCAAAATACAAAAATGTACTGAATTTGTTATTTAGGAGCGGCTTTACAATTGTAGATGTAATTCATGGAACAAGTGTCAAAAATGTACGGTGTAACTTCATTTCAACTATTCCTCTCCTTTCAAAAATTTGGAAATTTAACTGGAGTGACGGTGACAGCATCATTTCCGAGTGTGGCTTTGGGCGTTTCGTCCGGGCATTATTTATTGCCCTCTTCTCTCTCCTCGCTCCTTTGTTTACTCCACAGTTACCACCCGGTCATTATCCACAATTTATTGTTCCTTTGGTTTTTTGTCTTTACGTACATTTCCACTTAATTTGAATACAGCAGGAGCCAACTGTGTGGAATAATTTATTTAAAATGGAAATATCCTAATACTGGGTATTTTTTGCCTTTTCCTCGTTTTAGTATGTTCTCTCTTGACATTGAACAATAAAAAAACACAGATCAGCAATATAACAGAAGAGGTAATTGAATCAATCCATCTTCAGTGCAGAATTTTGGGCTGTTTTAAAGTCAATTTTGCTATTTTAAGTAATAACGAACAACGGGAGGCTGCAGGAGTGGAATCACCGATTTTAATGATTTATCTTTTTATGATGCTATTGAAAAATTAATAAACACCTGTCCCAGGGATTTTGCCAATGGGCCTAGTATATGGGGAAAAATATCTTGCATAGGTAATTGACACATAATATTTTTTGAAAATGGTCTTCTGCCTTTTGTGCTTCCATTTCCGGCTTATCCACAATTTTGTGTACTTTACAATAAATATGAAAATAAAATGCAGGACTGCATTCGTGAGACTAGATGTACAAAACGTTTTACAAAAACTTTCCCCATTTTAGTACTGTAGGGCAAACAACAATTTTATAGGTGGATTTGGAATTGTCTTAAATACATTTTAAGTCAATAGCAAACAAGAAGTCCGCATTTTTGGAATACGTCAGCCACTAAAATATTCATTCACTTATCTAGATTTTAGTAAACTCAATAGTATTTACAAAGCGAAAACAGCATTTTTCTTTAAGCCTGTTTGCGTCTGATCATTGCGTAGTGTTTCTAATGGCCTAAACATTTGTAAATTTGTCTGTAGATGCGCTAAGCGGTCTCAGAGTTATCACCATTTTTGTGATTTTAGAAAAAAAATCCAAGGCACTTTTCGATTAACAATTTTTATCATGCGATTTTTTCGGTATGCAACGACAAAACCGGTTTCAGAACTAATTTTTACATGGTTTTTGCTATTTTTGATGAAACCAAATGGACTTGCGGAATCTGCAAAAAACGTAGGTTAGCGTTAAAAAATGGACAAAAATAGTAAGTATTGTTACCCTAATAAGTAAAATTTTGCTTGAAAAATCATGTTCTTCATAGGTTAAGTATTTTGTGAAAAAAAACAGTGAGAATAATAGTAGATACTTAAATCATATATGTTGAGCGTTATTCTGAACTAAATACAGAAAACTTTCTGTCTAAAATTCAATTACGATTAGTTTTTCAATATCAAAAAATTTAATAGCTACTCTGGGTTTTATCCAAATTCAACCTTACTACAATTGTTGAAACAGAGGATCATTCCGTTTTTAATTAGTGTCAATAATGCTTACATTTTATGTTCTTAGAAGTTAAAAAATTAAAATTGAAATCGGTAGAAACTTCTTAAATATTTTAGTGTATATTTTCGGATCTAATTACATTTCACGACCCATTACAACGGTTTAAACTTCTGTCATAGTAAAAGTATTTTAAGGAAAAAATCTCCTCCCTTGAATGGCAAAAAATTATTTTTTTACTTTTTCCAAAAATTTGTATTAAAGGATTTGTTTGCGTAGTGAAAACGAATATCGATTTTGTTTCTTGTTGCAAAATATCGGAATTGCTCAAACAGTTCAATGAAAAGGTTACAGATTTACCATCATTTTTATGATTTTCGAAAAATCTTTTTCTTCTATCAACAAGTTTACGACAATTTTATCAGTATTTGATTTAATGTGTGTTTTTTTTCTCTTGACCGCTCCTCTCAAATCCAACAAATTATTTGATTTAACGTTTATTTTTTCTATAGATAACATTTTTCTGCGCTAGTTTTGGAATGATTTTGGCCAGTTTTCATAAAATCCAACGAACCTGGTGAATCTGGGAAGCTTTTCAAAAGTGAAACTTTTTTAAACTTTATCAAAAAATGCATAAAAACTGTAGTCACTTTAATGTATTAAAAAAGTTTTTGTTAAAAAAGTAAATTTTTTTCTAGGAAAAGTAGTTTTTCAGAGAGTGAAGGGGCACCTTGGAAAGTACAAGAGTATACTTGCAGAACAGTATTCCGTTATGGTGTAAGTCGACGTAGATCTATCGGTGGGATGAAATCCGTGGGAAATTTCGCTCAGAGAAATATTGCCTTAAGACAGATAAATCGTCAAAATTGTGATTTAATTAAATCTTTAAACCTTGAAACCCTGGGCCCAATTACTAAACAGATGTATGATACACATATAAATCAAAGAGAGTCTTTACCATGGACAATCATTTCTTTAAAGACTAGGCTTAAAACTTTTTTTTTCTGAAAATTTTCTTTATTCAAAAAATGCAAGTAGAATCTGGGTTGGAACTGAGTGGACATGTATTTGTTAAATTTAAACAATGTTTGTAAATCCCAGACCCTGAAGACGATCTCAATAAAGATTGAAACGTTGGCACGATAAAGAATTTTTTTTCTCAAACCTACATCATTTAACGTTTTTATTTCCGATTATTCTTCCCAATGACTCCATTCGTTATACCGACAACTATGCAAAATTATTTTTTGATTATCAATATTAATAGTCAGGTTATTTTTAATGATTCTTCATTTATTAAAACCCATAAAAAGGGATTATTATATAAATCATTTTTTAACGTAAAACTTAATCTTAATTAAAAATAAACATGATCAGTGCAATTAATATTAATACTATGATTCATTTACACAACGCTTGTTAAATCATTAATTAAATCTTTTAAAAACCTCATATTAACGAGGGTGCAATCTGTACTCTGAGGCGGTGTAAAGAAAGTTTAGGCAAGCTTTAAGTATAATCGTTGATTACTAGTGGCTCCTTGAAAAAGTATACTTTCTAATTATGAGGGGATTTTCTCTTTAATTAATCTTATACCAAAACGAGCCTCTCCAGCCGTTCATGCGCGCTATCTCTTTTTTATGTGTTTAATTTACCAATAAAAATTTCCATAAACATTATTTTTTTTTAAAACCACGGTATGAGTTAATATTTTAAATCGGTTTTCTTAGTGTTGTTAAAAAATTAAATAAAAACAGTCAAGTGATGCGAAATTTATATATAAATTACCCGGTTAAGTCTAAACTTGACATAAAGAGTATTGCAAAGTATAATTTAAGAATTCAACAGAATTGCGTAGGATCTGTCTATTGATGTCTTACACCATCATCCCATTAATAAATAGATGTAACGATTTCAATTAAACTGTTTTTGCAGTCGAAAAGTAATTATTGTTCAGTGTTCAGCATTAACATCATGATCTCCCCGACAACATTCATCTTTGCGTACCAGCTCTATGCCGATGACTCCCAAATTTATAAACCTGTCCATCCGTTTTGGCTGTCGGCATAATTTAGGAAGGAATTATATAAAAAGAACCTAGAATTAAATACTAGGAAGTCCAAAGCTATTGTTATAGAATCCTATCACATACTCAATCCCCCCAGTTCTTTTTCCACCATCAACAACCAGCCTCTTTCCTTCAACTCCACAGGTTACCTCGGGGTTCAGATCGACCGAAACCTTTCCTGGAAACCAAACAACTCCCAAATTTCCCGAAGCTTTATTCCAGCGGTAATGCCATTCCGGCTCCTTTTACCTCTCATCACTCGTAAACTAATTGTTTTCTCCCTCATCTTTCCCCCTTTCGACTTCGGCTGTGACGCTTATGGTGGACTTTCGGAATAACAAGAAAAGCGTCTGAAATGACTATTGAACTGTTGTCTCAGATTTATTTTCGGCACACCCCTCCCCCCCAATGTCCAGCGTCTCACACATGAATCCAGACCTGTCCCTCCTTCAGTAGACAATCACACAATATTTTTCATCTACTTCAAAACAGATGTTCTATCCACTCTCTTAACACCCGCTCATCTCCCAATGACCTTTGTCCTTTGACGTCTTCAACAACGAATTTTATAATAAAAAACAGACATTTTTGGTCTTGATTAGTACGGGGGCAATCAGGTGTTCTGGACTTAAAAATTCATAACACTTCTTGATTTTATTCAACATTCAGGTAATCGAGTCTGTTCGAGAACTCACTTTTTGTGCTTCTAGATGTCCTTTCCGTTTAGATTTTCTGTGAATATCATTGATAAATACAAATTTAACAAAACGTCCTCAAAATTTCGTTTTATATTTCCAGTTATATTTTCAGTTTTGGAGGCCAGGTTTATGGCATTACGTGCAGTTCATAAAAGTCTTAACATTCAAAGCAGGGTCGTTTGAGAGCAACACAATTTTTGTGATTTTTCAAAAAAAAAGCTAGGAGGAAATTTTAAGAAAATCTTCTTTTTTAAAATTCCCTTTAAATTTCTATTCAGGATTTTCTTTTTTTTAAGGGGGAAGAAAGCAAAATATCAAGTTATTAACTTACTATTCATTTTTACTATTAATTCAAGTTCATTTTTTTCATACCTGCTGCCAAATATAATTTTCTCTTTGCCTTTTTTGTAGCTATGAACGAAGGATGAATTTCTAAAACGATGAAGCTGAAGCAATAAGTTTTGAACTTTTTTGTACATTGAAAGTCTAAAAAATAAAACAAGATGTCAAGATTACCACTTTTAAAACAGTTGGAACCTTGATTTTCTCCACTAAATCTAAAAAAAAAAGATTAATACAAATAATAAAGCATACGAATTTGTAACTGTTTTTCTTCGTTTAATTGTTACATGCATAATTAAATGATAAACTATATTTCATAAGTTTAAAGCTGAGGACAAATATAATAAAAGAAAAAAATTGAAAAAAAGGACCCATTAACACAATTCGATGAGGATTATGATGAATCCACCGGATGTTCGAAATATTCCCCTTCTACGAGCATTCCAGAAATTAAAAAGAAAATGATCCAAAGTGAATGGACAACTGCCAAATTCGACCCTGCATTTTCATGACAGATGAGGACGCTGGGCAGAGCTTATAATCCACAGGCTCTCCCGCAATACGAGCGCAATATTAGCTAATTCGGAGATAAATTAATATGATTGTGGGTTAATTAAGGCCAATTTATTCAATGCAATCCGATAATTACTCCCAGCGAATTCATCATTTAAACCCAGACTAATTATATTTTCTGTTTATTTCTTTTTTTATGCTCACGTCATGAGCTTGTTTTATTAATCTGTGACGAAATGATTGTCAATTACTTTAATTTAAAGTAAATTTAATCTCTTAGCAAAAACGTGAATGCCTGGTTCCTGAAATGTGTATGTTAATACATATTATTAACACTAAACGGTAAAAATTAATTCGAATTTTATACTGGGAACCAGATTATTACCATCTTTCAACTAAAAATAATGTAAATTATTAAATTTAAGTTTCGCTTCTCGTAATATTATTAATATACATTTAATCCTTATTACATATAATATCCTCGAACTAGTAAAACCAGAACAGTCCTACGTTTTATTTCTTTTATTTACAACATTTTGTCAGGATAAATTAAGCCCTTTACGAACAATTTATTTGAAATTGATCTCGAGATATGTCCGTATTCCCTTTACTTGAGCTTTCACCTCATATGTGTCAATGAAATCTGATAAAGCACAATTTATCTCCCTTTCATTTTGTTCTAATAGGAATATACAGGGTGTCCTTTTTAAATGGCCCGGCTGAATTACCCTCGAACCAATTATGCTATTAAAACGTGTTTAATATTTTTTTAGTCTATATTCAAATTTTTACCTTTTAAAAAAATATTATACAGGGTTACTGATACATCAATTTAAAGGATTTTTTTTTTAATTGAAAAAGGATTTTTACATTTGAAAGAACGCATTTCGTTTGTTTTATTTTTATTATTTATCGTTGTTAATTTCAATAATTTACTTCTTCATTTCACGTTTATATTTTATTTTTTTTTTGTCAAACTCGCATTATGTGAGCAATTGTTAAGTAATCGTACCTAATCGTTACATCGAATACTTCCTTCAAAATGAACCGACGAGCATACTTTTTCGATCAACAGCTAGTTGATATGTACGACGTCGGGCAGTCGAGTTGTACGCCCAGGAAATTTCCTCATCGCCCCAGAGTAAACCAGAAAGCGTTTATTCGTGTTGCTCGCGATATGAGGCGATACAGATTAGTTGCTCTTCTATCACCAAGAAACCGGCACCATAATTTCGACGAGAGCTTTTTTATTTAACTTTTAAAATCGCCTATAATCAAAGAAATTTTCCCAGATTTACCGTGTCTCCCACCTTTTCAAAATCATATAAAAACAGCATACGAATACACGTTTCACAACACTTTTACCCAAAAACAATGACTCCACAAGAATAGCACCACACTTTATCGGTATGAAATTCTCGGTTCGAAATTTATATTTACATCTTAAATTGGATTTTTTCACCATATCTTTTATAATTTACCCAAGCCCTGAAGATGACCCGGAGAAAGGTCGAAATGACGCAAAAAAATAATGAAAAATGTGTTTTTCTAAACTACCTCATTCTTGACCGCTCCACACGGCTTTAACAAATTATGAAAAAACAGATCACTAAAAAAACACATATTAAATTAAAACTTGTTTTGTACAAAATGGACCTAGCCCCGTGTGATTCCGAGCTTGCGAAGGGTTTTAAATAAATATTTTAAACATTGTGGATCAAATGCGTTGGTGTTCCTTCACTTGATGAACTTCTGATGAAGATTCTCGTCTTTTATGAAAATTCCTTATCAAAAACTGTCCACCAAACTACACACAGACATTGGCTATCCACGTTTTACTGAAGCGGTATTCGGTGTGAATTCTTTCTAGTCTAAATTGAGAAGCAACGAGAAAAATGTTCGATGAGAAAATCGCTTTTCCCGAAAAGTTGTATTTTTTACCTTTCTGTGCAATTTTTTCCCGATTACGTCCCGTGCTTGCTTTTATTTGCATATTTACATGTGCCAGTCAAACCTGATAAAGCACGATTACTTTCCCTTTCATTCTGATCTAATCTAAATTGATAAATCTTACTAAGAGCTGGTATGTATTTCAAAATGCCTAGTGGTGGAAATGTGTTTCTTAATGTTTAATCAATGTTCTTAGTCAAAAATTACATTCCCGGACGTCGGTGGCCGCAAGGTTCAGTCTTTGATACTGCGCTCATCACTGGAAGGTAAAGGTCCCGGGTTCGAATGCAGGGCCCCTGGATTCGAACCCGACATACTTGCAAATGGGCTTTTTTTCAAAAACACCGGCACCCTGAGGGTTTATATGACCTCTGCTGTTGCGAACCGTCGTTAAAAAAATACATTCCCAACAAAGACATCGTATATCTATTACTTATTGTAAGATGAATCTATCTTTAAATTATGGCATTGTGACCAGAAAATTTTATTCTATGGCTTGGAGACAACGACGTTCGGATAAACTAACGAGAGTTTTTAATCGATCTATTATCTTCTCCGAAGATCCTTTCTTTGAAATTATTGAGAAGATAATTCCATTGAAGTAATTATAAATTCATGTTTTGTTTGTACATTGTTAATTTTGGTGTGTATTATTCCGATCTCGTATATTGGTTTAAAATTGTTTCACATCGTTTATAAGTTGCTGATAAGCTCGAAAAATTGAGAGAAAATTTCTTTTTTCTTTGTTTCACACTGGGATTATTTTCGAGATCTCGTATTAAATTGAAATGGGAAAAGGAGAATGAAAGGAAAAATTATAAAGGAAACATTTGTCCTTGAAAGTTTAGTATGTTTAAAGTATTAAAAAATGCACGAGTTTAAGCACGATATATTCGTGTTAGTTGGATAAAATAGAAAATATAAACCAAAAACAAAGAAATGTTGATCCTTATTTTTAATAACGGATTTACTTAAGAATAGTAAACATGAAGATTACTCATTTTGCAAGCAAACAACTTTTCTCGTCTTTTCTCCATTTTAACCCAGTAGTATTCTCTTTAACCATGAAAAGACATTACCTTGAACCAAAAGTTCTCAATATTATTGTGAGGCAGTTAGTTAATAAGTCTTCCAGTCACCGGCAAGTGGATAGCGCAGAGGCAGTTGGCGTGTCTCAGAACGTGGTCTCACAGGCTTTAGTCCCATTCCGAGAGACTGGAAGTGCGGCCTGGTAGTGGATCTCAGCGCATTTATGACGTTAATGGAGGACGGAGATAATTGGTACAAGGCGGAACCCTTTCCACAGGGCTCGCCAGACCCTAAATGAAGTACAATATGTTTTGGCAAGGCCGAATTATGGGAGGTTGGCCTCACATCGTATGCCCCTTTGAGAAGACCTACAGCAACAGCAGCACTTCAGGGGAATATGGTGCAGCCAGCGCCTAGAAAAGAACACCAATGGAATGCTGATATATTTACTGATGAATCGCGTTTCTATCTCGATAGTGATAGCAGGCGCCGAAGAGTCTACCGAGGACAGGGTCTGCGTCCAATTCCCCAGTTCGTGCTCTGTTCAGTATAGTTGGCGGAGGCGGAGTATTGGGTCTACACTGTGAGGACGAACTGGACCCTTTTTTTCAAAGCGACCTAACCTCAATCCGTTGTTTGAGAAATTATCGAATAATACATCCCTTAAACTAACGATCTCATTGGCAGGAATTTTGGATTTCTGGATGACAATGCCTCTTGAGGCAGAGTTGTTCAACACTATTTGGAAAACCTGGGAATTTCCCTTCTGCCCCTTTCCATACGGTCTCCAGACTTCATTCCCAATAGCGTGGGATGCGTTGGAGGGAAGGGTTTTGGATCCCCATCCCCTGACAGTTGACCTACCACCACAGAACGCAGCATTGCAACATCTATGGAGTAAAATTCCTTATGAAATTAATGACAACTTTATCAACAATATGCCTGACAAGTGCAGAGAGACTTTAGCTAACAGAGGACATTATCCAAGGTATTAATTGTTGAAAAAAATCAGTATCATCAATAAACAAAATTATATAATTAAAATATCTTAGTTTGTTAAGGTTCAACATCCTTTAATTCATTTTCCATCAGTAAAAAGCATAATAATTTTAGTGCAATTTATAATAAAAATAAAATAAAAATGGTAAGGAAAGTAAATACTACAAAATTGGTAATACAGCTATTCATTTTTCAGCAGTTCATATACAGTGATAACGATCAAATAATTGTGTAATTAATACCATAAAGACTATTTTAAATAATAAATAATATATAACAGCATGCAGATATTTCGTGAGAGAACGTGTCGGTAACAAGAAAAGGGACACCTCGATCCTTAATCCTCTACATCCTAAACACAACTGAGGGATTGTGAAGTTAAGAGCGGTTTTTTTATCATGTTACCAACTTTAAAAAGGTTAAAATGATTACTTAACGTTTTTGTGCCTTTTCTCCGTCCTACTTTCTCTCATCATCCTCTATTTTCACCCCCTCCAAAAGCCAGGGGGATGATGCTCGATGGTGCAATAACTAGAGCACTATTTTATCTAAAGCTATTTATAACCGTTATCTACGGCGGAGACTCCCTTGAAAAGCGAAACTGCTCAATCTTCTTGATCCTGCCCGTTTAAAGTATAAAGGGGGTAATAAAATCCATATTGCGACCACCCGTGGCGCAACTGAATTCCAGTCATAAAATGTATCATAATACTTTGCTGGAAAAAAAAACTACTGCGTTTCAAGTATATATTGCATTCCTTTCCTCAGGAGAACAGGATTTAATTAAGACCAGGAAGAATTTAGTTAAAATATTACTGCTAAAAAAAGGTAGATCATTTTTGCATATGATTTTTTATAGATAAACAGAAAATACAAGTTTATTTGGATTTCAGAGGGATTGTGTAGTACATCAAACGTCCATTTAGCTTAATTGATCAACACCCTTGTTAATAAATTTGTCGTGTTAATTATTATTGAATTCCCCTTTTACTCTTATGATAATATTAATAATTGAAGGACGGCAATTTAATTCTGATATAATAATTATTTATGCTGTTTGATAAATATAATGGCGTTGATTTGTTTCTCAATATGTCTTTGAAACATTTTTTTAATTCCGTAATTTTTTTCTTACATCTACTTTATTTATGGGTAGATGACTATAATATTTATTAAATATTAGTTAAAAAACAAAAATGCATTCTTGTATAAAAGGAAGACTTAACAAATTAAGAAAATACTTTTTTAAATTTTTTGGCTTCATTTTTCCTTATTTTTCCTCCTAATTAAAATTAATTTAAATAAATAATAAACAATAATTAACTTCCCATTAAGAACAATTTCTCTGTTGTTTTTTTAATAAGTAAAAAAAAAATTTTTTTTATGTAAAGACAATTATTTTGCTTATACGGGTGTGAATTTACAAGTATCACGCCTTGGTTCTTTCCAAAACTGCTTCACCTAGAAAAAATCAAACAATTTTTTTACAATAAGCTCTTAATTTTGATAAATATTTGATTTATTGATGATTTGATTGACAAGGATGTCCAGGATTTACTTTTAGGCATCAAGCCCTACAATTTAACAGTTTTTCATTCCACAAGGCTTCAATTCTAGACAGACCGGAAGACATGATTTGAAACTTTCAAAAAACTATTTAAAAATTCTTGTAAAGCTCAGAGTTTCATGGGATTAGTTAAATTGCTTAGTTTCGAGAGGCAATTTATTTCCAGCTTGAACTTTTTCTTTAAACATGAAATTCTAAAATTCATTCATTCATCGAATTATCTTTGTTCTGGCCTAAGCTATCTATTGATTGTTTATTTTGATTGAAAACCATTGCGATATTATATCAATTGGTTTGATGTATAGTGAATACATTATTCTGAGAAATAAAAAATAATAGAGAACAAACGATGTAAAATGAACAACCTGCTTTTAGTATGTTTAACTTATGCTGAGAGCAGGTGTTGTGCGCTCACAAATAATTTTTACCATAAATCCCATAAAGATTGCGCTAATGCAAAATAAACTGACCTCATTAAATATGGCTGAAAAAAATTTGATAGAATTTGAAATTTAAAAAATAAATTATCAAAGATTATTTCCAAATGTTTAACTTGTTTAGAAAAGGGAGTTGAGAAACTAAAACTATTAATTGTTTTAGTTTTAAGTATTTAAATGTAAGAAATTAAATTGAATCTGAACTTATTTTAATTATTATTTCATCATTAATATTTTTTATTATAACATCAAATTTCAAACAAAAACATACAACTGTATCATCAGCAAACAGCAGTATTTTACCAGATTTTAAATTTAACTATATTGTTATATTAATTTAAATTGTTTAAATGCTATTATTTAAACAAAGTGATGATTTAAATTGATTTATAGTTTTTATACAGAGTGTGGTTGGCGTACAGTTCTTGATACTAATTTTTCATCTCACCCACATTTTACAAAATTATAAGTCAATTCAAATCGTTTATGTAAATTAAAAATAGTACGGGCCCTAAAACATTTCCCTGTTGAAGACCAAAATTAATATTAGTAAGATAGCTAACAGTTTGGCCTATTTTCGTTTTTTTTTAATCCTATTTAATAAGTATGATTTAATGAAATTATAAATTGATCCTTTGATACGAATAATAAAACGTTTTTCAAGCAATACTGCATGGCGTACAAAATCAAAAGCACTTGATCTAAGAACAATCTATGACTTTATTTTATTGTCAAGACGTTTTTAAAATAAGAAGCTTCTAAAAAAAGTGCAACCTCTGGAAATTTGCATGATTTAGATACATATTGGTTTAGGACAGTTATTTTGTTATCAGAAATAAAATCAACAATTATATTTGTTTAAATATTTTTCAAAAATTTTACTAACTGATTGTGTAAAGGAAATAGGCCTGTAATTATTAAAATCGAGTTTTTGGCCCGATTTATTTAATGGGATTACCGTAGAGAGACAAAACCTTTTTTTTTTTTTTAGAAAACCAGCGTTGACCCTCGTAAGTTGACATCCTGGGTATTCGACAGCGGCCTCATTCTTTCGTTGAACATTAACCCCTAGAGCACTATTGCCCGGTTCCCAGGTTTTCTCATCTAAGAACCTTGTACCCAGTCAAGTAGAATCTTCTTCCCGCTCTTTTGAAATATTGGAACAATGTCTGATACATTTGCAGTATTTTTATCACGATAAAACATAGCTCGCTTCTTTTGCCGATTATACATCACGAATGCCGCCTGTTTACTCTTGCTGAAAACTCTTTGCCGATTTAACCGGCATAAGGGCTGCAGGGAAGGAAGTCAATATACCCGATATTTCCTCCTTCTACTGGTCTTATTTTAATATTTCCGGACTTTTTAGTTCAAGAAACTCAATATGAACGCCACCTTTATTACAAGCGAATATTCGTAAATTTTTTACTTTTATTTTCGATGCGATTTGCCTTTATTATTGTATTATTATTATTATTGTTGTTGTTGTTATGTACTTAAACAATTATTTAATTTTATAAAATAGCCTGGAAAGAATATGTTCCAGCGGGCTTAAGTATAAACTAAATACTAAAAGCGAGCGTTTGTGAAGAGACATGTCACTACATTTACAGTTTGCATTAAAGCCTTTTTGATTTAATATTTTATTTAGACATGAAAGGGCAGTCGTTTCCTCCTTTATAAAAGAAAGGACTACGTCAACGTAATTGCTTGTTAGAAATTTATCGAGAATGCAGTTCCCAGTTGTTGCCCGGCTTACGAGAAGATTGTTTGAGGAGCCATACAGTATTTATAAATAATCTAGCTATGGAGATTGGGTTGAATCCTTACAGGTGTCCGTTAGAAGTTAACTGAATTATTCATCGTAAGGCCACACAAACCCACTATGCTCTGATATAAAATTAAACTTTATCCACCCCCTCCCCCTTTCACAATATCCTTCATAGAAACTTTATCGGCCTCGTCATGCTATTTTACATTCTCATTCCGGCTGAAGTTGAACTCATTTAAAGGATTAATTTATTTTAATGAAGACACAAGTTGGCCAGTTATGAAATGAAATGAGATTTTTTACTTTTCGGTTGTCTCCTTAGAATATTTTTGCTAACTTTTTTGATAAGTGCCAAAAGTTGATTTTCTAATTATCTCTTTCTAATCTTAATTAATTGTAAGTAAAACCTTATTAAATTACAGGAAGGTATAATTCATATTTTAAGAAAGTGAAGCGTTTTAAAACTGAAAAAAAAAACACTAAAAAATTAAAAGTTGGAGAAACTTTTTCACAATCGATTCCCCGCTTGTCAAGTAAAAATGTTTAGATTACAAAATCTTATTATAAAGAAGAAGGAAAATTATAAATTTCTTTTTAAATTGATTTCAATTTGCACAATTTTTTTTGCACTGGGTACTTTTAAGAGTCAGGAAAGGAGCGGAGGGGGGTGTAATTTACCATTAACTAAAATTTTACGAAGAAAATATAATATAAAATATATATTTTATAATAATATAAAAATATTTATTCGCTTACTTTTGTCCAATTTTGTGCATTACCGGAAAATTTAAACGGGTAAATTACTGTATCACCAACCACATAAATATAAAAAATCGGCTAAAATTGTAATGTTAATGGGTCTGTTGTCGCAAGTTGTTAAGTGTAAATTCACTTTTACATTAACAATAATATTCATTAAATAAACAGTGATTCATTCAGCTTTAATTTAATTCATTCAATTCACCTTCACTTTGAAGTTTACTAACAATTCATTTCATTCTCAAATTTAAACACTTTTATTTAAACATTTACCAAATTGCCACTTAAAATATACACAAAACCGTGTCTAAAATGCAATGGGTCGCTGTCCTGTGCAGTGACATCCTGGTTCTCCCGCCAATCCCTCCTAGGCGCTTTCCTCGGTATTCTGGGTATTCTGAATAGTGGATGTCCCGGGACTCCCTATGACCTCTTGAGTGAGTACATTATTTAAAGGGTGGGGACAACATAAAAGGGGAAGTAGACACTTGCTAAGAATTCGAAAATATGTTCCGATGTTGTATTACATAATAGAACCCTTAAAATTGTTTACTTAAACAATAGCGATCGGGTTTTTGCCATTTATATATATATAAGTAAAATATCTTATATATATATATATA
>CM077100.1:29598821-29618408 GCA_039619505.1 Cimex hemipterus | reverse complement strand
ATATATATATATATATATATATATATATTTTTTTTTTTTTTTTTTTTTTTTTTTTTTTATTTCGGCGAAAAACTGGTTGAGGGCTCCGCAGACGGGATTTCTCCATCCTCGATTTCGCAACTCATTGAAGAAAACTACTTAATGTAATTAACACACAATTTATTATGTTTCTTTTAAAAACTAAACTGTTGAAACTTGACACAAGGCTGGAAAACAACCTCCAGCTACTCCCAACGTATTTGGAATGACCCTTCTCTCTCCCTTCACTTCTGTTCACTCCACTCCTTCGGGGTTTCTTTTCTGCTTACTGCTGACGTCATTCCCGCGGGTACACGACGTTTTCCTTCCCCACCACATATAAATATATATTCTCACCTTCCAGGACGTCGGTGAACATTATTATATATTAACACTTTCAAAAAAAATTTTAAAAATTAACTTCTTGCAAATAGTAATTAACATTTTCATTCATCTGATCCAATCCAATAATTGTCATAAAAATGTCGAAAACTAGCTATTTCAAAAATCCATATACTGGAATAAGCTTTACTACTATTTTCAAGTTAGAAATAAATTTCTTGTTTGACTGTTCTGTATGGTTCAAGAGATTTGAAATTTCAAAGACATTTCCTTTTGAAAATTATCTATACTTTCCGTTTAAGTTACAAAATCTAAAATCTTAACGTGTTTAAGCAATTCTTCAAGTTCATTTAAGTGTTCAAAACGAGGCAAAAAGTTGCTACATTTAATTATCTCTTGCTCAAAATCAATTTCGAATTTTATGCCGTTCATTCCACTTGCATAGAACAGCCATATCTTTGAAGTCTGGTGTCCGATTTAAAACTTTTTGTGGGCTCGTCGCCTGTAAATGTTTCAAGACAGTGCAACAGCTGTAAACGAAATGTTTCTATCAGGGCCATCAAAAATTATGTCGTCGGTGGTTCGAGTGTTTTGACGCGTTCGTACACTCGTCCTGAGGTAACTCTACTCGGGACATTGTTTTCTACCGCACCAAAGAATGAACGGACTAAAAAGTAAACGTAACGGACCGCATAATAAACATACCGACTGAAAAAATTAACGTACTGACCAAAAAATAAACAGACGGACCTAAAACTAAACTTATGGACTAAAAAATAAACGTACGTCCCGCAAAATAAACGGACAGAACATAACAAGAAATGTTGATCACGTTTCAATATAAATAAGTTTTAGGGGGAACAGTATGCCTAACAAGTGCAAGAGGTTTTAGTAAACAGACGACATTATACACGGTATGAATTATTTTTAAAAAATTGTTGTGTCCAATATACAAAATTATGCAATTAGAACATTTTTTTGTTATTTTTCAAAATCCCTTAACTAAATTTTCTTAAGTAAAAAACATAATAATTTCCATTAAATTTTAATAGAATTTATAATAAACAAAATAAAAATTCTAGGAAAAGTAAATACTAAAATTGACAATATCCTTATTCATTTTTGAGTAGTTTAGACCTCTGAATTTGTGAAAACGGTGCGCAAATAGATGTAGAAATGGGAAAACCTCAACTATTCTGCTGACAAACGGTTGCTAGCTCCCGTGTATCGCACAAAGTGCACGAGTGTCCTCACTCGTGATTTATAAAAACCGGGGCGAAAATTGAAAACCGTCAGGGATAAAGAGTCTCCTCGGTATTTTTATCCAATCGGACATGATTCTTCAAAACCACATATTTAATCGATTTACCAAAGGATAAAAGTTTCAATCTTTATGGAGGCGGTTCATTTTGTGAAGGTAGTCCTGCCAACAAAAAATAACAATAGCGTATAGAAAGTAGGCGAGTTATTTAAAAGATAAGTCTTTTTACCGTAACTTTTTAACTCAATTAAAAACAGTCCATGAAATAATAACGGATTGCATTTTTTCAGGCAAAAATAAAATTGTTTCGATTTTCTATAAATCGTTATTTAGAGATTTAAAAAATACGTATGTTGTTCAAAATGAAGTAGTCATATCTTTTTTGCCAAGATTTCTCTTTTTTATTGTAATAAGCCTTTCTCAGCGCTCTAAGGAAGGATTGACATAATTATTTAAAGGTATAGGCTCACAATACAACAATGTTTGCAATGAAGTAACGGATACTTTATCAAAAAAACATAAATCAAAATAAAACCGGCACTTTCAGGCAATTCCGTCCTTTTTTGTTCATACGTTTTGCTTTATACAACACACCAAACACACGTATACATTTGTTTATCGTTTACTAAATAGCAGAGAAGGAGAAAAATAAAAATAAAAGAAAATAAAAATAAAACCAACAAATGAGATTATTCCACATAGTGATATTTATAACGGGTTACGAAACTAAACTGCTCCAAAATAAAGAGGGATATTTATAGCTTATTATTATTCTATGAATTTTAATTAAATTAACGGATATATTCTTGTTAGGTAGATAAAGAAAACTAGAAAATACAGTTAAATATCATTAAAAATAACGTTCCTCTTCTTTCAAATGGTCTTTTTGATGATAAAATCTTGTACCATTTTTTGCATTATAGCCGTTTCAATCAGATATTCCGGTAACGACTTTAGAGGTAAAAAAAATCGATAAATTTAAATTCAAATAAAAATTTATAAGCGAGGTCGCTAGCGGTGCGAAAACAAAATTCATATTAGTTTCACGACAAAAAATTAACCAATTTACTTGAAAAATTTGTTGGTTATTGATCAACTTCGATATCTTTTGTTCTAGTTGATATTTTACTATATATAGATTTTAGGAGTAAAAAAACACAATAAATTTAAACATAAATTCATATTTAGGTAATTTACCACATTTTACTCTATTTATTACATTATACATTATAAAATATAATAAATATAAATAACAATATATATTTACATAGTTATATTACATAGTTGATTTGAGCTAGTAGAAATAAAAATATTAAATAACGGAAAATCTCAATTTTCAAAAAAAAATTAGCGAAACGAGGGCCTATTAATAAGAACTGGCGGAATATAGGTCCGATATTTTGAAGTGTAGAATGTCAAAAAAAAACTTTGGTCCAAATCCGTGACCCACCAACTTGGTCGTCCCATTGTTTTATAATAATATAATGCGTAGTTTAGGAAAGAATACACATTATTGTCGTGGCGTACAGTGCAAATTTCCTCTCTTCATGATTGGTTGCAAAGCTACGGATTGAATGGATCGATTGAGACAGAAAAAAACACTTCACCTTACGACTGGATAGATTCTAATTAATGAGGAAAATCTGTTAAAGTGTCCTCATATTTTGTTCTAAGGATTTAAAGTATTTTAATTTTTTTTTAATCGCCGTTGTGTTCGGAGGCTGCTGGAAAGAGCCTAAAGCCGCGTCTAAGAAAACAGCTATTACACCACGATTCACCTGGAATCTACAACGAGTTAACCTACAAGTTAATCTACAACGAAAAAACCGGATTTTTCATTACCGACCTATGAGTATAAAACACGCGTTGGCACTTTTTTAATAATTATCATTTAATTAATATTAAAGCTGGGTGTAATTAACTGTTACTTTCAGAATATTTTCTTGTTATCCAGGTTGACTATTCGCTAATAGATACATGACAAATATATTAAAAACTAAGCTGATATACGCATCACATGAAAGCGTGTGCCAATCCTTTGGAATTTTTATTTTTGATTTATTTTTTAACATTGTTATGCCTTTATTTTAAAGAAGGGTTGAAATCTTTCATCAGCGTTCCCTCCGTCTTGGAAACGTAGTCTTCAAAAATTAAAAGGAATAATTAAATGTTTCTTTTGGTATTTGGAAGGCCAGTTTGCGCTGTAAATAAATAAAAGCTCTCCAAAGGAAGGCTTCATTGATGAGGTCGGTTTACTCAGATGCCTTTTTTTATTTATTTATATGTATATGTTTTTTTTTAATACTCTGTATATAATATGGGTATTCACGATTTTCGCGTTAACCCTGTTAACTCTGTTAGGTCGTGTTAGAGCGACAAAAATTATGACGTGGACTTGTACGAATCGGCTAGTTAGGCATTGCTCGAAGACGTAATCACATAGCTATCTGTTGGTCGTGGGTAACCAACAGCCATGAATTTAACAGCTGTTTTTATTCTTAAATACGCATTAATTAAATCAGACCAATACATTTCTTTTGTTAATTTCTGCCCTGTCCTTATACTCTCATTCATAATAGTCACATCCCATATCCTATAAAGTTGTAGGTTGTTAGACGTTACGCTACAAGTTAGGTACACCGGCACAAAGTGTGTCATTTGTTAGTACTTTTCCTGGGCGTCCTCGCGTCGTCCCTATATAAGTACCTTAATATAAATATATGAAACCTGGAATTATTAACCTTATTTTATGATAACCTTTTCATAACTGTATAGAAATAAATATAAAAATAATCATAAAAATAAATGTTTAAATATTAAAATAAATGTTTTAGTATTTATTAATCTCTCAAGGTTTGACATTGTTTTCGAAATTCGGTTACTAATTCATTTACAAAGCCTGCAAGTCGTGCAGCGACAGGGAACGCTCAAAAGTTTCTAATGTAATTTTACATTTTTTAATTTAAGTTTCTCCTCAATTTACAAAGATTTACAATGCACCGAGGGAGTTCTGTATATTAAATTAATTTCTAAAATTAATGTGAAAACAAGAAGAACTTTTTTTTCGGATTAAACAAACAAAAGGTCTTATCTTCAAAATCTATAAGTATATCACTAAAGGCTAAAATAAAGTCTCTTAATTAATTCTTACTTATATACACGGGGTATGCCTTTTTTTACTCACTTACTTTTTTTTAAATATTTATTACCATCTGTACAAATATATACATTATGTAATTTGATACAATATTTATCATTTGCAAATATTCTGAGGGGAGCCAGCTGCCATTGTTGCTCTCCCAGCTTTATGAATAGTTATTTATGAACTATTCATAAGGGGTCCCGGGGCCATCTCCGCTTCAACCTGATACCCCAGAACAATTGATTCAAAAACTATTTGAAACACTTTAAAATCTTTTAGAAATGGTTTCATTTTGGGCCGAAAAGGATGTAGTTTATCTAAATAATCATCTAAAAATCATTTTTTGGTTCGAAAAGCAGCTGATATCCTCAAAAACAAGATAATGTCATGTTGACAAAAATATACAAAAAATAAGTATTAAATAAGATTCACTATTTTCCATGGTCAGCTTGACCAATTAATATCATTCAATTAATTAAAGTTTTTAGTTGAGGTGAAAAAGTCAGTGTCACGAGTGGCGTATCAAGCCGAAGGTCGTGGGTTCGAATCCCTCTCATGACACTGACTTTTTAATCTCAACTAAAAACCCCAATTAACTGGATTAAATAAGATAGCACCAATTTGTACAAAAAAATCTCCTCTTCGTAAGCTAGGTCAAATTTGAAAGTTAAAAATGTCGCGTTTATTCATTTAGGTAATTCTGTGCTTCACGTGAGTCCTGAGAAACTGCCCCACTCTGATGATTTTTCGAGCTTAGGAGGCAAAGTAGACGCACCTTTAAATAATACTTAATTTGACAATTATTACAAAAACAAAGCATACTCTATTAAAAAAACATAAGTATTTACAGCAATGTAATATTTATCCTAGTAATCCGTCTGCTTAGAACCGAGATTTCCGTTAAAATATTGATAAAGAAAATATGTAAAATGTAGTAATATTTTCTGTGTTTTATAACATAATTAAAAGGAAAAAGAAAACAAACCATATATATAAAATAATTTGGTGAACACAAAACAAAATATATACACCATTAATTAAATAAAAATTTATTCTAATAAATGAAAAATTGAACTCCTGTGCCAAGTTCCCAGCTATATAACCAGGCGTGACGAGCGAATTTTATTAGCTGCGGGCTTGGCTCATTTAAAAATTTAACTAGGCTTTCTTCCGAGAGCACAACACCACCTTTGGGTGGTAGCACGCATCTCGGACAGAATTGTATATTTAGCCAAAAAGGGCACGATGGTTTCCTTTTCCCAAGTACCGCCCAGATAGCAAATTTCTGGTAACCTATCAAGTGGGTACAGTAAAGGAGCAGAGGTTCTCCTCGAAGTTTGAAGAGCCAGCGGAGATCCGTCACTTTTAGTGCTCTTCTCATTTGTCAAGCAGACCACATCAAGATGTCAGTCAAGCTTCGTGTAAAAAAAAAACCTCTCTGATGTCAGCGTTCGCTCCAAAATGTTTTCGCTAGACCTTATATTGGTAGGAATGCACTGGAATTCTGCGCGCCATTCAGAAATATTGTATCGAGAGAATCAGAAAAATCTCTCTGACAATTAACTCCACTGCTCTACTGGTAGACAAACAACTGATAAGGTAGAAAAACCAAAACTTCCCATCCGTACATGAGCATTAACCACTTTAAGCCTAAAAGATAGAGGGTCCAGATTATGCTTCATGAACACAGACTACATAGTGTTAAGCGCAAATTTTTCTGCTGAGACTTTCTGCGCAAAGTGTGTGTTGAGAGGCATTAATATATTTTGCCCCCTGCACGTTGTTTTTTTTTTAATTTTACAAAAATTATAAATTTAACATGAACTACAGTAATTATTGTCTAACCTTGGTGAAATATTACAACCGAGTCTAAAGATAAATATTCTTCATTACTATAGATGGCCTATTGATTGTCGAATCCCGTCTGTTTAAATGGCCCTTTCGTCTCCCAATAGGATAAATGGGTTAACAATAATCCACGATTTGGCAAAACCTTTTGATAACTAATAAATCAAGCATAGTAGTAACCTTCTCATTGCTGTCATTGCCTTAACTTTGGGACATGTTGATTTCAATTTGTAATCGGAAAATGTAGCTGTCAAATTGATGGTTGCGTAATACTGTCCCAAAATTTTTATGAGTCAAAACAATGAGATTAATTAAGATAAGGTAAGATAATTAAGAATGTCAAAAATTTCTAAACTTGAAAATTGTTAACATAACCTTAAAACTCACCCACTCATGTTCAATTTTTCTTAATACTTTCGTATGAGTAAGTGTTAACCTTTGAAAAAGCCGTACCGAAGCTTAGGTGGCAGATAAACCATTAATATGACATGAGTCCCTCTTCTTAAGTTTATAAATATTATATTAGGTTGTGTAGTCGAACACGAGCTAACCACCGGAACATTACCACTCAGCCAAACCCAAGGCCATAAATCAGTCCTCCTTTTTTAATACAAAGATAAAGTGCAAGAAGAAAATAGATTTCCCTCTGGGACAACGAATTTACCATCTTTAATCCTTGTTAAAAAGATAGTTTTTACTCACAGTAAGTTGTTTTCCAGTGATCCGGATTTCGAGCCCTGAGCTCATTATCAGGTTGTAGAAATCCTTCAATTGTAAGTAGAAACTTTTTTTTAAAGGATTCAACTCCGCACTCACTCCATCATTCATCATTTCTATTTAGCATCTTTTGTACTGCAAGAACGCGGAGGCGTATTAGTCAACTAAACATTGACATTTCGTTTTTAAAGCGTTTACGCAAACTTGAGTATTTTCGATTTTGTTTAATACAATATCATAAACCATTAGAAAAAATTGGAATAACTTTTAATTACAGTAAATTTTTCGCGTGACAAATAAGGCCAATTCCTTTTAATATTCAAATTGGATTATTTGGAAGGAGATTAGGAGATAGCTGTGGATGGCAATGTTAGAGTAGAATTAAAAGTATTTGGTTGTGCCATGTACAGGTTTGGGCTATTCACGCTGACCCAGAGTATTCGTTATTCCTCAGGGTAATTGAGGCTAAGCCCTCTCCATTCGCGCTAATAAATGTCATTCACACTAATATATCAGAGTGGTCGATATGCCTTAGAGAAATTGGGTATGAGACCCTCCATTCAGCCTAATACTACATTCACACTACACCACAGTACTCGATATTCCGCAAAGTAATTGGGTATAAGACCAAGCTCATTTGCATTCACACTAGCGCAGAGTACTCGGTATTTGCCCTTCTCGGGATAATTGAATAAAAGCCCCTGTTTTCGCGCTAATAAATTATTGGGTTGTCCGGAAAATAATGCAGGATTTTAAGTTTTCATTAAAAAAAATCTATATAAAATATTCTGTTTACGTTTACAGGATTACTCATTTGTATGAATGTCAACACTTATTAATCCTCTTCCAAATGATATTGTTTGTTTACCTCTGTAGCATTCCGCTACTTGGAAATAATTCAGTCATCCTTATAATGTCAAAGCGAGAATTTCGTACGATTTTCTTTTACGAGTTTAAACTCGGCCGAAGCGGAGCCCAAACGGCTAGAAACATTAACCAAGTCTGGGGCGAGGGTTGTGTTAATGAGTGCACTGTGTAAAGGTGGTTTAAAAACTTTCGGGAGGGAGATTTCAGCCTTGAAGATGAAGAAGGTCGTGGAAGGCCTTCCTCTCTTAATGATGATGTTCTGCGATCAGTGGTGGAAGAAAACCCCAAAACAACTGTTCGAGAACTTGCAGAGCAACTCAAAGTCAGTAAAACGACCGTCGCTGACCACCTCTTTGGTCAATCGGAAAGGGCCCATTTTGTTGCATGACAACGCTCGACCACATGTGTCACGTGTAACGTCACAAAAATTATTGGAGCTTGGCTATGAAACTTTGCCTCACCCACCCTACTCTCCGGACCTCTCGCCTACTGACTACCATTTTTTTAGACACCTGGACCACTACTTACAACACATAATATTCAAAAATCAAACGGAACTGGAAAATGCATTTATTGACTTTATCAATTCTAAAAATTCTGAATTCTACTCAGACGGAATTAATAAGTTACCAACACGTTGGGAGAAATGTATTGAGAGTATGGGAAATTATTTTGATTAAAGAACATTGCTTTAAAGTAACTAGTTTCTTTTTTTTTTGTTTAATACCAAAATCCTGCATTATTTTCCGGACAACCCAATACATTCATTCACACTAAACCAGGATATTAGATATTCCTTGAAATAATTGGGGGATTCAAAGTTCAAAATTTAAAGATAAAAAAGGGTCAGTTTTACGGAAAAGCTATGTAATTGTGCAACCGTACTGAGCAGTTATGACATAACTCGACGGCCGTGGTAGGAATAAATCCATGGAAATTATTTTCATTCGTGTAAATGTTTCCGCAACATAAATGAACACTTTGGGCCGTATCAGAAAATGGTATATGTCCATCTGAGAGGAATTTCATTGACTTAACTTGAAAAATTCCTTTTTTCACTGGCTAGGCTCGCTGATGTTGACACACTGTATAATAAGTATTTTATTCTTACAATATCTGGACCACGTATATACATGAATTACATATTTAATATTATTTCATGAATAGTGCGATTTGGTAAATAGTTGTAATCTGATTCAGCAGGTAACACAGAGCAGGAGGTTAAATTATGAAATAGTCTGTATCAAATCGTTACAGTTGAACAAAAGTTATGTTCAGAAGGGCATGTTATTAACTTGGAAATCGTTTCCAAACGATGGCATCTATAGAGACAATGCAGCAAAATTGCCAATGCTCCGTTTTGTTTCAAAAGTTTCGTACAAACTCCATTCCGAATCGATATATTTTATCAGCACTTTGCTTGCCCCCTTCTATGTTTTGTTTAGTTGGACTACAATTTTATATTGGTTAAGTAGGCGCTTTGTAGATGGTACAATAGAGAGGCCTTCTCCACATAAAACCGGAGACATTTAGTTTGCATAATCTCTCCATACGGTGTCACCTATGACCTCGAAGTGCACCGAAAACGCACCAAAAATTGGTCAAGTTACGCCGGATCGAAATACTACTGCCTCTCCTTACTACGCGTATAATCCATGTCCAAGTTTGGATCCGTGTCAACGGAAACAGTAAATTACCAGAAAAACACGTTAAAACGAAAAGGTAACTGCAGAAGTAATTTTCGATGTTAAGTACTGAAATATCTTTCCCATGGACATAAAAATTACATTTCTGCTCGATAATTATATTTACAAGGTGTACAAATTGATCATTGAATTAAATCTTAATTTTATTGATTTATTTGTATTGTGGAAATACTTACCTGAGTGATATTTTCCTTTGATTTGATCCCACTGATACAACTGGGCATTGACGGCAATCAAATTATACCATCACGCATGACTGCTCAGTACGTTTGGTCAGAAATATAGTTTTGTCGGTCAAATTAACTCTTTTTAACTTCGAATTAACCTTTTTTTATTTCAAATTCAGACTTCCTTTAAAGCAGTAAAAACAGGTTTTTGTAGGAAATACCTTTTTAAATGATAATGATATTTATTTGTATCCAGTACATAAGTACTAACCATACAAACCCTTACAAACTATTCTAATGGTATAAAAATCCCTGGCAAAACACTAACTCTACTGCCAATACTGCACCCGGTGGACACGTGTTGTGAGAAGCCAGCCAATGCCAAGTGGCTCAGAATGTAAGCACGGTAGCGGGGCCATCGTACTTTGGAATGGGAAGAAGTGGAGATGGCTTGAGCGGTAGGGTTAGATGGGTTCAAAGATTGTAGTGAAACTTGGCGAAGCGGGAAAGGATCAGTCCTTTGACGAAGGGAAGGTTAAGGTTATTATTGATATCTATTATCCATTATGCAAGGAGGACTTTGATTGGAAAGCTTGAATTCGTTGGAATTCCGATGGCTTGATGGTACGTAATGTTTTAAATAAAGGAGAAATATGCCATCGACACCGACAGGTCTATCAGGTTCTTTCCAAGAACCGGTACTTAGCCCGTCTTTTACAGCGTCACAAAAAAAAAATCTACGGAGAAAATATTAACACGTTTCGATTTGCGGAATGACCACGTTTTTAATGGAAATAATAATCTGATTTTAAAGTGTGATATAGTTACAAAATGCAAAAATTTACTTAATACAAACTATCACGCATCAAACTAGCTTTAGCAACACTAACGCTAGAATCATGAATCTGGCATTGAGATGAAATCCAAGTTTGGACAATTTTCTTACCTACTTTGCTTACAGAATGTTTGTTAAAATACTGCTTTTGTGCATACTTAACACAAATTCTGTTAGGAAAGTATGTAAGAAAATATTCAAAACCCGTATTTGATCTCATTGTTGTGATTCTAGCGTTACAAAAACCCTTTTATTCCTATTTTTCATGTTTATTTGAAAATGTCATGTTGATGAGAGGAGTAGTTTCTAAGCTGAATGTTTAAAACAAAACGGTTAAAACTTAACGCCATTGTAAGATTAGTGATTTTAGCGTTATAATAACCTTACAGGGGGCGTCGGTGACCGCAAGATTTCGTCTTTGACACGGCGCTCATCACTGTAAGGTAAAAGTCCCGGGTTCGAATCCAGCGGCCATACATTCGAACCCGACATACCTACAATTGGGCTTTTTTTTTCAAAAACACCGGCACCCTGAGGGTTTATATGACCTCTGCTGTTGCGAACCCTCGTTTAAAATAAATAAATAAATAAAATTTTAAAAAACCTTACATACTGACATTCGTGGATATCGGTGTAAATTAATTTTTTGCCTTATATTTTTGACCTTCTGGCCTGACATTCCTAGTGCAAACACTAAAACATAATTTTTCTCAAAACCTAGAGAACCAATTTTAATGATTGATCATTTGTTTTAAAGATATTGTCAAGTGCATTTAATAAATGTATCAGACAATAAAATCTACTATTTTCATTTAAAAAGGGGGTTAATTTCTGACGAATAATTTTTCTATTTTCTTATGGTTATATTTTATAGATTTTAATGATATATGCTTTGTTAAAAAGCCACGTCTTTCAATGGTCTGTTTGACGTTAAAATCATTTTAATGGATTTTTAATGAATGACAGCCGTTTCAATCAGATATTCCAATAACGACTTCTCCGAAATCGGAAAAATTTTAGGGATCAAAAATTATAAATTATAAATAAAACATAACTTACTATTTACGAATTCGTAGAAGTGAGAAAAGTAAATGTCATATTAGTTTCACGAAAGAAATTACGACATACTTTACTTGAAAAATATTTGGATTTTAGTTTGTTTTGTTTGTTGTTTTTTTTTGGGGGGGGTATTAATAAACTTGAAAGCTTTTACTAAATTTTTATTGCAATCAACATTTAAAAAAGTGCTGATATATATGTCATATTCACATAGATGATTTGAGCAAGCAGAACGGCTGAAAAATATTTAAAAACGGAAAATTTCAACTTTTTATTAAATGGCGAAACCAGGAACCTATTCACAAGAAGTGGCGGATACATGTGTTTAAAGTGTACAATCAACAAAAAACGTTTGGTCCAAATCCGCGTCTCACTAAACTGGTCGTTCCCCTGTCAGTTTTTAACGTTTTTCAACGGTACTGGACGTTTCTGGAACGATTGATCAAACCCGAAAGTACTTTCAAAACGGAGTTTTCAAGTAGCAAAAATACCTGAACGTGATATGTTCATCGTAAAATCTATAAACCTTTTTTTACCAGTTCAATATTTTTTCTTATTCTTAAGTTTCTTTGTTTTGTTATTTTTACATAACCATGTCTATGAAAAGCTGTGTGATAAATTCACTTATAAATAGAAAAATAACGTTTTGTGTTTGATTGAAGAGGAACGAAATTAGGATCGGCCATAAAAATCAAAAAATTAGACTCGTGGAGCGATAACCACTGATATATTGATCGTTTCAGTGATTAACGGTTGCATTCAATATCCGCCGAAACATCACTATTTGGCACATACGAAGGAGGATCGATCCAGCCCTTTTTCAAGAAGGTTGTTACCATCATTGGCCCGAGGAGGCAAGGGTATGTTGTCGAGAAATACGATACACGACAAAGGTCGGGAACTAAACACAATATTCTTATCTGGTTCCTTGCCCTCGTAAAACGTGCAATCTCTCCGATTTAATCAATGTGGATGTATACGGTCAAGCCGCAATACCAATCCCAGGAGGCATTAGGTACCCCCTATTCAGAGCAGAGAAGGGAAATTAAAACTATCAGGGACAACTTAGGGTTTCTTCGACCGAAGGCAAATCTATTCTAATTTTCTCCATTAGGATGGGAAATGATTAGATCTCCCAAAGAAATGTTATCTGGCTCGACAGTTAATAATTCCATTGGAACAATTCTATTTATCACTACAATCGTTTGTTTTGTTTGTAATTTGTATGTTGGTTTCACCGATCCAAACTTGAATTTAACATACAACAGTTTTTAAACTTTATTATTAATCAAATACTATCTATGTGCAATAAATAAAAATGTGTTTAGAGTTGTGACATTTCAGTAGCTTGAAATACTAGCATATAAAGCATGATCGAACCAGTACAATTTGCAGAAAAAATATCTTTTATTTGTATAAAAGCAAGCCAACCGTCCAGCTAGCCGTAATGAGCCTAGTTCACTCACGTGCGCATCAATTGGCTTAGGTTAGGGTAACGAATAGTTCGGTTAAGTAGGGATAGTGAGAAGGTATTTCACAATTAATTGCGGTTTTTAGTTGAGATGAAAAAAAGCAAATGGCACGAGAGGGATTCGAACCCACGACCTTCGGCTATATACGCCGCTGCTCTACCACCTGAGCTATCGTGACCTCGATCCAGTCGGACATCAACTCCCCATCTCAACGAATTTTCCCTCCTTTTGCCATATTTCAAAATGGTCGAGCAGACCATGAAAATAGTGATTTAATATTTCACAATTTTAAAACTGATTTGCAAGATATTACAAAAAATAAATAGAAATGAAATCGATTCTTAACTTTCGATCTACAACATGAAACACCCGGACATGTACTACAAAGTCGGGTCATTTTGACCCAACTCTGTTTTTAAGTCAAAAAAATGAATATTTTCAACGTTTTTGGGAAATATTAATAACATTTTTTTAAAGTTCTTACGTTTATAAAACGTACGTAGGATAAAAAACTACATTTTTTCACAATAAGTGGTATAAAACATATTTCACTCACAATAAAATACAATTTAGCAAGGAAAAATTCGAAGATTTTGTGAAATCTTTCTTTGTAAACGTTTCATTTAGAATTTTGGATATTATCTACAAAACTACAGTCAAACATCTTCGTAAAGTGCACATTAAATTCTTATAAAATGAAATTGAAACAGTTAACTTCACAAAAATGGAACACAGTATCACAAGAAACTTAAATGACATACATAATCCGAAAAACGGAAAGCAAAGAAGGAAGATAAATCGCTTTTTGGACATCACTGCTCGAAAAATCAATGGTTTAAATAGACAACAAAATGTTTGAGACATTCCGGTTCAAATCCACCGTAACGCCGCTGAAAAATAAAATGCCCAGCAAAACGTTCACTTCAAGGCCATCTGTGGGTCCAATATAGCGCTGGTCAGGACTGTATTGAGTTTTTATTTATCAATCTCTCGTTGGTATATTTTACAATGACATTAATCATGGCTTGGTTGATGAATAAGGAATACAATGGTTCCGAGCACTTACTCCAAGCAAATGGGTATTCATATTCCTTGAAGCTAATCTCTTTCTGGACGGTAAAAGATCGTTATCAGTCCAGATAGTTTCATCATCTTTGCCCAATACAAAATTTCTGCTTTGTTGTCTATCTTCGGAATCTAAATTTGAAAAATTTTCTAGGCTAAAGTGGTCTTCTGAGGAGCGCATCCTCTTCAGGACAAACGTCGAAAGCGTCAGATTTATCATTGTCGTTTGGCAACAAACATTTTCATTTTCATTGTACTTCATCAGAAAAGTATTCCTCGTTTTCATTATCATTGATATTCCTATTTGGCTGAAACAATCCAGAAAGATTACAAAGAAAAGCATCGAGAAAGAAAATTAAATTTGAACTAAAACTAAAAGATCATGTCGTTCAACGTGGGGTTATACCATGATTTTTCTAACTTTATTCCAATATTACGAGGTCACTTACCTGTGAAAAGGGTTCCAGTGGCGTCCACGAGTACAGGAAGACTAGGAGGAAAGCTGCCCAAAGCCTCAACCTTTTTCGATCACTACCCTTTGACACCCGGCGTTTTTGAAATTTGTAGGTCATTTTGGGCTGTACATTGTAGAAAGTTTAATGCTTCCGAAATTGTTAAAAATAATCAAATTTGAAGTATCTTTTTATCGCTTTTTATATTTTTGATAACTTTAACTAAGCTGTAGTCTCTTGCTTTTGATATGAGGATATTTCGCTTTTGTTGTTTTTCTTTTAGACGGGGATAGAGAAAAATTAATTATTCTCAGTGATGAGTTTTTCTCCTTTGTTCATGCCTCAATGAGTCTTTCTTTTTTATTTTCTAAAGGGTAGGTTTACCATTGATTAAAAAATAAATAATCATATTGAGAACCAATATTATCAACAGTTTGATCATTTCCATATTCTTTTTGCTCCTTTTCTCTCCAAAACATTTTTTGAAATATATTGGAGTTTCGAAGGGTTGTTACAAAAAATACAAATAATGTAATTTATTTATTATTTATTGTTTTAGAGCTCTTGAAGGCTATATGAAGTTCCATCTTTAACTTTCTCGTACATATATTTTCCGATTTTGGTGCTCTATTTTTGTATAACGTGATTATCAATAGTTACTTATTGCCTGAACCGTCGAACTATACCAACGTTCAAATTGAAACGTCATACTTTTCGCCGAAGACTTTTATCAATTTTTTCTCTCCATAAAAATCAATTATTATCCAATGACGACCAATAAATTTTGATAATGAATAAAATCTAAAAGTTTTAGCATAGTTTTCGCTAAGGAATTGTAAGAAAACAAGAATTTATGAAAAAAATAATTTCCATTTTTTTTCATATACTTCCAAAATTGTAAATTATTTTCAAATGAAAACTACTGCATTTAGGATCATTAAATTAGCCACAACTCTTTGCCACATATGAAAACAGGAATATAAAATCTTACCTTTAGTTACCGGCGACAATTTCATGTGCTGTCACGAACGATTAATTCTACTGACCCGGCCCACCGATTTGGACGAGGTCAGAATTTATACGTTTTATATTTTATTTATTTAAGAAGATTCGACGAGCTTTTAGCCGAATCATTCTTTCATTCCCCGGTTTATATCCTTTATAAAATCTATTCAAGACGATTTTGACAACATTCATCATTTGAATAGAATAATCATCGTTTTTCCTCCGCTCTTCGTGCAAATCGGTTCTAAAGATGGAATAATTATGTTTACCTAACGTCAATACCGGCTGAGTTCTTATTTTCATCTTACCAACTATTTAAGCGTTTTTCAAGACTGAATAACTCCATAAATAAATTTCAAAAATGTTTATTCCAACATTTATCGTCAATCAATCATCATAAAAAGTATAAAAACGTTTACATGGGCCTTTGAAGATGTAAATTAAAAAATTCGAGGCTTTGAACCGGCTTGAAAGAACGCCGGCACTCCTACCGGAATTAGTCACTTTAAATATTTTCAAGCCGCTTAAAGCGATACGCAGTGCAAATTAGAGCGTTTGGCTCAGTTAGACGTGGAATACATAATAGCCGATATTATTTCTTTTAGTAGTCGTTTCGGTTTTCGTTCGAGCCACATTTTCCAAAAAAAATGCAAACCGCCAATTTTATATTATACTGATGGATTTTACGTTTGTGTCCAATTAAGGGGAAGCATGATGATGAAAATGTCATTAAAACTCGTAGACGTGTGACATTTGGACAGTTAGAAAACGCAGAATGGGGGCAGCATTAGGACTGTGATATTATATTAATATTCTTCCATCCAAAGTGCAAATTGTTGTTCCTCATTTAAATGAGGTTATTTTATATATATTCGGGTCGACCTTTACAAAAAAGTCGGTGACAAACGTTTTGAAAGTACGTAAGTAGTAAACACCACGTTTGTATAAAGTGCAAAATTTATTCATCACATTCGAAACAAAGAAATAATATATATTATACATAATTTTTATTCATAACGGCTACGAAAAAAAAATCACACATAATAATATACAAAAAATTAGTTACGATATCAATTTAAATCTTTTTTAAATATGAAAAAGTTTCTAGCTCGGCATTTTCTCTCTCAGCAATTTACTACACACTACAAGTATCTAATTTTAAATATTTGAATAAGAGGGGTCCGCCCTGAATTTTGTCTTGTGAATGGGTTCCACTGACTAAAATGTATGAGAAACTCCAACATAAACTATACATTATTTTTACGGTAATCCATACGTGTGCTCGAGTGTTTCTAACCGACCGAACATCTTAATTCCTGTGCAAAGTCTTAATCCCGATTTCCTCTCATTTAACGCCCAGGAGACTTATAAAAAGGCATCTATTGTACCTAACTATAGCCCAACATTAAACTTACCAACTTTAATCCTAATCGCCAGTTTTAGTAATTTTGTTCAAGGTTAACAGGAAATCCAATGAGTTTAGTGCTGTATATTCTGTCTCTGCCTTTGTATTGGCAAGACTGATTTATTTGGCGCCAATCTAAACTCTCTATCACTACCCGATTTCCCGCTAACCATTTAACAAAACTGCTAATGTTCTTTCCTATAATACAACATTAAGCCATAAAACGTTAAGGCATTTATACAAATATCATTAAGCTCTTTTCCTTTTAGATTCATTAAATGATTCTTTATTCAATTAGGTGAGACTGCATGGTAGTATAAAACAGAATTTAAATTTCATACATTACACAACTCTCAATTCTTAACATTTCAAACAAAACCTAACATCAGACGGATCAAAACAAAAATAAAATTAGTCCGTTAATAGTACGATGTCACAGACACAAAAAAAAATATTTAACCGCCGACCAAAAACCCTAATTCTTGTACAACCATCAAACCCCAGTTTCATCTTAAAGTTACAAAACTTACAAAATGACATATCTACTAACTGTCTACTTTACCTAGCCGAACCCCAACCTGACCTAACCTAGCACTTACGCAGCCTAATATGCACTTCCCGGTAACGCGGAAAAAGAAGTATGATGCATAGTCACAAGAACATAATCCACCTATCGACTGAAAATCTTAATTCCTATACAAAGACTTAATCCCGATTTCCTCTCATTTAACGCCCAGGAGACATCCAGAAGATATCTACCTAACCCTACCAAACTATAGCGTAACATTAAACTTACATACCTAACACTAATCCTAGCTCTACTAACCTAACTAAGCTAACTTCACCCTAACCCAACCCGGCGCGCATTAAAATATATAAAATTAAAATATAAATTATATATATATTAAGACAAATCAGAAATCGGTGTGGTAGATATATATCACAATCGGGCATTCGTAACAGCAAATTATATAGACTCGAGTCAAATTGATTCAACGTTATAAATACTCAAAATAAAATAAATTGTAATTGAGAATGGTAAATTCCGAGGTTTTTCAAGTTCGACGTTAAACAGTTGGAGTAAAGAGTTGAGAAAAAAGGGAAAAACATCAGAGCTTTCATTCCACTGTCGACCCGTCCCCTCATCACTCTTCAGTCTACTTTTAACCCACATCCTTTATGTGATATATATCATATTAATGCCTTTTCGAGCTTTTTAAATATTAAAAAGCTTTTCTTTGACAGAATTATAACTCCATAAATAAATAGCTTTTTGTAACACCAATTGATTTAAAATGTTCCGTTTTTGTATTTTTTTCCTAATCTTCTAAGAGAGAATATAAAATGTATTTGTTCAATTCAATTTTTGGATTATCTGCATTTATTTACACCCAAATTAATAAGTCAACAGTTCTTCCAATAATCGTTTGTGAAATAAGGTTTAATTTCCGGCGTGTCGCATATGATCCAAAACAATAATTGCAATTGTTCCAAAAGGGATTTTGATTTATATACTTTGTGCTATAGTTTTTACATTTAGATTTGATGAACATTTAGTAGTACAAATCCTATCGTCATGGCAATTAGATTATACTATAACACATGACCCTTGAGTAGGTGCAGCTAGATATAACCGCAGCCCCGTTCTTTCAACCGCACGTTTTTCCTTTATGTCATGGTTTATGCTCTAGACCGGTATTACTAGCTGTTCGTTATCTTTTTCAATTTTTGGTAATATCTAGATTACATAGTTCTTTATACGCGTGTTGCGGCAACTTCAATTCAACCATTTTCTTCCGAGTTTGGCATTTTTCTAGGTCGTGGTGGAAGTCGACTTAATGGGAGCAAGAATTCGTCGTAGGTAATAGTTTGACGTTTTGCTGTGATGTAAATTCTGTACATGTGTCTGGTCAAATGAAATTTTATTAACGTCCACTACGACATGTTGTCATTAAGAAAATATCCATTCCAGGTATTAACGGATTAGGTAAACCCTTCATATTCCAGAATGTCAGTAGAATTTTACCGAGCGTGTACCACGTGTGGCCAGATGTATCCGTAACTTTGTTCCGTTATCAACATAAATCATATTACACCCATTGCCAGCAATTATACGTATTATGTGTGACTTGTCGGTCGGAAGTTTGTCGGTAGTTTCATCGTCCTTGAACTCTTCAACTAGGTTTCTATCAATTTTCGGCCGTTTTATACATATATATATATATC
>CM077100.1:29575074-29598421 GCA_039619505.1 Cimex hemipterus | reverse complement strand
ATATATATATATATATATATATTGCAGTTTGTGAATTTTATATATATATTGCCACGTTGTGCTTCAAAATTCGGTAAAATTAACCTAAATTACACTGTGAGTTAAACATCTACCTAAAGAAGGAGCGTGTTAAGGGTAAAGTTCTGAAGGGAATTTAAGCCGTGCTGAGACTTACTTCCAAAGCTGAGCCAAAGTACAACAATTGCAATTCATGTTTATAGCGTTTCAAAGAAGATATTACAATTGACACGTTGCACAACTTTTCTCAATGACTACGTTTAACGTTTCCTCAATTTGCCTTAAGAAATATGTTGTTAGAATCAAGTTATGAAAAAACAATATCGAATTGATCTTTTTAAACCACTTTTCCGGTTGGTGACTTTTTATATTTCTTGGGTTTATTTTCATGAACCTTTGCTTTGATGGTCCCTGAAAAGAAACGCAAGAAATATCAAATTGAGGCTACTAAACCAAAACACTGTAAGTGCCGAAAATCCGAAAATACGTTTTATTGGTTCTTATTGTTGTATATGCCTTCTTTAATTGCACAACGGAAAAGATAAGTGATTGAAACGCTCCTAAGGGAAAAATTAAATGTGCCAACAAAGCCTGTATCTCTCAGTCCAAAACGAAAATTGATTCTCTGGTCTGACAATTACTGTTGCCAGAATGAAAATTGAGGTGTGCTGGCTATGATGCTCACATTATTTGGAAAAGGGAAAACTTAACAGAATTATGTACCTACACGTTCTCAGTGCGTGGACTCACTTTACTATCGTGTTATTGGGACTTAGCAATCATGGAAAAAGCTAAACGAGGCATAAGACCAGCTGTACTTAGAGATTAAAATAATCGCTAACCAGAAACATCCTTTCTAAGTGCTCAACAACACCGGCTTCTTTGAATTATTGATAGTCAGCATTTATAGTCAAACCATTTTTAAAGATGCGATATGCGTTTTTTCTTGCTCCCTACAAAAAGCCATGTTCACAAAGTAGGATTTGGACAATTTTGGTACAGTCTGTTCAACGTGAAAAATGTCAAAGAATAATTTTTTGAAATCTCAAAATCCTCTTGCTGAATGAAAAGATCTATTACTCCTCACTTTTCAGCCATGCGAACAAATTAACAGTTTTAATTACTAGGCATATTAAGGTCCAGGTTTTTGCAGGTCCCCTCTTAATTACATCTTCTTCTTTCATCATTTTCCTTAATGGTCCTGTTTTTTATCTGAGTTTTAAACAACGATCGAGAAAGGAAAAGTGTTGATTCTATTTTCATTTTTCTTTTGGTAATTGTCATTAATAGACGTACCAATATTGTGTAGAAACGTAATCTACCTGTTTTCATATGTGTGCCACCTCCTGTTGATTCAGCTGTACCTCTTCTAACCACCCTTCTCTGAACTCCCTTCCCACTGGTTGATAGGGTGTTCAGGTTACACAAGACACAAATTAAATAATAACTTTTCCCTCTTCAATGGTTGATAATTCCACGAAGTGTCCCTATTGCTCTGAGCATTGAGGATACATATGTGATAATGAACTAAGTTAAATATTGCGAATGAAATTAATAGTAAAATGAGTGAAAATAACCTTTCATTTTAGCTTTATTCATTGGATTTTTGAGATAGAATGTTTTAAAGATTTGGTTTAACATGAATTAAATTCAACTTTTGAACGATGTTTTTCACTTATAATAATTATCTTTTGGTGATACGTGCTTCATATATTTCGAAATAGATCCGTCTCATAATCTGTCGGATCACCGATCCATCAATCGGATATGCTAACGCTTCCACGCACTAGGGCAACTGATGGATTGCCGTAGGACTATGATTGACAGCTTTTACCTATAAAAAGTATTGGATGCGCCATCTACACAGAAATTCGTCCATTTCAGGGCGGCGTTTCGTTCTTTTGTCTATACATTTGTATGACGCCTTTTCCAACGCAAACAACGCATTAGATTAATTGATAGACAATCATTCTTTAATTTCATATTAAATACTTGGAAGCTTCAATTTTTTTTTTTTTGCCTTCTCTTTTTTTATTGAATAAATGTGTTTTGTGGCTAAAGTGTTTGAGGATTTTAAATATTAACGGTATTTTATTAATTGAAAGGTCGAAAAATGAAGATAATGCATGATATATAACAATAGTTGCTCACAAGACAAACAATAGATATAAATTAAATAATTTAAAGGTTATAAATATAAAAAATTATTAATAGGATTGGATTATCCATTAGTAATAATTACTTCCAGACAATAAAACCGATTTTAATCAAATACTGTTCGCTAACTCTGCTATAGCTATAGTTTTCCATCTTCATTTTCATATAGATAAATTTTAAATTAATATTATCGTTCGTCCGGCTAGTGAATGCAAAATTATACAACAATAAAATCCCTAACCATCGAAAAAGGTGAAAAAAAACGTTGAAGATTCCTTTATAATCCGAAGAAATGTACGTATTATGTATGGTGGAAGATTGTAGGAAGTGGCGGTGTTTCTTTGTTTGTTTTGTTGAGTTCCAAATACTATTTTGTATAGAGGTTGTTTACTGTGTCGTCTATTTGTTCAGGAGTCTTGAGTCGTACATTGCGCTCGAGAGATTGCTCTAGTAATGTCTGAAAAGATTTCCTGTTATCAGTTTAGGCTTAAGACGTACAGGACATGGAGTGGTTTGAAGAACCAGGAGCACAGGGGAGTGGTCACCAGCTGGGTCATGAAGGTTTATATATTCTGGAGGGCGAGGACAGGTTATGGGAGCGCACAAAGTAGTCGAAGATATCAGAAAGGTTTTGAAAATAAGTCCTCTCGAGGATAAGTGCAACTTCAATTCTTCTGTGATGAATCAGTACGTCAAGTGCCAGTCCGTGAGAGGCCAGCCCGTTAGCATTCCAGAGGAATATTAATAAGGAAATTTGGTTTATGAAGCTAATTTTTTTAATGAACTGTGCATATCTAGCGAGACTATTTGTATTATATTTGTTCCGTATTCGTTTTTTTTTTTTGGGGGGGGGAGGGTATCGTGAAAAAAGGGCCAGAGGCGACGGCGGGAATCGAACCCCATACTAGCCGAGAGTCTCTCATGCTAACCACTCGGCTACCGCGGCCCCATGAAGCTCATTTGGATGCTCAAGGATGGAGTTTGAATATTTCTGTGGTTAGAAGAGAAATGAAGGGATGGATTGTATTCTTGAGATCATTCAAGAAGGAGGTAAGGAGGGCGGTGATGTCATATGTAGGAGGTGCCGACTGAAACGCCAGAGCACAGTGCGTTGATTGAGCGTATGAAAACTGCTGTGGCGGAGGTGCGGATATGATGATGATTCCCAAGATCGGGAAATATTCGATCCAGGAGGTGGTTGATGTTCCTTTCTGTGTTCTGGTGGGTGTTCGTAAACGGGGGAAGGTCGCCTTATTCTCGGTAGTTCTTTATGAACCGTGCACCCCTTTGTAATTAGCGGTATATGTACCTCTACAAAACTCTACAAAACATACACTCGGGTCGAGTATCCTTTCCTATTGTGTAGTTTTCAATGAAAGGGGCACTCCCATACTTCACGCGGTTGGGTTGGTTGGATAGAACGCCCTCGTATGACCGTACTACTGACATCGTATGCAATGAATGATTCCTTTTCTTTTTAAAGTTCCTCTACTCCAATTTTAGTGTACAAGAGATTGTCTAATTTGCAAATCTCTGCATTATCGGGCTGAGGGGCAGAGGCTTTCTACTGACAGGATGTTGAACATTGGTCACTTTTCTTGTTGTAAAGACTAGCGCTTTCAGCTCTTCCATGGTGGTGGTGTAGAAATCTGTATACCTGTAGGCTTTGTCTTCCTTCAGCTGATATGAATGGTAGTCAGTATTTCTGGTTTTTAGGTATTCAATGATCTTTCTGTAGTTGTTAGACGACGTGCCTTTTATAACTATATCGTTTGATCCTAATTTTCACGAAAATTTAGCTTGTCTTACTAGGTTTTCAAAGACATGCATAATTGTTCATAATTTTTTTCGTTGTTAGTGTAAATAGGCGGTGGCTTTGAAGGGCATGATGAAGCTCGTATAACCATTTCTTCTGCGTCAATTATGGCCAATTGAGAAAGGGGTTTAGAGTGATTACTCCTGGCGGTGCTACAACATCGATTGTTTCATCACTGGTTCTGGGACTTTGCATGTCGGTGGCTACTACGGTTTCCCCTTTGAAAGTTGAGGGCTGAGGATTTGATGAAGCCGCCTGGAGCAGCATTGACGGTGGTTTAGAACGTGCTGTTGCCTGTGAAGTTGGTGTGTCTTCTTGTCTTTTATTGGGCCTTTGTTGACGAGGTAAAAAGCGCGGCACTGTTAGGCGGGTCACTTCACTCGAACTCGGGCGTCACGTGTTCGACATGCGGTTGAAGAAAAGTTGAATTAATACGTGCAAAGTGCATACCAAATACAAAATTATAATAAGAACTATATGTAAAAATAAAAATAATACTAATGTTTAAGAATAAAAGGTCCATATCATCCAATGGAAACCAGTTTGTAAGTCAATAGAAGAGAGCCTCGATTACGTAAAGAGAAAATGCTCACCTCTCTCCCTTTAAGTTCGTGCTCTGAAGTCATCAAGAGTTATATCAGGCAAAAGCCCATCGATACAGATCATCCGTCGATAGGATAGATTGCCTCGGCAAGCAATTTCCTTCTTTAAAACGTCATTATCCCAATTAACATTTCTATCGAGGAAATAGATCTGCACGGAATAAAAATAAATAAAAAACAAGCCCGGTAATTGGCAATTTTATGTGAAATTAGAAAAATTATTAACCCCTCCATTACTGTGTACAATTAGGGTTATCGTGTATTTTTTGTTGTTGGCAATTGATCCAAAAAGTAAAAATACATCCTTCTATAGCTAATTTATTTAACTCTTCTGAGAGTGTGATGATAATGCCGAACTGGTCATCGATTTGAGTGATGATAGGTCATCTTAGGGAACAAAGAAACGCACACAAATGTAAGAATTACAACGATTTTTTTTAAATAATGATTTAAATTAAATAGAACTCTTTGTCCACAGAATTAAACTAGTTCCATGAAATTCCAAATTTTAGAAGTGGTTCGAATTATTATAATATTATTTCTATAACTGACCTGCCGGTAATTTATTGCAAATTACAAAAGCTGGAATTGCCTGTGGACTGCGAGTGACATGTCTTAAGATCCAATTTTCAAGTGTCGCTGATGAGGAGTGAGAAAATCTCGGACAACATTATATCAGATAAACCAAGGGAATCATTGCACTAATCCGCGTTAAAGCCATGACCCCTAACCTAATTAATTAAATAAATAATAATAAGTTTTAAAACGTGATTCATTCTAATACCAGCTTTATTATGACAGCAATTGAATATAATAAAAAATACTTTAATTATAAATCAAAGTGCTGGTATAAACAGTTTGAGATGAAAGTAATTTTAATCGGTAAAGTTTTAAATTTGAGTTTAATGAAATCGGGAAAGATGAGTCGTTGGGAGATGTACGAGTGTTTGAGGGTGCTTTTCGACCCGCTGTTTAGTGCCGGCAGTACATTACCTAATTCGAGATGTAGCCGCCTAGGGGTAGAACTCTCCATCCCCCAAATCCACCCTTCCTAATGGGTAAATAACCTGTTTACTCGGAATTCATTCCCCAGGGCCACCTCGCTCCAGCCACTTGCATTTAACAGTGCCACCCAATCTAACGTGTTCCGCTCTTTCCAAAAGAAGCCATAAATAACTTAACGAAGAATTATTTCACCTTCGAAACGACCGACGGACCGCGGTTGCAAAGAAAGGTGGATACGTTACTTAAGATGAAAGAGCTCGTTTGACCCGATCTCAGTTAAATAAGGTTTTCTCCTACGCGCTACTGTTCAACGAGAAACCAGATAAAAAAATTAAAGCAGAACCATAACAATAGTATGGTTTGGTCGTTTTCAGATCCCTCTGGTCTACCTCTCTGAATTCAACGGGGTCGGTCGTTTGACGTCTGATCGTTTTCATTAAAAAAATTTTAATGGTAAAACCATTATTTTAAATCTAACAAAAGGAGGCTACATGTTTGTGATACTTTTTCGAAAAACATTAGGCACTTGTCCGAGCGTTCATTCTAATACACCCTAGGAACTAGAAAAAAATGTAAATAGTGCTTTTATATAGTTTTCTGTCTTCAATGTCCATGTATTTCGAGGTTATTTATATCCATTACAGTTCGTGGTCCGACTGACCAAGTAACGATTTTCAATTACTAATATTTACGAAAAGTATTGGTTTAGATAAAAAAAAAGTCAGTGTCACGAACAGGATTCGTGGAAATCCACGACTATCAGCTAAAAGAAGTCACCTTTCAATAACCTTGATTCATGAACCTTTCATAAATATTAAGTATTTGAAAAATGTTAATAGGTCAATCGGACCACGAACTGTAATGGATTTATCATTCACCTGAAGTATACCCTCACTAAAGCGCTCCGTGGCCATTTCATTTGTCGCCGAGAATCAAATAGATTACACGGCATTTGGAAAACGGCAAAAAGGCGGAAAAATTCAAAAGGTGAGGTTGAAATGGAACGTTAGTGTCCGAGTGAATCGAGGCCACGATAGCTCAACTGGTAGAGCAGGGGCGTATCAAGCCGAAGATCGTGGGTTCGAATCCCGCTCGTGACACTGACTTTTTATTTCAACTAAAAACCTTAATTAATTGGTCAAGCGGACCACGAAAACTAGTGAATTATTTATATCGATCAATTTGTTTTTTTCTACCATTAGAGTTATAGAATCATAACAATTAATAAAACCAAAAAACTCTGCCAGTAAAGCAGGTTAATTTTTTTCAATTGAAATTCGTTATAACCATTATTTAATTCCTATATATACGAATCTTTATAACAAAAAAGAACTATACAGTTTTGGCCTGAATATTTAAATCAGCAAGTTTTTAATTTTTTCCGATGTTCAATTCACGCTATACTAAATCTCACAAATAATAGCATATGTGGGCAAATATTTTAAGTACATCTCCGAAGAATGCACTTGAATTTTTGAAAAGTACGACGAGCGGTGGTCCACTTAAAATTCATATCTACTCAGGATTTTATCAAAATTCAACTTTATTATAGCCGTTTGAAAACGTGAATTTTCTCCCTTCAGCCCAATAGAAATTCAGTTTCATGTATTAAAATATTTACAATACATGTACAATGGCTTGTTGTCTTGTACAGTTTGGACACAGAGACAATGAAGTTTGTGAAAATATTTTTTAGCATGAAACAAAGTTAATATATGGGTTATTTTCACCCAAACAATTTTGTGACCCCCCCCCCAAATAAAAAAGTACAAAATTTTGGCCTTCCAAATGCTTTAGAATTTTCCAGACAATTCCATGATTATGCTTTAAAATGCCTCCGCCGATTAACAGAAACATAACCCCGAAAAGATTTAAACTAAAAATATCTTTTTTTATTATTCGTATAAAAATTCATATTTAAAGGCTTTAAAGGGTACTTAAAACTAACTTTAAGTGGGGCTTGAAACGAACTGGGAGTTTGTACAAAATTACAGTCTACTTTGCTAGGATCATCTTCTGGATTTTGTAATTTTTTGTAGCACCGAGCGAGGTAGCAAAGTTGGTTAAATATTCTTTCAGTAAGAAGCCATGTTTATATTCGTTTTTTTGCACCCAACGAAAACTTTGAATACAACTTTGTGGAGAAATCAAAGTATCATTTTTCCCCTCGAATGTTTCGTTTCGCCTTCCAATTGTCTGTAGTTTTTTGCGAAAATTATACAAATGATTATAGATTTTATAGACTCGACTAAAATCTACATGTGGTTCATAAACCCCACATAAAGAGAATTATTTGTTTATTTTTGTTTTATCTTTGGATTACATTGTTTTAATTATTATTATTATTACTTATTTTCATAATTATAAAAATAAATATATATTATAATTATATAAATTACTTATATATTTATTTATTTAACTGGAACGATATTCTTGGACTCTCCCTGTCGAAGGGGAAAAGTTCAGCGATGATCATTATTCTGAAAAGGGGAATCAATCAACCCAAACTTCAACTCAATGATAATTTCGTGCTGCACGACATTTAAATTTTTACAAGCCAAGATGCGAAAAGGCAATGAACATATTAAGACGTTTCTCGAAGTTAAAATTTGACGCTAACCCAAATGTGTGCACAAGGATTTATAAGTTGCTGATCTAATCAAGAATTGACTATGGCAGTACGTTCTATATGAGCTCAGCCAAAATTCACTTAAAACGATGGTTTCCAGTATACGTCAGTAGGCGTTTTCATGGGGCTATGCGGTTGACCCCAACCAGTTGGTTAATGGTTGAAGCTAATATTCCTCCACTAGCTATCAGTAGATCTTTTCTAGCTGGAAAATTCTGGTCTTCCCACATTAAAGACGACAATCGTCTAGTCATAAATGGATTAGAGAAATTGGCATGCTCCGTGCTAACTGGATGCAGTTCGGCTGGAGATAGGCTACACGTTCCCCTTCCGACCCCCGAAAACTTGGAAATTCAACGTCCTACATCAAAGTGTAATTACAATAGCTAAATACTTCGAAGACAAACCAGAAACTATCAAATGTCGCTTCGAGATTGGAAAATTACAAGCTAATAAAAGTTGTGTAGATGGATCTAAATCTGGCAAAAGGAATGGGAGCAGCAGAACAAACAGACAAATACAACCACCCTACATAGGTTATATTTTTCAGAGGAAAACATGGCGATATTAGAAGCCCTGACCTTATCAATCGGGCAGAACGTTTTAATGAAACAGCGATAATCTCCGATAGCCTCAACGCGTTACTAGCCATTAAACACAAAAACAGCTCAGTGCACCCCTGTTTGAAAAAATTTAGATCAGTTTGAAACGCTTCCTAAAAATAACATCGACGTACATTTCATATGGGTTAATGCACATCAAGTTAATCAGTATAAGAACGAAGCGGTCTTATTAGCAAACGATGTAAATCCAAAAGGGATCCCTAGTAAAAAGTAGTCACTTTGGATATCATTACACATCTTAGGAAAGTCGATGAGAAAAGTTGGAAAAGAAAATATATCTCCAAGTTATCAAAAGTAAAATATTATGGTGCTCTTTAATCTTAAAATTTGCACAAGCAACTTGCTACAAAAATTTAACAGATCCCGAATTTTTTTACAACCAGGCTTAGACAACGATTCAACTGCCCACCCACATGTCGAAAATTGGAATTTTGGAAAATGCAAAATATGAATGCGGTAACAGAACAACTACTGACCCATAACATAATTTTTCATATCCCAAAATGGCAATAGGAACGGGTGCCTTTATTAAAAACTTGATCAAGTCTGGAGTTTCCACCAAATTATCGATTAAAGTCTTTGACACCCAAGACATTTCCACACTGGACTGCCTACTCTCCTATAATTAGAAAAATAAAATACTAATATAACACTAATTTCTTAAAGATAATTTATATTTATTCAGAAATCGTGAGATGCGGTCTGGTGTGATGTAGGTTTCAGAAAAAAATTTCTTTATCGTGCCCACGTTTCGATCTTTATTGAGATCATCTTCAGGGCCCGGATTTACAAACATTGTTTACATTTCACAAACACCAATACAAATAAATAATTAAATAATGTACCGCGTCTCACGATATTGAATAATTATCGATGAACGGTCACTAATCTCTACACATAATTTATATTATTAATTATAATCGTGTGTGGGCTTTTTAATTATTGTTCTCTTCATCGTACACTCTGTGACTTTTATCATTTTTGAACAGTCACATTGGGCTGCTACGTTAGGGCCGTGGGTTTGGGGCCGGGTCGGCGTGGACCATGGGGGATGTCAAGGGAGGCTTGGGCAGGTTTTGCCCCGGCACTCGAGCAAGATTTGGACTTTTCCATAGGAGTTTTGTCATGTAAATGTTTTTTATACACATCTTCCGAACGAGTTTCGCGCTAAGCCCTTGAAAAGAAATAATGCCTCCATGTAAGCTAGCCCGAGCATTCGCCCCGTTTTCCCCCTTCATCCGGGCTTTGCATTTTGTTCCCGCGGATCCCGGTGTGATGAGAATATTGTAAACATAGTCGATGTGATTTTGTACCCTCACCAAGCAAGAAAAAACATGCCTAAGAGCATAAACCAGGTTAATAAATTAAAACTGGAAAAATAAAACAAAACCTTTGAGGTATTTGTTGTTATTTTCATCCTTATTTTTCTCACTTATAATGGCATAAAACTTAAACCTTATTAGCTTAATTTTATAAGTTATATTTCTATTTGTCCCGCCCTTTATTTTCTCGAATTCTCGAAATCGAATCGAGTAAATTATGAACCAAAGCCAAAAGGATGAGGTTCTTATCAAAGCCTTAGCTTAGCTGGAAAACATTTATCCCAAACGAGATCGTACAAGCACACGTCTATTGAACGGACTAGGAATCGGAAACTGTCTGTAAAATGGGTAGAAAATTAGTGGAAAACGGCGAATAAGGGACTCCAGACAAAACGGTATTAGCGCTAGAAGAATTGGCCGTGATCCACGCCTCCCCACTCTCGACATTAACAATATGAGATCAAATTTATTCTAAAATCATTTAACAAGATAGTTTAAACTGTTTCAGCCACCGATATCCTACCATAATATAAAAATATAAGACCTTGGAACGCAACCGTTGTAAACCGCCCAAAATTGTTAACGACGACGGTCGAATTTAATTAATTGTTTTTAGGCATATCCCTGACCTAAAGATTAGAAATTCACGAGAGGCTGGCTCCCGTCTCCACAGCCGAGTAGTGAATGTTTCATTTAATTAACTTCGAAAGCGAGGAGGGTAATTTGGATTGTACAGCGGAACGAAGTACGTTCCAAACGTATAAAATATTAATTTAATTTTCAACTGGTTGGAAAGAAAGTTTTACAACCGTTATCAAATTTCACGATAAAATATGAAAAAATCTCTTATTTAAAAGTTATAGTTTAATAATTGTCACAATTAAAATTAGTACAGAATTATCTTATTCCGTGGGGTCTCTCACATGGCATGGGACATCCGGTCAAAAAACGGCTCTACTTTGTGAGGTGAAAGCAAGGGAAAGTCAAATGTTTAGATGTTGAAGCTTGTTATCGTGGGTCATTTTTCGTGGAACCCATTTATTCGCTCAGTTTCCAAGTCGACGTAAGCCACAGCTTTTCACCTGTTAAGTTGAACACTCTGGCAAGCATACAATTTCGTTAGCTTCCCTCAATTCGTCGTCATTCAATACAGGTCTACCAAAAAGGGGTTCATCTTCAATCCCCTCCATTTTAAGAAGTTTTTTGAACCAGTTGTGATCAGTCCGCTCAGTGCGTCATCACTGAATGCCCCGTGCTTAAATTCATTCAATAAGCACGCAAGAATTATAGATTTTGAAGCAATGAAACGAAAATATTTTATAATTTACAGTGAACTGCTCCAGACACGTTTGACTTTACGGCCTGACGCACTATGGTGACATAAACACCTAACCCTCCCACGTAAATAGAAATAAAGGTATTAAAACAATAACAATGAAAAACAGCACAAACATTCCTGATTACCTGGTATAATAATGTTGTATTGAAAAATCGGGGAGTTGGCAATGTCAATAATATACAAAATATACTGAAAATCATAACTTCATGATGTAACAATGTCAGCATTTGATCGTGTAAAATATTTTAAAAACCAAAAACTAAAAATAATATTTATACACAATAAACAAACAAAGTAATTCCGATTCATTTATTGTCCTGATCATTTTATTTACGCTTGACTTACGAATGTTTTGTAATTCCTCATCCGCCGACCTCGACTATATTTATTAACAATTGATATTTTTCTAGTTTTTTAAAGTCTGCTTTTAAACCGGTGTAACTCCCTTAATCTCGGTTCATTAAACACCTATCCATCTTAAACTGCCAACTACGTCCAAGGCACTTTAAACCGCCTCAAAAGCCAAAAAGCATATACCTTCGCTCAACTCGGCGCGGTACCCTTTGAGATACTAGAACAAATTCACATAGTAATTCTGGAAAAAATCGTCACAACGTCTATTTTGATTGGATTTACATGTAACATTTAAAAATATTATATTTCATCGTCTCTACTTTTGGCATTGCGACCTGAGGATTCAGACCTGAAAAGGCCAAGAGGCAAATTTTTCCTCTTCTCAGCGGCGAAGAATTGTAGGAAATAAATTGAAAGGTTGTGTTGACGTAATCGCCAAAAGTGTGTTGATAATTAGCCAAAAATGTCCAGCTAACTGACTTTATTTTTAGATTTTCACGGAAAATGCTTTGAAAAAATGAAATTTCTGGGATTTAAATCTCCCCTCGAATTAGCTAATTATACACCCAACGTATTAATTAAATAATTACATATTATAAAATATTCTATAAAAATAGACTTACAATAAGCTTAGATAAAAATATCTATTTTCGAAAATATTGTCAAAATAACTAAAAAAATACTATAAAATGGACTCATCTTATTTCTAAAAAAATATTGTACAGTAGCCACGTGGAACGGTCTTCCGTACCTAAGAAGGGTTATGAAAGCTTCAGTCAGCTGTTATTCGCCACATCACACACTAGTACAGTAATAATACGTAATTCCAGTGCGTTTCTTTATATTTGTGATATTTATGATATCACATGTGATTCCTTTAGCAAAGATCCCAATGTGAAAATTATTTATCCCCGCAATCCGGGCAACAGATATAAGAACATGCCACAAATTAGGATATGAACGGTAATTTCAATATTTTTAAAAAATACTTTCAGCGTTCGGAATTTTCTTTAAAAGCATCATTTGAAGAAAAAAAGCCTAAGGGGCGTTATAAGCAAAGCAAAATCAATTAAGCTTTATTTTTAGGTCTTGTTTGTCTTAAAGGCGTCGCGTTAAAGTTTAACCAGGAACAGAACTTCTCCAACTACAAAACTGGCATAATAAAAAAAAGGATAAAGTAGTTATAAAAGTTTTGAATTCCTGGCAGCTAATAAGAAAAAGAGAAATCCCTATTCTTAGCCAATACGCTTCAAAACAAAACAGCTCAAAAATCACCAAAGCCAAAAAGGAAATTTGAGACTATGCATGAGTATTCAAAGATAAAAAAAATAATTCAATATTATTTTTGGGTTTAAAGGGTTCGCGTTAAACTTCAACTGGGTAATGAACTTCTCCAACGACATAAATATGCATAGTAATTAAGGATTAAGTTGTTATTAAAATTCTGTTCCCCCTTGGAGCTAATAAGAAAACGCTGAAATTTTTATTCAATAGACTGCCGAAATAACCCGAAAATCACCAGTATCTACTGATCAGAATTAGGAGAAGATGAAATTAACCGTAATGGAAGATTATTTGGAGATCGTGAGATCCGGTCCTGTGTGACGTAGGTTTAGAAAAACATTTTCTTTATCGTGCCAACGTTTCGATCATTTATTTAGACCATCTTCAGGGCTCAAAGTGTTTGTATTCTGTGTAATTGTGCCATTCTTGCGTGTCGTGTTGAGAGTGCCGAACCAGCGTGTCCAGCGGCTCTGCATTCGAACCCGGGACCTTTACCTTACAGTGATGAGCGCCGTGTCAACGCCTAAACCGTTGCGGCCACCGCCCTATATTATCAACGTATTTAGCGAGGAAGGTTAATGTAAAAAGAAGTTGTGTTATAACTGTGTTTAATAGATGTGATAGAATTATGTCTGCAAGTATCGGGCCTAGGTTGCTACCCATGGCATGGTTATGCTGAATAGTTGTTTGTAAAATTGATTGTCGTATGTAAAATATCCGTTAACACAGCAATGTCGAACCATTGTCATGAACGTGTTTTATGATCGACTTATGAGTGGTGTTATGTTGGGACATTTACTTTAATAATGTTCAGTGTTGTGTCTATCGGTATGATGAAACCTCTAAGGATATGACAGAGTAGTTTGGGGGATGTGAATTTTATTAATTTTGTTAATGAAATGAAATAAGTCTTTTACGTTATAAATGTTATCTGTGATGTTGTTGAGTACATTTGCTAGGTACTTTGTCTTATTGTATGTATGGGAATTTACAAATGAAATTATTGCTTTTAGAGGGTGTTGTGGTTTATGAGTTTTGACAGATCCGTATAGTTTCGGGGGCGATGGAGAATTGTTTTGGATGTCACTGATGACTTGGTTATGTTTTTCATTGTACTCTTTGTTGTTGAGTGATACTGTTTTATCAGCAGAAGGAATGAGTATGTCTGCATTATTTTTGAAATTTTTTTTGTTTGAGTGATAATCTTGTGATGGTTAGAGGGGAGGTATTGAGGCGGTTGCAGTATCTCTAAAAATGGTGGACATTGGGGGAGTTGTGAGGCGGGTTCGCCGTCACACCCCATGAAGGTCGAAGGTGGAAATGGATTGAAGCAAAGCAGTGGAATGTGGTGGAGGTGGTGGCTGTGTGGTAGTGGCGGATTCGTCGTCAGACCCCTAGAAGGGGTGTTGCGGTGGCAGGCCCAAAACTGACCTTTCTTATCCACTATACTTTCCTGATAAGAATTTTTTTAAAACAAAAGTGAAAAAGTTATTCATAAATTAAAAATTTTTACACTTCTGGAACATCTCGCGCGGCTGTGGCAGGCACAGAACCGGCGTTTCTTATCTACTCTTATCGCTTACTGAATTTAGTAACGATCAATACTGTCCATCCTCTTCCACTAATTCTTATTTGGGCACATGAAGCTCGTAAGCTGACTTCAGATTTAAGCCCTTGTTTATTGTTCAAACCGTCTTTGAATCTTTTTTTAAAGAAAATTTGCAATAATTTATCTGTCAGTATCCCGCTTAGGTTGCTACCCATGGCTGTGCCAAATAGTAATAATGCATTATGATCGTATTATGTCTTTCTTCTTCTGTTTTTGTTGATTTTTGGATTGAATAGTCTACATTAGCAATTAATTTAGCTGTTGGGAAATCTATTTTGTTGTAACGAATGGAATGTTTGGGTCCAAGTGACAGGAACTTTTGGATTTCTGGAGGAATGTTACATTTTGTTAAGTTTAGAAACCAATTGTTTTTGTTATGAAAGAAATATGACTATGTTCATATATAGGAAAACGGTAGAATATCATGTTAGAAAGTGTACATGCGGTAGTAATGTTATATAACCACATCAAGGCGGTCTACAGATCAGTCACATAGGACTGACTCCTTGAGGATCCAAACTAAAACGGACAAAATTCTTTTTGAATTTAATCTTCAAGCTCTTCAGTGAATAGTGGGCAAAATTGGTGAGAACTACTAGGGGAGGATGATAAGACGGAAATCTGACAGATAATGAAGTCTGAAGTAAAACCTCTAGGTTCTTCACGGTAGGCCAGAAGAACTGGTAGTAAATAAGGAATGGAGAAGGAAACTGGCTATCATAAATACGTCTGGGACCTTTCTGCATTCTACTACAATAGAAGGTAAGTATTGTAGGTGGAATACGATTGCAACTTGCAAATCTTGTGATAAGAAAGAAAGGTAAATTTGGAAGTCATCAGCTTAAAGGGTGCCCTTAAGGAATAAAAGAAAGTCTCGGGGGTAATTAGGGATAAACCCTACTATTTGCGCTAATAAATTACATTCATACATCAGCCTACACCATAATTTATTCCCACTCTCCCAGAATACCCGAAATTTCTCGGCGAATAGAGGAAGAAGCCTTTCCATTCATTCTAATAACTTACATCCACACTACACCAGAATACTCGATATTCCATGGAGTAATTACGAGTAACTCTGATATTCAAGATGATAAATTACTTTCACACATTGATTCACAGTACACCAAAATACTCGATATTCGTCGGGGTAATTAGTGATAAGCCCAGCCATTCACACTCATAATTTCCATTCATACACCACAATTCATATTTCACTATCCCAGAGTACTCGATATTCCTCGGAGAAATAGTGGAAGAAGCCGTTCCATTAACGCTAATAAATTGCAATTCATCCAAACAACAGAGTTCCTCAGGGTAATTTGAAATGCCTGCTGCATTGTCTCAAGGCCGATTCAGAAGATGTCCGCGTGTGATCTCGCGGTATAACCTTTTACCTTCTAGACCCAGCCGCCGCAGCAGGGACCGCTGTCTGTTTTACATTTGTATAATATAGATGTGTTTCTTTCATTCCAGCGGATCCTCCAATCATTATTTTGCATAAACAATCGTTCGTTGTACATCTTCGGTATGTACAGAGTTGGTGGGGTCGTTGGTGTAGTTCTTCTCAATTCTAAGTACATCATGATAATCCCCCTGTCTTTTCAGATTTTTCAGTTTATGAAAGAACACGCTTACCATGTGCTTCTTATATATGCGGTTTTTCCTTTGCAAGTGTAAGCCGTGTTGTATAAAAAAAAAGTTTTTATTAAATAAATGAAAAGTAAGTAAAAAAAAGTAAACCTGAACCAATGAAATATGTGATAGAAATAAATATTTTTAAAGGCCTTATGAGCTTTGCTTAATAGCCAAAAAGCGTAATTGATCATATGCGGTGTGTATTTTTTTCTAGAGGAAGGGTTGCGTTCACAAAAGGGCCAGTGGGGACGGTTGGAATCGAACCCACGACCGCGGGGTATCTGAGTCCAAACACGCTGACCACTCGGCTACTGTAGGGAATAATTTAAAAACGAAAAAAGTTGTAATTTTTTTTATCGCTAGCAATATTTTTACATGTCCAACTCTCCACTCTCATATGTCGGCGGTTCAGCAAGGTTGCCTATATATCTCCCGTATTTCTTTTCTTGTCGCTAGTCCGGAGTTAATTGAATTTATTTTTTATTCCTGTGTTCCAACAAACTTTCGCCCTTAGCTTAAATATAAAAGGCCTGGAATATTGTTCATTCCTTCCAGCCTTTCTTCGGTTGAGCTTATTTTGAAGGCCTACCTTGGGGGGGGGGGGACTGCTTTCCCTACGGTAATTCACCTGCCATAATTTTGACCCATTGTTTTCCCACCTAATTTCGATATAAATGGAAATTGGAAGGCATTTCGTGTATTTTGGTCATTTTAAGCTGGAATAAATTTCAAATTAGAATTTGACACTTGATATCATTGTTAAACAGTTGATACTGGGCTTATTGATCGACCCTTACAGACGTTCTTATCAAAAGTTGAACATTATTCTTTTTCTTTTTACTTGTCTAGTTTCCATTTTTTGCGACGTTTCCCACTTACAATATTATAATCTTAAAACATCTTTTCTGACCGTGTAAATATAGAAAAAAGCCTCCACATTTCTGCAAATCCAATCGATTTGAGTAAAAACTTATGAGTATTGTGAACAAAAATCTTCTAAAATAAGATCATTTTGAAACGAAGTTGTCGATTCTTTCCTACTTGAAACTTTTTTTCTCAAAACTACACATTACTTTTTACAGTTTTTTATAACCATAACTATTCTGAATCATATACTTAACGGTCTAAAATTTCACTCTTGTTAACTTCGCATGTCACTTCAGTCGCATAGACTTTTATGCCCGAAAAAGTGATATTTCAGGAAAGGCAAAAATAGTCATTTGCTTTTAAAAAAACGTCACTATGATGATCAATGGAATCTTGTGCCCTCTTCGATGATTTAGAGTCTAGACAATACGTAACTATCGATTATGACGGTTGACCCTCACTAGAAGCTGTGGGAGTTTATTTTGTATGAGTTATATTTCCTATTGTCTGGCCCTCGATTTCCTCTGAATCGAACCGAGTAAATTATGTTCTGAAACTCTCTCTCAAAAAAAAAGTACTTGGAGCGAATAAAAAAAAGTAGAAATCTTTCAGAAGAGGCCGTTAAAAATCAAGTACCAAAGCCAAAAGGAAATTGGAAGTCATTTTCAGAGCCGGTTAGAAAACGTTTATCCAAAAGCAGATCTTATCATCGTCATCGGATCTCATTGTTTCCTAGTCGATATTGCAAAAACCACCTGAAGTCAGTTGAATTGGGCCTACTTTCATATATCAGTCCATGTCAATGTACCAAAGAAGCCGATCGGACGGTCATATATTCTTAAAATTGTAAAAGAAATGAAAAACAAGACACGTCCGACACAAAGGTTAACACAGGCTAAATTAGCTAAAATGAAAGAAGCCAGTGCCCCAACATTCTTATAAAAAATTTAAAGTTTTTTAATTAATTCTAATTAATCTCCATGTGGTTATCTAAAAACCCAATTATTTTATCTATTGTTTTTGTTTAATTAACATTTTTAATTTCAAATTAACCCCTTTTTCAAACTGAATCAAATCGTAATTTACCCTCTTTAACTTTTAATTAACCTTTTTAATGTCCAATTAACGTTAGCCCTTCAAATTAATTATTTTTCTGTCAAATTAAACATTTTAATTTCTTATTGGCCGTTTTAAACTTAACCTTTTTACATTTCAAATTAACTCTTTTTAATTTCAAATTGACCAGTTAACGTTTTAACGTTTTTAACGTCAATTTTTAATTTGGTTTTTAAGCGCCTAATTATTTATTTTTTAATCTCAAATTAAGAGAAGAATCTTTTTATCGTTTTTTTAAATTTGATTTAATATATTTTTTTTATTTTAATTGTAATTAATTTTCATATGGCCTTCTATGATCCCTATTGTTTTACATCTTTTTCTGTCAAACTAACACTTTTTCTCGTTAAATTAACTTTTTGTTAATTTGAAATTAACCCTTTTAAATTCAAAGTAACCTTTTAATTTTAAATTAACCCTTTTTAGCTTCAAATTAACTCTTTCTAACTTTGAGTTAATCTTTTTCGACGATATAATAACGATTAAGGTTTTTAGTTGAGAAAAAAAGTCAATGGCACGAGCGGGATTCGAACCCACGACCTTCGGGTAGATACGCCGCTGCTCTACCACCTATCATGACCTCGATCCTCCAATCGGATACCAACATCCTATCTCAACCCTAGCTATTGAATTTTCCCTCCTTTTTGCCATTTTTCTATTTAATTAATTGTAATTGGCCAAAGGGACACGAAATTAGTGAATATATAATAACGGTTATGAACGTAAAATTAACCTTTTTTAAATTCAAATTAACTTTTTTTAAAATTTCATATTAACCTTTTTAAAAATTCAAATTAACCTTTTAATTTGAAATTAATCCTTGTTTCATCTTTAATTAACTCTTTTTTTTAACTTTAGGTTAACCTACTTTCGCGCCAAATTTTTTATGGTTTTTAAGAGAAATTTTTTTAATATTTCTAAGAAATCTAAAGAAATTAAAAAGTGAATCTTTTTTGTATTTAAGTTTATACTTTAAATTTAATTTTAATTAATTTTCATCTGTTCATCTGATCTAAGTGAGGAGGCCATGTCAACGCCTATACCGTTTCGTCCACCGAACCCCCAATTAAATTAGTTTTATTTTTTATTTTTTCAAATGCAATTGTACATCGCTTATATTTCATCCCACTTCTTAAATATTGTAGTTTGTTGTTTTAAATAAAAGGTTATTTTGGAATTAAAAAAGGTTTAATGTTGAAAGTGAAATGTATTATTTTGAAGTCAAAAACGGTTTAGGTAAAATTAAAAAAGGTAATTTCAAATAAAAATTGTTAATTTAGTGAGAAAAAGGACTATTTCAACGAGAAATGGGTTAATTTGACGGAAAAAAGCTAAATATTTTTGTTTTTATTGCTTCAGATACTCAGGGCACTGCGACGTAGATGTTTCGTTTTATGATTATTGAAGATCGTGAGATGCGGTCTGGAGTGACGTAGAGTTAGAAAACATTTTCTTTATCGTGCCACGTTTCGCTCTTTATTGAGACCATCTTCAGGGTCTGGGGTTTACAAACATTGTTTAAATTTAACAAATACATGTAGGATGTTGAAAAAGAATGAATTTACACGTGCGAGAAATTTTATATTCAATCAAAGTATTTGAACTCACTCAAACTGTTTGTTTTCTGTGTTGAGAATGCCAGGGAGATATTAATGTTTTATGCTTATATGCATTATCTTTCGAAGGGATGTGGAAGGGGATAGAAAGGCATTTTTATATGAGGTGTCGGCTTCTTTAAGGTGAAAAGAGCCTACACTGGGAAAAGATGGTTAAGGGCGGTATTTTTGGATTATTGAAGTCGAAAGTTTTTTTGCAATCATAGATATGTTGCTTTATTCTGATGATATCATTGTAAGAAACCCGATGTTTTTGAAATGGCTTATATCAACAGAGATAAACGCAGCATCAGTTACAGAACAGATACATGTACACTCAGTTGCCACGCCAACATCATTGATCAAATTTAATATCGATAACATACATCATCACATCACACAAGACCTATAATACAACAAATAAAACATTCATCACATTCCACTCGTCAAGCATTTCTACATAATCTAATACTTCAAGAATTTGGCTTTCCTTTCCCTAATTATCCCCGTCTATATAATCTTGAAAGGATAATCTGGCCGAACCATTACCAACGTTTTTTCCCTTCGTCGGCTCATTTCACCTCAAAGAAGCTGACTCCTCATATAAAAATGGATTTCTATCCCGACTTCCTTCCCTACCTTTTCAAACTCCAACGTATATAGACATAAAACATCAATATCCCACTGGCACTTTGAATATAAAATTTCCAACATTGTGTAAATTCATTTTTTTCACACTCTTCGTGTACTTGTAAAATATTATGATTATTTTACATATTATATGATATATATAATCTCAGGCCGTGAAGATTATCTCGAAACGTTGGCATGATAAAAAAAATGTTTTTCTAAAACCTACTTCACTCCGGACCTCTCACGATCTCCAAGTAATCATTAACCAACAGTCACTAAACACCTCACACGTTTCATTTTATATTCAACGAACATTTATAACTTTAAATTTCACAATGTCCCTAGTATAAAAACAGTTGACTGATCCGAATTTGTCATTTGTCTTTCTTTCTAATGATAAAATTCTTGAAACAGTTGGTTTCGAACTCAATGTAATAAGACAACGTTTATAATTTGTTCAACTCTGTTCCGTTTCTTTATAAAGTTTTTGAACTCTTGTTTACTCTACAAATATAACGAATTAACTGATGGTGCCTAAGGCGTCGTGCACTTGTCAGATACAATAATCTGCTGGTTTTGTTTTCGAAATTTTAATAAGATCTCATTTTTAATCTTTTGTTCGGACCTACATCTTGCGTTAAGAAAAACTGTGTTTGTGGTGTATAAAAAAGTAGCTCTCCATTAGCCAGTTTTAAATCAGCCGACCATTGAATGGCAAATAGCCGGCCGTAGCGTGTAAACACGGATTGAATGAAGTTCGGAAGAAGAGATTTTTAGGAAGGTACTGCAGCATAAGTTAGTTCTGATGCCTCCTGTTAGGTGAAGAGGAGGGGCATATATAGTTTGTTTTTACGTTTCGATCCCATCCCATTTAACGACATGCTCTCAAGTTCCGAACTGTTCTGAGCATCAGCTCGTATGTCGGCATGTATACCTTTCTACCCACCACAACCGTTTTACGGCTCACATTATGTATATTGCAAGAACTCCGAGTTACATCTTGAGGCAGATATTAATATTCAATATTAAAGCCGATTTGTGCAAATTCGTATGCATTGGTTAATTTTATTGTGAAGAAAAATATATTTTTTTTTGCTTTTAATTTATGAGACTGAACTGGACCCAGTTAACATGTCATACAGTCAAGGATAATATGGGCGATTCTTTCCTTCTCGTTATGAAATAGTGCTATTGTTTGTTTGCATTCTCTCAGATGTCAGTTGCCGGTACAGACCAAAATCCTCTCAGTTTTGTCCTATTTAGCTGTAGCGACGTGACTGCCAAATTTGGTGATGGTTCTTTGGTTACTATGTATATAGAGTTTGTATATTTCTCATTTTTGTTACGTGCAGATTCTTAGACAGAGGTTTCTATGTTTGGTCTTATCCAGATTATAGGTTTTTAATTTTTTTCAGTTCAGTCTTTTATGCCCTGGCACCCATTGGAATTTGATGGCTACCGATCGTCCGTCCTAGTTAGTCGTCACGACTCATTTCCCCATCTGGATCTCCACCACGATGGTCGGTAATGACCAAATGGCAACTTCACAAGACCATAGAAAGAAATCTCACAACCCATGGTATTGTCACACCGCACCCGTGGCCTAGCCTAGCAAGGTTGACGAGAAGAGGGCTCGCCACCCAAAGTTACACAAACACCACCTCGTCTGTAAGACCATGGTGCTACCACCGTCTCAGATTGCGTGTCCGCAAGGACCCCAGACTCAACGTCATCCTTGGTCACATACACAACTTATTCAGCAAGAACAAGGGAACCTCATCAGAAAAGACCAGGGATCCGCCATTTCTCCAGGTCGCATGCACAACCTCGCCAGTAAAAACCAGAGAACCTCTAGGGTCTCCTCCTTTGGCACACTCATGGCAAATCCCATCCTGTATCTAAGACCGTCAGTGAGAGTCAGACAGTAAGAAAGACAGACTCTAAAGGCATAATCTGGTTTAGAGTCAACACCCGCCACATGAGTTCAAAGGTTAATTCCTCCCTCGCAGTCTGTACTGATAAATAAACCCGCCCAAACCCTTTAGGGATCTCGGGCACGAGAGAGATCCGTGTATCAATGTTGTTAAATTGTGATTTCCCGGGATTGGAGGTTTTAGATTCGTTCATTGAATAGTAGTTCTTTTATTTTTATATAGTAATAACTACATCTTGAGATCTCTTGGGCTCTGCGGTATGATAAACGATTTGGTCTTCCTATCCTCGTTGTTTTGGCTACCAGACCAGAATCTAGAAAAAATTTAGAAAATACCAAGCTACAAATGTCTATAATGTTCAATTAAATTGTATTATACGAAATAAAAATTGTGTTTTTTACTTCCGGCAGCTGGCTCAAGGAACGTTTCGATCGATCTACCATCACGATAACTTACAGTATAACAATATTAATTAAAATTATTTTGGCGCTTTAGATTTATAGATTTCGTAAGTCATTGAGATGAAGAAAGAAGAATGCGTTATTACCTAGTTTAATTGCTATTATATTTAATTTCATAGGGCTTCAAACGAATATTTCTTTTTTGCTCATTCATTAACTTTTTCCTGACCTTCAAAAAGAGTATATTGTTTTGTCCCCAACCTCGCCTTGATCTGCAGCTAGTCGATAGCTTGAAAACGATTTCGTACTATCTAATTTAACCAACAACAATAAACAAGAGAGCTCATTGAACAATCTACAGTTACAGGAAAGGAAACAGTAATCCGACACTGCTGACACTATGTC
>CM077100.1:29542380-29565074 GCA_039619505.1 Cimex hemipterus | reverse complement strand
TATAAGAGACAGGTATAAATAGATATATATATATATATATATATAATTATTTATGTTTCCATTTTAAAATTACCGTCTCCCGGTTATTACAAAAAAACAGAACATATTATTAACACCCTGTATTTTGTGTCTAGTAGGCAATATATTTTCGTTGTGTATGATACAGTGGCACTACTACAATAATTTTAATTTACTACCTTGTTCAAAATATGTGGTTCATTTTGTTAATGGACTTTAGAATCGTTGTGTGCCAGTAAACTTGTTAAGCGTTCTAGTTTTCAGAGCAGGACAAACAAAAATACTATATCGCGACAGAATATTTATTGTACTCAACTTTTCTACAATTGATCTAGCTAGCACTTTTATGGTTTTCTAACAAATTCGTAGAAATATATCAGCAGTGGAGGAGCCTGGTCTTTCTATCGTCACTCTGTTGGTATATCATTTCTCCATCTTCAGACTGGATTTGTGAAATCCAGATTCTTTAATAAATAAAGTGAAAAGAGTCGTAATTAAACGAACTTAGAGTAAAACCTTCTTTAAAAAAGAAATTTTATTTATAAAAAAATATACAGAATCTAGTGTTAACAGTACAATAATGTTGTTGGTAGGGATGTTAGTGGTTGTTTTTATAGTAAAAAACAGCCTCGGATCCACTTTCTCTTCCTGTAACACCTCCTTTCGCAAGAGTTCTACTGGTAGCGCGGGATCAAACGGTTGGGGTAAGTTTCTGCTGGCTATTGCTTAAAAAAAAAAATCCATATTACAGCCGATTCTGGGCTTGTTCTACCTTCACCTTAACACACCTTCTTCATGGGGTTTAACGGCAAACCCGCCTTCGCCTCCGCCACCTCCCACCACTCGATTTTAACAAAAAAAAATTTAACATATAATAAAAAATAACAATAATAACAAAGATATAAAAAATTAATTTAAAAATAAATAAAAAATATAAAATTGAATAATTAAAAAGTTTAAAAATAAAACACTAAAATTTGATTTTTTGGTTGGAAAAACGGTTGGTTACACCTTAAAATATTTTTTTAAAAAACCAGGACGCTTCATTCGGGCTTCTAAAACATTGTAGCGGACGACGCCGCGGCCGAATAATCTCTCAATATTCGCTTGCTTTTCTCTAAGCGACAAGAGAAGAGTCGGCGTAAGCGCGTGGCTACTTATTCTTGTGTAGGGGAAGGTAAGGTTCTAGAATTAATTAAACAAGAGAGTATATTCCTTAACATTTATTGTAACACGATTCCGTCTCTTAACTGTACCCAAACAACAGTTAATCAATCTAAAAATCGGTCACAACTCTAAGTCTGGGATGTCTTAAGTCTTTCCAATCATACAATATGCCAAACGACAATTTTTGAGAATTTCCAGCAGATATCGAATCAGCTAACTTGTTGAAATTGTAAAAGTAAAACAAATCCCTATTTCGAACGAATTTGAGTGTAAACGTTGTAAACTAAGATTTAAAACACTTTCAAAGAAAAGAAGATAAAAACAAGTAATCTTAATTCTCCTCAGAAGTCCTTAGCCGCACATACAAACTGTTTCCCTCTCCTAATTGGCCTACAAATCTAAGAGAAGCTCCGAATTAAGAAATAAGCCCAACTTTGGCAAACTTTCTTCACGTCCTCTTTAAGTTTATTACTAAAGAGTAAAGTGTTGGAAAGGGTTTTTTCTGTTTCTCGGTTGGTCATTTATGTGACTACGAAAGACGTGTTTAAGCAGTCTCTAAATTACATTTATGTAGAATTACTGGTGATTTTTATATAAAAGAATAGAACACTTATCGAAATTTCCTATCATCTTCCAGAAGAAAAGAAATTGATTTAAACAAATGTACATACTTTTAACTGTTTTAAATTCATTAATATTTAATAAATAAGTGCTTAATTAAATCTAACCTTTTGGGCTTTTCACTTTCCTGGACTGCATAGTTTTCCTGAAATTCGCTCTGGTGTTCTGACCAGAACGAGGCAAATCCATCTGAAATAGACCCAAATAGCAGGGAATAATCAACAAGAAGCAAATACTTTCATTTCCCATAAATTACTGAACCTATAAAAAAAGACCTGTTTAATTTTTTTTTTTAGGTTTGGTAGTTATGGGAACATCCTGTAGACATATGGATATTTTTTGAAAAATTTTTTGAACAATCAACGCTCAGGCGGGGGCGTTTCTATAATTGAAAAATTTAATTGCAAGCCTACTTCTTTGACTAATATTTATTGACAAATAGCCCATAGTTATTGCTTAGGTTAGGTAGTGTTAAGGACGAGTAAAGTTAGGTACGGGTTGGCTAAATTAGGTTAAGGACCAGTCAGATTAGGTAGAGTTTACGCGCTGGTTTCTATTACTGAAAACTATTAAATCCCAATTTTCTTTGACTATCTCATTGAAAGATTTATTGCGCACAGTTACTGCTTTGGGTACAAATGGTTAGGAAAGAAAGAGTTACGGTTCGTTTAGATGGGGGTTATGTTAGATTTAGTTTGGTTAGAGTTAGGGTTATGTTAGGTAACATATACATTATTTTTCCCCAAAATTTCAACTGAACATTGAACTAAAAACCACATATAACCTTCCACGTAAAGGTATCGTGAAAAAAGGGCCAGAGGCGACGGCGGGAATCGAATCCACGACCGCGGGGTCTACGAGCCGAAAGTCTCTCACGCTAACCACTCGGCTACAGCGGCCCCCCAGATATCACCTTCACATATAATTTTTTTTTTATTAACATTGTAGTGGTTTTTGCACATGGATTAAGTTAGATTAATGCACTAGTTGTAGCATTTCTATTTCTGAAAACTATTACAACCCAATATTTCTTTGACAATCTAAGATTTATTGAACAATAAGAAATAGCAATAATCGACAGTTTTTTCTTAGGTAAAAAATGGTAAATGTTAGTGTTAGTTTAGGTAGGCTTACGGTTAGGTTAAATAATAACAACCATCTACTTACAAAGCTAGGCCCTAAAGGCAACTACTTAATCGGTAGTAAAGTCGAAGTCGGAATTTCATCAAAACAATTTTAACCATTTTTTCCTTCTTTTTTTAAGATTGTTTTTTTAGTAGTATGTATGAAAGCTAAGTTAGGGTTAGGGACAGGTTAGGTTATTATGTATTGCCGTATCAAATGAATTGATAAATGAATCCTTCCTTTTCTCTTCTTAAAGAAAAGCCATCTACTAGGAGGGCTGGCGGCACTAAAGGCCTACCTACTCGGTAGGAAAATCCAGAACTTGGGATTGCATTAAAGACATGTTAGGCATAGGGGAACAAAATAATTACATTTGTTTGAGTACGAGGACGTACAGAGAAACAAGAGGATTGGCTATACCAAGAAAAATTTAGTCAGGGCACCCATCGGTCCTGAACCCTTTCGCTGTCAATTGGGAGATTTTTCTGTAAGATCTGTCAGGCCCATTTGGGGATATTCAGTGGTTGGACTGTATGTCAGCAGGAATCCTTTTAAATCACACCCACCACTGAATACGATAAAATGCCGAAAAGTGTCTGACAGACGAAAACAGCGAGAATACGCAGACCTGAGCTGCAAATATCAAAAAGAGTCAATATTTTGAAAGAATGTATAATTACTTTCTAGAAGATGAGAAATGCTTAGAAACTCTATTATTAATTAAACTAAAATGCCTGAGAAATCTAGTTAAACATTTTGAATTGATCTTATTTTTATTTTGGTTTCAGGCATAGCCTTTTAGTCATATTTTTTAAATTATATATTACTATTATCTATTATTATAGAATATATATTTATATTATTTCATGATGCATTTAGGCGATATTTTCTGGTATTCGAAAGTCCTAATTTTGATTAACGTACGCGATTGAGCTGTTGGGAAACTTGTGCTCGACAAAACTAACTCATCTAATGCTACTAATTATTGGTGGATTCGAACTTAACTAGGCTAATGTTGCATTATGATTATTAATTTATTTCCACTTTAATTGGGATCCATTGCATTGGCCCAAAATGAGCTTTACATTAACTGAGATGTTTATGACATTACACAGAGAAAATGAGAACAGTCTAGTCTTCCTTCGATATTAGAATCCGTCAAAAGAAAGCGTCCAATAACTTCTCAACGAAAACAAGTCATTGATATTTATTCAAAGGCAAAAGCTTCTCGACAAATTGTCAAAGCGTAAATAAAAGGTCAAGACTGAAACTGCTTATTGAACAGTTGACAATAGGAAAAGTTAAACAAAGCAAAGACTAAATTTTAAAAACAGTTTCATATTTCACATGTAGAAAATCCCGAATTTATCTCAGGAAAGACAACACAATAAGCGGCTTATTAAAACGCCGATTAAAAATAAACGTATGAAGAAATAAATACTTTTGTAATTGTAAATACCAGGAACTGGAGGTCCCTCTGAACACTGCAGCTGTACCAGCTTATCGTACTTTATTCCTGGCTCCATTTTTTGGGAGCTCGCAACGCGCGTGTGAATTGAGACCCCGGTTCTTCGAAGAAACTCATTTTTGAAGGAGGTTGGGACCCGATTCAGGGTCGCTGAGATCCGATCCCGCCAAAGACCTTCCTTCGATGAGTGCCGTGTTATTTTCTTTCTTCTGCGGCTACCGGTCACCTAGGCCTAGGGCAACACATCACTTCGAAGCGACAAAATGCAACTTTTTAATTTTAATTTTTTTATTTGTCGCTTTTCCAATCTTTCTGAATCTTTATATATACTCGTTTTACACTGTTTTCTAAATATGGTAATAAATGTAAAATAGAATTATATTTGGAAGAATTTAATTTATAAAGCTACGAAAGTTTCATTTTTTTCCCCCACAAAAATAAGCTATTTTCCACGGAATGCTTCTCAAAAACTTTCCGACCAAAATTAACTGAAGTTTGCACAAGTGTTCTCGATAGGGTTTGCAGCGATAGATGGAGGGATTTTTAAATCAAACTGAAAGAAAAAAATTAGGCCCGTTTTGAACAGAAGGGGAAAAATACATTTTTTTCAATGTTCGGGATTTTTTCCTGTTACCTGTGAAGTATTTCGAGAAAAGCCCTCGTCTATCTATGCAGCTAATGTTTGACTACTTGTACAAAAAAAAAACTCTCCTTCATGCCTACAGTAGTTCTATTTGTCATGGCCGTAAACGCTTTGTTTACTGTACATAATTAATATAAGACGAATACATGATATAAAAATAATTACATAACTCATATTTGGATCATAAAGGTTGGTAGCAAATTCAATATGGTTCTATAAATAATTTTTACTAAAAATTTATCATATTCATCCAAATGCAAAAGAGATTTTATTACACTATTATCTAAAATCTGTTTTGTTTTGGGTTTTTTTCAGGTGAAATAAGAACAAGGAAAATTTTGGATGCGGAAACTAAATATTCATACTGGCTGACTATAATATGCGAGGACCATGGCGTAGTGCCACTACACTCCACACTACATGTAAGTTGACTTAAACTTAAAAACAGTGACAATAATAATTTTATTTAAATAATACTTTTCAACAAAAATGTGTGACTTACCTCATAAAATTCAATTTTGACTGAATATAATTAACACAGATTATGATATCGAACATATAAACAGTCATATGATGTGATGTCAAGGTTATAATCATGGTGAGGCAATTGCAGGCACCAATTTGTGCAAATTTTACCTTCGTTCAATGCAAAAGAGTGCAGTAGCAATGTCTTGTTTTATGTAAGTATACTCCATTGAGTTTTTGAACATCTGAGTTAATAACTCTGTTCTATGTAGCAACCTCAAGTGCTAAAGATGTCTATAGTTTCGTAGCTTTCCAAACCAATTTAGCAAGTCAAGTTAAATCATTTTATTAACAGGATTTTTTGTTATATTATTTCATCACTTGTTTGTTATTTGGATTTTGCAGCAAATATAAACAAGCACGTTTGGGTTTGGGCCTCAGGTAAATTGTGAGGTTAACTTTTAGTGGGCACCACATTTTCTAAGAAAGCTGCTTACATCGGCATCTTAAGATTCAATTGTGGCTGATATTCTGCAAGTGTCAGCAATCCATTCAGTCTTGAACTAGTTGAATAATTTAGCGATAGTAACCATTGATCAAGTCATTTTTAAATGCTAGTGTCCAATTATTGAAACATCTCATATAAAAACTTTTCATTCACCTTTCACTGCACAAATTTGTTCAGTTACCACCCTCAAACATAGTTTTTAATTACATAGATACGTTTTTTGGCTGGGTGAACAAACTTTTGGTGTGATCATTGATTTCTCATAATCCAATGTGAGTTTGGATTAGATGAGGTTAAGTTTGACTAGTTAAGTTAGTTAGTTAAAGTTTATTTTGATCAGTCTAATTATCATATGATAGTTCACGAAGTTAAGACTTCAAATATGTTTCTAATCCAGGTGAGTTGACATATAATTTAATAAAATATTGAACCTTTTCCTAAAGATTTATAGGGTGGGTTAAATTTCCTTTTCAATATTTTGTTATAACGCTTTCAAACATAGTTTTTAATAACATGGATACGTTTTTGGGCTGGATGCACAAACTTTTTGGTGTAATCAGTGATTTCTCATAATCCAGTGTGAGTACGCATTGGATTAGGTTAAGTTTGGTTAGTTAAAGTTCAACATACATTGTAAAAAAGTAAATACAAAAGGGAAAAGACTAGAGCCATTATACCTCCCAGTGGCAGAGGACTTTAAAACACAAATAAGCTGATCCTCCAACTGTTTACTTCATTAACAAGTTAACCTGGAAACTATGCCTCCAATCCGATACAGTTTTTTGTGTGGCCATTTTTGTTTCTCTGAGAGAGAGAGAGAGATGTTACGAAACAATGGTTGCTTAAAAACATCCCGCAGGCTCAGCAAGTCAACATTTTTATTGTACATTTTAATAAAATATAAAGTTATTTTTAACCCAGTAGGACAGTGTTCCGAATAAATGCATTTTCTGTGTCTTTATCATATAAAAAAACTTCTTTTTTTCTTTTTTCTATAGGTTTATGTTGAAGTTGAAAATATAAACGACAACTTTCCTATGAGTGTGAAGCCGATTTATGAAGCCTGGGTATTGGAAGAATCGACAGAAATAGTGAGTGTTGTACAAGTGTTAGGAATGGATGCGGATTTGAAAAAATCCACTCTTTCTTACTCTATAAAAAGTGGAAATGACCTTAATTACTTCAGCATCAATGAGACTTCAGGTATTTCCGTTATAACAAAAAATTAAAATAAATACTCATTAACTATTTTTCAGGGCTGATCAAAACAACTGGGAGAAAGATTGATAGAGAAATAAAAGATGAATATTTACTTGAAGTAAGATTAATAATTTATTAATTCTTTTATTTCTTAATTATAATTTTTAATTCTTTACTTCTTCATTTTCAATTTTTTTAAACTTTTATTTTAGGTTGAAATAAGAGACAGCATGGAACCAACTTTGGCATCGCTGGTACGTGTCATTATTAGGGTGAAAGATATAAATGACAATGATCCAGAATTTGATCAGTCCTATTATCACGTGACAGTTCCAGAAGTTAAGAGTTCAAATTTGTTTCTAATCCAGGTGAGTTGACATATAATTTAATTTAAAAAATTGAACCTTTTCCTATAGATTTATGGTGTGAATTAAATTTCCTTTTCATTATTTTGTTATTTGCTATGATTATCTTTGTTCAGGATGATGAAAGTTATGAGGAGGGGACAATTTCAGATGAGTTTTTTGGGGCTTGGGAAAACTTTCCATCTCATCAAAATTCAGGAATACAAATTTTTAGGGTAATGTTTTTTTCCGTTAGTTCCCCTCACCTTCCCACAAAAAAAAAAAATTCATCTAACTATTCTTATTCCTCTATTAGGTTATTGCATCAGACAAAGATATCGGAGAAGGAGGAATATTAAATTTTAGCCTCAATGCTGGAAAAGGAAAAGGAAGATTTTCCATACATCCATCGACTGGAATAATATATGCCGAGAAGCCTTTATTAAGAGGGCATCTTTATAACATTAAAGTAGGAACTGATTCGGGTTTAAGGTTATACTTTTTACATTATTGGCATATTTTCTGGACAGGTAATGGTTTCTGATAATGGAAAACCAAAAAGGAATTCTACAGCCAGGGTGACAATCAAAGTTGTTGGTGTGCCTCCTTCATCAAGTCACTCGCCTGTGTTCAAAACCACTGATCAATATATTGAGCTGATGGAATCTGATGAAATTGGATATATGGTCTGGTTGGCTCAAGCTACTGATTCTGACAGCCAGGATTTATACTATAACATAACAAGTAAGATTGTATGACTATATTAATTACCATAGCATAATTTTTTTTTTGTTTTTTTAAGGTGGTGATGACATGAATTATTTTAGCATCGGTAGGGATAAAGGAAATGTTGTTATTGCTAAAAAATTAGACAAAGAGACTCAAAGTAGTTACAATTTAACAGTGAGTGTTACAGATGGTGTTCACACTGCATATACTAAGGTAATAAATTTCAATTTGCCATAACAGTTATAATTGTTTTTTATTAAACAATATTGTAGCTACTTATCGAAGTGCTTGATGTCAATGAACATTCGCCCAAGTTATCTTTAACTGAGTATAATTTGGCTATCTGCGAGTGTACAAGAAAAGGAACAGTTATATTAAATATTAGTGCAACAGATGAGGATTACAACTCAAAATTTGTTTATCATATAATAAATGCACAAAGCAAGGAGTCATTGAAATTGTTCAGCATCAATTATGAGACGGGAGCTTTAAGTGTAGCAAACTCACTGGATAGGTATTATTATAAATTGATGATTAATTATAAATTCTATGTGTGTAAATCAACTATTCTTTATTCCAATGTTTTGTCATTATAATTGATTCATTTACTGTTCAAAGTTTAGTGTATTAAACCGATCATTATAGGGAATCGATGGCTTATCATGTCCTAACTGTCGCCGTGAGTGATGGTGGTACACCTGCCAGACGGGATTTTGCCAGAATTAACATAAATATAACGGATGTGAATGATCACATGCCAGAGTTTAGTGTCGACGTCTTAGACACGAGAGTTTACAGCGTCTCGACAGTAGGCACAAAAATTGCCACAATTCTTGCTACAGATATGGATGCGATGGAAAACGGAACAGTCAGATATAGTATATTGTCTGGTAATTATTTTCTAACTACCATTACTAAACTAATAAGTAATTTTTTTTGTTTTACATTTTTGTTATTTAGGCAATGATGGAGAGAAATTCAAGATTGATAGCATTTTGGGAGAATTGACCCTGGCTAAATTACTAGACAGCAGCAGTTTATTTCAGTACACGTTGATTATCAAAGCAGCAGATTCAGGTGTTGAACAATTGCACAATACTTTACCAGTGCACATTTTGATTTCAGCACCAGGTGATATACCACCGAAGTAAGTATTTGAACATGCCGTAACTTTTTGTACGATATATTTCTTGTCTTTTTTGTTTAATAAGGTTTCAATACAAAGAGCTCAGTGCTGAAATATATGAGAACTCTCTGCCTGGATCATTTGTAATTCAGTTGGAAGCTCATGGATGGGGTCTCATGTTTGAAATTACAGATGGAAATGTCGGTTCATCTTTTAAAATTAATCCTACAACTGGCACAATAACAACAAATTACGAGCTAGATAGAGAAATAAGAGAAAGCTACAATTTAACTGTAGCTGCCTTTAACATGGTAAACAAAAATTCTATACAAATTAATTTTTGTATGATTTTCTTTCAATAAAAAAAAAAAATTCTACTTATTAAAGGTCGGAGGGACGAATGTATGCAAAGTTTACATTTATATTCTTGACCAAAATGATAATATGCCCCAATTTTTAAAAACTGAATGGAACGCTTGGATACTTGAGAGTGCTGACGTTGGCTCTTTTATTTTGGACAGCGATGGAAAACCCCTTATTCCTTTGGCATCTGATAAAGATCATCACATCAATGCCCTTTTGAATTACCAATTTTTAACACACAATAACTCTTCCATGTTTCACATTGATTCAAATACAGGTAACCCTGTCGATTAACTTCTGTGTATTTGTTCTAATCGGATTTGTGTTTTTTTTTTCAGGAGCTATCCGAACCGTAGTTTGTTTGGATTATGAAAAGACACCGAACATGACACTCAGTTTGATAGTAACAGACAAAGGTATTCCAAGACTGACCTCAGACACAGCAGCAGTAATTCATTTGTCGGTCATCGATGTCAACGATTCTCCTCCAATTTTTTCACAGTCACAATACAATATAACAATGCTGTGGCCGACTTTTGAAGATGTTACCATTATTCAAGTAAGAGTAGTTTTAATGTTTCACTTTTAAACTTTAGATGAGTATACACGGGTTTGATGTTACACAAATCTGTCCTAATTTCATGTTCATAGACTTACAGACCAATCTAATAAAAGCACACAAAAGTAGAGTTGAATTCAGTTGCAAGTCTTTTAATATTTTTATTTTAATGTTTCTTCAGCTAAAAGCAACAGATGCAGATTCTGAAGGTTCAACGAAACTTGAGTACTCCATAGTTGATGGTAATAAGAACGGAATTTACACTATCAACACTACAACTGGTTTAATTAGAATAAAAGATAAAACAAAATTGAGTCTTTCATCTCAAAAATTAAGGGTAGCTGTAGCTGATGGAAAGTATAAAACCGAAGCGTAAGTTAATAAATATGACTAAAACCGCCAAGTTGGAAAGTATTTAATTATGAAATATTGCAGATTTGTTTACATTAATTGGATGCAGATTCAGAACAATTATCCTAAAGGATTAATCTTTCCAAAGAGCGGCTACCTTGGTGCTGTTTTAGAAAATAGCACTCAAATTGTTACAGTAGTCGTCGTCAGTGTTAGTGGAACTGATTTAAACGAACATATAGTATTTTCCATTTTGAATCCAACGCCGGAATTTTCAATTGGCGAGATCTCAGGAGCGATTAGAACAACTGGAATCCCACTTGATAGGGAAAAAAAAGAATTTTATAAATTTATCGTACAAGTACGTCAGTGTGAGATTTAAAATATTTTAAAAAACTTTACGACTAAATCAAATTTCCAGGCTGAAAGTTCATTAACGAAAAGAATAGCAAGAACTGAGGTAAATATAACTGTGCTCGATATAAATGATAATTGTCCAATTATTGCAAATCAAAATATGATAGCAGTAGTTTCTGTTTCGGCAAGAAAATACCATTTTATTGGAAAAGTAAGACACACTTTCACCTTTTTTTTTTTTTTTTTTTTTTTTTTTTTTTAAGATTTGTTTTATGCTCTTTATTTTACTGTATTCAGATAATCGCTTTTGATTATGACAAAGGGGAAAATGGAGAAATACACTATGAATTTGAAAGATATTCTGAGTATTTTAAACTGTGCACAAAGTCTGGTAACATAACATTAAGGCAACAGTTACCAGCGCAAGTCAGAGAGTACAATTTAGTAGCAACAATTCGAGACAATGGTACAGTTAATTTACACCCCCAGGTTCAGATAATATTCAACAATCCATCTCTTACAGGAATCCCTCCGTGTTCAAATAAAATGAAAATTGACATTATTGTACTCGATGAGGAGACGCCTGTTTTTGAAGAACAGAGTTATGAGGCCACTATACCAGAAAATATACCTTTACATTCACCGATCCCCTTAACCCTGAAAGCACTTTCCCCTTTAAATAATGATATAATTTACTCAATTGAAGAAGGCGATTTATACGAAGATTTCTATGTAACATTTGGTGCAGGTAATTTTTTTTTTTTTTTTTTTTTAATTAACTTACATTCTCAAGTTTAATCTTTTTTTTTTTTTCTTTAGGATCTTATGCTGGTACTAGTCCTTGTAAGTGAATCATTAAAAATTAACTGTATAAAACAATCACTCTCGAATTAATTTCTATTTTCAGGTGTTGTTAAAGTACAGACTAGGCTTGATTATGAGGACACAAAAAAATACACGCTAACGATGAAAGCGACTGATGCCGTTACAAACAAATTTTCCAACGTTCTTCTTCATTTGTACATCAGTGACGTTAATGATAACGCTCCAATTTTTGAGATGGGAATTTATAACATATCTGTCATCAAGACATTATCTATTGGAGGTTTAATCACTCAAATTGAAGCCAAAGATAATGACACAGGTAAAACTTTTCATCTATCATTTATATATTTTAATTTACAATTTTTCTCCCCCCAGGCATGGCAGGGGTTGTTCGGTATGTGATCGATCCTGATCAAAGTGAATCAATGAACTTCTTTCATATACGTTCTGAAACTGGTGAAATATTTCTTAAAAAGCCTCTTAACTATGAATTAAAAAAGAAACACCATTTTGTTGTAAAAGCTATCGACGCAGGTTCACCTCCTTTATCGTCAACTGCTCACATTTGGATAAATGGTAATTTTTTTAGAACTTTTTCTTCTGTTTTGTTTGTTTTAATGTTATATATTATGTATAAATGAGTTTACATGTACAAAGGTAACCAGAAAAGATTGTCCGGTTTTTCATCTGTTATTGTTAATACTAGAGAGAATAGTAGAGCATAATGCGTCAGTTCATAAAGAAACAAAAACTTGAACAGTTCATTCTAAATTATAAAATATTTTCTTTGTCTCATAATTCGTGTGTGCTTACTCTATAGATTTAAGCTCACAAATACTTACTAGAGCATCTGAGGCAGCTTGTAAAACTCCCATTGCATTCAGTGATGAAGCAGTGAGAGGACTGCCCAAAAATGGTTCTAAAAGCTTCTGGGAATGAAGGGGTTGAAGATGAACCAAGGTCTGGCAGGTCTGTCAAACATGTCAGTAGCGTACTGGGAAGACCCACCTGAGTAAATGTGTTTCTCATAAATTGATTGTAACAAGCTTCAGCATTTAAATAGCTTTTATTGCTTTCACTCACATAGTAGAGACAGATTGTCTCATTCAATGAAAGATGGATCATGAACAGTAACACCAGGATGTCATACCATTGGCTGTTCACCATATAACCTTGTCACATTGTCATGAAAACCAAATATTCACCAACAAAAGGTGTTTGAGTTTGGTGAAGTACGGCAAGCACTGTGCAGTACGAACTCCTGCCACATGGCCATCACCATGGAAATCTACTCAAGCCAACTAAGAGTATTTCTTGCCGTCTCAAAAACAACTCTTGTGAGCAGAAAAGGTGGAATTTTTAACTAAGACAATGCGAGGGGGGGGTGACAATGATGCTTGGTTAGGTAGTCCCTACCACCCCCTCCATACTCTTCAGATCTGGTCCCATCTGAATTTTGCTTTTTGTTAGCTATGGGCAATCTACACAACTGGGATTTGCTGTTGCTTGCCAACATCTTGAAAATAAGCTGAATTCAAATTCTCAAAAGAATAATAAGTCAATACAGACACATCCATAAAACCTTCGAACCTCATCTGAACCCCATAGTCTGACACCTTTCATCTCAAATCCTCTTCAACAATCCTCCAAGACTCCTAAATCTTTTTGATTTCCTCCCTAGTGAGGAAAGTGAATAATTTTGTAATAGAAGTAAAATATATTGTTATTAATTATTATTATTTCATTAGTGATTGATGTTCCGGACACAGCACCACAAGTTATTCAACCTATAGAAGGCTTACTGTATGGTTCAGACGTAACACGTGGTCAGTTTGTGTCATTTATACGTGCATATCATATGGCAAATGTTACAAAATTTAAGTATTCATTATTGAATTATAATCACGCTTTTCATCTGGATAAAGAGAATGGTAAATTACATCAAAGCAATAGAATTTTGTCCATATTTTATAAATTGAATATTTTCAGGCATTCTTACTGTTGCAAATCCAAAAAATATATCTATACACGATTTCTCTTTAAATATATCAGTCAGCGACGGTGTTTACACTACAACAACTCATCTCGACATCAACATTACCCCATTTAATCAGCATAATCCTTATTTCGACAAATTAATTCACGAGGTGACAATTAAAGAAAACATTGTTCCCGGATCTCACGTTGTTACGCTTCATGCTGAAGATGCTGATGGTGATATGTTTGGATTAATCGAGTATGAAATACCATCGCAAGAAATCCTGCGTGTATTTAACATCAACAAGAAGACCGGTTTGTATTGTTATGACAAATCCACCAATGCAAGGTGCAATTTTTTATTTATTTTTTTTTATTTTTTTTTTCAGGTGAAATTAAAACAAAATTACCTCTTGACAAAGAAACGAAAAGCTATTATGAATTCATCGTACTTGCAATAGACAATGGAAAACGCACAGGATTTACAACAGTATGCGTGACTCTTTTGGATTCAAATGACAATCCACCTGTATTTTCATCACCAGCTTATTCTGCCACAATATTTGCAAATACTTCTACGAACACTCCATTTCTAAAAGTAAGATTATAAAATTAATATATTCTATCACCTAATCAATTTTTCGAATAAATATATTTTTAGCACATGGCGTCTAACCCTCAAATATAATAAAGCCACTAACTTCATATATAGATTCCAGTTTCTAAAAACAAAAGCGAAAAAAAACCCTTAAATTTGATATCTGAAATCAATATTACAGAAGGAACCTTGGTCATGTTGAATGAAGATGACCTCCCCCAGTAAAATTGCGAATTGTCGAGATGAACTAATGAGATTCATCACTGTTAAAATGCTAAAGGGCATATATAAACACCTCTCCCTAACACTCTTTCCCACTTACTACCTTATCTTCTAAATTAGGAAATTGATTGTTAAAAAATTTGGTGGGCGGTATGTTCAGCCAATGAAGTTAATTATCTCTTTGTTGCAGCAGGACATATAGTTTACTCTTTAGATAGATATGAGAATATTTGTTTAATTTTAAAAAAAGATATCCATGGTTGGTCTACAAACCTTGAACCCTTTTATCAATATTACTCTGCCTTTTAAGCATTAAAATGCCTTCTGCAACAGGAAAAGCAAATAACTTTCCTATAGATCCATCATCATGCCCTGACAATGAAAGGTGTGATGCAGCTGAGAGGATAATAAAATATGACAACCCAGTGTGGATGTAACCAGTGGTGACGTTATAGAAAAAATATTGGTGCGTAGCATTGGGTGTACATTGCACATCCATTTAGTTTGCATATGAGGTCATCCACTACCTCATTTCATAGCAGAGGCAAGAGTATTCCTCCTTATGGACACCCCCTTGGCACCACTGCTTCTACTTTTTTGTGGAACATGGAGGCCTGTACTTTCCTGCTTTTCCATTGATTCTAACTATTTACAGCAGGTTTCGTCTGTTCCTCACTGTTTGAGTGATGACCATTGCTTGGAAAGGAGTGTTATCAAATGCTCCTCCAATGTCCAAGAAGGTTCCCAATGTTATTTTTTGGTTGTTCAGTGAATCCTCTATTTGTATCTCTAGTTGATGTAGTGCTGATTCGCACGATTTTCCATTCTGATAGGCATGTTGATATTTATGAAGGGGTTTTTCTTTTAAGGAACTGCCCCTTATATGCTTTTCAACTAGCCTTTCTAGTGTTTTGAGTAGATGATAGACTAATCGGCCTATATGATTTTGCGTCTGTGTAATTGTTCCAAGCAACTTTAGGAATGAAAACTACTTTTACAGTTCTCCATATGCTTGGGGATGTATCCCATTGCTAAGCAGCCTCTGTATATTTTACAAGTAGGGGGATTAGTGTAGTTTTTCTCTTTTGTAGTAGTACTGAGTACATCCCGTCTGTTCCTGGAGATTTGAACGGGTTAAAGTTAAGCCCATTCAATCTTATCATAGGTGATTACTGTTTTGGCTATTTGCCAACTTCCCTTCTGGCTTTGTGGCCTTTGGCGGGTTCAGCGCTCTGATTTATCTCCAGGTTGGCAATAGTTTTGGATTCTGGAACGTGTGTCCTTATTAGGATTTCTAATGTTTCCTTTCCGGTTTGTGTGTGTTTTCCTACTGTTTTCAGTGTTCTGATGGGGTTTATAGGGTCTTTGGCGAGGATTTTGTGGAGTCTACTTGCCTCAGTGATGTTTTCGATTTCCCAGTTTCAAATACAATATTTCCTCCACGATTCCTGTTTTATGCCCCATTTTGAAATGACCTGTTTCTCCCTCCAGCGTCTTGATCCTTATAAATTTTCTGTTTTCACAATTCTTCAAAATGATCAATTTAAGATAACAAATGACAAGATTTCCCAACCAACTATTAATGAATAAAAATATTTACATTGGTGTAAACAGCTAACTGTAGTATTGACTTCAATAACTGATGAAGTTAACAAATCAGGATTTAGGACCACTGTAAGTAGGTGGGGTTTTTTAATATGTTTTGTCTGGCTTCTCGGCTCATGTAGTTTGCCTGCATCCATTTTAGATCTTTTATACCATCCTAGTTCCATGGTGCAGATGACTCTTATCAGATCTTTCCAGAAAAAAATGTAAATAAACATGTCAGCAGAAAATTTAAAAAATAATGTACAGTTTTTATGTAGAAAATTTTTTTTTCAAGGCCTTTTCTCTGATTTTTTTTCAATTCACCATTACAATATTGAAAGCTGATATCAATTACATTGAAATAAAATTTGTTAATATACATATTTTTTAGGTACATGCAACAGACATGGATGAAAGTACAATAACTTACTCTATTTTGTCGAGTCGAAAGCACAATGGAATATTTTCAGTACATGAAAAAACTGGAGAAATTACACTAACAACATCGATTGAATCGCAAGGTATTTCTAGGTTTTTAAGAAGCAAAAAAAAGTGTATTAACTTTGTTTTTCCAGATGATGCTGCGTATCAGTTTTTTGTAAGGGCGACAGATACAGCAAGCCCGTCTTTTTTCAGTGATGTATCTGTTACAATTATTGTCACTTCAAACAGTTTTCCATCGTTCTTTCTCAAAGAAAAATCACATACATTCTTCATGTCTGAAGCAGCTGCACCAGGTTTTTAAAAAATATAAAAATTGCCCTTGAAAACATATAATCTTTTTCTTTTTGTTTTCACCACAGGATCAATGATAACCCAATTAAACGCAAACAGTGAAATAAACATAAATTTCACTCTACTTGGTAATGAATCGATGATTTTTGAAATAAATAAAGAAGGTCAAGTCTCTACAAAGAAACACTTAGACCGTGAAAAAAGAGCTCTTCACAGGATCACAATACTCTGTGAGACAGTAACCAATCCATCATTCGCATTTACATATCACATTACATTGCACGTTTTGGACATGAATGACAATCCGCCGATTTTTGAAACCGAAGAATACAACGCTTATATTGTCGAAGGCACAGCAGAAGGTACACCAGTGATGAAAGGTAAATATTATTTATACTATTATATAATCAATAACAATATTATATTATTTATTTATGACAATATTATAATAAATTATTCCGTCTTAATAGTAACAGCTAATGATGCTGATGAAGGAAAGAATGGAGAAATTCATTATTGGCTTGAAGACGGGATGGGACATTTCACTCTGGACAGATCGACAGGATGGATTTTGACACTGAATCCTCTCGACTGGGAAAAGCAAACAGAATATACATTGACCGTGGTTGCATTTGATAACGGTAGTCCAGCATTAAGTGGAAAATGTACGATTAACATTCATGTTATTGACATTAATGACAACCCACCATCATTTGTAAAACAACTTTGGAACATATCAGGTGAAAATATTCTAAATCTTTTATTTAAAAATATACTAACTGTTTTATTTTTTCTGTCTAGTGGCAGAAGATGTTCATATAGGTACACCATTACTATACTTACAAATAAGTGATATAGACTCTTCTGAGCTACCTCTCAAATATTTCGTCATCGCTGGTGACAACGACTGCAATTTCAATGTCAATAGCTCAGGTGTTCTTTACCTGACAAGATCACTCGATAGGGAATACATAGACAACTATATGTTAACGATATTAGCCACTGATGGGAAATTTACAGCATTGACTAAGATCACTGTGGAAGTGACAGATGTCAATGGTAAATTACAAAAAAAAAAGTATAAAATTGTCTAAAAAATTTTAAACACGCTAACAACTTTGCTTTTTAGATGAAAAACCTCAATGCAAAAAGTCTGTCTACAAGATCCAAGTTCCTGAAGATGTGCCTCGTAACTCTTTTATTACTTCTATCGAAGCTTTTGATTTAGATATTAAGCAAAAGTTTAAATTTCTTCTACATGGAGATCACAGCGAACACTTCACACTAAATAATTTAACTGGTAATAATTTAACTTGTGTTTAACGTATTTTTTTATTCAGATTTAATAACACTTGATGACACAAAATCCAGCTTGTTGAGGTTGGGTTCATTTTTGTGTAAATATGTCTGTCATATGTGTATTTGAATTTTTATTTTTGCTTAGATATTGTTGTTGTTTTGTTTCTTTTTTTTATACTCATAGTTAGTTCTCAATTTATAGCTTTTTTCTATCAAATCGACCATTTTTAACTTCAAATTAAACCTTTTTTTATTTGAAATTAATTATTTTTTATTTTTAACTTCAAGTTAACCTTTTGTTTAATTTCAACTTAACCATTTTTAACTTCAAATTAACAGTTTTTAAATGCCAAATTAATTGTTTTACTTCAAATTATCTTTTTTAATTTCGAATTAAACTTTTCTAACTCTTAGTTAACTTTTTTTTATTTTAAATTAACCCTTTATAACTTGAAATTAACCTTTTTTTAATTTCCAATTAAATCTTTTTTCATTTTTTAACTTCAAATTAACTTTTTTGTTTCAAATAACCTTTTTTTATTTCAAACTAACTCCTTTTTAAATTCTAACTTTAAAATTAACCTTTTTGAAAATTCTTTTCAATTAACTAATTTTTATGTAAGGTATTGGTTGAGATAAAAAGTGTGATTTGAACCCACGACCTTTGGCTCTACTACTTGATCTATCGTGACTTCCTCAAGACTCAATTGGTAGAGCAGTGGCGTATTTAGTTGAAGGTTGTTGGTTTCAATCCTGCTGGTGACACTGACTTTTTTTATCTCTATTTTTTTATCTCAGACTGTGAAACCTAGTTGACTTTTTTAAATGTTAAATTATCCTTGTTTAACTTCAAATTAACCTTTTTTAATTTCAAATTAACCCTTTTTATTTCAAATTAATCCTTTTGTATTTCAAATTAACTCTTTTTAATTTTTAACTTCAAATTAACCTTATTTTAAATTTCAAATTAACCCTATTTACCATCAAATTAACCTTATTTTAAATTTTAAATTAACCCTATTTACCTTCAAATTATCCTATTTTATTCCAACTTCGGAGAATGAAATTAACCCTTTTTATTTTTTAACTACAAATGTACCTGTTTTAATTTCAAACTAACCCTGTTTAACTTCAAATCAACCCTTTGTAATTGTATATTAGCCCATTTTAATTTCAAATTAACTCTTTCTCTATAGCTTTTCCTAAATATAAGCATGTAAATTCCTGTCTTTTTGCGAATGTAAAAAATGTATAAAAAATTTTTACCTAAAACACCACCTGAAAAGTACTTGCAGTTAAAATTAAAAGCATGTTAAAAGTTTTATAAAATGAAATACAAAAATAAAAGATTCTTCTCGGCGAATTTGGAAAAATAAAATAAAATGGGTGCTAACATAAAATATTAAACTATATAGAAAATAAATAAACTGGAATCCATCAATGAATACAGAGGAAAAATAGGATAATCACGGTTGGCGTATTCTCACTGTGCTAGTCTGTCCGACTGGTTTTATGCATTTCACCATCTTCAGTGGGTGTTACCTTATTAAAAAGATTAAAGAGAATAATTAGAAAAAAAATCTGGATCTCAATAGATATTTTTCTGGTTGAGCTTTTCTCGTGATTTCAATAGGGTGGTGAGATCTTTGTAAATTCTGTGTTCTAAGACATAAAATGTAGCCTGTAAAGCAAACTGACCAGCTGTTGGGATCAGACCACTCCTATCTATTTCTCATTAAAAATTTTACTTAAATATTTTTCTAAAATCTGATACCTTTGGTAAACTGACCAACAAAGACAACGCCATATAAAATTGACTTGACTTCACCAAAATATCAGACACACTGAAGATGGCCAAAATGCCAACCAAATTTAAAATGCAAGCCCAGCAAGATGATCGTTATGGATCAAATTTAAGTTTTGTTCTTGTCCTTCTTTAAAAATGTAACCACTTTTAATATAAGTCAGCTAGTTGATTGATTAATAAGTTCAATGTTTCTTGTAAGTCTGCCCTAACTACAAGCCTGACGATTCTGCAACACTCATACTTTTTTGGGTGTAGTATAACTTTTTTAAGGTATTCACTCATCAAACTCGAAAAGTTCATTTCTTAAAATTTAAAAAAATAAATAATTTAGACTACATTTTGATTTTTACTAGAATAGATGAATCTGTTTCATTCAGTTCTACCGTAATTTTAGGTGAGTTAAAAACCAGAAAGTTACTCGATCGTGAAAGAATACCCGAATATCACTTAGTCGTGGATGTTGTGGATGATGATAAAAATAATAAAATGTGGAAATGTCAGTCTGAAGTCATTGTAACTATTATCGACGTGAATGACAGCCCACCGAGATTCATGTCGAGCAATCTTTCTGCCACTATACTTGAAAACGCTAAGGCTGGCTCTATAATCACCCAAATCCAAGCTACCGATGATGACTTAGGTAATCACATTTAGATCGCATAAATTGACAATTTTTTCCTAAAATTTGTATTTGTCTTCAAAGGTGTAAATTCAAGAGTGAGATACGGAATGTCTTCTTCAAAAAATTTCATGATTTCTCCCAAAACTGGTCTCATTCAGCTGACAAAAAATCTTGATCGTGAAATACAGGATACGTACACATTGACTGTCACGGCTTCTGACCAAGGGATTCCAAAACTATCGACGACTGCGACAATGGTTATTAGCGTTCTTGATGTCAATGACAATCCTCCAATTTTTCCTAAAAAGGTGTATTCAGTCAAAATCCCTGAAAATATCCAGATAAATGTGGAAATTTTGAAATTGGAAGCATTCTCTGCCGATATAGGTTTAAATGCTGAAATATATTATTCCATTGTGAATGGAAACGATGATGGTAAATTTGCATTGGATCCAAAATCAGGTATATATTGAAAATTTTCCCCTTAAAATCTAATTAATATCCTGAGTAATTTTTGTTTTTAAGGAATTTTGTCTGCAATTCAGTTTCTTGATTATGAACTAGTCAAAACTTATTTACTTACCGTAGAAGCTACCGATAGAGGTGAACCGCCCCTTTCTAGTCAAGCTTTGGTAAACATTACTGTGATTGACTCAAACGACAATATTCCCATATTCATGCAAATCATTTACACGACTTCAGTTTATGAAAATGTCAATGTAGGAAGTACAATTTTACAGGTAACAAATACATCTTCACTAAATAAACAAATAAGACAAAATTGTATATGTAAATTTTGACTTTTCAGGTACTTGCAACCGATGTCGACAGTGGAGATAATGGAAGAGTAGTCTACAGCATAGAAAATGGAGATATTCATCATCAGTTTACTGTTGATCCTGTTAATGGTTATGTAACAGTTTCCAAACCTTTAGACCGAGAAAAGGTAAGTCTTTTTTAAATCTGTAAAGCCTCTTTAACAAAATTTGATATAAAATTATTTACAGATCTCAAATTACAAACTATCGGTAAAAGCAACTGATTTAGGAAAACCACCATTGTCAACTGCTGTGACTGTGAATATTGAAATTCTGGACATTAATGACAATCCTCCACTTTTTTCTAAGTTGAACTATTCAGCGATAATTCAGGTAAACAAAAAGGCATATCACAGCAAGATGAAATTGATTCCTTTTTTTTGTACTTTTTTTAGGAGGGAAAACCTGGTGGTTGGTCTATTATCAAAGTGAGTGTGACAGATTCAGACTCTGGAAATAACAGTGGCCCATACAGGTTTGATATAATTGAAGGCAACGAGGACAAATTGTTCAAAATCAGTAGTGACGGTACAATCAGGACTGTACAAAGACTAGCCCATCATGCCCAGCATGTTTTTCATTTAAAAATAAGAGTGTTTGACAGTGGAGTCCCACCTTTCTTCTCCGATGCAGCAGTAACTATCAGGGTTAGTAAAATTTGTTTTAAGATCTGACATTACACAGATAAAAATAATGTTTTTTCCAGGTTGTCGAAGAATCTCAATATCCACCTTCTTTAACGCCAAAGGATGTCATCGTTCTTTCATACGAGGACAATTTAAAGTCATGTTCATTGGGCCAAGTTCATGCCAAAGACCCTGATCAGTACGATACACTCACGTATTTGTTGGATAAAGAAACCAACGGATTCAGTATAGATCCACAATCGGGTGAAATAACGCTTTCTAATCTTGACACAGGGCAATACAAACTAAATGTGACTGTAACAGATGGAAAGTTCAGTTCAAGTGGTACAGTGAATATTAATATTCAACCACTATTTGCAGATATGCTCTTATCATCTTTTAGCTTCAGGTATAGTTTATGTTCATGTATGTGCTAAAATTTCTTTCTATCCAACAGACAGTATATTACCATGCTGTACAGAGAGTATGTGTGTGTGTGTGTGTGTGTGTGTGTGTGTGTGTGTGTGTGTGTGT
>CM077100.1:29496787-29542370 GCA_039619505.1 Cimex hemipterus | reverse complement strand
GTGTGTGTGTGTGTGTGTGTGTGTGTGTGTGTGTGTGTGTGTGTGTGGGTGGGTGGGTGGGTGTGGCGCACGCGCACCACTCAAAAGTCACCACCTCAATTTTTTGCAATAAAAGAATGAAAGTAAAGATTTCACACAAAATTTTATTAAAACAAGGACAAGATAGCTGTGAAATAAATGTACAGAATATGATATACAGCAATGGATTAATACTAATAATGTAGCCCCCCCCCTATTGGTCTATACATCTCTCTCTTTTTTTTTTTTTTTTTTTTTTTGTAAAAAATCCCCCATTGCTTTTCAAGGCGGCTTAGATTACTTGAGGCATTCTTTCTATAATTTTTTCTTATTTTTCAAATGACATGTTATTCCAATAACTTTTGAGGAGCTCTCAAGGTGTTTTTGTGAAGTTGGAGCATGATTTTGGATGTTCCTAACCAGTTCTTCCCAAAGCGATTTAATTGAATTGATGTTAATTGTTTTAATTGATTTTGATTTAAATATACAGGTGGTCCTAACCTTTTGACTGCTAGTGTGGGTGTGCATGTGTATGTGTGTATATGTTTTCTTTTTTTTTAAGGTGTACAATATTAATACAACTTTAGGTAGTTGTCAAAAACTGACGATGCACTTTTGTGAAACCCTTTAGTTACAAATTTGTAGTACACTAAATTAAAAAAAAAGGATCTGTACTAAGACTTAATAGATTTAGAGAAAAAGGAGAAATTAAAACTTTTTGCCATCTCTTTGAAAAACCAAACACCCCTAAAATTTGCTGAAATATGGTAAAATGCAGGACAGACTCCCTTGAAAAAGAAATGTGTATTAAAATTGAAATCCATTGAGTAGAAATGGAGTATATAAAAAGGCATAGGAAGAAAACTATCTGATCGCCCAAAAAACTGTTTGCTACCTCCTGTATAAAGGAATCCCCCAAGTTAGATAAATATTGTACCAAGTTGACAATTAAAAATCCAAATGACTATTGTTCGATCTTACGTGACCCGTGACAAAAAAAAAAGTAACTATTTTACTATTTCTATTAAAAAAGATAAAAGAAAAATCTTCTGGTAAAATAAGATGGATGCTACCAAAGTTATATGTAGATATTATCGCATTCCACTTAACTGACAGACATTTAGTGTCAACCAAGAAGATCGATATACAAAGTTGTAAACAATAAATGCAGAAATGCCCCAAGAGAGAATATAAGGCGCAATATTTTACTTGTTTTACACCAGAGATTTTCAAGAACTGAGAGGCATAAAATTTGCTACATTTTGTAGATGGACTATTCTTTCAAAAACCGTAAAAAGCTTGCAACCAGAAATTAAATTGACAAAAAATATAAAATCAATAAATATAAATTTCATAAATCGTGCAACGATACAACTGAACTTTCAATGGGTGGCCCTTGGAGGGCTCATACAGATGACTCATGGAAGAAATGGACTCCTCACCTGAAGGATGTACAAGGTTGGCACATGGACACTTACTTTTAGGCCAATGTCCAGCACATAGAGAAAAGTTACTCAAAGTGTCCCACCTAATTGAAGGGTGCAACCCCTAGGATCCTTATAGAAAGCGAAAGGAGTGCCACCTAATATGAGAATTGTACTTGAGCACAGCAAGTCCCCTCTGCTGATTTTTGGAGGAAACAGAGCTGTTTTATTGTATATTGTAAGAATAGTTTTATGTCCTTAGTAAATACATTTATTAATGTGAATATCCAGTATGAGAAGGCTAATGGTGGAATAGTCAGTACCTCATCGACATTAGGTTAGAAATGATAATTGGTGATGTGTGTTGTTCAAATTTTTTAAAATTTAGTTCCTACTTACAGTTAGTTGTTTTCAACAATCTGGATTTCAAGCTTACCATCATCAGGTTGAAATACAGAACTAACTGGGAGTAGTAACTACCTTGTTACTTAAATGGAAGTGAGTAGGAACTATAGTTTTAAAGAGATTCAATTAGGTTAGTTATATAAAAAGTGTAAAGGCTGATGAATGAACATCGACTACTCCACCACCCACTCTGACTGAGTGAATGGTATGTGAAAATGAAAGAATGTATTTAAGAATTAATGAGCATGTAAATGGGTTTGGATCTATAACCTACATGCGTTGGGCGCTGAATTGACCTAGACAGCCCAACCTTAGTGGCTGGAGGGATAAGACTGAGATTTGAACACACCCGAGATAATTCTTGAGGTCTCCTGTTAATTTGTAGTAAATCACACAAAAGCTGGAATGGTGATAGATTCAACTCTGTATATGTGTGTATGTATGTACATGCCATAGCATAGCTGAACTTAGATAAATCAGTAATTCGTTACATTAATCAAATATTTTTGTTCTTTTCTGAAGTATCGAGAGAATTTAAAATTTTGAATTAGTTTACATTTGCTTAAATGAAAGTACATATAATTTTCAAAAATCTTTTTTGTAGGGTGAAAGGGATGAGTTCAAAAAATTTTGTGCTCACTGGACGTAAAAATATCCTGCGTATGCTCAAACAATTTCTCAAGACAGAAATATATTTGCTCAGTATTCAACCAGCAAACAAGGACGTTGATGTCCTCTTGTCCTTTCAAGAGGTATGCTTTTTTTTAAATTAAAAAATTATAATAATTAAGATTAACATTTATTCCAGAACATATCCCTTAAAGAGTTTAATGCTGCACTTATTAATTGTGGACTCCCCACAAGCATTTTAAAATGCAGTTGCCAAAATGAAGGAAGTTGCCGGCAACGAATCTCATTAATCCAGCAGAAAATGGTAACAACGAGCACAGAAATGTTCAGTTTTGTTGCACCTGCACATTCACACAGAATGTATTGCGCTTGCTTGCCCTCTTATACAGGTGAAAACAACCAACTTTTTTCAATGCAAACACATAATTAATTTTATTTTTTTGTTAATTTTTTTAGGTGAGGCATGTGAACTTAATTTAGAGAAGGATTGTGACTGTCCTCCTCCAACTGTTTGTTCACATCAGGGAGGGACAAGAGGCTATTTCATGTGTGCCTCTGCACCTCCTGTTGCTCCGCTCTGTGCAGAAAACCATACCTGCAACACTTCTAGCCAAAGTTCAATGGACCAATTCACTTTTAGCTACACATATATTATAATTGTTATTATTGCAATTCTAGCCATTTCCATTCTCACAATACCCAGTGTTATTTTCTGGTATTCCTAATACTTAATTTTTTACTTTATATTTTATGATGTTAGGCAGTTTTATATCAAAATATTGTGGTTTTCAGGAAATGCCAAAAGCATAGAAATAGGGAAAATGCCAATGGGAAAAAAGTAACCATTGACCCTGATTCTATCTGCAATTCCAAAATTAACAACCTCAAATTTTCTCAGGTTAACCTAGTCGAATTTAATGTAAATTTCCTCATCAACACCAGTGATATTTATTTTTTTTTTTTTTCCAGTCAAGAGATCGACCTTCCTCATATAATTGTGGAACTGACACACTGTACACGGCACTACCGCTCAACAACCTTGACAATATTAGAAGTGGTTCAGGGGAAGAATTAGGAAACAGCAGCTGTAGTTTTCTTCAGAATTTAAATAAGAGCTCAGATAATTTAAAAATCAATAATGGTAATAATGAACGATGTTTGTTAGAGACTGTACAATATGTTTGAATTGGATATTCTATTTCAGATTTTAAAAATAGCAACTCCATGAGAAACAGCTTCACTAATCCTGAAGAAGAAACAAGACTGATGCAAGGTAGAAATAACCAATTTACTTTGGTTTGCATTAAAGAATTGCTTCAAGAAGAATTAAATGCATTAATTTTTATATTTATATTTTGCAAAAGAAGCTTCTTTTGTATTATATTAAAGTGTTACATATTACCAGGATACTTGTGGATAAATTAAACCTTTTGCAAATTTTTATTGCTTATAAAAGGTTAAAATTTGATTGCGTTGAAACCAAAAATTTGTTTATTTCACAGGCTCCCTTTTTCTAAATTGAAAGTTGGTTAGCAACGAAGAAAGAATTTGTTAGCATATGAACACGTTAGATTTTGCATCCAACAATATAGCTTGATTATCCATAATAATCTTGATCTTCCTATTAGATCTATTATTTTACTTATCAGTAAAAAAAAAGTACTTTTATATTTTCTCATCTTCACAAAAAACCATAGAATCATGGATATGTGACCTAACCCATTCCTTACATTACCCATAATTCTAACTCTACCTTACCTAACTAACCCTAATCCTCATCCCTACCATTAACCCAAAAATAACACTATTCCTAACCCATCCCTCGAATGAACCTAACCCAACACTAACCTAAACGCATTCCTAACACTATCCCTAACCTAATCTAACAAATCTTAACCTGTCCCTAACAATCACCATTACCTAACCTAACCAAGCTTAACACTAACCCAAACACCATCCCTTGCACTAACCTACATTACAGTAGCCCTAAGCCATTCTTAATGCAAACCCTAATCCTACCTAACCTATCCCCGATTGCACTTCCTGTAAATGCAAAATTTATGACATAAAAATGATTGCATACAAAAATTTGTTTAGCCAGCCCAAAAATAGAACTATGTTAAGGTGACTAAAGTGACAAGCAAATTTGCCAGAATAAAGGCACTGCACATGCGTCCCTGCCACCATTTAATTTTGCACACTTATAAAAGACAAGATGGATGAAATCACACACAGTCCAGACATTGAATATATCAAATGGTACAACACATCTGACACAAAAAGCTAGCAAGAATAGGCAGATATAAGAATTATTAGGGAAAATCAATAAAATGTGTGATATATTTTCCATTTACATTTAGTCATTTGTAAAAATTTTTAAAAATAACTTTCCATGTTTGGGTGTAAAATCAGATTGTATTTACAATTTGCCTTATTTTTGTATTTTAAGGATACCAGTGGGAACAAAATGACACGCCACGGCCCAAAGTTGTTACCTTTATGACTGATGAAAAGATTGATGTAGATTCACCTGGTCCAAGCACTAGCCCACATGTAATAATACAAGACATAACTGGTATTTTGTAATAATGCTAACCAACTAATGAAAATCATTGTTTTATCATTTTGTCCATGATAATATTTTTTATTTCAGTTCAAGTAAATGATAACATAGATGATAGGACTGAGGACTATGGATTATCTTATGGATTTCCACACCAAAGAAATATATCCCAAAGAATTAGTGGTATCGATGAGCCCGAAATCATATCATAATTATTGTATAAATGTATGTATTCATGGACATAAGATGTATATGGAAATTACTTATTTTTTGTACAAACGCAATGTATGATAATTTTTATAATTGTATTCTCAAATAAAATTATATATTATAATGTTCTTTTGTGTTTTGGCTACCTTTTTTCAGTATTATGCAATTTTGACATGTATGCTAGTTGATATAAAATAAGAACTTTTAAATTTTTAAGTTAAAACTGAAACTATCTATTTCTAATTAATACTAACTTCTGCAATGATAGCAGCATACCTCCATATTTTGCAGTACGGGCCTGAGCAATATTAGATGTAACTAATATTTATGAAAGGTATTGGTCGACATAAAAAAGTCAGTGTCACGAGCGGGATTCGAGCCCACGACCTTCGGCTAAATACGCTGCTGGTCTACCTCTTGAGCTATCGTGACTTTAATCATGGCGGATTTTATCTTGACCAATACCTTTCATAAATATTAATTGATTAAAAAATATTAATTGGTCAATCAGACCACTAATTGTAAATGGATTTAATAATTCAGCTGAAGTATGCATTCACGAAAGCTCTCTGTGGCCATTTCATTTATCGCCGAAATCAAATAGATTACACAACCTTTGAAAAATGGCAAAAAGGAGAGGAAATTCGAGAAGTGGGGTCAAGATGGGAAGTTAAGTGTCTGAGTGGATTGAAGTCACGATAGCTCAAGTAAGTAGTGTATTTATCTGAAGATCATGGGTTCGAATCCCGCCTGTGACACTTACTTTTTATCTCAGCCAATACCTGTCATAATTATTAATGAATTGAAAAATGTTAATTGATTAATTGAACCACGAACGTAAATGTAATGTAGCTCAAGTAGAGCCTTAAATTCTACTCCCAGCCAGGTGGTACTCGTAAATTATTTATTCTTGAGGAACTATTGTTTCATTTCCTAGAGTAGTGCACTACTTATTTTTTAACATGGATGTGTTTTTGAGCTGGATGCACAGTTTTCTTTGTAGGTGGAGGTGTACATGGTTTGGGTTAGGTTAGGTTTAAAATAGTTAGGGTTGACTTATAGTTAGGCATAGGTAACAATACATATACTTCACTTAATGATTTTACATGAAACATAGAAACTTACTTAATAAGAATTATATTATTCATGATCATGAGTGTATTTTTACCGTTACTACTTCATGGATGTTATAAAATAGCCGTAATGTACCTAAAATAAAATATCAATATATTTTGACTATATATTGAAGTCGATCCTCTCCCAAATAAGATATATCAACATATTATTAAAAAATCGCTTTATATTTTATGTGACAATTTATTTTGTACCGGGGAGTATGCAGGTTTGTTAAGATAGGGTTAGATTACATTAGGCAGGGTTGGATTAAGGTTAGGTGTGGGATAGGGTTGGTTGGACAGTGAGTTATTTTATTAAGTAGGATTGGATTAAGATTAGATTTGTGTAGGGTTAGGTAAAACATTTTTCATGCAATTTTTTTCACGAAACAGAGAAAATATGTGAGTTTAAATGCAGTTTTAAATTAGATTTTAACAAAGATATGTTTTTGATCTGGAATGATGCATTTTTGTATTTGACATTTTTTTCATTATCAGGGAATGTGCATGAGTTTTGTTAGATAGGGTTAGATCATTTGTTAGGTAGGGTTGGATTAAGATTAGGTTTAGGATAGGATTAGACAAAGTGAATTAAATTAGGTAGGGCTGGGTTAAGGTTAGGATAAGTTTTTTAGGGTTAGGTAGCATACCTGTCATATTGTTTTTTTTTGTTTTTTTTTTGAAAAGGAGAAAATATGTGAGTTTAAATAGATTTAAATTAGATTTTCACTTGGATATGTTTTTGGGCTGGTTATTTGACTTTATGTTAATGGGAAGTGATTGGTTAATTGGGTTAATGTTAGGTTAGGTCGGGTTAGGCTTAAGATTAGGTTACATTTTCATTTTCATCTCGTTAATAAGGTATGCAAAGTGAAAGCAAGTGAAACACCACACAATTCCAAAGATAAACACCATAACGGTTACATATATATATTTTTTTTCAAGTACAATATCCAAGTTAACCAAATATTTTTCCAAGTGTATACTTAACAGTTTTCATAATTTTTTTAACAGTACATTGACATTATAAGTAACAATTTTTTAAATATATTTATTTTTGTACAATAGTTCAACAACGTTTTATATAATCTTATTAGTGTCAACATATGAAGAAAGCAATTACATAAACTTTCAAGCTTTGTTAAAGTTCGGCATTTCAAGAGAAGAAAAAGGACAAAAGTATTTTTATGCCACATATTGCAATAGCTTGTAATTAGAATTTATGTGACTACTTTCCCATTTAAATATATCAATGCTAACAAATAAATAAATAAAACAATAATTTAATGAAAATACGGCCTCGTTATCACATAACCAAAAATATATTATTACAACAATATTATTAATTTTTTTTTCGATAGCAAAAAGCGATTACAGCAAATTAACCTTCAGAGAAATGGACAGTTCTCTATGGATATATATATATAATATATACAGTGCTTGGCATTAGTGGTGTTTAACCTATAAAAATGTGTAAGCACCAGTCTTTATAAAACAAGTATACAACAATGACTGAATTGACAGCAAATCACACTGCATTTATCAAAGTATAATTTTTTTTGTTGTTAAAAGTATTCAGTAAATTAATGTTCAAAATTCATCAAACGTTATCGAACCTGGTTAAGAAGGGTTAGAGTTACATTTAACAGTAACTTTTTTTTTTTTTTTTCTAAGAAGGGTTTTACACCCTTTTTTCAGAACAATATATACACAGTAATTTTTATCGTACATACAAATTTTCTGACCAAGAGAAAACAATTAGTTTTCCTGTTGTGGAAGTGGTTAAATGTGTCAGTTAATAGTTTATGAGTTAAACAATAATAGCGAGTCTATTGTTTTGAGATTAAAAATTTTGCATACAACTAAGTAAAATTAACTAATTATATTAAATTTACTCTTTCACTTCATTTGAAATTTGGTAATAAATTGGAATTCGTTTATTAACAAAACTATAACAATAGACTTATTTCAAGTTTATAACAATAGACTTACATAAAGTTTATATATATATTATATACATAAGATATTACGTATATAATAATACAGTACACTACATACTCATAGTAATTTTAAAGTTTTTTATTATTTTTTTCTCTTTTTATTTAAAACGTTAATTATTTCAAAAAATAAAATATATACAAAAGTTTTAAAAACATTAGTCATCAAAATATAACAATAACCCTACACAATCTTTGTCAGGCATAAGAATTATAAATTGTATAATTAGCAAAATAGAAAAAAATTGATATATCACACTTTCATTTTTTTTAAAGTCATAGCGTTGGAAGATTAAAATATTTTCAAAATAAATAAATTTGAAAATAATAATTAAAAATGAGAGAAAAGACATTGTTAATTTTGGTACATTTACACCATTATTTTTCATTTTTTTATATGTATATTTTTTTAATGGCACTTCCTTGATATACTTTTATAAATTACATGTTTTAGGCCACATTAAGAGAAAATAAGAACAGGCATCAATTTGTTCTATATTTTTATGCGATTGTAGTGCCATTTAAACATTAATTTAAATTAAATCCAACAAAACATAAACATGAGCAAGTAACCGTTTACAAAATTACTCTCTAATCAACAATTAAAACATTAAAAAAAGTAGTGAATTGAGCAAAGTTTTAAAAATTATATCAAATTGTTTTTCAAAAGTAAACTAGTGAGAATCTAATTTTTGTTTAAATTTTGACACCATCTTATCACGTTTGAGTTACAAATTGTCACATTAAAGTACAAACCTGGTTTCCAAATTAAAAATTATAATAAAAAACAAAATCAAAGATCACAAAGCAAAACTATTATCTGAACAAATATCAAAGTATCAAAAAATCTATCAGCAAAAAGACGCCTATAAAAAAATATATACATATTTAAAATTATTACATCAAGGTTGAAACTGACTTCTATTTTATGAGATTAACAAGAACACCCGAACAATCAAAAAACATTAAGACAGGAACTTTTTTAATAATTAACACAGCTTATTTCAAACAACCTTGGACTTTTTTTTTGCCAATGAAAAAATAACGTCATAGTAGATACTGCCACTCTTAGTTCACATCACTTGCCAAGACAAAACATATCACTATTTTTTTATATTTTTTTTTATCACAGTAAAGTGCAACATTATATTTAGTACATTCTAAAATGATAGTATTTGAAACTTTAGAGGAAGAACAGAATCGGATAAAACATGGTCGAAATTTAGTTAAAATTATTGGATTAAAAGAGTGTATTGCCAAACTGAATTTTTAATAAGCAATTTTATACAAATTTATTTGATGAATTCGTAAATGAGAAAGCAGAATAGAAAAACAGAGATAAAACTACCATCTGTATTTGTGATGGTCTTTAATTTGAAAGAAGAGAATCCAGAGCTGTTATTTCAATTTTATTAACGGAACTTTACAAACGCTGAAAAACTGTGTGGCAAAATGTTTAGAAAAAAGTCTTGTGATAAATTTGTCAAGCTTCATTAGCAATGAATCTCAAAAAAATTCCATTTGTCTCATTTTAAACTGACGACATTTGAATTTAAAATCGATACAAAGTTATCCAAGACTGTAAGAAACTATGAATTAATGCATTTATAAGTTGCGAAGTTATGTTTTATAATAAACAAGCCCTGGAAGAAACTGTTAAAAGTTTATTCTGAAATATTTCTCTTCTAACTTAACATTTTTATGTTTCAGGCTGCAATGGTGTATATGTACCAATTCTTTATAAATTTTTATTGAGTAGTTTACATATATATACATTTTCTCCAATATAACCTACTCATTTGTGCATGCAATTCCACCTTTGATTGCACCAAGAGGCTTAGAAAATGGGAAAAAATATGATTATTGTTTTAAAAATTAATTAACAATAACACGATATAAGAAATAGACAATTTTTTAATATAAGAATATAAAAACCCTTTTTTGATACCCTTGGTAATAACAATAAAAATTATTCCGCAAAACTAAATAAATATGACATTTAAATTATCCCATCTAAACGATATGTATTATTGATAATAAAACAGTTAATTACACTCATTTTTTGATAAAACTCCCTTACAAAACTAATTGAAAATGACAAGAAGATGGATCTACTGAGATGTCCCGTTATAAGAATGGTCAGAAATATTTGAACCCGTTGCTCCACTCCCCAATGCCATCTTTTGCATTTGTCTGATAACTGTTGCTGCGTGGTAGGCTTGCTGAAAATAGCAATAATTTTTCATCAAATTTAAAACGTGAGAAAATTTTGAGCATTGTATATTGTACAAACCTTCCATTTGGATTTGGCAAAGTTTTTCTTCAACTGTTCTGAAACTGTGCCGTGAATGTTTTTATTGCTAGCTGCATTGCCGGATATCCTATTAGTAAAACAACAGGCAAAAAATTAATAAACAAGCATCTAGAGCTTTATAATAAATAAACCATTCCACTCTCTTACAAAAGAAATTTTAACAAATTTTCATTTTAACCTTTACATCACACAAAATTCTTAAAATTCGATTAAGTGCATTAGGTGTAAAGGTAACAAAACAAAATAATATACAAACAAGCTGGTTTTTGCTAATTAATCGAAAATTTTGCACATATAAACATACTTCACTGAAAAAAAGTAAAACCGAAACCACCAGTTGAGTATTCGATGTTCATACTATTCTCATTAAAAAGCCATCGTCTGTGCTGGGATTCGAACTCACCACCTCTAGGGTCATAATACAAGTCGGACACCCAACCACCTGACCACCGCAGTCCCAAAAGTAAAATAATTCTTGTCTTACAGATAGACAATGTTGAATTACCTTTTGGGTGTTGTGGTCAACTGAGTCAAACCAAAATACGTTTCTCATACTATTCTCAAGTGAGAACAAAATTCAAAAGTGGGGAAAACCAAAAGGAAAGTTTTTTTTTTATTCTTTTTAAAAGAACATTTAAAAAAAACACTTCTCTCCCAGCAGGCAAGACTTTTGACAGTATAGTCTCTTGTACTACTACCTAAAAATAGGCAAAACTACTCTGTCAAGACAGACCAGTTACATAAGCACGTACCCTTTGTGAATGTCTAATAACCACCTGTTTACGGTAAGGCAATTCTAACACCAAGAGAAGTGTGCAAAGAGGACCAGGCAAAGGGCACTTGGTTTTGATGGAGAAAGTGAACTTTCCATGGTATGATGGATACCCAGAATTAATCCCAGATTCAGAATTAAGAATAATTAATCTTATAGATTTTTCTCTCTGACTAAAGTAACCTCAAAGTCAGAAAGTGTATTATCTTTCATTTGTTTTGTTAATAAGGTGTGAATACTATTTGGGTCTATAAATCTATAGGTGGTATAATGCAGCAGACTATGGGGACAATCAGATCACGGAAGCTCATGCTCTCACCAAGGATAACACAATCTTAAAATTAAATGAAAATCTCTCCACCATTACTAACTAATAATGTACTGCAGGTACGGTACCTGCAAAGAATAACTTTACAATTTTAAATTAAGATGGATTAACTGAATGAGACACTTTCTAATTTGAAGTTCTTGTTTCTTAATATAATATAAACTTATGCGATACAATACATTTTGAGAAATAATCTTTCATGTCATGAAAAAAAAAAAATTAAAATTGACATCGCTTATCCTTTTTATAAAATGAAAGAATGTTCACTCACCATGGATGTTGAAGCGCTTGTTTACAGGTGAATCTCTTACTAACTTCAACACACATCAATTTCTTGATGAAATCCTTTGCAAAATCACTTATATCATCCCAGTAAGGAGAATCAAATTCAAATTCTCCTATAATTAAATATTTCGATTAAACTTTCTAACAACTGAAAGGGCTTTTTTCTAAACTAAATACCTTTAAGGATTTGAGTGAAAAGATTGACATCATTTTCATCATAAAAAGGTGGATAGCCACATAACAATATGTACGATATCACACCAATGCTCCAAACGTCGACAGCCTTTCCATACGGCTTTTGAGCCAAAACCTCTGGTGCTGAAAACAAAGGCTTTGGATTATAATAATTTTTCAATTTTTATATAATTTTTTTATTTATTTAATTTTTAACTAACCGACATAGCCCGGTGTTCCACATGCTGTGGCCATTATTCCAGAATCTTCCATTTTAGACAGGCCAAAATCGCTTATCATTATTTTGCTATCCTCTTCTGGGCTGTAGTAGAGTAAATTTTCTGGCTGGAAATAGAGAAATGTTTGATTTACTTTTAATATTAAGTCAGTCACGACCGTTATTCTATACAATTCATTAGACACATAATTTATTAAAAACCCTAATCACACTATCAAAACTAAAAAAAAAACAACTTGCCATATAGTAGTAATTCATTATAATTTTGCACTCTGTTAAATAAAAGTCATCACCATCACACACGCTTTTATAATTAAATTAATTTAAAAAAAAGGACACTGTTACATCCTGCAACCAATGTGAGCTTAAAAACAATTGTTACTTTAAACAGAAAATTGAATATTTAGTCAAACTATATTAGTCATTTTTTCACAAAAACATCTAGAACTTACTTCCAAACTTTAAAATTTAAAAGTGAAATGCATTCTGATAAACACGTAGTTCAGCCAGTGTTGAAAAAAAAAATAGTGCAGAAGTTCCAATAATTTTCAACAGTACTAAAAGGAAACTAAATATTAGGGTGAAAGAGAAAAAAACGTCATTTAAAATTATTAACAATTCAATTTTAAAAATTATTAATAGAAGAATAATTAATAAATTAATCTTATAAATAGATTTTTCTCTCTGTCTAAAGTAACCTCAAAGTCAGGAAGTGTATTATCTTTCATTTGTTTTGTTAAATTTTATCTTCAATGAACTCTTTTGTGGCAAGTAGGTTCCTACCGATTTTTAGATCTAGCTGAATTGTATTGAAAAGTATTGTGTAATGTGGTTTGCCCCCTTGCCCAGGGATGTAGGATGTTGTGAAGTTTCCAAGATCATCAAATTATTGTTGTGTGCCCCAAAGTGTTTAGTTCCCATTCAGTCTGACTGTTTCTAGAGCCTAAATGAGCTTTTCCTCACTTCTCCTTGTATGACTATTTCCAAAGGATATAGAGCAGGGTTGTTGTCATTGCATCCGTGACATACAGGTTTGCCAGTCTTTGTAAGCTGACTAAAATTTGGGTAACTTGTTTTTGCTGAGCTTTGGTCCACCAGATTAATGGGACCATAGGATACACGGGGGTCTTATTACTACCATAATGATAAAATCACTAGTTTTCAGCAGCTAGATTCTACTTTTAACAATGCTTTGATATAAAATCAAATAATTGTCAAACTAATGCTGCTTCCAGTAGAGAGAGGTGATCAACAAGCCGTTCAGCTATGAAATGACTTTTCCACAGTGCTGTCATGCGATGTAAGTGATTTTTATCTATATCTTCCCAAGAGAGGGTGGAGTTCCCAAGTGTAAAAAATAAGCCAAGGGGGGGGGGGCTCTAGGCCTCTTCTCAAGGGTGGCTTTGGTCGGCTCGTGTGGGTTGGGCGGGTGGTGTTGCTGGCAAAAAAAAAAAAAAAAAAAAAAAAAAATTGAGCCGCATTCATGTTTGCAAAATGAATCAATAAAGTAAAACATTAAAATGAGACCGCTAAGGCTGAAAGAAGAAAAAATGGGACCCTTCAAAATAAAAAAGTAGGACTGGAGAAAGTTGTGAAGGTCTTGTCAGGCTATACAATGTAAAAATTCAACTTTCAGACCATGAAGTTGCCTATGCAAGTTATATTTTAAAAACAAAGAAAGGCAAAGGAGACTATTTAAAAAAATCCAAAGAATTGCATGCGTTAGCATCGGTACTATTACAACAACTCAGCCACAATGGAACATTCTCAAGCTGCCACCACACTTATGTATGTGAGGGTGATAGAGGAACTGAGAATTCATCGGACAGTGGAAATAAAGTATCTTCGGTGAAAAAATAATGGACTAACCATGTAAGAGAAAGTGCTAGACTTTGAGAAACCATTCAAAATAATCATTGAAAAGAGCCCGGAAAATAAAGCAGAAGAAGACTAACCTGGAGCTCTTCTATGGTATACAGATGGCTCAAAGATGAGAATGGTATAGGCATTAAAAATGGCCTACTAACTTTGAGCGCCTCATAGCCCTTGGCCTCATCATAACCATCAACAATCTAATCGCAAGAAATACTGGGAGTAAAAACTAGGCAAAATGTAAGGAAATTACTACTCACAAAAACAACAATGAGAGAAAAAGGAAATCCTACTTAAGAGAAAATAATTCAAAACTCTAGCTGATATCTTTTCAGGACTCCAGTATACCAACTTCAAAAAAAAGGAACCATCAACAATTGACCAGTGTTGACTATGTCAAGAAGAGGCAGAGAACATATCCTATACATTGCCCTACTATAGCTCAAAAAAGGCTATGGTATTTTTGAGCCATACAGATTGGCTGTAGTACCCCTGAGAAGAATTCTTTGCAACATAAAAGAAAAGAAAATCTTCCACAAAGTCCTTTAACAGAGACTGGTACCATAGATGAAACCACACTTAGGAAGGAGAAACATAAATAGACTTGCATAAATTATAGCGCTTAAATTTTTTAATTAAACGACTTACCTTTAAATCTCTGTGGACAACACCCTGCTCATGCATATAATTTACAGCTTCTAAAACTTGTCTTATTAGATCAGATGCATCTTTCTCTGTGTAAGATCCTTTTTCAACGATCCGGTCAAACAATTCTCCTCCTGTTACTCTGTCGAATGAAAATTTTTTTTAATGTCATGCGTAAAAACACGACTTTTCTTGACAACTTACAGCTCCATAATAAGATAAACCTTTTGCCTGTCTTCATAGGTTTCCAGCAGTTGTACAATATTTGGGTGGTTAAGCCTAAAACAGAAAATTGGACTTGAATACATTTAAACCATTTACAAAAATTTACATTGCATAAACATTGTCAAGTGCCAGCTAACTTGCTTCGACTAAATCGTGCTATAAGGAACTGTATTTATTTTACATATCAATCCAAAACATAAAAAAAAAAAAAAGAAGTGCAAATAATCTGTATGTTCTATTAAGTGCTATGTCCAAAAATGGGAAACCAGAAATGTGTCAAACTGATTTTTTTTAAAATAACGTTATTTTTAAGATTAACAGAATACTGTTAATAACAAATAATTTTATAACAATAAACGTATGTTATCTTGTTTAAGACATTTTTAAATATTTGTATCGATTTTCAACAGGTCTAAAAGCATAAGTAATCCCTTAGGAAATCAAGCATCTTAGAGGGTCTGTTAATTCTTCAATCCAGGAATACAAAACATAAAATAATGTAGGGCAGACGGGAGTGTTCATACTGATTCCGTTTCAGCTTGTCATGCCAAGACCAGTTCCATGAAATGGTCAGTGGATAGATTGAGGAGAGGAATTCCTAGGAAACAATGACTGAAATTAGTAGTATGTTTTCAGGGGGATAGAGGTCAGAATATCAGTAACGAGTCTGATCGGAGTGTACAGAAAATCTGAGAGATGAGGTAATGGAAAGATACAGGAAGAAGCCGAGAATGTATTGCCGACTGTAGGAAGGATATCATCACTAAAGATTAAACATATAAAGTTCATTAGATGTTTAAGTTTATGTTCAACCTAGCTAGTGAGTCCCCTGGGAAATCTGAGTGTACTGAGTCCCAGGTTGTCTGATCAAGATCCCACGATTCCTGAAAAAATACACTGGAAATAAACAGAGGACAGCATACTAGAAAAGAGAGGCAAGTGTAAAGAATATTCAAGACTTAACTTTTGTATTATTAAAATAATTTATTGGATTCGTGAGGAGAGGTCAAGAATGAGGTAATTCAGAAAAATTCCCCCCCCCAAAGTTTTGCCCTTCATTCGGGTCATCTTCAGGACATAAAGTGTGGCATTATTATTGTGGTGCCGTATTGGTGTTGTGTGAAATTGTTGACATTTTATGCCCTGCGGATGACCCAAATGAAGGTTGAAACATCAGCAAAAAATGAAAAAAATGTTTTTCTAAACTACCTATTCCTGACCGTTCCTCACAAATCCAACAAATTATTAAAAAACCAGTCAGCAAAAAAAATTAAAATTAAAATAATCATTATTATGACTTTCATTCAAACTTTGCAAAGGTATAAAACACAACAAACCAACTAAGACACTGTAGCTGACCAGAATCAATTAACCATTTAATAACTAAAGAGCAATGAATGATATGGTAGTTAATTTTGAGTAGTAGTTAGTGATCAATCTTGTAAGTGTGAATATTGATTCAGGCCCTAATTGGTTTTAAAAGTTGCAGGTTGTATGTGACATATTTGTAACATGTGTGCTGTAAAATTACCAGGCTTGAAATTTCACAATTATTTGATATTTGCATTGAGCAGATATTTATATGGACTTCAAATTAAATTGTATTTGAATTTATAAAAAGAAAATACAACATAATAATAAATAAATTCTTCTTCAATTCTTAATATATAAAAACTGTCTGCTGGAAGTGGAAGCTGGGGGATTTACTCAAACAATAGGATAATACATATACAAAAACATCAAAATAAAATTTATATTAAATAAGATCCTCCTAAAACAATTGATCCCTACACTTAATTTTTTCAACCCAGACCACCAATCTGGTTTTTACTCTTAACTAGCGGCAAACCAACAGTTGTAAACCATGTGGTATACTATCTTTAAATAACTTTAATCTATAATATACTAATCTTTTGAGTGAAGAACCTCCTAGACATGTCACAAGCATTCGTCTATGAGGCATGAATTATGTCTCCTAATCAGAATAAAGCATGTCTTTCAAAACACCTACCTAATCCTTCACTCCTACCTCACAGTTGTTCCGAGTTCACCACGAGTCAGATTACTCCAACTAGCCACAGAGCAGTTTGCTCGAACCAATCCTATACCTCCTCTACCCTTCTTGCATCCTTTGCCGGCGACACAGCTGTGCTTTCCTCTAATACCAATCCTGCAAATGCCTCAGAAGAGCTCCAGGTACATGTCTAATGAAATAGCTGAATGGAGCAAACTTTGTAGAGTTAATGAAAACAAATGAACTCTTACATTTACACTCTGAATCAAAACCCCTCACCCTATTCCTAAAACCGACCTTGGGTTCAATCTTGACTCATCATTAACCTAGGACGACACGTACAAACAAAAAATTAAGAACTAAACAGATGCTTTGGGTTAGTCTACTTACTTATTGGACACAAATATAATATCTTATCAAAAAACAAACTGACATTCTTCAAAATACGACTTAAACCAACCACATGTGGACTGGAACTAAGGGGGCAACACTAAACCAATATCCAATGAATTCAGTCCTTCCAATCCGAAGTCCTCAGAATCATAATCAAAGCTCCATACTACGTCTCCAATGCCACCATTCACACGATCTTAAAATACCCTTTGTAAAAAAAATTAATCCCCACCAAATTTTCCAAGTTCCACAAAAAACTCCACTCGTCCAAAACCATTATCCTAATCCATGATAATCCTTCCCTATAACCCCAACAGAACTAAAATGGAAATGGCCCCGAGACCTCCTTGCCAAGTACAAGATATTGAATAAAGTTGGGAGAGCAACAAAGTGTTTTTTCCTGAATCAGGGGTTATTAACGGTGAAGTTAACAGTCACAAAATTTATTAACTCCTCTCGAAACATTTAATGTGACAACATGATTTAAAAATGTTGGTAATATGGATGGTAAAAAAGTTTTATTTATTCAAAGAAAACTGCTCCATGAGCTCTCTTCAGTACCCAAATCCAACCAGCCAGGAGAGTTGAGTTTTTTTGATGACAAAGGTTCTCAAAACTCTCTTGATAAAAAGTCCAGATTATAATCCTGGGGAACAACAACCAGTTGGCATACTTCAACCGCAGTAATTTTAGATAGTGCTCAACTAACAAGAGGGTTCTGCCTAAATAAGAGAGGTGAAGCTTTAGGGTATGCAAGCAGAGTGATCTGTTGATTTTTTTCAAATAGAATAAGCATTAGAGCACAGTAAATGTAAAAAAAAAGTAAGTAAGTAAATAAGGACGCATCCCTGTCTAACACCAGATTTAACAGGGGAATATTGGGAGACTATACTAATTTTAACTAAAAATCCTGAACAAACAAGGCTGCCAGCTTATTTATTTAAAGAAGTGTATATCATAATATAATTTACATAACAAGATAATCTAGCAACCTAGAGAATTAGAACTGGAAAAAAAATTAAATATATGATGTTTGCTTTCCAGTGGAGCATAAATTAACATTTCCGACAACTGTTGAGTAAAGTCAATAAATCTGATAGCTTTTTAAAGATTTAAGGAATAGTTTCTGCAAGCTAGATGTTTGGTGATAAATTAAGTTATAATTTTATTAGATAATTGCTTAATTGCATTATCATTAAAAGCAACTTCATTTGACGGCGACAACAATGCAAGTTTGTTATGCTAATCAATTTTAAGATAAAACAAATTTTTTGTTTGATGATATTTTGAGTTGTTGGATGCTAGTTGACGTACAGTTAATTCAAAATATATTTTTGTTTTGTTTAACTAGCAGACCAATTGATATTTTTACCTTAACAATGAATAGAAAAATAAACAATGCATAACATTTAATACTGTTTCTTAATGTTTCACTATCTTAAAATATGTAATATGGAGTACGTAACATTGTCATGGTTATTATGGTTAGGGATGGTTAGGTTTTATTATGGTAAAACTCGCATTCCAAGCATTAAGCATTAAGCCCTAACCATCCCTAAGCATTAAGCATTTAAAAATTTCTTTGAAAGGAATAACTATCGACTATACAAAGCATAACATTTTTGTGCATTTGGGTGCTTTAAAGGGTAAAAATCAAGCAATTCCATCTTTTGACTATTTCAACTACAGTTTGACATTCATGGACATTCATGGATGTTTTATTTAATGCACTCGTCAAAGTTAGAAAACAAAATTACTGTTTAAATGAAGTAATATAGCCGTTCTAATTATAAAAAAGTGTTTAAAGAATAGAAATTATGAAGGTGGGGTGAATATGGGTATCTTTCCAAAAGATAGTTCTTACGCACAAATTTGTTCTTTACTGTGCCCTGGATGTCAAGCATTAAATGCCCATCGTGAGGTAGAAGAAGTAAATAACCTAAACAAATTTATTAGTGGAATATTCACATCTTTCGCACATTGCACAGCATTAAGAAGCAGCATATTGTACATCATGTTCACGATGGATTTGTTTTACAATTCATGCCGATAGACATGTTTGTTACTCCTTCAAACTGTTGATTAGCATTTCAATATCTGGATAACTGTAAAACAAATCTGTGAGTAAGAATTATCTTGTTATGTATAAAGGGTACTAATAATTAAAGAGGAAATTAAGCGTAATTTGTTCTTAAATACAAAACAACCAATAACTAAGGAAAACTATTTGTGAGATGAGTATATAACACTAATTACTTAATAAGCGACTCATTTGTATTCGAACTACAAAACATAAATTATTTAAATTTAAAAGCCAATGAAATAGAAACAGTCAGATTAACAGTTCCAGTTAGGCCCCAAAAAAAATTTAACACTGAGAAGAAAGAAGAGGAAAATTAACTATATTCTGGAAGAGCCCCCCCCCCCCAGATAATAAATCTACATAATAGAGCTAGCTGTATTAACTCATGTTCAACCCTAATACAAATTAACAGATGCAATTACAAGGTTACAAAATATATGTATATATTTTAAACATATACAAAAAATGAAGTGCATAAAATTTAAAAAATCAATTATGTTTAATAATACCGATTATTTTATGACTATTTATCAATATAGGGCTGCTGTTAAGTTGCAATGCAATGACAAGAGGTAATCAAATAGACTTAAAGGTAGGAAGGGAAGGGGTTGTGGATAGCGTGAGGAAGGAGAATTCCAGAGACTGGATGAACGGATGAGGAAGGAATGACTGAAAGCAGTTGAGCAGGCCTCTGCATTTAAGGGGTTAGAGATCAGAAGAGCTAGAATGAGGAAGACTGTAGTGTACTGAAGACCTAAAGGTTAGGAGGTCATGTATGAGAAGGAGAGTGGGTTGTTTGGTAAAAGAAGGAGCTAAGGTAGTATAGCCTGGTGGAAAGGGTATAACCACTTCAAGCCAAAGTATATATCAGTGGGACCTCCCTGGGGCCCCCGAAAATAAAGCATAAAAGCCAATTCATTAAGTTTTAAAGCTTAGTATTCTTTGAGTTGATTAATGTTGTGGGACAGAGTCGTGTCTAGGCCAAGATTCAATTCACATTCATCAGTGCCTGCGAACATAATGGAGGAACCAGCTCTTCCAGGAATTTCCCTTTCTCTTTTTTGCATTGTACATAGTGAATCTAATGGGAGGTGCATTAAAAACACCCAAAAAGATGGGTGGGTTCGATAAATATTTCACGGAGGGAAAAATCTTTTGGACACGTTGTGATTAAATGGATGGCGCAGGGTTCAGAAATTTTTTGAGGATGTCCCCGATTGATTTCAATAACTTTTTAATGAAAGTTGACAGTCAAATTTCCAAGTAAGACTCCAAGAGAAAGACCGACTTTCAGAAATCTATCTCACCGGCCAACATTAGCTGTTCGGTTCCTAGCAACTAGACTCGTATACAAGCCTCATGTACACCTTCAGGATTTCAAAACAATCAATATCAGATTTCGTTCCAGAAGTGTGCAAAGCCATCATTCATTGTTTGAGAGAATACATCAAGGAATAAAGAATTGGAAGCAAATAACCAAATATTTTGTTTCGAAATTATATATTGCTGTAGATAAATAATAAAAGTGCAGATAAAAAGGAAAAAATATACCCCAATAATACACCAAACTAACCCTGATCACAAACAAAATGCAAACCAAGTACATTTCGAAATTGCATATTGAAAACTTTAGGTAAGACACTGTCATAATCTTTAAGAAAACACTACATCAACTAAATAAATGAAGCAAGAGCGCTTATTCCAATTCACGTCCGGACTCTCAAATATTGCGCAACATTGAGTCAAAGAATCCCGTATCGGATAGGATTCAAGAGTACAAAAATGCTAGCCCACAACACACCAGATTCGTTGCAACAATGAGTTGGGAGATTCTCCGGAGGTTCAAAGAGTCGACTCAAAGAATCCCAGTACATACTAGGCCTAAGTCTATCATCCAGCTCCTTAAGCTAACCCTGAGTTGGATTAGGTTAGGGTTAGACTGGGTTGGGTTAGGTTAGGGCTAGAGATGGCTTATGTTGCATATCCATGATTTAATGTTTTTCCATGAAGATGAGAAAATGATTTGAGCTTTTTACAGTATAAGCATTTACTTGTTCCCTCTTTGTGTTGGTTTTTCATAAAATAAATCCAGTCATTACTAACTTAAATTGAACAGTGATGACAACCTTACAAGGCTATTGAACAAAGAACTATTAACTGGTAAATTAAACTGAACACTATTAATGTACATATTTTAATAATAATGTAAATTATGTAAATATATTTTATACCAAACACTTGGCATTAGACAAAAAAAAATCAAAATGTCCTCAATAAAGAACTTCAGGTTGATATATGGAATGGGAGGAATAAAACAAATATTTATTTTACATTGTGAGCATCATCGACATCCATGGTACTTAGTAGCCCTACTACCTTTTGGGTATCATGGACTTACAATACTTTATTTTATATTAAAAAGCTATGAGTTATGCCAGGAATTGAACCACTAATGTGGCGAATATGAGAAGATGCCCTAACCACTTGAATACCACGGTTACTCTTTTCAAACAATCACATATTCTGAATAATCATCGACTAATAGTCACATATTCTGTTAAAAATTATTTTCACAAGCACCCTGAATCAAAGTATGGTCTTGAAGAAAAAAAAGTAAATTCAGTTGTTACTGCTTATACTTTACTTATATTTTAAGGTCATCATCAGTTAACAAGAGGTATAGTTATCGTATAGTTTATAGTGTTCTATAACCTTGTAAAGTTTATTGAATATCGGTGGAGTTGTTTTAATGTGATCACTTATGTGAAATCATTTATTACCAATAGATACTTTCAAGAACAAATTCGATCATTCGCCGTTTATAATCTCTATGCTGAGTGTCCTGCAAGGCAGCATCTGTGGTCCCATTTTCTTTTCTGTATATACCATTGACTATTGATCCTAATACGCACTAGCTACTCTTCACATATACAGACCATACCACCATGATTTCAGAGATCCAAGACCCAGTTGATAGAATGGTTCAAGAAAAAAAATCCTTTACTTTCTGTTGTATTTTCTCGAATATATTAACTCGCTTCCTTTCTTAGCAACCCTCCTCTACTTGGGACTTTTTGGCCAAATACAGTTTCCTACGAATCAGTGGCGTTTCAAAGTTATCACCATTTTTGTGATTAAAAAAATTAATTAATTAAAAATAAATTTAAAATAAGAGACGTATTTGGAAGGCAATTTTTAGAATTTTTTTTATTTTTTATTTTTCTAAAAATTTGAATTGTGATTTTTTTCGGATGCAGAAAATGATTTTGTTTCTTGCAGAAATTAATACATTTTAACCTATTTTGCTAAGTTGCTCGGTATTACAAAAGATATCTCAAATTCATTCGCCTGCACATTGGTTCTTTTGTCATTCTTTTTTGCATAGTAGGCTCTTCAAACTTTGTTTTCCTAGTCTCTTGAAATTGGACATCCCACATCCACCTCATCTTGTCAGATAACTGATTTGGCTTTGATATGGCAGTCACAATCACTTCGGAATTGTAAAGCATTCATTTCTTTCAAAAATTTGGGTGATGAATTGTTAATACAACCTAGGTTTTTTTGAGATACTTTTTTTTCCAGCAATCAATATCAAAGTTTACAAATAGAAAATAACAAACTTATATCTTATAAGACCACTGATTGCCTGATTCTATTCTAATCACAAGCCATTGTTATCAGCATAAAACCACTTATAAAAGCTTCAATAATTTGTTTCAACAAACCCTTGGAAAAGTGTTTTTATATTTGACTTTTATTAATGGTAAATAATGGAAATCCTTGAAATGTAGCATGTATTCATCTAATTTTAAACCAACTAAACACACTCTTTTAACAAAAGTTTCAAGTGCATAATTACAATGTGTCCTAAAATAAAATTTATAATTATCTTTTGTCAAACGTACTAACAATTTTTAGCATGCTATTTCATGCATTGGTTAGTCGAAGGACTACAAAAAGCCTTCACTCTCCACAAACAGCACAAGTGAGTGGCCTTACTCTAATGTACATCGCCATTATAAAACAAACATGAAATGATGTTAACATTTATCTAAAAGGGTTAGATATTATAAACTTGTATCGAACTTACAATGACTTATCATGATAAATATATAAATGTGCTTGAATTTAAAAAAATTATTATATCGTCCTTATATTAATAATAAGTTTGGTCATTTAAAGCACACAAATCAATATTTTTGTATTTGTGGACCAACTCAGAAGCCTTTTGGGTATTACAGTGGTACTTAATTTTTTTTTTTTTTTTGTTAATTTGGTTTTTGCACTCACTTTCCTCAAAAAGTCCCATTTACAAAAATAATAATAAACAAGGATAATTTCAATCAAAACTAAAGAAAATGCTCAAACGAAAAATAAATCTCGTCCACATCTAAGGTTCACAAACAGTTTAGCTATTCCAGATATGCAACAACAATTTCAGTTAAGACAATGCCATAATGTACTCACAACTAGCTGCTTTGATGTTAACAGATGATGGTAACCTATAGAAATTAATTCTATTTATAAAACTGTCAACAGAATAATTTTAGATCTCTTATCCCGACACGAATGAACACAGAGATGAAAATATGTCCTTTTTATTGATGAAAATATAACTTAATAAATAGCAGAAACACTCCTGGAATCCCAGAATAAATTATTTATAGTTTATTATACTTTTAACGTAACTATCTAGGAATACAAAAACAAAAAATAGAAATGATGAAGATGGGGTGAGTAGCAGATTCACCGCTGCAAAAGGTGGCTCCACTCACAGACCAGTTGCCGCCCGCAACTATCTAAATTTCAAGCATTGAAGCTTATCATCAGGTTGAAGAGTTACATATGTCTCTTGATATGAATTGTAAGAGTACTAGTGTAAGACAAATTTCATGTCAAGAGACGTGCTTGTAACTCCTTCAACCTGATAAGCTTTAATGCTTGAAATCCGTATCATTCTGGGCAATGGGTCTGTGAGTGGAGCCACCTTTTGCAGGGTAAAACAAAAAATGCCCACCTAAATGTTGAAAAAAAATTATACTTAAAAATTTAACATACCTCCTCAGTACTTTAATCTCATTCTCCAGAGAATCTTCCTTTCCTTTGAGAGCCTTCTTATCAATCATTTTAACTGCATACATCTCCCCAGGCCTATCCTTCCTCTCTGCCAGTTTGACTTCTGAGAATGCTCCCCTAAAATAAAGCAGATCATTTTATTATTCCAACATTTTTGAAAAAAAAAAAAAAAAAGTAATAGAAGCAGAGGGACAGTAAAAACCATACACAATAAATTTACATTTATGTGTAGTACAGTGTGTTTATTTTATTTTGAATATTGTAAGCCAGTCTCCCTCATAGCAAACGTTAGGAATAGTTGCTAAAATAAGTTAAAATAAATTCTAGGAAATGTCAAACATATGTTATAAATAAAGGCGTAAATCTCTAATGCCCACCCAGTAGGAAAAAAATGGATATTTCCATCCTGGAAATCATATAAACTTAGATAGTTGAATAGGCTTTCCACTAAATAATAAAAGTGGAAGAGTTGGGTGAAGGAAGGCTGTCTTACACAGTTCATCCAGCTGTAAGACGCCATAAATTAGGGTTCATGTCAGCCGAAAGGTCAATATACATTTTCCCTGGATGTCCATCAGCATGGGACCAGGAGGCTGCATAATGCAAACTTGCCCAGATTCTATCTTAACCAATGTTTTTGCTTTTCCTTTCCTCCCCTACTCTAGTTGGGAAAGTGGTATAAAAGGGGATGTTTGAAAGCAAAGGTAGTAATCTAAAGGACAGTTACACAACGTCTATGTCTGGGGCCGAAGCTAGCCGAATAGTCAACTGTCCAAAAGCAACCTGATGTAAAATGCGTCGACTGTAAAGTGTATCAGAAGCAGAGAACAAGAAGTTGGACTCGGTCAGCCAGAGCCAACGACTCAATGAGAGCATTCAGTCAAAAGCAGTCACAGTCAAGTTGAGAACTCGTCCTAGTCGTTGAAGACTCAGTCAGAGCACTCAGGCAACCACATTCCAACTGGGACTCAGTGAGAGGGCTCAACCAGCAAGGACCACCCACTGTCAACACAGGAAGCTGCAGGAAGATGGCCTGGAAGACGCTTAATGCTGTGGAAGCTAGTGCATTGGCAAGCATTTTATGTGTTAAGTTCTCTTATGAATCAGCTCATCCCAGAGTTAGAATTGAGGATAACTTGCTTTGATTGTATGACTTTTTTGTTGGTTGAGAACAATACCAAGATGGTCCATTGTAACAATAAATGTTTATGAATATATCTTTCTGGTTTATTGTATTTTTGGAACACTACCTTCCTCTACACAAAAAGTATTGGGTTGTCCGGAAAATAATGCAGGATTTTAAGTTTTCATTAAAAAAAATCTATATAAAATATTCTGTTTACGTTTACAGGATTACTCATTTGTATGAATGTCAACACTTATTAATCCTCTTCCAAATGATATTGTTTGTTTACCTCTGTAGCATTCCGCTACTTGGAAATAATTCAGTCATCCTTATAATGTCAAAGCGAGAATTTCGTACGATTTTCTTTTACGAGTTTAAACTCGGCCGAAGCGGAGCCCAAACGGCTAGAAACATTAACCAAGTCTGGGGCGAGGGTTGTGTTAATGAGTGCACTGTGCAAAGGTGGTTTAAAAAATTTCGGGAGGGAGATTTCAGCCTTGAAGATGAAGAAGGTCGTGGAAGGCCTTCCTCTCTTAATGATGATGTTCTGCGATCAGTGGTGGAAGAAAACCCCAAAACAACTGTTCGAGAACTTGCAGAGCAACTCAAAGTCAGTAAAACGACCGTCGCTGACCACCTCTTTGGTCAATCGGAAAGGGCCCATTTTGTTGCATGACAACGCTCGACCACATGTGTCACGTGTAACGTCACAAAAATTATTGGAGCTTGGCTATGAAACTTTGCCTCACCCACCCTACTCTCCGGACCTCTCGCCTACTGACTACCATTTTTTTAGACACCTGGACCACTACTTACAACACATAATATACAAAAATCAAACGGAACTGGAAAATGCATTTATTGACTTTATCAATTCTAAAAATTCTGAATTCTACTCAGACGGAATTAATAAGTTACCAACACGTTGGGAGAAATGTATTGAGAGTATGGGAAATTATTTTGATTAAAGAACATTGCTTTAAAGTAACTAGTTTCTTTTTTTTTTTTTTTTTTTAATACCAAAATCCTGCATTATTTTCCGGACAACCCAATAGTTAAGCACAAATGTTGAATGTTCTTTTATTACTTATCGCTATGCACATGGAGCATAAAGTTATACTTTATGTTTTTTATTGTAACAGAAAAGAACAACAAACAAATTGTTTTAGTGCTAAGCTTTTGGTGATTATATCACCATTATAGGGTTTATCAAAACTATAATTAATACATATTAACTTTATCATTAGGATCAAATTGAAAAATAATTACTTTGGACTGGAATTCAGACACCTGGGCTGAAGAAAAGAGGCTATGTTCTTATAAACTTTTTTCCCAATATTCCACTTTATTGCCTGTGAATGTATTACCAGAGAAAAAAAGAGATTACATGAAAGAAATTAATAACTGTCAGATGCCGTGACTTGTGCATAACGAAGGTTGTTTTTTTTTTTTTTTTTTAATTGAATTAATTAAATTGACATTCGATCTTTCTCGTCTGCCAGGCACTTTTCAGAATTTTGCCCTCTTCAGTGATGGGTTTGTTTGCTTGTTATTTTATTTACTCTTCCCTCATAATACCAGACAGTGTGGCATGCTACTCCTATCTTCTAACAGGCGCTCAAAAATTTTACTGACAGAACATAGCAAACTTACGGAAGTACCCTTATCATGCGGTTTGCCCAGCTTTTTAATAAGTAACTTAAGCAAACTTATATTTATTTGCAAAGTGTCCCAGTACTAGGATTACACTGAAAAAGTATATTAACTATGGCCTTTCTCAGGACGTTTTTTAGGATTAGGTTGGAGATTCCATCCAGGCCAGGAGCTTTCTTGTTCTGTCTCATTTTTAATCAGTAATTTCTCTGTAGGGGTAATTAGCTTACTCTCTGTTGGGATTATCCACGTTTCTCTGTTATGATTAGTAGCTGTTTTATGTATATGCCTCATCAAGTGTTTAGAATCTTGATAGATCTTCAGTTTATTTATTGATTCAAATGGTGTGCCGATGGTGTTTATCTTCTTCTTGTCTGAGACACTTCACAAATTTGATACATTTTCGCTACAGTCCAGAGAGAATTATTGTTGGCTTTGACAGATTTAAAGTAAATCGACCGGCTTTTGTTTCTCCACCCCACCCGCATACCAGCTTGTGAATTGCTTGACCTATTGTAAAGCAGTTTTTTTAGTTGGCCAATCCTATGTTTCTATTACAGGCAATGTACTTTATTTTTAAAATTAACGACTTTTCTGAATCCTACTGGAAGTTCTCCCATTGGGTGGGTGGTCACTTTTTGTAGTGTTCTCAGTAAGGCTGCATGTACTAAGGTGTTCATGAAATTGAAGGTTTCAGATTCAAGTGAATCAGTAGAAGACAATGTTGGGGGAATGTTAAGTTTTTGTTAAGTATATTACGAAATTTTTATCAAGTCGGTTTTGTTATAGCAAAACCTAGGTTTCTTAGAGGTGGTTTTACAATGGAAAAGGGTAGTTTTAGTTAACTGACAGGGTTGTGGTCAGAGCTTAGGAGGGAGAGGCTGTAGGCATTCATGTATCCCTGTATGTTTTTTGGTATGTACAAATCAAGGACACTAGCAGTTCTAGGTGATGGTGTTTTATAATCAATTATTGTGTTTGCTGTTTTGCGAATTTTCACATACATCACAGCTATAGATTCACCACGGTTTGATCACTTTAGAAATTGAATGTTTTTGCAAAATATAAGCCAGTCCAGAAAGGTTAAGGTCCCTTTTTGCCCTAGAATCGTTTTGCGCCTAACGAATGAAAGGATTTTGGCAGGAAAGTACACATTTTCCTGACCATTGTCTCACCCTTTTTAATATGTCACCATAACACCTCATATGAATTATTGATTAATGGCTATCAATAAACTAATAATACATCAAAAACAATCAACTGCAATGGATATGGATGTATCATATGTAATCATGCTGAAAGAGAAGACCACGGCAGCCAAATGGTTAGGGTCAGACACATATCTGCCACCACACTAGTGGTACTTGGTTCAAATCCCTGCACAGCCCATGGCTTTCTAACATTTTATTGAGAATAGTATGAAAAACGTATTCTAAAGTCATTTTATTCCCTCTACTGCAAAACCTAAGTGGATGTTAACCAACCTGTACAACAGGAATGGACTTACTTACTTTTTTTTAAATTATTATGCCTTACTGAATACCTGAAAGATAAAACTAGACTTTGGGTACAAAACCTACGATCCACCTAAATATGTTTTTTCTTTCCAAAGGTAGATTCCTGGCCTCATCCCCGAAAAAAACATATTTGGACTGAGAAGGCTGATCAACCACCAATAAAACTATGATCCACCGTGACAAGATTTCTAAAGGATTTTTATCACAAAGTTTATTATCATTGGAAGTGGAGACAACCTCCTACACCATAAACATACATAAATCACAACCAGACTCTGGTTGAAGCTTTAAAATTCCAAGAAATGGTTGCAAATAACAAGTGACGACAATAGTGCCATTTATCTGGAAAAGATAACTAACTCTTACAACTCTAATCGTTGATGTTGATAACAGATAAAGCATTCCAAATAAGTTACACACATAGGATTTCTTGATCAAAGATTAACATGAAATGCATACCTCAAGAGAATTGCTCCAATGGATACGGCATAGACTATGCGGTACAATTCGGGAGTTAAATTCTAAAATGACCTTATAGTTATTATTGGGTTGGGGCAAAATTAGTGCAAGTTTTGAAATTTTGTTTCATATTCGCTGATGTTGGTCATCTAGGGAAATCTAATTTTTGGATTATAATAAATACTTTGAACTGTTATCTTTTATATAAAACATTTTAGTTTATATTGAATTTTAAAAGAGTGTAGACCTGCGAAATTAAATATGTCCAAAGTAGTTTTCCGTCAAATTTATTCCTACTTATTTAAACTTTGGCGATGTACGGCCTAAACAGCGCTAACATCAATACAGTTGGAGGGGGAAAGTATTAGCGATGATTTCAGAAATTTCGTTTTGAAGAGTTCGATCCCAAAAATCGTTTTAAAATGTGGACGTATTTGTGCCACAAAAATGATCCACTTCTCGATCACGTGCGATGTGAAATGGGTTCTGTACGATAACAGGCGTACAGGTCACTGGTCGGACAAGGATGAATTGCCAAAACACATCTCGAAATCTACACCCAAAAAAGGTTATGGTGACTGTTTAGTCGTGTACTGCTGAAGTTATTCACTATAACTTCCAGAATTATGGTGAAGACATCACAGCAGAGAAATATTGCCAAGAAATGGACAAAATGTAGGGTTAAACTGCACAGTATTGGCGAACAGTAAGGGGCATCTCCGCTATAACGCCAGACCACACATTGGGAAGTGCCAACCGTGCAGAAACTTAAGGACTTTGGATACGAAACCTTACCGTATTCTCTCGACCTCTGGCCTACAGACTTCCACTTTTTTAGGCATTTTGATCACTTCTTGAGGGATAAAATTTTTTAGAGAACGCGGCGATGCCGAAAACGCCACAAGTCTATTGGGAGTCGAAATAAAGATTTTTATGTCAGCGGAATAAAAGGGCATATTACATGTTGGCAAAGATGTATAGATTGTGATAGAAAAGATTTCGAATAAACTTTCTTTATTTTATAAGAATTACTAAGTTTTGAGAGCCTTTTCAAAACCTGCATTATTTTTGCATCAGCCCAATACAATTCTCACATGAATGATCACATAATATACAAGTTAGATATGGTGAGGTGACCAAAAAAATAACAAAAAGAAAGAAAATTATTTAAAAGGATTTCATCTTTCCAGTCAGGATAGGCTGCCATCCTTACCTATATACATTTGTGTTCAATGAATGGAGAGTTGAGAAAGGAAGCATCAAACTAGCTGGCTATGCTGAAATTTTCGACAAAGTTAAAATAACTGACATGGCTGAAATTATCTCTGACAATAGATGTTGAAGTGGCTCTGGGCCATCTTCAGTGAGGAACTGTCAAAAACAACCAAACTGCAGAAAATCTGATACTTGTACAGTGTCATGTAGTAAATCTGAATTGACACGATCGTTAAATATACAAATTTAATCAAAAAACGGGAAAATATTAGTAGAATTACACTACTAACTCAATCTAATCTCGATGCCGGCACAACATCGACAAATAAATAATAAGCATAGTCTCCCCTTGAAAAAATATCAAATGCATAAATGTATTCGGATAAATGAATAATTGATAAAGTCGCCGTGTTTCAATTTCACCGAATGTCATTTAATAGATTAATTTCCATTCTCATACACTTTTCTACATTCCACACTTATTGATTATCCCAAATGCATATTAAACAATTCTCAAATGTTGTTATGACACGATATTAAATCATAAATATTATATTCTAGCGCGAAGATTATTTTTAACAAATAAATTTCAAACGATTTATTTATTCAATGTAGAAAACAATATCATTTCATTCGTTATTCATAAAATTCCAAGCTTTAATTAAAATATGTTTTGTAAAACTTCTCCCCTTCTCCCTTGGATTTTGGTATTGGTTATCTAGCATAAATAAAAACGACGGACGTTCCTTAAAAACCAGGGAAAACTAGCCCTGAAATATTTATACATTCGGTCAAATAAATAAGAACGCTGAAGGATATCGCAGACCCAGACAGGAGCCACAGGATGTTTCCCACGAACCTGGAAAACATTAAGTTGCAAAAGTTGGGCAACCGATCAAATATATAACTAATATCGAATTGTTTAGTGCTGAAGGGTTATCACAAAGCCAAAAATATGTAGAGACGTGGGATATCGTAAATCGTGATCACGTCAACCAGGTGCACGACACCCGTCTTCGACTGTCTACCCGCGACGTGGTAACTCCTCAGACTTGTCATTTTCCTTTCCACCCCCTACTCAAGTAGAAGAAACTGGTATAAAGGGGAATGATTTGGAAATCAGAAGTCAATCAAGATCAAGGGCTCTTACCAGTGAGTAATACCAAACATACCAGTGAGTCAAGAACAGAGACAAACCACGCGTAGTCACCTCGGAAAGACACCGGTCAGTGGATAGCCGACGACTACAGGAGTCGATCCGGAACAAAGGCAGCCACACTCCGTATGGGTGTCAACAAGGCTATCCAGCTTTGCGACTCATCGGATGAGTTCGACTGTCGAGAAACCAAAAATGGGCTGGGGATGCTGAAGCTGATCGTGGCGAGACGTTTGGGATAAGTTCCTTTTTTAAAATAGACTCATCCCGGATTTGGTGTTGTGGCTAACTTGTTAGAATAATTAAGATATTATTGTGGTTGTGTACATTTAAAAGTCGGAAGTGTGTTAAAATAAATGTTTGATAATAACTCTCTAGTTTATTGAATTTTACCTCACCTTCCCTTACGTGAGAACAAATAGGGAAGCGCTTACGCCGTCTCTTATCGCTAAAAGAAAAACAAGCAAATAAGGGAGGAGATTGTTCGGCCGTCCGTTTACAACACAATACCACGCTTCTTCTTTTAAGGGGGAAATATGAATATTCAGTTCGATAAGAGCAATCATAGATAAAGGGGCATAAAGAATCCTCCTTGGAAGCAAATGACCTCAATATTGTCCTCAAAATATCTCTAATAGTTTTGCTAGCAAAACAGTATTAACAAACTTATTCCTACGTTAACAATAGCCGCAACGGTTAGATCATCACTCACGAATTCCTTATTACTTAACAAAAGAGCTTTTTTATTAAAACGCCTGAGCCCTAGGGGTTGTTGATTCGACCTCTGTTGTTGCAAACTAATTTTAAAAAAAGGAGATTTTTTTTAAAGGCAGAAATTCCATTGGCGCAATGTCTTTCCTACAATTTTCACACTGAAGAGAATGTTTAAATTATTTGTCTTTACTAGATTTAGAAATATGTACGTATAAGGTTTTCATTTATTTCAATTTATTTCACAAGAAGATATTTACTAGTAAATTCCTGTTGTACAGGTGGGCGCTGACGTCCAGCTACCGTTCGGGTGCCGCCGAAGACGTTTCAAACCTCTTTATGATGCGTTTTTTAAACTAATTAAAAAGCCATGGGCTGTGCCGGCATTCGAACCCAGAACCTCTTGCATGGCAAATACGAGTCAAACTCCAAAACCACCCACTCGATATCAGGGACTCGTAAATGAAATTATTTAAAAAAGTGTATGAGATTTTGATTGGGTTGTTATCATCAATTTAACTTTAAGAAATTAACATTGTGTAAATGGCTGTATTTAAAATTAAGTCTAACACTGTGTTTTTACTATCTCTTTTATTTATTTACATTGTTAAAAGCAGTGATTTCTAAAAATTGTTAAAGCGTGTCAATTATACAAAAGGGAATCCGTAAAAACAAAAACAAACACTTTGTACTGTTAATTAATTGTAATTAGGAACCGAGAGTATTGATGTCAGAAGTGTGACACAGAAACAGATAATTAGAAAAGGTGAGAGTCTATTCGTGCCAAGTGAAAATTTAAATTGCCTCTAATTCGCACGCTAATGGGATTTTGAGTTTGTTTTGTAGATAAGCAAAGTGTTTCGTCTGTTTATCTTTTAAGGCAACCTTTGGATTAAGTGAATATATAAAGTAATTGTTTTTTCTACGGAAAACATTTAAGAACACTATTGTTATTATTATTATCATTATTGTGCTTTTTTTTCTTCTGCGTAGTCAATAAGAAGGGTTGGGGAAAAATTTTCAAGTTAAATAGTTAAAGGGTACGGACAATTTTCCGATTGTCGTACAATTGACAATTCGCCCGCCTTCGCCATTTCACGTGGTGACAAATATTTACTTTGTGAAAACAAATCATGGGGCAATCGCAAATTTTTCGTGCAAAACTCAAATCGTGGAAAGCTTACACTTCAGTAACTAATGGAATAACTCCTTTGAACGCCGTATTCCTTTCTCGGTTTGACAAGTAGTATTACATTGTCTTTTTTCCGTATGGCTGGGAATACAACACATTCGGCCACTCATGTTACAAACTTTGCCAGTAGATTCTACTTTCAAAATGGTACCGAAAAGACCTAATTAACTATGTTCCGAAACTCAACAGTTTCGGAGTTATTCCTCTTTTTATGATTTTTTAAGATTTCACCAACTTGCTTCAAATAAAACAATTTTAACTCCAAAACTCCATTCCAATGAAATGATTCCATTGAAAACTACGTTAAATTTCCAAGAAAATGTGATCAATACTAAAGTTTTACATGTTGGTAAAATAAACGTATTAAAAACCAGAACTCTAAAAAAAATTATTTTTTTCTAAGTTTAGAAATTTATTATGGTGATTCTAAACTACTATTTCCGAACCTAGAGACTAGCATATTTCAAAAAACGTACTCCATTTAATATCCTTTTGAATGATGTAATTGCTTTTTTTATTACTTTTTTCGATGACGGAGAAATTAATGAAGGAAAGGAAAACACCGTGAATGGTAAGGTGGAAAGATTTAAAAAAAAACTTAATTAAAATTTGAATGAATTTATTAATTTTTTTAAAATTTGGGTTCGAAACCGAAATATAGAGCAATCGTTTACTTATTTGTAGTAATTAGTAAAGTAATAGTAAGTAATTAAAAAAACAATTACATCATTCAAAAGGATATTAAACGTACGTTTTCAGAAATTTGCTAGTTTCTAGTTTTTGGAAATAGTAGTTTAGAATCGCCATAATAAATTTCTAAACTTTGAAAAAAAATTCAAACTTCTGGCCTCTAAAACGCTTATTTTACCAACAAAAGCCTTTCAGTTGTGTAAGTAAAATTGTTTTATTTGAAGCAAGTTCGTGAAATCTTAAAAAACCGGAAAAAGGAGAATAACTCCGTAACTGTTGCGATTCGGAACATAGTTAACTGGGACTTTTCCGTTCAATTTTTAATGTAGAATCTACAGGCAAAGTTTGTAACACGAGTAGCCGAACACCCTGTATTGAGGGATCTAACCACACATATGGAAAAAATACAATACAATACTACTTATCAAACCAAGAAATGAGTTAAAAATGACACATCCAAATATAGATCAGATTTAGCCTATTGCCCCTTCTTGAGAGAATATTAGAAAATCAATGATCTACAGAATAAGACATGGTTTACGCAAGAGAGAACACTAATTGATATACAATATGGATTTACAACACAAATTGGCACAACGGAAGAATTAAATGGCGATCAAGAAACAAGAGGAAAGAAGGCTGTATCAACATGAGCCATGTTCTAATAATTTCAATGGACGTTGCAGTAGCGATTAGCAGCATGCTGGGATTCAATTCTGAAACAGCCTTCAAAAACAAGTGCCCAGAAAACCTATTTAAACTGGCGAAGGTCTATTTTAAAAATCGATTGCTACCACAAAACCAAAAATCGCATATAGGCCGCTACACGGAAAAAGGATGTCCATAGGGATCCTGCTGCGGAACAACCTTTTGGATTATGATAAACAATTCTCTATTTACAAGTGTAGTATTTAGTGACCGTTAATCTAACGATCTCCAAACAATCATTATTTAACAAGACGAAATATTACAACCCCGAAGGAGGATACTGGCCAGCAAAAGGAGAATAAATAACGCACATTTTTTGGCAGATTTTCTAGCTGTCATGGTGTCAATAGATCTAAATTGTTAATAGTGTATACTAGCACTATTGTTACAAGTAACATAAGAAAATGTTAAACATTACTAGTGCTAAAGAAAATAAGTTTTAAATATTTTATCCCATTATCCTGCATTCCGAAATGTGGAGTGCGAATGGAAAAATGAATTCCTTACAGCAAAGAGTGCTTGCAGTGGGAAAAGAATCACTCTCACTGTCACTCTCCCTCACCCCCTCCCTCTCTATCTGTCTACCTATCTATATATCTTAGATAGACACACTCTTTCTCTTTCACTGTGTCTTTCTGTTTCTCTCATTTTCAATCGCACACACTCATTCACTTACTTACACTCCCCTCCAAATGTTTCATTTGTTTTCCTTAAAACTTTGACCGCTTGCATTTTTTCCCGTTCGGGTTACAGGAATGTTCTGAGTAGAAAGATCGGATTTATAGGCAATCAAAGTGTCATTGTCCAATCAGGTTAATTTTTGTATTTTTTTTTCTTTTTACAACAGTATTCATTTTTATACTACAAACAGTAAAAAAAAAAACTAAGACAAATTCTGGAACCAAGGAGCACTAGGGTGTGAAGAATCACTCAGTGGTGCACTTGTAGGAAGGTCTACGTATTATAACTCGTTGCCCAGCAAGTCTAATGGGGAAAGTTCGGGATGTCAGGTTTAAAACTAAAGGATTGGGTGTAATGAAAGGATGTTGTGGACTTTTATGTATCGGGATTTTTGGACATCTGTGGATTGTCTGGTTAGATACGTAAAAGAGAGTGGTGAGAGTTTTGTAGCGTCTAGTCAGTTGTTGCTTTTTTAGCCTTGTATGGGGTTCCAAGTTAGCCTTTTTGTCGATGTACAGCTTAAACCTCAAGGTAGAGGAAGTGGTTAACTAGAGAAAGGGATATGTGTTGTTGGTACAGTAGTGACATTATTCCACGCTATATATTTTGACTCGTTGATTGGAAATTTATATTAACAAAATATCTTTTAAAAAATTAAATTTATCAATAAAAAACAGACGATTTTACAAAATTTTGTAAAATCGCCTGTTTTTTAATTGATTGTTAACGTATTAAATTTTATAAGTGTAATTAAGTTTATCTTTTATCATGGGTAGAAAAAATAGACCAAAATCAGCCATTAAGTCATCAAAGGTAAAATTTAACTTTAGAAGAAAAAAAATCAATAACAAACTTTAAAAACAGACAACCCCCACCCCTATAAAAAATAACCTCTGGAAAAGGAAATCTAGGTCAAGATGTCATAAAATATGGATAAATAGATCGTACAATTAATATGCTAGACAGGGGTGAGCTCTTTTTTTCTCCGTTGAATTAATATTATACCTGCACTGCAGGGGGAAAACAAGTTCAATTTTGCAAAAGCGTTGTAGCACCTTGTAGCAAGAATTTCTAGAGCTGAATAGGGAACATTTATATTAAAGAAAAACAAAAATAAATCATTATTATTTTGCGAAAAGATAATATTGTACAAGAAGAAAACGACTGATACAGTTCAAGATGTGGGGCTACATTTATGAAAATTTGTCTGGCGTCCCCTGGCGAGAAATATACTGCAGCAAAAAAAAAAAAATGAATAACGCCAAAAGTTTGTAGAAGCTGCAGCAATGAACTTTAAGGTGAAATTGGTTATCAAAAATATCGTATTGCTGTGAAAATGTTGTATAAAATTTGTCTATCGTGCCCGCTGTCATAAATGTACTGCAACAAAAAAGCTCAAAATGCCAAAAAGTTATGGAAACTGCAGCAAGCAATTTAGAAAACTTTAAAATTAAAAAGATGTAAAATAAAGAAAACAAAACAAATTGCGGAAGACGATATGTTAAATTTGTGAAAATACTATATAAAATTTGTCTGGCGTCCCCTGGCGAGAAATGTACTGCAGCAAAAAGGGCAATAATGTCAAAGGGCTGTGGCATCTGCAGCAATCAATTAGAGAACTTTAAGGTAAAAAATGGTAAGAAAAAAAGATGGATGTGATGAAAATGTGGGGTTGTATTTATGAAAACTCGTCTAGCATGTTACGTATGATGGATGTAATGCAGCAAAAAAAAGTCAATAATGCCCAAATGTAGCAACCACTTTTTTATGTTCAACGATGTGGAAATTATTTAAAATATAGAAAAATATCTTCATAGTCTCGTGGTGTATTTATTAAAGTATTACATCTAATTTGCCATGCCTACTGAGATGAATGAATATACTGCAGTAAGCAATTTAAGCGAACTTGAAGGTGATAAATGGTGTAAGAAACAAATTAAATGATCCTACATTATATTATGGAGGGAGTTTATTGATGAAAATTTTATAACAAATCTGTCATTGTTCATTGTGATGAATGCACTAAAGGGGTATTTGGTCAAATTGGGAGTGAAATAAATAAAAACTGAACAAATAAAATTTCAGACAAATTCGGCCACATTATGTATAGGCCAGCATGAATACACGATCCTTAGAAATTGAGCTTATTTTATAATATAAAATTTTAAACCTCTGAATGTCTGGTAAGGTTGGTGTAAATTTGTACAATCGAGTGTTATTTACGTGTATGTTGAGTAAGGTCATTGTGCAAAATTTGTCTCAACGCTTTTGAAAGCAATCCGAGTTTTATCTTTTTTACCGATACAGTTTTAAAAGCCTGTGAATTTTAAATTTCAGGATATATAAACAGTTAACGTTTTATAAAAGGGTGGTTTTTTAAAAAATGTGTAGGCCTATAGAGTGTATAGGAAGTATATTTATATGTCGCTCTTAAAAAGTCGGCTGTTTTTTCGTGGGAATTTTTTTGTAACATTTTATTTATTTACTTTTTTACTAACAAATCCTTTTTATTATTTCTTAATGATAAGAGCTGGAGGACGAGGACAAAGCTTTAACAGGTCAAAGGTTAAGTTCAAGACTCTCAATAAAGGGTGGCAGGTGGATATCGAGTTTGTGTACGTCGTTTAATTTACACTTTACACTTTACTCTTTAAGCTTTACAGATGGATCGGTCACGTAACAGAGCCCGGGAGTCGGTTAAAACAATTAGCCCGGGGAGGGATCGATGTCGAAAGTGTTCTGGGGCAGACGGAAGAGAGAAAAAATTGGCATTTTCTTAAAATGAATTTTTAAGGGAAAAACTTATTTTAAAAAAAGACTAAGAAGGTGGAAAAGTAGGGAAGGGGGAAAAATTTAACCGCTTGAGAGAATGACAAATAAACAGAAGATTCACGCCGAGGGGTGTTTCGTCATAGGCTTTAAAAAGGGGGATTGCAAAAAAACAGCAAACAAGCAGAGATAAGGATGTTTTTAATTAAAAAAAAAAAAAAAAATAGAAAAAATTATATAAAAAAACTTACGTCCCCAGGAGTTCTTTGAGGTTATACTTTTCCTCGAGAGTGTGGGATTTCTCCTTGTCGGCGTCCTTGCCATCCTTCTTGGACTTTTTAGCAGCGTCCTTTTTCCCGAAGAGTGGCATTTTTGTGACGGACAAGTAGAGAGAAAACAGAACTCCTAAAACGCCAACTTCACATACAGTAGGGGGTGATAAAAAAAAAACAAAAAACAAAAAAAAACAATGACAGTTAGGATGATTTTGTCATGACAGTAAGGTCTCTCGACGTTGGGTATAATCTACTCGTCTTTCTAATTAGCGTTGGGCATGCTCGCAACTTCTTCGAAAAAAGACGTTCAACGATTATGGGAAGAACATGGCGCGTTGAGAACGAGTTTGAGTCTCCTTCGTCTGCCCGTCGAAACTGAAACCTGGAACCTGGTTGCTCGGGCCTTGGGCTCGCGGTGGCCTGGCGACGGCGACGGCGCTCCCTACTCCGCCACCGGACTCGCTTCCCTCCATCTACGAATTTGAAATTTGTCACTTAGCGAAACCCGACGGCCCCATCTAGCCATATAATCGTGTCTCTTCCCATAACGGTTCCGCGTGCGATAAACATTCATTTAACCTAGAACAACAGAATAGCGGAATTCCTTTTCAGTTCCTCACTGAAGAAGACCACCCAAATTCTAAGTCAATTGGAGGTGACCGGCATTGGCGAATCATAGCTGAAGTCATTAATAAGAAAATTAGCAAAAATGCCTAGGAAAAAAAGGGCGCAGATAATAGTTGATGGATAAGGCAGCCTCTAATTTGCAGGATAGCAAGTCAACCTACACGCCAGTTTCGTGGAAATGTAAAATTTCTCCTTTTCATTTTGCAGGGTAGACATGATTTGTTTTTCGGCTTTTTTTTTTTTTAGTCCCTTCAGTTATGGATGAAATGCTGAAAAGCGGCGCAGAAACTATCACATATTTCAAAAGTCATTACTGACTACATACAAAGTATAAAATCTATTTGTAGTTAGTTACAAGTATTGACAAATCTTAGGTGAAGTCATAAGGAAGAAAACTTGCAAAAAAAGTGGAAGACATAGTTGATGGGCAGGAGTCTCTAGTTCGCAGGATGCAAATGGACACATAAAACAGTCTGAATTTTAAAATATCTTAATGTGGTTTTATGAAACTCAGTTATGAAGCATTTCTAATGGATCAAAACTGTGATGATAGGTAGGCTAAAAATGCTCAGAAAGGATCACATAAAACTTAGGAGAATGCTTCAATGCTCAAGGAAATGCAATCATTCCAAACAGTAAACAATATTCAAAATAAGAGGACACGTACAAAGAGCATACCAACAGAAGCCTGTGCTGATATTGTCAGGAAAAGAAGAAACAGTAGAACTTGTGTTCTGACAGTGCAAACACAGGATCAGATTCCTACTCCTGGGATAGGGAAAGTCAAGGACAGAAACATGGAAAAAAATTTATCGAAGTACCATCATAAAAACTAATGTCAGAACTACTAAACTTAGAACATCTAAGTACTAGAATGATAGGACTATTGACTAGGCACTGGAGAGTTGAGAAGCACATGTGCAAACTAAGAGCAGCAGAAGCTTGTGTATATATTGACAGGAAACAAGAAATGTGACCCCGACATACTTACAAATGGGCTTTTTTTTTTTTTCAAAAACGCCTGCACCCTGAGGGTTGATATAACCTCTGGTCTTGTGAACCCTTTTACAAATAAAAAATATACTCTTGCTGAGACTGTTCCTTGTCTGACCCATTATTATTATTATTATCATTAACCATACAAGCTTATGGGGATTTTTTAAATTATTTTCTACAAAAAGGATAGGTTTTTAATAATTATTTTTCATTTAATATATCACTACTTAAAATAATATGATACATTATATAATAAATTAATTATGTTCACACACTAGTGTTTTATAGGTTATGGTAACAACAAGTAAATAGGTTTTTAATAATTATTTTTCATTTAATATATCACTACTTAAAATAATATGATACATTATATAATAAATTAATTATGTTCACACACTAGTGTTTTATAGGTTATGGTAACAACAAGTAAATAGGTTTTTAATAATTATTTTTCATTTAATACATCACTACTTAAAATAATATGATACATTATATAATAAATTAATTATGTTCATACACTAGTGTTTTATAGGTTATGGTAACAATTAGTAAATAGGTTTTTAATAATAATTTTTCATTTAATATATCACTACTTAACATAATATAAGATATCTTATATAATAAATTAATTATGTTCATACACTAGTGTTTTATAGGTTAGAGTAACAATTAGTAAATAGGTTTTTAATAATTATTTTTCATTTAACATATCACTACTGAACATAACATTTGTTCTATAATAAATTAATATTATGTTCATACTCTACACTTTTATATGTTAAGGTAAAAACCATTAAATAGAATTTTGATATTTGTTTTTGGTTTAATCTATCACTGCTTAACAGAATGTAATATTTATTCTGATTGTTTAATGTATAGTTATAATAAGTTAATGTTATGTTTGCACTCTACAAATATGTTTAATCATTGTTTTTAGTTTAATCTCTTGCCAATGTATAACTTAAGTTTTAAATTATTCACATGGATCAATTTGTATTTGTTTAAATTCAAAATATATTTTATTTTGGGCTTCAGCCCGTTTAAATAAATAAATAGCAGGGTTCTCAGTATATCAAATGTACCGGACAGACAGCATGGATCTGTTTTGGTAGTTCATTTTTGTATTTCGCTCCGAAAATCTTTTGTCGGATCGATTCTTTTGATCGATATGTATTACGTTCGTTCACCGATCTCGTTCAGGTTCGTCCTTCTCCCGATTCCCGGTTCCGTTCGACGCGGATGGTAGGATCGTTTTGATTTTGAATAGAAAATAATCTTCCTTAACGGACAGAACCGTCGAAAAATGGCCAAGATATTCGAACAGGAGCTGCCAGGCGAAGGATCCGTTCTTGTGGCTGTCGCTTTCAACGTGTACGGCACTCGGATGGCTACCAGTACCTCTGACAGAGCCATCAAGGTATTTACAAAAAATGACAACTAATATGTTTAATTTTTGACAACGTTTTAGTTAAGATTTTTACCTAAAAGAAAACGCCGGTCTATCCATTGTAGTCTATTAAAGTCTTACTATTATTGCCTTGGCTAAAGAATACACATTTTCCAAGTAAACTCAAGACTACATGGTATTGGCATCTTTTATATTGAAATACAGAGATAAATGGTTCTCTGTTCCTAAGAAATTAAACTTAAAAGGGTGCTCAGAGAGACCCCTCTACCTTCAACTTTTCTTCAAGTTTTAATACGATATATATAATAATATATTATATTATTAATATATATTATTAACATATTTGATATTAAAACCGTCGGGAATCTGAAAGACATATGTACCACATTGGCTCTTTTAAAATAAACTTGCAAAATATTAATGTCTGACGAACACTGTTTTAACCACTGCGTTAACTCACCTAAGGAAGGATTAAAATAAATCAGAAACGTTGTGGATTGAAAGAAGGACTGGTTATTGTTTTTTTGTGATGACTTCGAGAAGTAAAAAGCATAAGTTAAATTGTACTGGATCTTGAACCTCTGAATTTAGTCTATGTTTCCTTTTATTCTTTGTGAGCCTATTCTGAGATGGAGATGCCTGTGTTTAATATTAATATCGCACTTCTCGAGAGGTGATTTTCTCGTATTGAAAATAAAAAGAGAAATACCTCTTTGAGAGGAGAAAGACATTGACTAACTGTTAGATATTAAAAGCATGAAGGCGCACTGGCCAGCGAAAAACAATTTACTACCCAAAAGCGGACTGTATCATGTTCTTAACACAGCTCATTGGTGAGCTTCTCGTCAAGCGATCCTATCAGAGGTCGGAGGGCTTAAAATAAGAAAAGATTTGAATTTTAATAAGAATTTTCATTGACTAATTTTTAATAAGAAAATAAAATTAATTCTGGTTCAGCGCCAACATTATCTTTAAGTATAGGTGTATTGATCCTGAATTTTTTATCAGTGGAACAGAAGGAGACTAAAGTCTTCAGAGATCCCAGAGGGAAAAAAAACACATCTTTCAAATCTTTTACCCCTACAAGCCTTTATTCAAGTTCAGTTATTCTACATTTTTTCTCTTAGTTGTCATAATTGACAGTATTAATTACTCTTTTTATATAAGATTTTTGGTTGAAATGAAAAATTATTGCCACGAGCGGGATTTGAACCTATGACCTTCAACTTAATACGCCGCTGCTCTAAACACTTGAGCTATTGTGTCTTCTGAAGGACCACTTTACGACCTTGCACTACCAATATTGATCGATTGTGCAATTTCCATTATTGTTTAGAGCTTTTCATTAAGCTTAGGACTTTTGTTATCGGATCCCAAAGATTTGATTCTTGCTTCCCGTCAATATCTGCACAAGTTTCTGCTGCTTCTAGTTTGCACATATGCCTCTCGACTCTGTAGTGCCCAATCAGAAGTCTTTATAATTCCAGCCTTTACACATCCTAGGCTTAGTAGTTTTGACATTAGTTTTTTTATGATGTTGCTTTTATGAACTTTTTTTGGATGTCTCTGTGCTTGACTTTCCCCCTCCCAGGAGTAGGATACTTCTCCTGCGTTCGCACCATCAGAAGACATGTTCTGCTGTTTCTTATTCTTCCTGACAATATCTGCTCAGGCTTCTGCTAAGTCTACATTGTCTGAAGTATCTAGTCAGAAGTCCTAATATTTGTAGTTCTGCTATTAATTTCTGTCACACACTTTTTTTTTTCAAGTTACAATTTCTTATGCCACTTTTGTTAACAATGATTTCAGCTATGATTTATCAATACTTGTCACTACAAAGAGACCTTATATTTCAGGTAATTTGCTGGTAATATCTTATTACTTGTCCTCTTTATCTTGGATATTGTTTATTGTTGGAATGATTGCATTTTGTGAAAATAGTGGCCAAAGCATGCAAATGATGAGTGGTTATGCTTCCTTTTTCTTTTCTTTTTTCCTTGATTCAGTACTCAAAAAACAATCTCTTAAGATATACTTGGTTTTTCTGAATGGTTGTAGCCTCCCTGTCCTCACTGTTTTGGTCCCAAAGATGTTCACCATCACTACTCTATAATTCTATATTATATTTCAACAATGTCCATTTTATTATGGACATTGCCCACCGCCCATGGACAGTATCCAATGTCTTGTCAAGTGTGATGGTCTCACCTGCCACTGCGAGTTTAAAATATTATAACAAATGACCGAGGTAATTTCATCGAGAAGAAATCTGAAAATTTCTCAATGTTTCCAGACCATCCTATGGGTCTGTTTGTCATCCTGCAAACTAGAGTTTGATTTATCCATCAACTATCATATGCCTACTTTTTTCCTAGACATTTGTACAAATTTTATTACTATTGAAATCAGAGCATAGTTAGTTCATTACACCCTTTTAGGTTCACAATGGGTTCTCCAAATTATGTTCCTTAGTTGCCCCAATCCAGCTTCATTAACATTAGACCAATATAACCATTATTTTGTAAGACTATTCCACTATTTTATATCATGGTCTAATCTTTGTTAATATTTTAGGTTTGGGATTATGATGGTTCAGAATCAAAGCCATGGAAAAGTGTAGCTGTTTGGAAAGATGCGTATGGCACTGTATCTCATTTGTCCTGGGGACATCCACAAATAGGCCAATTCCTTGCAATGTCCTGCTGTGACAGAAGAATTATTATTTGCAAAGAAATGTGTAATGTATTTTTTGTAATTGTTAATAATTAAAGTTTATTGATAATTAATTAACAAAACATTAATAATTACATTTTTCAAAATATATTTTAGCTTCCAAATCTAATTCTATATATTTAGAGCTCCAATCGTGGAAAAATGTATTTACAATTGTTTTACCACATTTCCCGGCTACGGATATACTGTTTTCACCTATTGAAATGGGCTTGATATTAGCTGCAAGCACAACAGATGGAAAAATATGGCTGTATAGTGCGCCTTCAGACAATCTGTATAATTGGGAAATGGTTCAATCGGTTTATATTCCTTTCAAATGTACAAAGTTAATATGGAATCCTTCATATAAAAGGTACTATTTTAAGAATTCTAAACTTTAAATTAAGCGCAAAGTTTTAAAATTGTTAGATGTAATTGAAAGTAGCAATTAAAAAGTTACTAGTAAGAAATTATCAACTAGTTTATGACATTGATTTGAATTCATGAAACTTTTCTTAAATGTAACAATTTTTATTGTTTAATCATTTCTAGAGAAAAACTCCCGAAAAATAGATCTGTTATTAAAGTACATCAAGAACAAAAGAAACGCCCACATCCTAGAGATTATATAAGGAACGCTTTGAGAATAGGAAGACCAACAAGGTAAATAAATTATACAGGCATTATCTCACAAGAGACTTAGGACAAAGGATTTTGTGTTGATGTTATTCAAAAAATATTAGACATGTGTCAGAGCATTCTTGCCAACGGACCTCAGGAGCTAAAAATATCATTATTGTTGTTGGTTTAACATAACTCCAAGTAACATTTTAAAAATACGGCTTTCTGCCATTCTTGTGTGTACGTATTATATATATATATATATATATATATATATATATATATA
>CM077100.1:29454210-29496387 GCA_039619505.1 Cimex hemipterus | reverse complement strand
ATATATATATATATATATATATATATATATATATATATATATATATAAATCCAAACTCCACCAGATTTTAACCAAATTCAACAGTATTACATCCGTTGGAAAGCTGAATATCTCCACTTGTAGACTATTTCAACAATGTTTAACTTTTAAGTCATTATAAATAAGAAAAATAAGGACAAAATCAACTAAAACTCTTCAAATGTTTTATCTTATAACTCCAGTACAAGTTTATGCATAGAGCCTCAGTTTGCTTCATTAGATTATAGTTTATAGGGTTCCAAACCATTTTAAAGTATAATGTAGAGCAGTGAAGTCATTTTAAAGTTATCACCATTTTTGTGATTTTTGAATATAATCAGAAGTGCGTCCGAAAGGGGGAAAATTTTAGAACGAAAAATTGTTTTTCCCAAAAATTTGTATTCATGGGTGTTTTTGAGTGCAGAAAACATATATCAACTTAGTTTCTTGATGACATTTTTTTTAGCTTACTTTGTTTAGCCACTTGGTGACAAATTCAATACCTGCTGTGCCCATATGGTGCATGACAGAGGTTGAGAAACACCTAAATTAAATAAGGTAAATATTTTTTTCAAGAAACAGTGTTATTTATTTTATTGATAAAAATATACAAATTTTTGGGAAAACAACCAATACTTTTTCCTCAAAAATTTGCTCCCTAAATGCTTTAGATTTTTAAAACCCCATAAAAATTCCCTATGGATCAAGAATTCCCCCTGGGGATCAGTGGGGGCATTACAAAATATATATATCGCCATTTTTGAGATTCTCCCCCCCCCCAAAAAAAAGAAAAAAAATATATATAGCGTAGGAAAGTAAAAATTTGAGAGAAAACATGTGGTAGTTTAGAAAAAAAAATTTTACTTTTATTCGAGTCATCTTCAGGGCCTGGGTAAATTACAAAACATGTTCAGAAAAAAATTCCATACAGATATAAGTATAAATTTTGAATCAAGTATTTCATACTCAAATAAAGTGTGGTGCTATTCTTGTGGTGCCAATTGATATTGGTGTTGTGTGAAACTGTGATATGCAAATTTGTAATCTGCTGTTTTTATGATTGTAATAGGGTGGGCTCATAGAAAAACTGGGAAATCTTCTCTGATCATAGGTTAGTTTTATTTAACTCAAAAGAAGTCAAGAATGGGGATTTTCTGGATTGGATTGGTGATTCGGGATAATTCAATACAGGAAAGGAAGATTATTCGGAAATTGTGAGATGCGGTCTGGTGTGATGTAGGTTTCAGAGAAACATTTTCTTTATCGTGCCAACGTTTCGATCTTTATTGAAATCATCTTCAGGGCCTGGGATTTACAAATATTGTTTAAATTTAACAAATACATGTAGGATGTGGAGAAAAATGAATTTTTACAACCTTAATTAATTGTAATGTATTAATTGGTCAAGCAGACCAAGAAAACTAGTGAATTTGACGGCTGAGTTTGTATGTATCTGTTCTGCAATTAATGCTGTGTGTCTCTTAATTTAAACCATTTCTAGAAAGTTGTGTTTGTAGTTGTTTTTCCATGTTAAGTATTGGCATTTTGTCAAAATCAAAGTTGTGTTTTTTTTTTCAGTGTTGTGTGGCCAATGATGTGGGCTTAGTTTTTAGTGTTTATGGTCATAGATGTTTTTTTTTTCATTTTGCTATATATTGGTATGTAATTCCCATGTATATTGCTGGACCGTTTATAAATTACATCATATATTACATTGCAATTTACCCAGACCCTGAAAATGACCACAATAAAGATCATAATGCTGAAAAAATGAAAAGGGGGTTTTTCTATGTATGTTACCTCTCTTTCTACTCTCCTCATTGCTTCAACAAATTAAGAGAAAACAATTGTTTAATTTTTTTAAAAACCTTATTTTTATTTTTTTTTAGGACAGCATATGATCCTAATGAGCTACCCAAATTGCCATTTGTCCCCACTGACAACGACCAATATATTTTAATGTAAGTAAAATTTATTTCATTTACTCACATGATCTTATTTACAATTACATAAAGTAATTATTACAATTTGTGTAAAATTGATAAGATATTTTAATTTTTCGAATGATTACTAAATTAGTTCTTAAGATTATTTTCATAAATCTTTCATTTTCATCAAACTGGCAGATGAAGTCAGAAAATGTAACACTAGTAACTGGCAACATGTAATAAAATTAAAAAAAAAAAAAAAAAACCCCTAGATTGCTTGTACCGTCCTTTTTTAACAGGCTTTGTTACTAAGCGATATCGTAACCCAAGAGCAAGTTATACTACACGAAGTGACTTGACAGCTTTGAATTCAGTCAGGTATATAATGTAAAAAAAGATGCAGTACATATTTTACTCCGGTTTGAATCATAAGACACCTGGTTATCTCAACATTGTCATATTTGTGTCGTTTCATGTAATAACACTTGAGAATATTTGTTCCAGCCCGCAACATCAAATGCTAGCTGCTATATCTGATGAACCTTCCAAAAATGGCAAAGGCCTAATTAGTTTTATCCAGTACTTCCCGGCAGCAAAACAGTGGTACCCTTTGTCTGTGAAATTCAATGGAAAAGAGCCAGTTCGTGATCTTTCTTTCGTACCAAGGCTAAATAGGTGTTACGATATGTTTCTTGTCGCAAGTGGTCAAATTCATCTTTACACACTGTTTCAAATTTTGTAAGCCTTTCTTTCTAATTGTTAATCTGTACACACCTTATTATTCCATTATGTCTATTTAGAAATAAGAATAGTGTTGTTCGCTACCAACTCAATTTAATCAACACATTCGCCAATGAAAAGGAAGGAATATTTAAAGTTAGCTGGGACCTCATTGGCAGTTCTGTTTTCTCGGCTGGAACTGACAAAAGTATACGCCTCTGGCGAGAAAGTGAGTACCTTATTTTCTCATTAAAGTTTCTCGGTTCTCAGTAAAGTGCTGTTTTATTGTATGTCGTTATTTCAGATGAGAAACACAAATTCATTAACACGGCTGTTGTGACACCATCATAAGGCCAGCTCCAAGAAAAGTTCGATTTATACTTTTTACTGTGTAAAATATTTTAATATGCAAAAATTTTATTTTATTACATTTTGTATTAGTCATATACCATCATTGACATTTTCAACTCTTGTTTTATCTTTTTGCAGAAAGCTATTCGAATTTTGTTAAATAAAAATTAATAAAATGCGATTATATATATTTATTAAACATAGGCCTCATAATAATGTCTATTCTTCAATCTCACCACGTCTTGCTCTTAGTAAGATAAATAATTTTTAAATCAATTAATAATAAAATTACAAAAGCATCAAAAATTTTGGATTGCATTATTAATTATATTCCTGTCTGGGTAACAACTATGCTGTAGGACTGACTTCACAGGAACAGACACCTGTACTATCACAGTTGTATCAATAACAACTAAATAAATATGGATGGTTCATCATTCCTACATCCTGTATAAAACCTAATTTGGGTTCAAGAACACACTAGAACCGACTACTTAGGCCATAATCCAGAGTAAAACTATCTTTATCAGTTAAAGCAATCATTAAAAACTTGGTAAATCCAATGTTATGTTTTTGGGTTGGATATACAATTTCTAGTTTTTTGTGTCACTTTATGTAATGACTGATTCTAGGGTGGGTTTGGTTAGATAGGTTTAGAATATGGGGTAGGTTAGGCAGCTTGGGATACAAGGGAAATGGCTATGGTAGCTGGGAAAACCATTCTAGAATCTCACAATCTTACCATTTTCGTCTGAGTAGGTACTGAAAGATACTTCATAAAATAAAGGAATATCATCTAGGAAATCCATTAGTAGGGATCGACACAATAGACAAGCACCAAAGGAAAATATCCTTAAGACTCCATACTGAAAGGATATGATTAGGGTTAGGTTAGATAGGCTAAGATTATGTATAATTAGATTAGATAATACTGATTATTTAGGTTAAAAATTTATGTAAAATCATATGCCTAGGCTAACAAACCATGTAGCTGGTGGTGGTTGTTGATCTGCAAATTGGTGGACATTCATTTAACTTGTCTACTTTGTCAACATAAAAATATTTTAACTTATGAAATCCTCCCTGAGCGATGAGAGAGTAGACAAGCCCAGTAGTGATAAAATACAAGTAAAGTAATTTCTGTTGTATTGGAAGGGAAAGAATAACCATTGGTTTTATTGAACAAGGGGCCACACTATTAGATAATTTTTTTTCTAAATAAAATTTGAAGGGTTAATTTCAACCCGTCCACAACATAACCTCCATACATCATTACATCCCCCCCATTTTTCCAAAGTAAAAAACATACTGAGTGGTAGCAATTGGAGGCTACTTAAAAAAGATCTTGAATTTTTGAAGATAAAAGAATTTTTTTTTGGATGGATGAAGGGCATAGAACATTTATCATAGTATACCTTAAAATAAATTAAAAAATAATCTTTTATAAATATTTTTTTTACATTTCACAGCACACCGAACTTTACAGCATATGCTTTAGTAATAAATACTATATTGGTGCTAAATTTTGTCAGTCGTTATCAGACTTGAGTTGCTCTCCGTCCTCATTTATATTCCAACTATCATCTTCCAAAAGATATTCACCATAAAAAACCGAATCCTGTAAACAAAGAAATAGCAATAGATTAAATACATCAAATGTTATCTTACCTGATAACTCATTTATCAATAAATAGCATGCAAATGTACAACCTGTTGCACTGACTTCATAGTGATTCACCTCTCATAAAAAATGTACCACAATAAAGAATAAATCAAATTCACAAATAGGCTATGTTGGTATTGAACAAAATCAGATACTACTTAGAACCTGATAAAAGAGAACCGCACCTACCAAGAATGGTTAAATAACGGTGCCTATTCATCTGACGGGTTTTCACACTGGAAAAGGTCATTCGAATTAATTCGGCTGATGATTTTGATCAGTCGAAAGTCTATCAAGCCATTCAAATTTCACAACAATGTTTTAACCAGGACCAAAATTATTCATAAATTACGCTCTTTAGTCTCAGATTGATTTTATGCAATTTTACAGCTATATTAAAGGATAAAATCAAATACGTAGTTTTCAAGTTATTTTTATGCTTTCGCAAAAAATAAACTTTTCACATGAGCGTTTTTTTAAGATGTTGAAGACTAACTTCAACCACCAACTTGATCACAGTGCATCAGTAAGAAACATCCTATAAAAATAGTAAACAATTACTTTAAAAAAAAATTAGATTTTTTAATTAAATAACATCAAAAATGGGGCCAAATGTGTATTAAATAATTTCGCTGGACATGTAAAATTATTTTTTATATTTTCAAAAAGTTTTAACTTAATGGTGAGTTGGAATGGCTGATGATTATGTGTTCTAGTTAAAATTACAAATAACAAAACAATATGAATATAAAGAAATATGCTGTTTCAATGTACATAGGTAAGTCCTTTTTATAACAGTTATACTCGGAACAAATTCCCTATTATAATTTTTCTTCTTTATTACGAAAAATATGTATGCACATACACCTGCATGAATGTACAATTAGAAAAACAAAAACAATCAAGAATGAACAATAAGAATTTAAAGAAAAAATATATATTTTTCATAAAGAATATAAAAAGAATGAAACATAGCAAGCTAAACAAGGAAGAGAATAAAATGTGAAATTATAACAAGATCACTGATTTTTTTCTTTTCTTTAACAAACAAATTACATAAAGCTTTAGTTTCCAATACAAAAACAATACACGATTAGAACACAAAAAAATAAGCGAATGAAAAATACATATAGCATAAATTGTCTTGTATGTACATATAAATATGTATTGCATCAGGGAATAATAGAATTTATGCTTTTGCATAATGGATTATTAGATAATCATATTAACAGAAAAATATTGGTAAAGTGAAATTACATTTAAAAAGACAACAAAATACAACACACACATAAGGAGAGATATTTAAATAATCTGACCTTATGGGGTAAAATAATTATCTTCGATGAAATACTCATCGACTTTGTTGTCGATGAAGGACAATAATTCATGGAGTAATAGCATAAAGTGCTCTTCTGTTGTTTCATCAAATTTGCTGAAACCTATTGCCCAACCTAGTCTGACAAACAGTCTAAGGAAATGCACAGCACCATAAATTTTGGACATTTCAGCATCTTCTCCGTGCTCCCTTTCAATAGCATTGTACTGAGCTTCCTCACTCCGGTACATTAACTGCGGTCCGACCATTATATCAAAATATTTTTTTACACCAACTGCCATCTGCCGCCTGCTTAATGTTATGTCTTCTGGTTCGCCTTGCTCTTTTGCCTCGGTAATCTGGAGGAAGTCTTGTAAGATTTGGTGCACCGTTATCGGTGGAGGTAGTTTCACAAGCATCTTCTCTTTATTAATAACCCTCCAATCTTCAGCGAGGCAGCCAATCAGGTTTGCTGGCAACTCGATATTAATCGTGTTTAAAACCTCATCATCATCCTCCGAATCTGAATCAGAATCAGCTGAGAGAAAACGATCTTCAGAATCATCTACTTTATCTTCATCAGGTGGTGGCGAAGGTGCCGGTGGCAGCACCGCATACTCTTCCACCAAAGCTCCTCGCTGAAACCAAAAACAACCTGCTATTCAATTTATTTAGAATATTATCTCATGTGCTTGTGGCTTTGTCAGTTTTAATTTTCAAGCAGGTACAACAGCCACATCAAATTTAAGGCAAAATATATCTAGTTTATATAACTCATTTTTCTTTGTCACTGTTAAAGGGAACACTTCCTTGATTAATTATAAATTATTTCCGTCCTCCATTTTTTATCCAATTAGTAAAAAAATAGCTGGGTGATTCAAAACTTAAAACTAGGCTGGGCACAAAAATTGCAGATATGATATAACTGGAGATTTTTCTCAAAGAAGATTAACATTATTTTCAAAATTACATTTCAAGAAATGAGTACAAAATAGATAAGACGAAAAATAGAAATGCGAGCAAAATAGAAACCGATTGAGAAATTCTACTAAACAAAACTATAATTAAATATTATGAACACAATTTAATTAATCAAGCCACGAATACCGGGTGATCACTACTCCTGCAGCAATGTCTGTCGGCTGCTTCTACACCTCAACTCCAACAATTAAGTTTGTATGAACCATGGTATGATCTCAACCCTTTTGCAGATATTCAACATTATCTGTTTTTTTGCCATAAATCTCCACATAGGTCAACCAATTAAATCGTTAATTCTGTATACTGCAAACAAATAGGGCAAAAGTCAGCGATTAAAGAAAAATGAAGGCTAATCTCAAGGGAGATCGTGTTCCACCAGGTTTTCATCTTCACTCTTTACAAATGTGCCAGAAATTAGAGCTTGGCTATATATTCCAGTTGGCCATTTCAGATTTTTCATTTATTCTTGGCTCTGTTAAAATCTTCCAATCGAAAAAGCTTTAATTCACTTGAGTTCTTCGTGCAAAAACCTGAGAAGTTCCGTGAAGGATGGACTTATAAAATTACTCGAAAGATGGTAAAGGTATTGGGTGTGTTCATTAGTTTTTTCACTTTTCATTAAGAATCAAACTTTAAAAATATAAATCCAACGTTCCGATAGCAGAAATTCATTTTGTAAATGTGTGCTAGTTTAGACGAGAAGAAACCTGTAAATCTGATCTTCAGGGCATTTTTGTTCAAAAATTCCCTACATTTTATGTGGCTGTCTAAGAAGTGGAGTAAGTTCAAATTGAAAGTGCGAGGTCAGGAGTGTATGGAGGGTGAGGGTTTGCCAGTATAACTCGGCGATTTTCCTCTGCATGAAGCTGTACGTGGCCTGGAATTGTCATTGCGAAACAACATGTCGGGCTTATTAACCATACTGTCCCAAGGCACTAAGTCACTTAGTTGCACACAGTATACCTCTGTTGTAAGGGTTTTATTATGTGGTAATAGTTACTAATAAATTATTCCTCAAATATCTCGGCAAAAGGCCCTTACAAGTGGGCAATACTGCTTTTGATGTTAACATTTCATTCTTCTTGCAAACAATCCTTCGGCATTTAACATTTGAGGACCAAAAAGGAAATAAATCCTTCTGATTTATTCCTATTCAGATGTGAAATGCCAGAAAATATTCGGTCTTTCTTGTTCCTGAGGCTATTCATCACAGTCTAACCCAGAGATAGAATTTTTCTCGCTATTTTTGTTCTCTGTTATAGTTAATTTATCTTCATCCTCCAATGTGACTTTCAAAAAAGTCATTGCTTTTAAGCTCCATGATGATTCTGGTCTTTGATTTGTTTCTCTCTATTATGAAAATGGAACCATTACTAACACACTTCAGCTACTATGTTTTTATATACTATATAAATTTCAATTGGCATCTGCCGCTCTATGTCCCAAATCAAACTTCAACTGAAAATGTTATCTGCTTCCATCTTGTACTGTTTATTATAGACTGGCTTTTGAGATCAACTTTCTAAACAATCACTTTCAATAGATGTTTTCCCACGATAGGGCTAACAAGAGTAGTAAGCAATAATCGATCGTATATTTGTAAGGATGAAAGTCAAAATTTGAAAAAATAAAACAACTTATGCAAACGCCCAATCATTCATATATGAATTATCATAAAAAACGTAGGACTGATTTTACAACTTCGGTATTACTTGTAAAGTGTATTTTAAACTAATACATTTTTTTTTTTGGTGTATTTCTTCTCTCACAAAAACAACCCTAATTTTCCTTGTTTAAACTACAGCTAAGCAAGGTTTTCAATTTTATCAAAATTGATCTCAAACCGTATAATCAATGAAAAGATTTTTAAGTTCATACCGTATCTTAAAATGATTCATTTTAAATAAATTAAATAATGAAAGATTAAAAAATCAATCTGAGACCATACTGAAATCATTCTATAAAAGATAAGAAAACGATATGATAATGGTTTCATAAGAAAATTTTAAGTTAATAATTAAGTTAAAATTTCAGCTACTAAACATTTATTCCACTTATCTTTAAAATTATCATAAAATGTTAAGATGCACTGGTCGGATTTTACTTTTGAACTATTGAAAATTACACATTTTTTATTGTCTTATATTTAAAGCAAAGCATTAAGACTAGAGGCTAGACTGCAATGCCTCTAAAATGCAAAAAAATTGTCAAATAATATAAACACTATTACGCTATTTTTTTCTTTCAAGATTTATAATTGTTTATCATAAAAAAGCACAGGACTTATTTTGTTCCTGATGGGCAGGGTTGCTGGTAACACTAGAAAGTAACAATAGACATATTTGTGAGTCATACTTTTAAAAAGATTTAAGTTTTACTGTGAGTAGGAACTATCTTTTTAGGATTAAACACCACACTCATTCCAGCATTCATCATTGCACGCAGTAACTCTCACACAGTAACTAACAACACAACACTGGTAATGGTGGAAATAAAACTGGCATCTGATAGTCAAAAACTGCCAGGCAATTTTCTCTCAAATTGAAAATTTCCGTACACTAGTCTTATCCTTAATTGAATTAAAGATGAAATTCATAACGGAAAAGTGAGACGAGTTAGCACCAAGTCAACTTTTTTCGAATAGGGCCAGTACATTAGCTGTTAGTAGATAAGCATAGGACTGACCATACCAGGAAGAGAAAACAGAGAAGCACCTTTTCATAGATTGAACATTTAGAACAACTCAATAGTCATACATTTACTACATTGTTCAGATAGAAAAATTGTAACACTTTTAAGGTGAATGAAGTGAAAATTGCAAGATGGACAAATGTGCATTTTTTTCATTTTTATTGTGGAAACGAGGAACTGGAGAAGTTCCCCATGAGTACTGCAGCTTTAGCTTCAGGGCCTCTTGAAACCCAATCCCACTGGACCTTCCATTCGATTCTATTTAATTTTCATTGTGACCACTGCTCCCCTTAATTGGCAAAAAACCCGTGAAAATTAAACCACGAACACAAAATCTACTATCCAAGAGTTGCCTTAACCACTCAGCTAGTATGGCTTCCTTCGATCATCTACTGACCACTTAACCATACACTTACCTAAATTCAAAATTAACCAAGCTTATTTGTTATGATTGTATAAGGTAAACATCAAATTGAAAGGGGAAGTATTTAATATCCCTGACATAACAGAAAGTTTAATTGACGTGCATTAGTCCTAGGCATGATAAATGTTATTGTTAGTCATGACAAAAAAAAAATGCTTTCATGGGCGCCAGGTTGAAAGATCAGTTTTTAGGTAGAAAGCAGGTGTTAAATGAAGTTGAAACCAAAGCTGGAAATGTTTATCTTGACTGAGTTTTGCTTGTAAGTTAAAGATTAAAAAGAAAAAGAAAAAACATATTTAATGTGTGATCATGTAAAATATGCCAAAATATGAAAGGAAATTGGTAAAAGTGAGCAGTTTTGAGTTACCTCTTCTTCGTCTTCGTCTGACACTTCGTCGGCATCCTTTTCCTCGACTGCGATGGACGGGCCCGGATTTTGCGGCTTGAAAGCTGTGATCCTCAGACGTTTGTGCTTGTCCAAATTGGTCAAGTTCCTCCTCATAAGCCTACTCTCGGCCATCCACTTTTCCCAGTGGCGCCCGGGCCCTTTGTAAGAGACCCTGCACAGGATTTCCTCCCTCTGCTCGTCGTACTTGGATTCGACGCAAATCGCCTCGCAAACGACGGCCCCGTGGAAGCAGAGGACCTTCTCGTTCGTCCTGAATTTGAAACGGATCTCTTCCATGGCCGAATCTACAACAAAAAAATAGGAGAAATCATTTCCAGCTTGGCTATAGCTGAAGACGGTTTTAGTACAGACTAGGAAACTACCTTATCAACGTCACAAGGGCTTTCGGATAACGCACAGACTAACCCAACCCCAACGGGAATGCGACGAGATCGCGAATGAGGAAAGCAACAAAACGACCGCTAGCAACTCTAACGCAAGCCGTGACAACTAAATATCACCATTCCCAACAACAAGGGATATGATACCGAAACAAAGTATCGAGAGATTAGTATCGATACCCTTAATAAGCCTACTACAAAGTATCGACACTTTCCAAGTAATGCATTGAATGTTTTCTTATTAATTTTGTTTTTTCTCACCCACATTATTAATTTGCTACACTATTTAGTTGAGCTGTTTGAGAAGGAATACAGAAGAATATGAAGGTGTTCTGCCAAGTTAGCAGTATTACCACTTCAGGTTCTTAGATCATTACTTGCCGAATTTTTGTCTACGCAAGTAAAATTATTGCAAAGAGTAGTAAAGTTCCATAATCATACTAAAATTATTCATATTTCTTCACTCACTCAACACCCTCTCCCTTACAAACGTCCACTCTTACCACCCGCACATAACCCCCTACCCTTAACCTTAAACACATCTCCTCGAACCTAACCGTACCTTCTTAACCCTTCTTTATCTCGAACCTTAAACCCTACTCCCTGAAGTTAACCTTATCATACTTAAACCCTCCCCTACCTCGTATCTAACCTTGAGTTTTTACTTCTGTAGTCATAGCAGTACTAGGAGGGGATTGTAAGATCACATACACACTTAACAAACAGCGATCGAGAGGAGAGATGCTGTTTGGAGAGGACAGGTAAGTGAGTGAAAGAGGTAGAGACTAGCCGCGACCGAGGAAGAAGCGGAAGAGTGGATGATAGGTGAATGGCAAGAAAGGTGGGATAGATCTACCAAAGGTCGCCATACCTATCTGCTCTTCCCAGTTATAAAAGACAGACTAAGATTAAAACACTTCCAAACGGATCATTATATGTCCCAGTTATTGATAGGTCATGGAGATTTCGCTGCTAAGCTCCATTCCTTCAATTTAAAGGCGAGCCCTCTATGTGATTGTGGAGAGCCGGAGACGGTGGGCCACGTGGCAGTGTCCTGTCCCCGGTACACTGTAGCACGTGTTCAATGGCTCTTCCAAAACAACGCACAAACAGCCAACATGGAGGTGCTGAGAGAAGCAATAAGCACGCCAGCAGGGTTAAAAACGACCCAACATTATTGGAAGTATGTAATGAAGAGGAAAGGTTGGAAACCTAAATAGACACGAAGAACAAAGAACATACGAGTCATATTCCTCCTCCACTTACAAATCCCAAGCGAGCCGCCTCCGCGAGGCCCATCCCGGACGCAGTTTTTACTGTGACGAAGAGCTCGTTAAGTGGAGTAGAGATGCGACCGTCTGAGAAATAGCATAAAGAAAGAAAAGAGAGAAAAGAATAAAGCATAGCTTCCGTCTATAAACGAAAAAGCTATTAGCAAAACAAGCCATGAAGCCGCAAGGAGCCAAATATGGCTTAGGAGCGGCATTGAAGGCACAGACGGTAGAGACTAGCATCATATGAAAGACCAAGGCAAGCTTAGATTACATGAATTTTCAAAAATTTCTTTTGCCCAGTTAACCCCTAGCCTTCTTTCAGTAATAAAAAATAAAATTTCAGATGAGTCTAAAGTCAACGTTTTTGTTGAGTTAAGTATGACAAATTTACTGCTTAAAAACAAGGATGAAACAATGTAGAAAATGTTAAATTATTAAAAAAACAATAATAAAAACTGATTTAAAAAAATCAGAATTGACTTGGTTTTGTGTATGCAATAATAATAACGCATTGTGTTGACTTTTGTATACAGTTGTATTTTTTAACATCCTCTGTAATCCAAATTTTTCAGTAATATTACTGATTGTGCATTTGATTTGACCCCTTGTGCACGATACCTTAACAGGTGGTTAGTTATAAAATCCTACTAAGATAAATATCTTGAGACAAAAAAAAATAAACAAAAAATAAGGCAAAAACAATTATTTTATTGATATCATATAAATTTGTGCCAATACCTAAAATATGTAAAATATTTTTTTTTTTTTTAAATTTCAAAATGGTTAATTATGCAAGGCCCAGAGACTTGCTATAATTCAGTTTATAAGGTCAGGTATGAGTGACAGGAAGAAAAGTGAGACAAATGTCCAAGCCATGGATAGCCAGTTGTTTTGTTGTGGAGCTGGAGGGTTTCCATTAGCTTGTTCTTCGTCCGCTGGCCCTGCTCCTTCCACAACAGGTTCGTCCTGAGGCCCGTATCTAAGTCTGTATCTTTCAATTTCAATGTAAAATCTGTAAATTTCAATTTATGTGGAACTTAAAATATTGAAAATAGTAAAAAAGTTCACTCACAGTAACACCATCATAGTAACAACCAACAAGAACCGGATCGGAGATGAATAAAAATAGACAAACATAAACAAAACCCCAAAACGGAAGTATATATATATCCATTCAAGAAGATCACGGTTAAAGTGCTCATCTTCCTCTTCATTTTCCCCTACAGCTGCGGGTTGGGGGTGAATTTGAGCAACGCCATCTAAAATTAGAGATTCTGCTTATTCTACTTGTACATTAATGGAAAAACCGTGACATTTTTTTTTTTAACAATATAGGAAAAATGCCAACAATGCCTTTCCCAAGAACATATAAAGTAAGCACACAAATGTTTTTTTACATAAATTTCTTGATGCTTTCCCAAATTTGAAAGAAAAATAAAGCCAAAGTTTTGTATATAGGGTAAGTTCATGTCTTACCATCTTGCTCAACTCCTGCGGGCCTTTCAACAAAACCTTCTCCATCTGTTCCTGAACTAGTATCATCAGAGTCATGTGTGAGTGGAACGGTATACATCAATTCAGTCCTGATAAAAATTTAAAAAGAATTATATGAAGAATTGATCCAAATTACAAAGGAATCTAAAAAACTTACATTCTTAGGTAGCTATTCAAATAATTAATGTATGCTTGATGCACCCATTCAAATTCATCCTCTTGAGACTCTGGATTTCTGTTGCCGGATAAACGATTGATGGGACACGAATACCAAGGTGGATTAGTCAGTATTGATGGGTAATAACATCCTGTGTTTTCAGTAGGCACTAAAGTGACAAAACACTAAGACTGTGTTATAAAATATAGATATATGTATTTTGTAGCTACCAGGACGCGTTGAGGATGCATCACTGCTGGCCTGCAGTGGTGGCGGTTGAGATGGATTTGTAGTGACACTTGTTGTTACAGGAGCAGGAGATTCAATACCCACATGAGGACGAATTGGGTTTACAGGCACCTTAACAGCACAGACTAAGTGAATTGTATTAATTTCCTGTCCATTGTAAGTTTTGATGACATCTGACAGCAAAGTAGTATCAGTAAGTAGTTGCCCGGAATAAATCAATTTCTGATCTTTTGGTAGCTGAAATAATACAAAACAAATAAAACAAAACTTTCAAACAGACTTAATGAAAATTTCCCATCTTACTGGTCGATTTGGGTAGACTTCGAACAAATGCTCTTTGAGCTGTTTTACTGTCCAATTTCTTTGGCAAGTTATTTTTTGGTCACCAATTAATTGGTTGGGTGCTTTCACCAGAATAATAAGATCAGCAGAGGCCATCTGAAAAGATAAAATATCTTCAAATTAATAAAATATACCTCTAGATCATCACAATAAAAAGAGAAAATGTATAATTGTGCTTTCAACCTACAAAAATGTTTTCCAAAGAAATTAGTTCTTTTAGAGAACTATAAAAATCATTTTCTTGTAATTATTGTATTTTTATTAAAATTATAATAATAGAAACTGAGTGAAGAAATAATAGCTTAATCAAAGTAACTTTGTAAAGGCAACATATTGGGAATGTCCTATTCTTAGGCATGCCAGGACAGTTTCTGGGTTCTTCGAAAGTCTCTTAAATTGAAAATGTTCCATTAATAACGGATGTGTCTGACTGTCAGTAATTCTTAACAGCTCAGGCAAACTGAAAGAAGTTCCTCCCTTGCCATGAGAAAGCCATGGTTAAGGTATGCCTATTTTTAGGCATGTTCCATGTTTCCGCCGTTCAGATTCAGTCAATCACCTTATGTGATGTGTGATGATTAATTTGGCTGATTTGCTTGCAAGAGAATTACCACGAATGCGACTATGTCCCAGTATTTGTTCAAAGTTCCCCTTAGTATAGAAGGAATTCCTGGATTAAGGGAAAATTGCTATGGCCAACAGCCGTGCCAAAGATCAGTATGTTAATCAATAACACTATATATTAAATTAGATTTTAAACTATTATAAATTGCACATGAAATGCAATTTAATCTATATAAAACTCCATTGAATTAACAATTATACTTTAACCACTTAAATTATATACTAAATCATTTTAAAACTCGATCCCTTCATAATTGATATAAAACAAATGTAATACTGAAATGCATTACAAAATTAATTAATAATAAATTAACCAAAATCATATAGTACATACAAATAAACTTTCCTTCCTTGAAATCTAGACAAACGACTGTGCTTATCAAGTGAACCATTTCATAAAAAAGTGCCTTTTGAACATTTCTTTTGACCATTTACTATAATTGGCTGATCCGTTATATCCATGAAAACTTCCTTTTAATAGTAATGTTTATCCGGGTTACAGTAAATACAGTGGTACATTGCCATAGAAAAGCACCTTGCCAGACCCAACAAATAGAAACATAAACACACGACAAAAATACAAACTGTCATAGTTTCACAAGAAGTGAACTCAAGACAAGAATGTTTTCTCAGGTTTAATATAACAAAAATAATTTGGAGGTAGCTCGTCAAATATGCAAATTATGTTGAAGTTGATATTAATCAGTGTGAAAGAATAAGATCGATAAATTGAGGATTTGTGTGGGTGTACTGAAAATTTTAAAATGTGTACTATGAATTTGCTCTTATAAATTTTATCTAGTTGCTATGGTATCTGAAAAATCTGTGAATGGTTTCAAAAAAGATTTACTTTTGTTTTAATATAACGAGATTATTTCAATACTTTTGCATATGCATGAATATATATAACTGGTTCGACCATGAATTCAGATTTATACATTTGCCATTCAATCCAATTAATTCAAACATAATTATAACTTTAATACCTATCTAATGTTCCACAAATTATCCACTTCTAAACATTAATAATAGACCAATGAAACATATGTTCTTAAAAACAGTCAAAACATCTGCCATTTTAATTTAAATCATATCCATTCTACACTACATTTTTTAATGTTTTAATGTAATACAGTACAAAATAATTCTGCAAGATGCAGTTGTTTTTCAGGTCCTACCTTAGTAGGCTCTAGGTGCACCAGGGCAACCAAACCGCAGAACAACTTTCTTTTTTTAATTAGTTTTTTTTATAAGTTCAAGAAGTAAAATATAAAAACTGCTCAGAAAAGGCCTAGATGAGCTTCAATTTCCCAGACAACCATCAATCTTTAGACTTGTGATCACTACTACTATTTTAGGAATATTTTAGTCCTAACTCATCCTAGATTTGGCAGTACTGCCATTAGTTTCTGCGATGGTCATTTGATGTGCTTTTTCACATGCCTCTGTCCTAAGCTACATTTGGATAAAGTTCTTATTTTTAATCCATTGTCTCATGGACTGAGTGAACTGCTGACTGGGTGTTAGGACTGAGTCAATCTTCAAGGAAATTTGAGATCGCCAGTAAAACGTTAAACATCTGTAAACAACTTAAGATTGTTTTGCTCTAAAGATGATCTTAAAATAGGTAGAAAGCTTGGCGGTAAAAAATTAATTTGCTTTTTTTCAAAAGACTATACCTTGTTCCAGAGTGTCCACGGATATAGTTTTACTCAGTTAAATTTTTTATTTAGCTATACCTTATATTTTTCTTTAAAAATAACGATTGCAACTATTTACTTAAATAATAATTTAAAAAGCCTGGCCACCGTTTTTCCATCTCAGTATAGACATCTCAGTTTTATACCTTAAACAATTTGGAAAGATCTTTAGTACATAAGAGGAGTGCAGCTTTAGTCTGACTATGAACATGTGCCGTTATAAATGCAAAAAGTATGTCGTTGTATTATTAGGCAGGCAAAACATCCATTTAATAAATAATCTTTGCATTTTCTCAAGCTCCTCATAGCACTCATATCACCACACTTGACAACCATGACAAATATTAGTCCGTGACACTGCATCAAAAATTTTATATGTGCACGGATGTCGATTCCCCTCCCCCCATACCATAACTGACTCTTTGATTGTGATGCATGGTTCATGAAACAAAGCGTTTGCCACGCCTTTTCTACACAGTCCCATTAATATGATTGGCACAATCCAATCTGGCACCCATCTGTGAAGAGAACCACCATTATTCAGGTGTCCAAGCAAGATTGCGAATAGCCTCCTTTCCGCTCAATGCTTCTCCTCTAAAAGAGAACCTATAGGATGTCTAAAGACTAAGCTATTCTCACGAAGCTTTCTGATGACTATTTTACAGCTCATCCTTACAATACAAACCGTTTGGAGTGACGAAGCAATAAAGCAATCGTCTCTAAAGTTCAGTAGCCCTTAAACCACTGTATCATGGATAGTAGAACGCAAACACACAGGATTTGGGCTATGTAATGCTAAGTCCTTTGTTTGCCAAAGCATCTGTCTGCATCTGCTAGATTTAAAACCATGCTTTTATTTAATAATAATTACTACGAGTTCTAAGTAGTTCCTCTTTTTTCTTATTTATGCAATTTGTTAATATATATTTTGTGTTCTAAGATGCTATCAAATTTAATGAAGTCCAACAATTGGTGCAGGTGTAAATAAATAATAAAAAGAGGTTTTGTAGCAAACAAAAGTGAAAACAGGTTTCCAGGACGTGACTAATATTATAAAAAAAACAATATCTAAAGGGTCCAAAGCAATTATGTTATCAACGAACTATTTATTCTAGATAGTCTTGTTAAAAAATGTATAAATAATAAATACAAAGAAGAGATCTTACCCTTTGTAGACAAATGAAATATTGATGCGTAAAAAAATTAAAAAGCTGTAAAAGAATGCAATGAACTGACGTGTATATTCTTGTTAGGTAAATGTCAACAAAAAAATTCACCTTTATTGATGATCAATGCTGATTCTTAATATTTTATTTCACCCCCTCGAGTTATCCACATCTGGAATTGATATTTGGGGGCATTTTAGTGGAGTAGAGATCCACGAGCCATCCCAAATCGGCTGGCAACCTGACCCACTGACCGACGACTTTGTTAATATAGGAAATTGAGCCCAAAACAACTGGGCACAATCTTATCTTGGGCTATCTTGACAAATGTGGATAAAACGTTGGCCAAAATCTACAGGGTGCCGATGGCAGTTCCTAAAGTGACGTCATTTTTGGAGATGAGTTTTCTGATTAAATTCAAACTCGCATACAAAATTATTTTGTCTAATCACAAAGAACATTTGTTTATTTTAGAGATACAAATAGTGCTCAAAGCCATCACATTTTAGAAATAAATTTAGTTTGATAAGCAGTAAAATAATACTAATATAGCAATAATAACAATCACTTAATGCTATATGATCAATACTGGACACACACAATTTAGTGCCCCTTTCTCAGAAGTCCAATTTTTTAATGAGTTCACTTAATTACTTGTAAAGTAGTTCAAGTTTGTGGATTTGCTCTAGCTTGGTTTTGAATGTAGTGCTGTGGAATATTTTCATATCACTCAAGCAGCACCATTCTAAATTTTTGCAAATTTTCAACATCGGCTTTTTACCTTCGTTCACAACACATCTCTTGATACTCGATAGGGTTTAAATTGAAACTACAAGCTGGCCACTTCAAAGCTCGTTCTAAGTAGTCACCAATGATCCTACTTGGTTGGGACCTTGCATTGTCATGCGTAAAAATAAAACTATCATCAATTAGTGACATATAAGGAACAACTTCTTTAACACTCTTCAATGCATGGCATAGCTGTTAGAGAACCCTCGATTAAGATCAAGTTAGAGCGACTTTCCATAGAAATGTCTACTCGAATCAAAACACCACCATCTCCATAGTTTCTTCTCCAGGATGAAAACGTGGAGATGTATCGCTCTCGTTTTTCTCCAAGCCCTCTTTGGGCTGACAGAAACCCTCAAACTAAACCTTGATTCATTCAAAAACAAGATTTTAGTTTAATCTTACTAACACCTATTGATGTGTTATATTGTGAAACTTAACTAAACTGTTTTGTACTTTGTCAAAAGTTCTGGATCAGACACTTGCTCTTAATCCAGCTTCTGAAAGTTTTCGCCTTAAAGTGCATAAGGTGACTAACATTTCTAACTTGAAGTTGTTGCTCAATTTTAACAGTAGTAAAATATCAATTACGGTATACATCCGAAACAATAAAATGATCAACGCTCTAAGATGTGACACGATGGCAATCTTATTTCATGCTTTCTTTAATAACCTTTAGTATCTTAATAGCGATAGAAGACCCTTTGGACAGTTGTTCTGGGAATTAAGTTCCGTGGCCACATATGCTTTTTTCCATGTTCCAACAATGCTATGATTGTATCACTAAAAAAAGCTTAAAAATGGTACAGCTTAAAAATATCAAACCATTGTTATGTTAGAAAGAAACTACAGAAAAACCATCAAAAAGATTGACCATTGAAAAATTTATGGGCAAGTTGGAAGATTTTATCTGTGTCTTATTTACCAGTAATCCATAAAAAAGAAACCAAGAATTGATGGAGATTATCTAAGAGATAATTCAAAATATTAAGGGTAGCTACTTTTTCCTCTCAGTGTATGTACTTTATGTAAAGACTGATTTAGACCTTTTGGTTTTCAAGTTGAAACTCCATTTTAAGTATATGCTGAGAAAGATTACACAGACCTCCAGCCACTTGCCAAATAAAAATTGCAACTTCAGTCCTTCATTAGATGATTTATCTCTCTGGAAAAACCGGTCATGATGGAAGAATGGAAGCGGGTTTAAGTTTTGATCCCCTCGTATGCACGAGAAAAGGTATGAGCAAGCATCGCAGCCATATGTATCCTGAGCGGTCCTTTATGGGGTGCTTCGTATAGGACCAGACAATCTATCACTCGGTGTTGTGCAGTCCATCCGGCTATACGCCACCTCAGCATGGGTACACAGAATGGCTGAGCAATTCTTGAGTGTGCCCAGCGCACAGCCCTAAGTGCTGTCACACAGGCCTACCGGATGGTTGCGCAGCAAGTGATTGCTGGCAGACCACCTTGGTCTGAAGGCCAAACCCCTTGTGTGCGGAATGGGAGATGGCTGGTGAGTGCTCACCATGTATTCCCATTACAACAGAATCATCGACGCATCGATGAATGGATAATAAAGGATGGCCAACATGAGAGCACAAAGGAAAAGGAGGAAAGAAAAAGGAATGCATGTTTTTTCTTCCCCCTCCTCATCCTACACCTACCCTTTGCCAAATCTTTTCCACCCAGCCTGAATATTTCCACAAGGCCCATCCTGGCTGCAGTAATTGTGTCAAATAGCTTGGCAGGTGGAGTTGAGATGCAACCATCAATACTAAATGATTCATTTATTATTATTGTTGGTATTAATTATTTTCTTTGTTTAATTTTTAATTTACTTTTTCTCAGCCCATTCCCTTCAATTCCAAACCACTTCTGTCTATAAAAAAAAGTTGCACAAGAAAATAATAAATCCAAAGAAACTGTAAAGAACTGGCAATGGCTTATGCATAGTATGATAAATAAAAGAAGGCCAAGATCTAGCCATGTTAGCCAAGTCATCTACTCTGCCATACCTTTACCAACCTAAGTTCTTGGAGGTTAGATCGAGGTATGCTTGTTTTTGGTTCATCTTTACAGACAGTTTAGGACTTACGAAGGTGTGGCATGTGGAGTGTACTGCGAGGGTGCGTCCACTGTTCCGACCACACTGTAGAGTTAACACAGAAGAACTGTATGCAATTTGGCACATGCTTGGAGTGATTACAATGGTGACTCTGCCTAGCTAGCTTGCAACAACTCAGTGCAGTTACTGCTGTCCAACAAATACAACCAAATTGGTATTGTAAATTGTATATTTAGTTTTAGGATTGTTGTATTTGTCAAAAATTCTAAAGCTTTACTTCTTTATCAAATAATTTATTGAATAATTACAAAATCAGTTAATCTTAACATCAGTTTTTATTTTCATTATAAAACATAACAAAAAGAACATAAACTAAAGTTTATTGCTATCATTTTAAAAAATTTAATATTGATGCCATCTGCAAAATTGATTAAATTTAAACAGTTGGCACTCTTAGCATGGATATAAATCTCCCAAATCGATTACTTCTTTTTCTCCTAGGTCTTGTTCTCATAATAAAATATCTATATAATATAAAAAGAGTAATTAAAATTAACATAAAAAAGGCTAGAAGAGGTAGAGTGTCAATGTTGTCATTATCGACATATTCTGCTGTTGGTAGCCAGGCAGTGTTGTCATTGGAAAAAAATGGAAGCTCTGCATCCAGTTTAATTGATAACAGTTTCTGGGATTTGTAGAGATTGCTAAAAATGACAACCAATTAATTTTATTTTTACATTTTTTCAAATAACCTATCTTGAATTAACTCACGTAGGAGCAGATTTATTAAGAGGGTAAGCATGAGCCCATGTTAAATGTGGACATGTTGGAAGTTCTCTTATCATAAGTTTTCCAGTGTCTTCTAAATGATTCACTAAAACTTTTGAATACCTGAAAAATAAAAACATTTACAACACCATTCTTACTACCAAACTGGTAAAAATTTATTTGAGGTCAGTGATAAACGCTGTGGTTGCAGGCGACAGGGATGCTGATTTACTGTCCAGTCAAAAACTGTGTGCATCCACGTTTGCAGATTAAGGAGGGCTCATAACTGTTTAGGGGGCTAGTATGTGGAGAAGGGCCTTTGCCGAAAGGAAGACCGTCGGTTTGGGTGTGTACATTGGTCATTTAAAGTGGGGAGGAGGCAGAGAGGAGACCCTGTTAAAAATATTCAGTGTTGCTGTGCTAGAGGTTGCTTTATGGTTGTATCGTCTATTCCTCAGCCCAGAAAACGCATCTCTTGTGGTTCAACAAGCTCTATATCACGAACTTCAACACTGCCTGAATTAGGAAAGAGCAGTTGACTCTAAGTTATTCCGTAGGTTTCTTGGCCAAGATGGGCAACTTCATAATGGCATATCCTGAAGCACAAGTTACCATGTAAACCAGTGACTTAGTACTTTGACGAAGCCCTTGGGTGGGCAGATTTAAACTCTGGGTATGATACTTGGATTCACAGGTTCTAGACCAGTCTGTAAATAGTGTAGCATATGCTGTGTATAATGGAAGTTCATGGTTTCTCCTGAAGCACTGCAGCACGTACATGATGAAACTGTATGTGATCAGACACATGCTCAATGTGAAGGATTTCCAATCCAGGATATATTTTTGGTGGACCCTCTTGTTTTGTTCTTGTTAGAGAAATATGCTGAGTTGGGGCGACTCAGATAAGTGATGATTGGTGGCAACCAACGTGTAGAAGTGGCTCTCCCTCTAAAAAGAACTATGATCCAGCCTAGTGACACTGTGCATGCAGAGAAGAATGTTGAAAGCCTATGTTGGCAGTGTCAGTGGGTCACCAAGTTCTTGCAAGACAAGAGCCCTATGACTGAATGATGGGCATCAGATTGTCTGAAATGAAAAGTAAAGATCGTGCAAACCTGACTGACCCACAGATGCTTGCTTATGGGTCAAAACTAGCACAAGTGTCTCCGTTGTAGAGAAAGGTTGCTTGGTCCTGACCCCTTACAGGAAGTGTGTATACTTTACCCCTGACATACAGGTGGTCAATCACTGGGTCCCCTATTCCATTTCGTTAGGGAAATGAGTGTTTCCTCACATATAAAAATATATATACAGTGTGTATGTGTACGCATTTTTATTTGCATACTGTTTATCTGCGCATTTAGTCTGTAAATAATTATTGTGTGTGTGATTAATGAGAAAGCCTATGGTGTAATATTGAGTAATCATAGGTCATAACAATGCATGAGGGGGTGCTGAAATGACTTCTTAAAAAAAAAAAAAAAAAAAAAAAAAAGATTTTCGGGATTTATTTTATGCTCACCTGTATAAATGATTGCCTTCCATTCTCTGAGGCAAAGTATGAATATCATGTTGCAAAGAATACTGATTCTGTATGAAAGCCGAGGGTATGTGGGCCGTGGCGGTGTAATCCAATATCGCATCAAGTAACCAGAAGCAGTCTGAAATATGAGTTATAATTTTATGGAAGGGTAATTATTGAAAGTTAAAAACGAATCTAAAATCTACATCTACATACCTCTTTGTAAATGGCTGTTATCAATACAATTTGAATCACCATATACCACAATCCTTCCACTGCTTTTACTATCTTGAGTTTGAAGTAATCCTAAAATTGGAACTTCTTCTTTTCTTGTCCTACCACCCAAAATTTCATTTCCTGTCGAAAGAAAAAACTACAGTATTGTACATATGTTTGGTAAAAATTAAAAATCTCAAAGAGGTTAAAATATAGATAAGAGAACTATGGATAGTTTAAATTTTGTTCTCATGTACCTTGATCTGTGAGCTTTGCAGAGAGAACTGTCCCTTTACTTGGAAATCTGGCAATGTGGGACCCTGACGAATAAGACACGGTCTGTTTCCCAATAGTATAATCTCCATCATAAACTATATCACCTAAAACTATCCCCCAAGATGACAACAAATCATTTAAAGCTGGAACATTGGCACCTCCTGTATCTGGCATCCACCACTGTCTAAAAACAAAAATGTAACGTTTAAATAATAAAAAAAATAATTAATCAGAAATCGTGAGATGTGGTCTGGTGTGATATAGGTTTGAGAAAAATATTTTATTTATCGTGCCAACTTCTGGGCTCAAAGTGTTTGTTCTTGTGTGGTGCATTCTTAAGACTCTCAACACGACACACAATAATGGTACAATTACACAGAAGACAAACACTTGGAGCCCTGAAGATGATCTCAATAATGTTTTTTTGGCTTTGCCTTATGGTATTACACAATAAAGAAAATGTTTTTCTGGTCGGTCACTAATCGCCACATAAGAATAAAAAAAAAGTGTTAGATTTGATAAGCCAATTACCTTGTATTTTCATCAAAAAACTTAACTTTCTTCATCACAGTCACATTATACCAGTCAGCAAAAACAATTAGTGAAAGGCCAGCATCAACGTCTTTCTTCAATTTGGCAATTTCTTCTGGGAAAAATTCTTCTTCTAAGTCAACCATCAATAAAGTACCATACTGCGATGCATCGAAGCATGTGAATGGTACTCCTAACACTTCAATATAATATCCCGAAGCCCTCAAATGCTGATACATATCCTAATAAAAGTAACAAGTTTAAAATCTGAGCAGTCGATAATTTTATTTGACTGTTTACTTTGAAATTTGTATGGATATGATCAGCGTTCCAGTCCAACGGATCAGCTTTCATACGAAGGTTGTCTCTGGGAAAATAACCTGGGGGGTATCTCAAATTATGAAATTGATCCCACAATAGCCTCTTTCTAATAATGAAAAAAAAATTATAATTTACAAACACAAATATTGTGAAAAAGTACAAAAATTTAGTAAATCTACTAAATTAATTTAAAATAAATAAAAGCTTACTGTTTAGGAGGTGTAGGAATGATATTTGCTCTAATAGGTAACTTTATTTGTGACCTTTTGGGATACAAATCACCATCATCAGAAGGAGATTCAATTATGAGCTCAATATGACCTTGAGCTGTTCCAGTGTAATCAATTCCAATGCTTGCAACACTTAACGACACTCCCATCCAACCCGACCACGGCCAAAGTATGCTGCTGTATGTAATAGACACCTGTAAAAACATAATGATAAATCAGCCTTCGAACTAAAGGTTAACTATTACTCTTTGTAGAAGCAAACTAAAGTAAAATCAAAAGTGCCAGTAATTTTTAGGAAGCAGTACAAAGCTATTTCGGGAGAAGGGAAGAGAGGGGGCACAGAAATGCAAAGTGTAAATTTGTGGGTAATTTTGTTGAAAGATATGTCGAAATTAAAAATTCTGTTTCCAAACTTTTCGTATTTGATTTTGGGTCTGTTTTTTTAAATACATTCTCTCCTATTTACATACCATTCATTCAATTAAGGTGATAGAGTGCTCAATAATCCTCCATCACTCTTTACACATATTATACAATGTCCTAATTGAGGGTCGATGGGGTACTTGATATTCTGCCATCATCTCTTTCCCATCACACATTCACACTAATAAATACATTCAACCCCTCAACATAACCTTTACACATTAGATTATATAGAAGCCGGCCTCTTTACAACCTGTGCACCACAATCAATATTGGTCTATAGTGCATCTCCATATATGTATGTATGTATGTATATATATATATATATGTGTGTGTGTGTATATATATATATATATATATATATATATTTATAGAACTTTTCGTTAAGCTTGAGGCTTTTACCAGACTCCAAATCTTTTTCAAAGGCCCCCCTTCAGGACCTGGCTTTTTCTAATGCAGGATCCTGTCTTCGCACCAACAGAGGATGTGTTCTGCTGTTTCTTCTTCTTGATCAGCCACTCCGAGTCTATTCATATGCCTCCTGGGTCTGCAGTGCCCAGTTAGCAGGTCCAACTAGATTTAATGGTTCTGCTGTTAGTTTCTGTGTTGGTCCTAGGCTATATTCCCATTGAGCGGAGGACTTAGGAATAGAAGTCCGCATTAAACTTCCTCAGCCAATTTATTGGCCTCTTCGTTGTCCCTCTGCCCTATGTGCTCTAGCATCCAGACAAGGGTAATTTTGTTATTTTCTCTAATGTCTGACAGGGCTCTAATGCATTCCCAAATGACTCGACTTTACTGTAGATGCGCCAATTGCCTTAAGTGATGCCTGGCAAGTAGATGGCTATTCTTCCATTGACAATCCCCAGCCTTTTTATCTCCCTGGCACAGTGTTCAATAGCCACAGTTTCTGCTTGAAAAACGATGGCAAATTGTCCAAGGCTTATACAAATTCTAGTCCTTGGTTTATTTCCATAAATGCCAGCTCCTGACCAGTATTCAGTTTTGGAGCCATCTGTAAACTAGATATGTTTGGTATTAACTGGGATCCCTTTCTCCCAGCCCACTCCAAATGATTAGAAATTGTTTCTCAAAACTGAATTGAGGGGCCATGGCATCAGTAGGCATCCCCACAGGTCTGTCTAGCTGATGCACCCTTCAAAGCTTTAGTACTTCTTTTGTCAGTCGGCTATTGAGCCTGTCCCTGGCATTAGCCTGTGAATTATGGCTGTGGCCTCTCTCTGGATAAAAATGGATAGTGGTGGTTCACTCAGGACTTCCAGGGCAGCCGTGGGGATTATTCTCATTGCCCCAGTTATGTTCAGACACACCAGTCTCTGAAGAGTACTGAGGATCTGATCTGGCCTAAGCTGTAATGTCTGTGTCCTACAAGCCTCAGGCTATCATGGGTCTAACAACTGCTGTGTATAGCCTTAGGGACATCTTTGGATTCAGTCCCCAGTTTTTCCCACAAAGGCATTTGTATCTTCCAATGGTAAACTTTGTTTTTTGTATGATTTTGTTTAATTATTGATTCCATGAAAGTCTGATTGAAAATAACTCCCAGATGTTTTATATATCCATATATTCGCCTCTTTAGAGAAAGTAATTTCAATTGCATCTAGCATAAGGGGCTTAAGCTCTCCTAGTGCCTTTTTCTTGGTAAAGGAAGCATGATAGTTTTGATGGGGTTTATAGAAAACCCTACCTTTTTACACTATTTATTTCATCGAGTGAGAAATGTGCCCTTTCTGTGATCACTTCAGCAAAGCATCCATTCACGCAAGTGTCAGATTATCTGAATATCATAGGTAATTAAAGTTTTCGTAAGGTAGCCTTTTCAGGACATCAAAAACGAATAGTGACCATAGTAATGGTGACAGAACAATACCCTGAGGCAGCCTCTGGTTGATTCACCCTTATTGTAGTGTCGCCCAGGGTAGATAAAATTATTCTCTTCCTTAGATTTTCTTACACCCATTGAAATATGAATTTTGACATCCTTTTTTACTTAGCTTATAGGCTCATGTCTTTGTTAAATGCCCCTTCCACATCCATGATCAATACCAAGGCTATTTCCTTGTCATTTAATGCTTTAGATAATAGCCTGTTTAAGCCTTCCAGGACAGGGGGGCGTCGGTGGCCGCAAGGATTCGTCTTTGACACGGCGCTCATCACTGTAAGCTAAAGGCTAAAGGTCCCGGGTTCGAATCCAGCGACCCTGCATTCGAACCCGACATACTTACAAATGGGCGTTTTTTCAAAAACACCGGCACCCTGAGGGTTTATATGACCTCTGCTGTTGCGAACCCTCGTAAAAAAAAAAGAAAAAAAAAAGCCTTCCAGGGCTGTCATATGCATATTGCCTAGTACTGAATAGGTTAGTTTTCAGTGCTGTGCTCCTAATGTGGTTATCCATCAGTATCTCTTGTGTTTTCAGCATAAACAATGAGAGGCTGATAGGTCTATATGAACCTGTGGCCTTATTCACTTCATCATCCTCTATGCAGTGGGTATGTTCAACAAAAGCACTATAAGAGGGTCGATCGAAAACCATATATAATGTATGTATACTGTGGAGTCCAACGTATTACTCATTTTCTAAATAAATTTTCTTCTTAATGACCTTCCACCTGTTGTCTCTCCTTTCAGCACATCCATCCCTTCTCCACTGAGCTGTAGCTACCATAGGTTGCAGCTGCAGTCAGATAGGTGTAACAAAATTATATTTGGGGGAAGAGGTTTTAGAGGCTGACTATAAACAGGTCTTTGATCGAAATTCTCCAACCTTTTATAAACAATTAAAATAGGGATAGACTAAAAACAGATGAGATTAGCTCGGAAGTGGTCTGACCAAGAGGAAAAATATTAATCTCATCGTTGCCAATCTTGTTTAGTCTGCCTATCAACACTCATTTTGTCTGTCTGGTGCTTTGTTTTGCCCTTTTTATCATTGTGAATCACAGAAGATGGGGCAGACTAAAAATTATCGTTGACTACCAAATTACAGGATCATCACTTCACAGATGACATGGATAAATATGAAAACTACTAGAAGATAAAGAAGGAAATATTACATAGTTATGCGTTGTATAAATGAGGAGTGATACAATATTTATAATTATATGATTAATTATACAACTCTCTGTACAAGTGGAGTATCAAACCTATATTTATGTAATTACTAGAGCAATTGGTTAAAATAAATGAAAATGTACTAACCTCCAGATAGTGACCATTTTGAGGAATATAAGGGTACCACTTGGGTTTTTCTACTATCCGACCTGACACACCGAGACCATTTAATATTGTGACATTTACAATCGTTGGCATAGCTCCATAATACAAAGGTTGAGTGCAATAAGGCCACATGTATTGGCATTCTCCTAGATCTATATAGCTAGTGTAGAGATATAAAGCCAAACATTATATTATGTTAATTTTTCAATGGTAAAATTAAAACAAACCTTGGGCTGAGACTTGCTTGTGGGGTATAGCTGTTCAAAATGTGGTAAGCTTTGAGCAAATCAAGTTTCCCATGTCCTTGTTCAAACATGTTAATACCTGGTAGTCTCCTGGCAGATGCCATCAATGCTTGTTTCATACTTGCAGGATTGATTGCATTTCCTCGATGGAAAACCCCACTATAAAAAAAAGTATGGATTTTCTTTTGACCAAAATTTTCTAATTTACAATTTATGCTAGAGAACTTAGGCTACCTTGCTAATAAAGCTACCGCACCGGCTACAACAGGAGAAGCAACACTTGTCCCTGACAGAGTCCGGCAACCTCCTTTTATGCTTGAACCACGAACTGATGATCCATAGGTAACAATATCAGGTTTTAGGCGGCCATATCTAAATACAAAAAAAATTAGCAAATGTGCAAAAATCAGGATAAGGATTCCAAATGAACACAGATTTATTGGTAAAATATCATAAAAAGGTAAAAGTGCAAAAGTCAGTAAAACACCCAGCTACACATTACTCAAAATTTTAATGACTTAATTAAAACAGTAATAAATTGTGGGAATTGATTAAATTGTTGCCAAAGAAAAATTAATAATTCAGATACCCATGAGGCAGTTCCCAAGTAGTCATCCCACGTGAGGAAAATTTGGCTATTTGGTCATCAAAGTTGATACCACCAACTCCAATAACATCCATTTGATCAGCAGGGTTGTTCAAAGTGCTAAAAAGAAAGAAAAACTCATATATCTTTTATATATATAATTTAAAACCAGATAATCCGTGAAAATACTTAGTATGTATTTTTCACTATTTTGATTATTTAAAGGGCAGAAAGTGGGGAGCATATAACTCTGGTCACTGTGTATTCAGAAATAATAAGCACAAACAAATGTACGATGTAGTTTGGAAAATTCTACCATCATAAGAAGTTCATTGAAGATTGGTACTGCTGTTCAGTTATATATAACTGAAATTTCAAAATTTGGGTTAAAAAACCCATCATATAGTGAAAAATCATCCATTCTATTCTTTACAGACTACATGAGAATTTGTACTATGCAGACTCAACTGAATAATTAATTAACAAAAAAGACTTTACTTCTATATTTTAGATGTATCAATCATATAGGCTCTAAAATGTTTCCTGAGCCTGAATTAGAAGGAAGTGTTTAAATTGGAAAGGAAGTCAAGCTTGCCTCCTCAGGAAGTTACCCACAGAGTACTCACTTTTATGAATGTTCCAGAAAATGTACCTCTAACAATGGATTTCGCATTACCAAGGAGTGAGCATGGATTAGGTAGGGTTAGGTTGAGACATGTTAGGTTATGTTAGAAATTATTAGGCTAGGCAGAGTCCTATATCCAAGATAAGAGTTAGGGTTTTAGAGTTTTAGTTAAGTCCATTAGGGTACTCAAGTAAGAGATATTAGGAATGGTTAGGCTAGGCAGGGTCTTATATCTAAGGTAGTTATGTTACATTAGGTAAGGTTCCACATCCAAGATAAGAGTTAGGGTTTTAGTTAAGTCCATTAGGGTCTTACGCCCAAGTAAGAGATATTAAGAATGGTTAGGCTAGGCAGGGTCCCTCATCCATGATAGAGTTTAGTTTATGTTGAAATGATTTGAGTAGGTAGGGCCCTATATCCAGGGTAGTTAGGTTAGGGCTCCGCACAGAGGAGTTAGGTTATGTTAAGAATGGTTAGGTTAGGTAGAGTAGGGTAAGAGATGTGTTAGTTAAAGTTAGGTTTGTCAGGGTTAGGATAAGAAAATAGGATTAGGGTTAGGGATGTCTTAGGTTACGTCCATATTTGTTTAGAACTTGTGATTAATGGAATATATTCCTTAATGTCCGTTCCGTGTTTTCTTTCAAATTGGCCTTATCTCTGATTTATAATACAAAAATATAATAATGAAGTCTGACATTAAATATACAATTGCCTAATTTGTTATTCATAATAATATCAAATTACAATAAAACAAAACAAAAATATTTCTTGAATTTAATTTATTGGTAAAAATCTTGACATTAAACAAAGAACATAAACATAGACATGCCCTTGCAATATCTTGTTATGGTTTAGCATTCAGCAGGTCTGCAGGCAAACTGTGCCAAGAATTCAATAAGCGTACGTGTGGGGCGACCAGACATTCCTTTTCTCAAGTACGTAGTTTCTCCAGTCTCCATCATTACACCATAAGTATCAAGATGTATCCAACGGTTGTAGCAGATAAAATGAGACAAGAAAGCAGCTGTTGTGCAAGTAAACCCTGAATGCCCTTCGGGAACATTAGTCAGGTCACAGCTTACGTGTTGAGGCACAATCTGTGCATTGTAGATATCCCAGAGAGGGAAGCGCCATAGTCTATCACCAGTATGGATACTAGCAGCCTTGATTGATGCCCACAAGTTATCACAATTTGTAAAAACTCCTGAAGCGGAAGATCCCATGACATACTCCATCTGAGGCGTCATTGTTCCCACGTCCAAAATGAACTTAGGACTGTACTTCTGAGCATAGCACAATGCATCTGCTAATATCAATTGTCCTTCAGAGTCTGTATTTCCGATCAAGATACTTTTTCCGTTCATGGCTTTAACTATATCTCCAGGTTTTGTTGCACTAGCTCCGGGCATGTTTTCACACAAAGGAATAAGTCCTCGTACGTTTACTGGTAGTTTTAATGATGCCAATGCTCTAACTGTAGATACGACACAAGCTGCACCAGCCATATCTCCTCTCATATGCCTCATCTGCTCACACGTCTTCAAACATAATCCGCCCGCATCAAAGGTAATTCCCTTTCCAATCAAAATGATCGGAGGTTGGCAAGGATCACATCCATTATAACTTATTTCCAAAAACACAGGAGGTTCAAAAGATCCTCTTGATACAGCGATGAAAGCATTCATGTTATTTTCTTTAGCCCATTCTTGCACTCTCACTTCAACGTTTACTCCCGTTTTGCAAAGAGCTTCGACTGCACTCAAAGCAAAGGCTGTCGGTGTCATTAAATTGCTAGGAGTTTCCATCAGTTGTCTTGAAAGATTCTGAGCGGATGCCTTTTCCAGGCCTATTTGCCAGCCGGTCCAGTCGCAATCATCATATAGACCAAGGTAAGGGACTCGCTTCTTCTTGCTTTTATTCTTCAAATCTTGATATACCCATAAGGCGAGGGCAGCACCTTCTGCTGATGATTCAGTATGACCGAAACTTTCAATATACAATTTACTGATGTTGAGGTCTTGAACTGCACGACAACCAGCACCGACTCCAAGCCTGATTGCTTCTTTCGCTTCGTCTCTTTGTTCTGTTTTGTTGTAACCGTAGCATTCATTGCCTAAGCCAACCATAGCCACTATAGGGAATGTCGGTTCGATGTTGAAGAATAATCTAGCTTCACCCAATTTCAAGAAAGGACCCGATGCTTTTAACTGCTCCAAAAGCTTTCCACATGTAAACTGGTTATATTTCAATGCAGTTCTCGTTAAAGTTACATGAGTAAGATCAGGATCATCACAGGGCGTATAAATTCCCAATACTAAAGCTTTACCATCTTTCGATTCTCCAGTGCAAGAAAACCCGGGCTCTACTATAGGACTCCATGCATTGCTCAACTGTCCAGGCTTGCATAAAGACCCGGCATTCCTTTTGAACCTCAGTGTTGATAATCCAGTCGTTAGATGTAGTTTTCTAAATAATTTATCCATTGTTAAATGTAGAGGTCACTTACAACTTCAACTAAAATTTCGAAAATTTAAAAAAATTTAGAAGCAACAAATCATGTGGTTGTGCCTGAATGCAGTGTTGTTATGAGACAATTGTTTTATTAATTTTGTAAATTAGATAAAACAAAAGACAGTTTGAAATTTTTGTTTGTAATTCAATTGTTTTAAAATAAAAACTGCTTCAATCGCTAAAATAACTTGTATACAGCTAGATTAAAAATATATGAGTTGAAAATATCAATAGCAATATTTCCTCGAGAGTAAATTAAAAAGTTTTCTTATTGACAATAAAGTCGATTTTTGGTTCACTGAACTAAAAAAATTTAAACCTTGACCATTGATTGTTGAAAATAATTACAAAACACTAGTTAAACCTGAAATTTTTTCTTTTAAATCATTCCCTTTAAGTTTAGTTATATATACAAAAAATTTAAAACCAAAACATACGATATTTTAATAAGTGATTTCACATATGTTCTTTAACACTAATTAATTAGAGTATTTTGTTGAAAACAGTGAGGCAATAAACTTGCCATTATGAACCTATTATTGCCATTTTTGTCTGATACATTTTCACGTTTTGCTTTGTCATCTTGAGTGGTGATTGTGTGAAATTAATTCTACTATAAGATAGCTGTAAATGCGTTTGTGTTTAACCCAAACCAACATAGACATTAACCATGATTTTACAGTTGCATGTTTTGATCAGATGATTTTTTAAAAAACATACACACAGCCGGCATCATTCAAAGGGTTGATTTGTCTATGGTAATCCTTTTTATTATTATAGTCGAAAATGAGTAAGGGACTCATCCTTTATTGGTGAGACCATCGTAGATCCTAAAACTCCTGAGGATTACTTGTGAAAAACTGATCCAGATCCTTTTATGCCAGCATCCTGGTCAATGCTTTTTCCCATTCAGAGAGTTCTGCAATGATTAGAATAAGTGGTAGTCAAAGTCCAGTAAATACGGAAAATGCGGCCAAACATCCCAAGTCTTAATAAATCACTCCGGGTCATTAATGATGTGTGGGGGTCAAATTGTCGTGCTGAAAGCCGGTATGTGTTAATCACACTGGCCAATCACAATAGATTAAATCTATCATTCTGTTAAGGCACCATCTGCACCACAAGCTGCATATTTTTTATGAGCCTCCGCATCTTATTTGCTTTCGTTTGAATATGCCAGTAAGTTATGTTTTTTCCTTCTATAATGAAAAATGTGTTGCACACAAGTGACTGAAGTATTACAAACAAAAACTGGGCTGGATAAACAATGGCTTTGCGTGACTATTTCCCCATAATTAAGTTTTATTACCAAAAAGTGAATATGAATTAAATGAGATTAGATTAGGAATGGTTAAGGTCCTATATCCAAGGTAGAATTAGGTTAGGGTTAGGATATGTTAAGACTGATTAAGGTAAATAGGAACCCACTTCCGAATTAAGAGTTAATGTTTATGTTTACATAGAGTACTTCATCCATCATAGCGTTCGGTTATGTTAGGAATGGTTGGGATAGATATGATCTTACATCCAACTAGTTAGGTTATGTTTGTAATAATTAGGAGGTTAGGTAGGGTACATTCAAGGTAGAATTAGGTTAGGTTATGTTAGGAATGGTTAAATTAGGTAGAGTCATACTTCCAAGAGTGCGGTTAAGTAAGGTCTGGTTACATATCAATGATTCAATTGTTTTCCCATGAATAATATGCAGAGAGATAATATGCAAGATTCCCTTTTCATAGTGTAAAAATTTTATAAAGAGAACAAAACTCACCCATAGAGAGGCCCATCGTTTCCAATCGCAGATACCATAATAACACGATTTGCAGTCAACTCCCATACTTTATCAACGAATGGATGGTCCATAAAATCTGGACCGCCGATGCTTAAATTTAACACATTTATTTTCTTCAATATAGCATAGTTAAAAGCGTCTAGAAACCAAGAAGTGTAAGACACCTTAAATAAAAAAATAAAAATATTTTAAAGAAGTCGAAAAATTGAAAAATATAATTAGACGAGAAAAAATAATTTACCTGGCTATTTGTAAATACCCTAAATATATGTAACTGAGCATCAGGAGCTAATCCTAAACATTCTTTACTACTAGCTATTACACCTGCAACAAATGTACCATGCCCCAGTCCATCTTCTAAACTTTTTTCATGGGTCCAATCTGAACGTTCAACCACTCTCTTGAAATGAGGGTGGCCTTTGGACAAACCAGTATCAAATACGGCCACTTTAACACCAGAACCTAGAACCGCCAAGACAAAGTTTCAATTAATACCTTTAATTAAATATATATTTATAAAAAACCAAAGAAATTAATCCTGCCTGTAATGCCCATGCCCCATAATGTATCTGCTTGAAGTATGGATGTTATTTGTTTATGTGTCGCTCTCATAAGTACCCTTCCTTTTCTCTTATTAGATGTTTCCCAAAACTGCAATAGTTTAAAAAGATATTACATTAGTACTATTTCTATTTACACTTAAAGTTAAATTGATTAGCTTACTTTTTTGACAGGCCGTGCATTATGATTTTCAGTTGAATTTATATACTGTAGGTTTCTAACGACCAATCTTTGTGGAGTCACTCTTTTGACTGAGGGATGTTCTCGTAAACTTGATAGGCCACTACCAGAAATTCCCTCCTCAACCTAAATAAAAAATTTGACACTAACAAAATGAAACATTGGCATTCTTTATGAACTTAAATGGCAAACCATCCAAATGGCTCAGGTGAATTATGGAATCCGGTTTGTATCCTATTGGGATATTTTTATTTTGTGGGATCTCAAAGTTAATGTATACTTGAACTCTGTTAACACAGTATGACAAACTTCGAATTTAATAAAAATGATAAAGGTGGGATGAGTATGTAGATTCAATTTTTGTAAATGAGGTTCCACTGAAAAATCCGCCCAAGCCACATATACAGCAGAAATTAACGGAATGACTACAACTGTTTGGATAATCAGTTGATAATGTGACTCAGTTGATCATGTATGGCACAATGAAACCACTTTTCATTTTGTGTTTGATGAAGGCAATGTCAATTCAACAGTCTGTATTGGGAACTTCAACACTATCCTGTCCATTTCTTCTAATACTAAGGGATGACTATTGCTTGATTTGATGAGGATTTTTAAAACTCCACAGACAGGGCCTGTCCTTAACTTCCAAATAAATTGGTCCACGTCTATCCTAGATCACCTTCACTTGCATTTGCCTGTTAGATTGGTTGCCTCTTTCATTCTACTCTTATCCGTTGTCAGTGTAGCATACCCATTTAACTTTGCACTGTTTTGATCTGTTTAGATTGAACCCAGTAGGACATTCCACTGACAGTTGATGTACACCAACGGAGCTCAATGTTAATTTCCTTTATGGATTTTCCGTTCAGTCTATTGCTGGTTGAGTGTTTTGAATGTAAGCTTGTGCAGCAGACATTTCTGCTGTGCAAACTTTCATCGCATTCTGTCTAGTGTGGCGTCAGCCTAAGTCTCTGAATTAGTAAACAAACTAATAACTGACCTAATCAGTACAGGAAACTGAGTTGTGTTCCAATGCGCCTTGGCCAATGTAATCTGCTTGTTCAAGTGAGATGAACTAGCAAAGGTTGGGCAGATCCAATCAGATCAACAACCTCTTAAAAAGATTAATTAAAGGCCAGCCAAAGGAAAATGGTGGCTTGCTTCAGAATGCCCAAGCATACAGCTACCTTAAAAAAGCATTAAGGATTGGTGTCACGGATAGCACTAAAGGTTGAATGTTAAAAAGGAGTCGCCCTCTTTACAACCTATTCACGATGCTCAGTAGTGGACTATTTCATGATCATATTATTATCCAGAGCTACTCATTAAGACTTTTACCAGATCCTTAGCTTGGTTAACATATGTCTTGTGTATTCAGGCCTGGGCTTTCCCTCTCCAAGAGTAGGAATATCAGCTTGTAAACACTTTTGCACTATTATGTCCTGCTGTTTCTTCTTGCCCCTGTTGATCCGAGACTATATGCCTCCTGAGTCTGCAATGTCCATTCAGCAGTTCAATTATCATTCTAAGACTAGCGCGTTTTATATATTTAGTAGTTCTGTCATAAGTTTCTACGATGGTCTTTTGATTAACTTTTTCCCATTGGCCAGGCAACTAATCGTTAATACATCGCCTGATGGATCTGGCACTGGGGCTCACAGCCAATAGGTGTCATCATTGAACTTTTGAGAGCACAGCCCTATATGCCAGCTGTATCGCCAAGAGAAAATGGCGCTGATCATTTAAGACAGTCCCCTACACTAGTGGCCAATAGATTGATGCAAGACAATGTATCAAATAAGGCAAAATTCTACTGAGTCGCTATATGCCGACTAATGAATTCACCAATTTTTGCGTCATACAAAAATTAACAAATAAATAAAAATTGAAACATTGTGGTGTTGTATGAGTGAGTTGCGCCGAATTGGTGGCAGATGAAATGTCAAAGTGAAACTCACTGTGAGTAGGAACTATCCTTTTAAAAATATTGGACAACACACTAACTCCACCGTTTATCATTTCCATGTCAAAGTGTGTCTCAGAGATCTTCACATTTTTCAAATTTATTTCTGACAAAATAACAAACCCCAACCACTCCTAATCTAACTCTAACCATGCACAATCTCTGTAACACGAAATTATTGATGCTAAAAAATTGTGAATCCAAACAGATAACCATATTTTTTTAAACTAGAAAAAAAAAAAAAAACAATTTAATCCATTAAAGGCACAGAGACAAAGAAATCACACAAGGCCAGCACTGAAGGTATGATTAATTAAAAATAAAAGCACTTTTAATTTACAATACTGTAATACACATTTATAAGATTAAATTATTTTTTATCGTACTATTTATATAATAGTAGATGATGGGGTTTGGTCTGCGAGTTGGCGAACTCATGTTGAACCGGCACACGGGCACTTACTGGGTCTGTCTTCACTCGTGGGTTTGATTAACTCAAACAATAAAACCCGCGAGTGAAGACAGACCCAGTAAGTGCCCGTGTGCCGGTTCAACATTTATATAATATATTGAAAATTATGTGAAATAAACTAAATAATAAGATAAAAATAAATTATAAAAACAACTACCACTGGAAAAATAACAATAATATTTATTTATCTGTGTGACTGAATTAACTAATTTAATTAGTATTATGCTAGATTATAATTTATATCCGGTTGGGTCTGAAATGACCTAGCTGTAGCCGTCCCCATTAGAGCCACCCCCATTAGCAGGGAAGTGATTATCTCCGGGCCATTTGGCTTAAGGGGGCTGATAGCGCAGCCTCCAAATAACTGGGTGGGTGAACTCCTTACTGCATAGACAACTAGGGTTGGCACATTGGGGAGTGACAACACTGTTGTGAAAGTTCGAATAACAATTAAATCAATTTGTGACATTGTTATCAATACTGAATGGATTATTATGGGAAAGTGAATGAATACCAATTCAAAACCTATTTTATTACCTTATTATTATTATAGCATAGATCCAAAAATTTAGAAAATGTAATAAAAGATGAAAAAAAAAAAAAAAAACTGACAGGCCTTCGTTGTCATTTCTAATATTTTCAATCTGTCGGGCATGTTTCGGACTTTTACAATCATGAGTAGTGGAATTGTGTACGTATTAAGAAAAAGACCAAACCACTTGCCTCTGAAGAATGCAAAAAAATATCTGAGACTAAAATGATCGGAAACAATGAGAATTCCAAAAGTTAAATGACCCGATGCATAGTACCTATCAGTGACGACACAATCTTATTTTGTTGCAATATTCATTTTTCACATTTTCCAGAGTTGAAGCAGCAACAGAAAAGGTAAAGTGATGAGTGATTTATATTGTAAACTTTTTCTAGTACTGTCACATCAACATCAATGGAAACCGACAGTTAAAAATAAGCATGTGTGGAGACTATAACTAAAATGTTTGCATCACTTTTTAAATTAGCAGTTGAAAGAGTATTAATATCATTACATACCACCACAACATCAAAATCACTGGGAAAGTCACTCGCTGGGTTGTTCCTTTTAACAATGTGCCAAGAGTTGATATCGCTCTCGTTTAAAGCTTTCGCTATAAAGATCTCTCTCAATTTCCTCTTGTAATATCCATTAAATGTGACAATGTATTCTGTAAAATGTTTACACTGTTAAATCACATTTCGGACCAGACGAGATAAACCGTGAATGATTTTCTTTACGGACCATTTTTGACAATTCGACTGCTAAATGTGATTTTGACATGCTGAGGATGAAAATTCAAGTCGCATAATTTGACGTTCGCAGACGAGTTTTGATGTGCAGCAGAATGATCCAAGAGAAATAAAATGAAAGCGATATCCAAACAAAAGTACAACTTCATTTCAGCCAGGGTTTATTGGAGAAATCATTATTTTTAAAGAGAAAACGAAAATCCCATACGTTTGACTAAAATTCTTGGGAGAGGAGGGCGATTTTTGCTACGGCATCGCGAACAGGAGATTCTCGTCTCCAGGGCTTGACTTAGACAGTAAGTCGAGACCGAAGTAAAAAAACCCTCGGGGCCACTTGCTTCATTTTCGTCGCCTACCTTCACAGGACGTCTTTTATTCGTGACAATGGGGAAATCCAACACCGTCGGACTGCTTCTTCACTGGAGAAGACATAGGACAACAAAACCGAGACGGGTCCTGGACGAACGGATCAAAATACATGAGCCGTTCGTCTGATAGTCGGGAACGGATTCCAGTCTCACTGACACGGCCCACTGCCGAAAGAAATATCTCACTGAAGTGTCGAACTGTCGGGTCGGTGTCCTACTCCTAGTCCTACGAAGTACGAACTACGAATAAAAAGACGAACGAGTACGAAGTACGAACTTAGGAAAGAACTACAGAACGACCCATTCCCAATTCATGTTCGAGTTAACTATCGATCACTACCGGTATCGGTTGCCACCATTCGATAGAAGGATTTTCAACACCACACTCCATGAAAGAAAAGGGATTTTTCGCTCTTTTTTTTATGCTGAAATTAACATTTTATGAAGAAAAAAAACATTACGCGGAAAGGAGATTGAATAAGAAGACAAGCTAAAGTGGGAATGATACTTTTCCAAGGAAAGAAAAGGATAGCTTCCTTCAAAAAAGTATCCTCCTTCTTCCGTTTCCTATTCGTTCGTTCAGGCTCACAAAAATGAACTGCTGCCATCCAAAGTATCCAGCATATTGTCCAAATTCGTTCAATGTTGAATTAATTTAAGTTTCTTCTTCGTACTAGATGATCTGGAATTTCAATTAAATCTCTATTTTAATACAAACAGTTATCCAGAAATTGTTTAACAAAACAAGAATGACGTAGTAAAAAATAGAAATCCTCTCAAACGGTTGAGAGTCGAGGTTCTTTGTGCAGAAAAAAATGTCAGCAGTATTGTATAATGTCGATACTCTATCTAATTTTAAATAATAGCGAACAATATCGATTCTGCATACCGGTAGGGATCATTTTGTAACCTTTTGGCTGCTAATAGACATTACGTGGTTTTTTAATCATTTCTCGGTGTCTAGTCATCAGATGTGTAAACAGAGAAGGGTGATCATGTGTATTTTAGCCTAATGTCTCACTCAGGGGACAAATCATTCAACACTACCTTAAAACAGTATTTAAAAACACAGTATTGAAATGGATTCCGAGACGAAAAAGATCTTGACCAGAGTGTCGATCGACTTCCTTTGCCTAGTCGCTGGTACGTTTATGAAACAAAAATGTTTTTTTTATTTTATTTTTTTTTTTTTATGGGATATTAGATTGTTTTATAATTTGAACTTTTAACCTTGTAACATTATGGAAACAGTTTTCCTTTTTTTTTCCACTTCACAATCATATAATTTATAAAAAATTAACTTTAAAAGAAGATTAAATAATAATAAACTCAAATTCTATTAGAATTTTTGAAAAGAGCAATTCAAAGAACATTACATTTCGAACTACATGTATTTGTTAAAAAGTTCTGGTTTTTATTTTGCTAATAGCAGACAGACATCTAACGCTAATAATTTATTCTCTTCCGATGATAAGCAAAGTGGAAACTCCTATCAAAGAAACTTTTTTTTTTCTTTTTCTTTTTTTTTATTATGGAGAATAGCATAATTAAAAAAAAAACGTTTAAATTGCCCCCTATTGTTCATGTTTTTTAACACACCTCCCATAATTTACAGGAGTACTAAATGATTAATGTGTGGAGATTAGTAGTCGATAATTATTCAGAAATTGTGAGATGCAGTCTGGTGAGAAGTAGGTTTCAGAAAAACATTTTCTTTATTGCGCCAACGTTTCGATCTTTATTGAGATCATCTTAATTGATTACTAATACTGAAGATGATCTCAATATAGATCGAAATGTTGGCCCGATAAAGAAATTGTTTTTCTGAAACCTACATCACACCAGACTGCATCTCACGATTTCTGAATAATTAATAAATGATTAACTTTAAGAAGCTTATTAGCTTTTTCTGAGTTGTCCACGAAGGGATGGACTTGTTTGAGTGACCAAATTAAAGACTAAATTCATAATTTAAAGATCATGAGATGTTGCCTTTTGGTGAGTTGAAGGTTAGAAAAACATTTTCTTTATTTTGCCAACATTTCGATCTATATTGAGATCATCTTCAGTATTAGTAATCAATTAAGATGATCTCAATAAAGATCGAAAAGTCGGCACGATAAAGAAATTGTTTTTCTAAAACCTACATGCCAATGTTAGCAGGCTGACATGATTGCTGAAGACACTCCACCAGAGGACCATGGTGGCTGAGTAATTTGTGTCACTTTGTTTCCCTTGTTAGTTGTTTTGCGTTCGAATCCTGTCAAAGATTCCGGAATTATAATCTGTTTATTGTAACCTAATGGTTAAGTCAACATTTTAAGTCATGTGATAAGTTTACTAAAATGAGGATGGCCAAGTTGGTGGGTCACAGATTTGAATCAAATTTTTTTGGTGATAGTACACTCCAAAATATCAGACATAATCCACTACTTATTAAGATTAAAGCCCTTGTTTCGCCAAAAAAAATTTGAAAGTTGAAATTTTCCATTTTTTAACATTCCCCATTCTATTTGCGCGTATCAGTTATATACATTATTGATAAACAACTGAATGAATTGATATGATCTTGATGATATTGATATGATATTAATGAATGAATAAATATTTATTAAAAAAATATACTTATACATTATGGTACATACATTCATTAAGCAGGGGAAGTGGTGGGGCACTTTTACGTCCTATTTCAAAACTTTTTCTTATCAATGTGCACCTACTCCTAGTTTGTTGTTATTTTTAATTAATCAAACTAGAAAATAGTGGGAAAAACTTTTGTCAAAACCCACTAGGTGGAGCGTATGGAGATGGCAATAAATATAATAAAAGCTATCAAATTTTATCAATAGCCAAAATATTTCTACATATTCTTCTATATATATTTCTATTTTTTTCCCCCTGCAACTAACATTTAAATTTATCAAACTTTTACACTTTTTTTAGAAGGCGTTATCAGAATATCTGATTGAAAAGGCACTTAACATTTTCCTTAAAACCAATTATCACCTATGACAATCCACTAGCTTTTGAGAAAACCGATTTTAGATCTTCTACAAGGAATGTCAATCAAGCAAAAAGGTCGTTGAAATTGTCATTCAAAAAAATTAATTTACACCAATTTCCAAAAGTCAGTTTCTAAGGGTTCTATAACGCTGGAATCCTGAATCTGACAGTGAAATCAAATCCAAGTTTTGACTATTTTCTTATCAACTTTGCTTCCAGAATGTTTGTTAAAATATGGGAAAAAGGAGTTCTCTCTCTCTCTCTCTCTCTCTCTCTCTCTCTCTCTCTCTCTCTCTCTCTCTCTCTCCTCTCCT
>CM077100.1:29442387-29453810 GCA_039619505.1 Cimex hemipterus | reverse complement strand
CCTCTCCTCTCCTCTCCTCTCCTCTCCTCTCCTCTCCTCTTTCAAAAAAAAAAAAAAATTAAAAAGTCACGAGAAGACCGCATCTCATAATTTCTTAATAATTCTTTATTAACGCGCGGAGATTAGTGACCGTTAATCGATAATTATTCAGAAATCGTGAGATGCAGTCTGGTGTGATGTAGATTTCAGAAAAACATTTTCTTTATAGTGCCAACATTTTGATCTTCATTGAGATTATCTTCAGGGCTCAAAGAGTTTGCCTTCTATGCATTTGTACATTCTTGTGAGTCATCGTGTTGAGAGTGCACAATAAAGTAAATGCTTTTCTGAAACCTGCATCACACCAGATCACATCTCACGATTTCTGAATATTATTGAAATGCACTAATCAGTGTCAAAATAACTTCTGGCCTTTGCTTGTTAACAAACGTAAGGAGCCTGCAGACAACAGTAGGTAATTTCATAAATAAATTCCAAAAACTTGTTCATTATAAATTCACTTAATGGATTTTTAATAAATCAACTTAATCGGGTTAATGCAGCTTTTTGCAATACCTCATTTTAGTCGCAATTAAAGGATTATAAATGGTTATTTAGAGATTAAAAATATATTTTTGGTGGATTAATTTCATTGTTGGATAATATAAAACAAAAATTTTCTACAACGCAGAATAATCAAGTGTGATATGATTTAAAAAGGTAAATAAATAAACAAAATAATTTTTATTTGTTTTATTTATTTATTTTTTTTAATGCAAGTTCTAGTTTAATGAAAATTTAATAGTTCATTTAAAAAATATGTCAAGTGCATTTTTTAACTGTATCAAACATAAAAACCCAAATGTCATTACCATTTCAAATAAACAAGGTAAATTTCTGGCAAATAATTTGGCTTTTTGTGTATTTTCTTATGAATTATGACCTAGTTTGAAAAATACTTTGTTTTAAGAAATTTTTTGTTCATGATAAAATTTGATGGGTTTTACTATATTTTTTATTGCAAACTACATAAAAATTGTTGTAAAAGGGTGAATTCACATAGTTGATTTGAGCAATTAGAAAGTCTAAATAAAAATATTAAAAAATGTAAAATGTCAACTTAAAAAAACAAAATAAAATAAATAAATAAATTGTTGAAACAAGGGTCTATTCACAAGAAGTGGTGTACAATCAATATTTTGGAGTGTACAATTACTAAAAAAATTTGGTTCAAATCTGTGACCCACCAACTTGTCCATCCTCATTTTAGTAAACTTTAGTAAACTCAGATGACTTAAAATGTTGACTTAACCATTCTAGAATCTTTGCCAGGATTCAAACCCAAATCAACTAACATGGGAAATAAATAGACACAAATCACTCGGCCACCGTGGTCTTCAGCGATCATGTCAGCGAATGTTAGCAAAATAAAGAAAATGTTTTTCTAACCTTCAACTCACCAAAAGGCAACATCTCATGATTTTTAAATTATGAATTTAGTCTTTAATTTGGTCTCAATATTCTACCAGTGTTTTTTTTTAACTTCGTTGCGTGGGTTCTCTTAAGGTTTGAATTTGAACTGGAGATGAAGAAACTACAGAAATCATTTCGCAGACCAAAATGATCCCAATAAGTCCATAATCCTGCGGATAACGTGGAGAAAGCTCATAAGCGTCTTAAAAGTTAATCATTTAGCATTCCTGTAAATTATGAGAGTGTGTCAAAAACATCAACAAAGTGGGGCAATTTAAACCTTTGTTAAATTTTGTTATTCTCCGGAATAAAAAAATACAGTGTAATTTAATAATCAGTTATTGTTTATCATAAACATAAACGATAAATTTAGTTGTTAAGAAGCCTTTTTTTGCTATTGACAATGTGGGTTTTTACTAAATTTGCGTACAATAATAGAATATATAATTAAGAATACTCAAGAAATTGGTTTAGAATAAATGATAAACACTTAAAATAGATGAGAATAAACACATACTAGATATTTTTAGATAGTGTAGATTGTGTTTATTTCAAATTTTAAACATAATGATAAGCATGCTGCTCATTTTGAATCAAAATTATTATTTTCAGTTGGTGTACCTAGTTTATATCTTCATCTATTTGCCCAACCTTATCAAAGAGGATTCTTTTGTGATGATATGAGCATTAGGTATCCGTTTAAGCAATCAACAGTATCGACTGTTGTATTATATTTTATTGGACTTGGTCTTCCAATTATTGTGGTAAGTTATTTTTTGATTAATAACATTTTAAATAAAGTGTACACGTTTGCTTTTCCTCTAGATGATTTTGTTGGAAGTGCTGCTTGTGCATAGAAGAAAGAACGCTTGGTCTCCCACTTTTATATTTGGGAAAAGAATTCCCGTATGGGTGATAAATAGTTACAAAACAGTCGGCGTATTCTGTTTTGGAGCTTTATGTAATGTATTAGTGACAGATGTTGCGAAATACACAATTGGAAGGCTCAGGCCACATTTTTTCGATATTTGCAAGCCCGATATCGATTGTAATGCTGCTATGTACAAACAGAAGTACATAACAGATTTCATTTGCACGGGGAAAGATAACACTTCATACTTAAAAGATTCGAGGTAACTGAATTGGATCATTTTTGTTTTTATTTAATTAAAAATAAAATCCAACACAGTAATTGTTCATTCTCATTGGTATTGATTTAGTCAACATACTATTTTTATTACTAACCATTTGTAGTTGTTTATCATTTTTAGATAGAGAAAAGTAATATTTATATTTGATGTAAAACATAGTTAAAACATCTGAAACATCTTTGATCCTCAATTTCACAAAGAACTAACAATCAAATCAAATATAATTCTTTAGGTTTTGTAAAATTTCAACATCACAATTTTATTGTTGTTGTAGACTTTCATTTCCTTCAGGCCATTCATCATTTGCTGCTTTTACAATGGTTTATTTAGCGGTAAGTATTTAATTCCTATGAATAAAATCTCATGTACTTTATTTTATATATGTATTTATATTTTTTTATTTGCAATTAGTTATATTTGCAAGTTCGGTTCCAATGGCAGGGATCATTTTTACTGAAACGCTTCTTTCAATTGTGCTGTGTAATTATGGCATGGTGTACTGCCCTTTCAAGAGTATCTGATTATAAACATCATTGGAGTGATGTTCTCGTTGGACTGTTTATTGGAACAACAGTTTCATTTCTAACAGTAAGTTGATCACGCTTCTAATCATAGTTGTGACTATTATATTTAAATTCAGTATAAATGTGATTAATTTAGAATAAAACATGCATATGATCGCAAAAGTGCAAAGAAAAATCAAAGAAAATCCTTCATGAAAAAACAGAATCATGGATATACCACCTAACAATTCCTAATGTAGTACCACTCAACTCTAACCTAACTATTCATATCATCCAACCCTAACCTAACCTTACCATTTCTAATCTATCCCAATGCAATGCTACCCTAACCATTCCTAATCTAACCTAACCTAGCTATTCATAATCTAGCCTAACCCATCTCTAATTTAACCATTTGTAATCTAAGATAACTTATCAATTTTTATATAACACAACTCAACCCTAACCTAACCCTTACAAATAATACTGACCTAACCATCCCCAATTTAACCTAATCCACTCCTAACCTAATCCACTCCTAACCTAACCATTCCTAATCTAGCTGATTCCCACTCTAACCCAACCATTCGTAATCCAACATAACTTTACCTTTCCTTATCTAATTTACCCCAGCCAACCTAACAATTTCTTACCTAGCCTAACCCAATCTGAATCTAACTTCGTAATCTGATGTAACACAACCCTAACCTAACCAATTGCAATCTAAACTAACACAACCTCAATCGAACCTTTCATAATCTAACTTAATCCTACCCTACGCTAACCATACCATTCATAACCTAACGTAACCCAACTATTATTAATCTGGCTTAACACAGCCCTAGCCTAACTGTTCATAATCTACACAATCCTAATACAATCATTCATAAGCGAACCTAATCCAATCCCTAATCTCACTTAACCCGACCATTCCTAGTCTAACCCAACCATTCCTAATCTAACAAACCTGACATAACCATTCCTAATCCAACCTAACTATTCATAATAGTTAGTAATCTAGACTAAAAGAACTCTAAACTAACATAATCATTGCCTAACCAAGCCCAGTCCTACCTAATCTAGCTCAAACCTTGCACTCTCCCTGGTGACATGAAGTCAATGATGCTAAATGGCTCATTTAAAAAAAATCCATTTGTAATAAACCTTATCAAATTGGTTCATTTTATTTTTCCCCTACTAAAACAGTGACACCTTTGGACTTTCTCGGAGTGATACAGGGAATGGGATCGGCCTTCTTAATGGTAGGAGACTTCAACAGTAAGCACTCCATGTGGGAATCAAATCTTATAAATTGTCATGGTATAGGACTCCCACTTGATGGTCATTTGCTTCCGTCTCTACATATTTACTAGAACAGCCTAACATGACACCAGGCATACTTAACATATTTATTGGATGTGTTGATATGTTTATTGGAAACACAATTGCACATCTCTGCAGAGTAAACCTGGAGTCTTAAATGGGCAATATCATCAAATCTGTATTCTTGAAATTAGCAGTACAGCTGCTTTGAAGTATACCTCAAACCTAGCTTCATTCAACTGGGAACTGTTAATGGAAAGGTTAGAAGTAACAATAAAGTTCTTTGGAAAAAATCTATCCTGCCTAATGACATACGTATGTTAAACTAAAATTAAATTTCATCTGGTTCAGTTTGGTTTATTGGTCGTTTCTGATCACTTTGACCTATCAGGCATATTTTGGCCTGTTCACCAATTTCCACATTAAAATAAAACATACAACCCTCCTCTGAAGAGGTAAAAAGCTGAAACGCATTAGACAGACCAAAACAGTGAGGGTATGAAGAGTAAAATATGATTTTAGTAGAGCTTGTTAATATTCAAATTTATTATTGGAAAAAACCTAATTCCTACTCTAGCTACTTACATTTCCATCCTTACAATAATGCTAATTGTCCAGGTTTTGTTTTCCTTATTATCTTCAATCTTTCTATCTTTAGATTTAACAAAGTCAAAAATTTTATATTCATCCACTCAAAAAATTTAAACAATAAATATTAGTAGTTAATTTTACATCTCAATTCCAAACTGCTTACCAGAAAAATATGTGGTTAAACCAAGAAGAAAAAATGATTGCATTTCATTTTTTTTTTTTTTTTTTTTTTTGTAAATCCTTATTTGCATTTAGCAGTCATAATTGACAGTATAATTAATTAAAAGTTTTTATAAATGTTAAATACCTCAGTCATATATTATTAAAATGAATTTTCTTTTATTTTACAGGTTCTTTATGTATCACAGTTATTTGATAAGCATAAGACTCCATTTAATTTTCACCAGAGTGGAGCTGTATCATCTGCTTCTAACCAAGCAATGGTAGAAAAACAAGACCTTACAATCCAGGATGGTGTACATCCAGCACCAGTCGAATTGTAAAAATATCCTTTTATATTGCTTTCCATGATGGTGAATGGGTTTTTATATATCATATTTTGACAGCAATTTACGACAATCATTTTGCTTATAAGAAGTTAAAAAAAAAGGTTTTTAACGATAATATTCATATTAATCCCCATGTGCATTTTGTTTGCTATAAATGTTGTAAACACCTAAGACTGCTATTTATGATACTAATTTATTTGTATTTAATAATAAATACAAAATTATTTTTAATTTAAATGTCTATAGGTAATATTTTTTTTTTCATTTTGGACATTCCATGTACGCTGTTTATATCCATGAATAAATATGAACATACAAAAGAACAAATAAGGGTAAACCCTGTATCATTTTGATGTTAGCTTCTTTCAAAGTATAAAAATTTGTTTTAAAAAAAAATTCCATATTGCTTTTTTTTAAGTAAATTAATTATTTGTTTAAACATTTATTTAAACGTCTTTGTAAATTTACATCAACAGTATCTTAAAAAAAAGTCTTTCATTATATATATAATTTCTTTTAAAATATGTATGACCATTTTGCATCAACAAGCCACATGGACAAGATGGAAGAAGGTTATCTATTCTATTTTAAACTTTTTATTTATTAAAAAAATTATTTATATATTTTTTTATTTTTATATTATTTTACTTTTGTTTTAAGGGGTTTGCCTGTATTAGTTATTAACATCTTATTTATTTTTGTTTTGTCCTTAATAATGTTTGCTCTCATTTATTGAAATTCAATATCATCATTAAAGACATTAACATTATGTAAATACTTTGCTTTATGTATGTAATGATACTATGAATGGTAACGAGCATCTTGTAATTGCTTGTGCATGTGATGTGTTTGTTATTTGCTTTTTATAATTTTCTCTGTTTATTTTACAATTGGCCATTATCTGCCAGCTAAATGTTACGTAAAAAAGTTACATAAAGAGTATCTCATTTAAAAATTATTCATAACAAACAATGGCGTCTTATCATTATCATTAATATTTTTATTTACAGTAATTAATTAATTTATTTTTATTTTTAGAAAATCAAGTTAAACTTGAGACATTAAATTTGTGAACTTTTTTTATTGGTTGATCTGGTCGTTGTGATTCAGTCTTCAGTGTTTCTTTTGCCATCTTCTGTGCATTGTTTTTCCCATTTGTTCTTTCTCACAATACTGGAGGTGGAAATGAAACAAACGTAAGTCTGAAGTCATGAAAATAGATAATTTGAAAAAAAGTTGTTTTTCTTATGGAATCCAGATATCAGAAAATGTGTAAACTGTAATAAAACAAAACAGATTAGCTTGGTCCATTGGCTGTTTCCAATCATTTTGGCCAGTCAGGCATATTTTAGTCTTTCACCATTATCAGTGGGTTTGTTTTCACTAATTTTTAAATGAATACAAATAACACATCACTACTGTGTGATAGACTGAAACAATGAGTATAGGCAAATCAAAATGATACCAAACTGGTTCATCACTCCACAGACTAGAAGAAACTCAATTTAACTTCCTAGTAAAACATAAATTAAAAACAAATTCTTCAAGACTTTAAATTTCTGTTTACATTTTTGGTGGAAATTGCTTATTTTTTAATGCATAACGTATAAACACTCTTTCCCTGGTGGAGGCTGGTTGCAATTAACCTTTCAGATTTGTTTTCTATATTTGAATCAATAGGTTTGGTAATAATTCAAAGTAGAAATAATAATGTGAATGTATATTTATGACAGCAACCTCAGAAAATGGCAAAATGCCAAATCGTATCTGACTGACACATACAACGAAACCAGCCAAACCGGGATGACTGGGACTATCAAGCTGCGCACAAATATTTCTTAGTAAATTTTCATTCTGTTAATTAATAATTTAACTAAAAAATAAATTTTACTGAACATATAATAAAATAAATGTAAATAGCCTGTAAAAAATGTGCTCGCATCAAACAGTATTGAATTCGTAGCTAAAAAGTTTGCTAAATGTGATTCCAAAATTGTCTTTTAATTTTGAAAAATTTTATCTTATGATTTTTAAGTGAGAAACACTTTATGTTGCTGTCAAGTTGTGAAAGGTTTAAAGTGAAAAATGTAGTGTGTTGATGATAATAGGAAAAAAATCAGTGAGACAGATGATGAATGAATTACTTTGTATTGTAAATTTCAACTACAAACACACTTTACGATACAAAAACTAACTATATGAATTCAATAAATTGAGTATTGCTTTGTTTCCACATTTGTATCATGGCAGCTTGTAACTAAAGATTAATTTTTCTTTAGTTGTAAGTTGTAAAGTTAACAATATTTTATGTTAAATCGGTCATTAATTCATCGATCAATTTTGATCTTCAGTTGAAAAGTACTTACGGACAAAATCTATGGACACAAGATGAAGGAAACAGTTTTTGGGGGTCAAAATTGTTAAATTTTCTCCGAGTACTCTTGCCACTGGGTACTAGGAGCTGTGAAAAGTAATTTAACTTTTTTTAATAGTTGTTAAATAGTTAAATTTTTAATAGTTTTTTGCCTTTGTTGCGCATTTATTTCAAGGAAGTCTAAGAATGAAAAAAATAAGCAGGATTGTATTAAATTAGCTCCTCACGGAAGTTGGTGCAATGCTGAAAAGTATTTGAATACTCAAAAACTCTCGAGTAGAGATGGACCCAGTAAGTGACCCTGTGCCAGTTCAACACGAGTTCACCGACTTGCAGAACAAAACCCATCATCAACTTTGAATGAGATTAGCTTAAAAGTTACAAAAATCTAAAGCCGTTTCCAGTAAAGTAGGCCATAAATTAAGTTTCTTTTTTGCACCCTTTAAAACCCTTAAATGCAAATTTTCAAAACAGTACAAAAGTAATCATTTTTTGGTTGGATTCGCCAAAAATTAACAAAAACTGGAATGTTTTATTTTATATCTCTGGTTCTAATTTTTCTATGGAGGCCGAGTTTAAGCCATTATGTTCAGTTTATTTGTTTCTAAATTCCTGTAAACTTTCCCATAGACTGGTGGAGTTATATAATAATTTTTGAGAAAACATCAAATTATTTGTTTGGATGATGAAAACGTGAAGAATATTTTCTCTCTCCCTCCCTCCCTCCTTCGTTCTCCTCCAGAAAAATAGCCAATGTAAAAGTATCAGCTTCCATCACTGGATGGGCCTATTGGCAAGAACGCTCGGACATATGTCTAATAATTTTCGACCTAGAATCAACAAAAATTGTATAACGTGCTGTATAAGTGTATAAAATATTACACTAATTTAATGTTTTTCTTTTATTTTTAAAAAACAGTATATGGTTTTAACTTTTGCCCAGTTTAACAGTCAAACAAATTTATTTACATAAAAAGTAATTACATGGTATTTTCAAAGTATATAAAATGCCAATTATTGATATCAAATTAAGTCTTTGATGTTGGAATACTCAAAAGTATTGGAATCATACTCACTACAAAATTAAAGCTAGTTTCTGCTAAACTCACCTTATATTTATGTTATTATTTATACCATGCTTTGAATAAATAATTAATTAAGGGCAACTCTGCTAAACTGTGTTGCATCTTATTTAAATATTTGATCTTATCTTGGTGTAACATTATTTATTAGATTTACACAATGTAAAAAAATTATGAAACGATAATAATTATTATGAGAAATATTGTACATACATAATGTACATTTACTCGTAAAATTTGAATTTTTAATTTAATTTTTTAATGTGCATAATTTAAAAATATGGTGTCCTTTAAAGCTTTTATGTGCTTTCAGTTTATGTTGCAATTTCTTTTCCAAAGAAAATCCAGTTCAAAATTATGGACAAGAAATGTATGTTTTCAGAGATCGATTGATGGCAGAAAAGAGCAAATATTACATTCTTCTATGACATGGGTGCATGGTTAAATTGTTAATGTTAGTTGTATTAATGTACAAATCTGTAAAATAAGATGAGTGAGCATTAGAATTAGTTATCTAGTAGGTGTTGGTTTTTTATTATTATTAAGTAGTGTTAATTATTAATGGTTTGTCATTATTAATGCATGAAATTAATGTTCTTTGTAAGAAAAATAAGTTTAATATTTGTTTTTAGTTGAACAGAACCTGGTAGTTGTATGGTCGGTTAGTGCCAGTAAAAGTAAAAAGTTTGGCGAAAAGATATTTCCACTACTGCTCTATCTGTACGTTCTTGTAAAACTTTTTCGTTATTTATTTAGTAAAATTATGTTAATATTGAATTAATAAAAAAAGATTAAAGAATGATTAGAATAGAAACTATGTGTGCTGCATTTATAGATAATTTAGTTAGCATTAAATTGTCATAAATAATAATTGATATTTGTTAATTTAGTTTAATATTTTAAATTGTTGAGTGAAAATTGAGTTCTACCATGAATAATGGCTTTAATTATTTTTTAATGTTGTAAGTTATTACGATAGACTTGAGTATTGCCATGTGAAGAAGAGAATTTGTAGATCATGGATTGTTGGTATGTTCAGATGTTTTAAAAGTGTTAATTTTTAAACTTGTCAAAGCAGTGTCAAAAATGTAGTCTATAGAAAAGGTTGTATTATTTTTATAGGTTTGTATAATTTATGGGTATGTACACTATTTAAAAGTATGAAAAGCACAAGTCTTTGTGGTTTATTTTCTCTTAGGTTTTTATTTATTTTTTTTTTAAATTAATTTTTTTAAAATAACTAAAAGGCTATTTACCAATACAAATAAATTTGTATTAAGGTTTTGATGAAAATTGGGCCAATCTTAACGCCGGGGTGCTTGTTAAATGCCAGAATGTACAAAAGTATTAATAATATTGTCTTCTCGAATATGATCCCCTTTTTACCAAATGTATAATTAATTTGCCAGGAATAAATTTTTTAATGTTAATTGATTTCGGCCAAAATATAACTTATTTGATTGGATTTTCATATTAGTTTGAATTTATAAATCAATTTCAGTTTAAATAATTGTTGATTAAATTTCTATGAAATGTGTTAACTTTTAATACCTTTTTGCTAAAAACTTGTACAATATTGTACTATTTGTAAAGATGCTAGAATTAGTTTAATGTTAGAGAAATAATTTGGGTAAATATTAAAAACATTAATTTTTACATTATTTTCCAATTTTATATCATTATTATTTTTTTGTTACTTATTAAAATATTATATGTACAAAAATTTAGCCTTCTTCCAACTATACGAATTACTATTATAACTGTAGTCTTTGTAAAAATAAAGGGTTTATATTAAGTGATCTTAAATAGAGCTTATAAATACTCTTGACCAATAAATACATTTAAAAAAATGGTTTTTGTGTATTAGGTCTGTCTGTAATCTGTATTAGCTCAATATTTGAGTTCATTACCTAACATATCCGTTTTGCTTCAAGTTTCATTGTCGCCATTAGCATTTTATTAACTGATAATGAGTGATTTAAAATATTTTGAGACTAACAGGTAACCAGAAAAGTTTGTGCAACAGTCTGCTTTGTGCCACCGTGAAAGCAAGGGAAGGGTAAATGTTTAGACGGTGAAGGTTGTTACCGTCAATTTATGAAGAACCCATTTCTTCTGCTTTTAAGTCTTCCCAAGTCGATGTAAGCTAGAGCGAATGGTCAAGCGCCAGGTCCATCCAATCACGTCCGATAGCTTCAATTCAAGACAGGTCAAACAGACTTGGTGCACCTCCCACCTCCACATTCCCAAAAGCAGACTTTTTGAACCACTATTGAGCAGTGCGCTGACTGATACATCAATGGATGGAGTTGAAGTTGTTCAAGCACACAGGAATTATGCAATAATGCCATGAAAAAGAAACTTATTTCATAATTTACAATAAACTGTTAGTTTTTTTTTTTTTTTTTTTTTTTTTTTTTTTTTTTTTTTTTTTTTTT
>CM077100.1:29424897-29442377 GCA_039619505.1 Cimex hemipterus | reverse complement strand
TTTTTTTTTTTTTTTTTTTTTTTTTTTTTTTTTTTTTTTTTTTTTTTAATTATTATTAACAGTATTAAAACAAAAACAAAAGAAAAACTGCATGAATTTTTCTGGTCAGTGTATTAACCGGTAGTTTTCAGGTATGTAGTGTTAAGAAATGTCCTGTAGATTCGTACTTATGACTGATATTGCCTTAGAACCACATTTAACATTAATTCATCTATAATATCTGATAATTTAAAAACTTTTCTCTTCATAAATTGTATGATTAGTAATGATATTGTTAATATAAATTATATAACTTCCTGTTATTAAAATTTTAAAAATTATTTTAAGAGTAACACTGAAACTTAGCCTACACTGATGATCATTCAGTGGAATCTAGATTAGAAACATTCTGTTTTTAAAATAAAGACAATTATCTCTCGGATGGGAGATAATGCTGACTACCGTACTTAGAGCAACACCTATGTCCCAGCATTGTAATCTAATTTTAAATATTAAATCTATAATAATATAATTGTGTACAACATTTTTAAAAAAGTATGAAAATATAAAAAAAGCTAGAAATTGTAAAATAACTAGCTAGTTTTTTCAAATTAATGATAAACCCATTTGTTCATTAGTTTATGATGAATATATTTATATTTCTTTCCATATGCATTACCAATCTTCTCTTAATACTACAAATGCTGAAGATCTATTTGAACCATATTCAATTAAAACTAAACAACTATGAAAAATAAATAAGAAAAACCATAGGGTATAGTACATAACAAAGCGTTGTCCTCTGTTAATAATGTGCGACCAGTATGGTTTGTGCCCTTGTATCAGATTTTTGTAAACTTTTAGTATAAACATTTGGCATACTGTTGTACGTTCACCCCATATTTGTTAATGTTCAGTGAATATATAATAAATCTGTAAAATATTTAATATATGAAAATCAATTTGTAAACATAGGACAAAACTTATATAGCGAAAAACATAGTTTTATTTAGCCTTATAATTATCTACCATTCTTGACACTAATATAACATAAAACTAATGTTTCTGTTTTAAACAGGTCAAAGTGAAATAATTAAACATTATTGAAACAACGAAAAAAGCTTCTTAGTTAATTATTATAATATATAAATATCTTTTCTATAAATTATGAACAAAATTAATGTTACTACATCATAAAATAAAATATGTAAAAATTTCATCCGTACAGTTTATTATGAATCTGCTGTAATAAACAAATATACATCTCTCATATTCTGTCTCATTTTATATACCACAACTTGGGAGAAATCCAAAAAGTGTATAACTTCTTCAACCATCCTCTTGCATTTCTTTCTTTTTTTTTTACTATAGTATTAATAAAATATGATTTGTTTGAATTTCAGATTATGGAGTTGGAATGTGAAAGAATTTTGTTCGCGAACAGAATGAAAAACTTCAACTAGAAGGAACGGGAAAGCAAATTATAAAATATAATTGTTAAAAAAAATTATGTTTTGTGAAATGTAAATTTGAAATTAAATATTTGTCAAATGTAATGTATAACTGTTATATTACATTTGTTAAATTTTATTTAAATTATTGTTTTACATTATAATTTGAAAGTTTTTAAAAATTTACATTTCACACTTCTGTATTTCCTCCTGTTATTTACAGCAGGCATTTAAATAAGGAACTTAGTTACTAATAGAATCTGGAAAGACTGGCAAAACTGCAGTAAAAAAAGGATAAAAATAAAAAGTATATTAATTTTCAAAGAGAAGGTTTTATAAACAATCTGTAATAACTAATATAATTGAAGGTTGATGGGGTACTCACTACACTCTCTTTGTTCTCTCAGACGCATTCTTATCTAAATTTTAATACATTCAAACGTAAATGATTGGTAACGGTAATTAATGTTTTTGTTAAACCATTTTTGTAACCTAACCATTCCTAAATCTAATAAGACCTCATTTTCTCAAAAAGAGAAAAAAAGTCCATAGATTTGGTCGAAATTTTCAAATTTCACAAAATATCAGATAATGTGGAGTTTTCCTCATGTAAATTATAAGACAGTATTGGTAATAAATTATATAAGCCTGTAAGATTACATTTATGGTGTTATGTAACATTTTAAGTGAGCTATTATGGTTTTAAGTTTTTCCTTTTCATCAAAACGCGAATAGCTCATATCTACCTGCATATTAATATTAATGTGTAGTATTTAGTGACCATTAATCACTCATTATTTAGGGATCGTGAAATGTGGCCTGATGTGATGTAATTTTAGAAAAACATTTTCTTTATAGTGCCAATGTTTCGATCTTTATTGAGATCATCCTCAGAGACTGGGGAATTTAAATCATGACTCTGAAGATGATCTCATTAAAGATCGAAACGTTGGCACAATAAAGAAAACATTTTTCTAAACCTACATCACACTAGACCGCATCTCACAATCTCCAAATAATCATTAGAGATACTAATATACTCAAGTTTTTTTTTAGCATCAACTTATGATCAACTAAATCGAAAGCGTTTTTAATGTTCAGAAACAATCCAACAACGTAATTACCTTTGTTAATTTCTTGTGGAATCAAATTATTAACATCAAACAAAGCCTGAGCAGAGGATCTGCCCAGAAGAAAATCATACTATTTTGGAGAAATTATTCTATTTTCAATAAAGAAGTCCAATAATGTATTTTTAATGTTTTTGTTTTTTTTCTAGAATTTTGGATATGGTTAAAGTTAATGAGGTAGGCGAATAGTTAATAACCTCTAGTTTTGTAGTAGACTTAAATAATTGTATTAATAGGGATTTTTTAAAAGCTGATGGATATTGACCAAATGAATAAGCTAAATTAAAAATGTGTACCAAAGTTGGAATTATAAATTTAGAAATCTTTTTAAGGACAAAATTATTTAAAAAGTTATCATGAAAAGTATTTTCATCTTTCAAGCATTTAAAAAGGGGTTCAAGTTCCGAACGAGTTATTGGCCTTAAAGTAAAAGGTGTAGTAGTTTGTTCTCTCAAGCAGTACCAATTATTATCAAAATTGGACATTTCATTTCCTCTTTAATATTTCTACCATACATGAAAAAATGTATTAAATTATGATTTTAAAATTATCTGTTATACAGCCATCAGAATCAGAAAATAATTTCATTAAAATTTTGTCATTAATTTTGTTTGTCATTTGTTTCTGATCTAATCAAATCCTAAATCATGTTCAGAAACAACATACAATAAATTCAGTTATTTTATGCAGAAAAGAAAGCTAACTATAATAGATGATTTTTTAACTAAATGAAGAATGAGAGAGAATTGGCACAAAGTTGCTTGAAAGTCTAAAAGAGTTATTGTTAAAATTGACCCCCTCCCACGTTGGGAAACTAGTCTAAACGATTGCAATCCGATACAAATATGCAAAAGTAAAAGATGAATAATGTGAAAAAATAACAATAAATACTGTTTTTTATTACACTTTTAATTGTAAATTGTGGTATTTAAAGGCAAAAAAGTGGAACTTTTCGTGAGTTGGCGACTGTAGGAAATAACAGTGGTCCTGCTTCCTTACCTTCCTTTGATTAGCCGATTGGTTTTGTCGGTTTTGTTTCTGTCATGTTTTTGCTTTCGTTAAACATCTTTAGTTTTTCTACCCCTGAGATATAAGTGGATTTCTTTATACAAACAATGAATTTAGGTAAGATTAAAATAAAAATATTTTATGAAATTTGGCATAATTGTTAAGGTTTAATATTTCTTTTTGTTTTTAATTTACACAAATAAAACAAATGAAATAGTCGTTCCAACATACCATTTACACAAATGTAATCGATCTTCTGATACGTTTTATTTATTGTTTACAAAAAATTCAATTCAAAGCAATTTCTAATTTCTACTTTTAATCCTCATAACTAAACAATAATTATTTACTGATAATATTTATGGTAAATAAGGATACTAGGAAGCGGGTTTGTGCTCCCCAGGCACTGCAGCCTTCTGGCTTATTGTATCTGTACTTCCTTAGTGCAGTGCAATAGACTCAATCCTCTCTTAGAAGTATCAACCCATCAGGTCATTGACTGTCGTTGCTAGTTTCATTCTCTAAATTCTTTTCGTATGTTTGGTTAAATTTAATTTGTGGCTTCACATTCTAATTTTATATTGGTGGCTGTTTCCTTCTCCTTATTGCCGATGGTATATATTGGTGTTTTCTCAAAAGCTAGTGACCAGTTCCCACCACTCCTCTAAGTTTACCCTTCTCCAATTGCAGCAATGATTTTGCCAGGCACGGTGAGGATTGTTTCATCTTAAGTTTACTGTGTCTAGTACCACTAGAATTTATCCACTTCTATTAATTTGTTAGGATCCATTCTGCGATGGAGGGTAGTACATTTGTTTTTGTTATCCCAAGTACAAGTTCAGGTCTATGGTCTCTCGGATCCTGCTCTAGCTAGTCTGTCTACTTTCTCATAACCCAAACTTGCTCTGTGCACTGGCACACAAGATATCAGGTTTTGGATATTTTGGATGCATTCATTGACTAATTTTAATTTTAATGTGATTTTTACATGCTTAGCTTTAATAGCTGCTTGGCTATCAGATCTTATGAGGATTTTTTTTGCCAGTGTAATCTCCTTTAAGATTTTCCAGGGCACAAGGCATGATTGCCGACCGGAAAGACTGAAGTGTACTTTCCTAATAAGTGTGATTGCTCAAATATTGGGCTTGTACAGTAAACACCTGATCCGGTTCTTTCGGTTTTGGAGCCATGTATATACTATATCATTGAATCTGATGTTCTACTGTGTTCTTCTCCTTTATAACTTAACAGAGTTTCTAATGCCTTGTAGGGGTTGTTCTCATTGCCCCTGTGAAACATAGGTTTGCCACTCTTTGTATTCTGCCTAATCTTTGAGTAGATACTTTTTGTTGAGCCACCAGATTAATGATCATAGGTTATTTTGGACCTCTTTACTGCCATATATAGCCCATTTCCGGTTTTAATCCCAAAGATTTGCCTAGGGTTCTTCTTGTGTTCATTAGGTAGATTTTACATTTTACTATAGTATGCCCTAGGTTAGCTTCTTATCAAAGATTATTTCTATGTATTTGACCTCATTTTTTAATGGTAGCATTTCATTATAGAAACAAGCCTTGTATTTACATGTTTCTTTTCTTTGTGAAAGCAGTTAGGGTTTTTTGAGTTATATGTGTAGATATTGTCTTGAGTTTCCATGTAATATGTCCCCAACATAAATTAACTTAATAATTAATTTAATATAAAGATTAATAATTGTTTTAATTTTAAAAAATCTGATCGGGGATAGTATAAACTATCGCCTCTGCCATTGGGGCCACGATTGGTCATTGAGATTTAAAATATATTTCATTACTTGTGATTACTGTACAAAGTGGATGGTGACATTGAAAAAGCAAGCTAGTTAACATACAATAATTCTGGACTGTTTGGGTAAAATGGTGCATCTCATTTTTTTCAATATTTGGCTCACACCGTTTGAAAGTACATTGTCTAGTGCTAAATCATTTGTAACACCATTCCCATGGGGTTATAGAACATGTAAAAGAAGGTAAAAATTACGTGATACGTTATTTCCTGAATGAAAATTCTTATTTGTTCAAATATATTTTTCAACAAATAACATATTTTTCTTTTTTAAATTTTTTACAGAAGAGAACAAGTTGAACTTGTCGGGGCAGTCTTTGAAGAAGATTCCGAAAAATCTGCCAGCAGACATAGCAAGCAAAGTGACCGAGCTCCACCTTGATAACAACGAACTTCAAAGGCTGGAAAATATTTCACAATTCCCCAATGTTGTTGAGGTATGCTTAAATAAATGTCCAAACATTTTGAAAAGTAGATTTATTTTAATTATCATTATTTGAATTTATAGTTATCAGCCACACATAACCAAGTTCCTAGGATGTACCCAGTAGCTCCTCTCCACCATCTTGTACGACTTGATTTATCACACAACAATATCATGTCCATCGAGGGACTGAAAGAACTCGTCCATCTCTCTTATTTAAACCTTTCAAGTAATAAGATTAAAGTAAGTACTACATTTTTGCATGGTCTGCTTCTTACCATTTATACTTTTTTTTATATTGTGTTTTCATTTCACCTGCTACAAATTCCATTTGAAATTCTCAGGGTCTCTTCAGAATGGATAAAGTGTCTTTGGCTATGGTTTTTTTCCATCCTCTTCTCTTTAATGCTGGCTCCTTTCACCTCAAACAAACCAACTCCTCTGATAAAAAAATGTATTTCTATTCCCAACTTCCCTCCCCACCCCATTCAAAATTCAAAGTATACAAAGATAAAACATCACGATCTCATTGGCACTCACAACATGACAGACAAGAATGACACATCTAAATGGAAAACAAACACTTTGAGTGATTACAAATACATTGATCGACTCTAAAATTTTCTAGCATTGTATAAATTCATTTTTTCGCATCCTACATGTATTTGTAAAATTTAAACAATGTTTATAAATCCCAGGCCCTGAAGATGATCTCAATAAAGGTTAAACGTTGACACTAAAGAAAATGTTTTTCTAAACCCTACGTCACACCAGACTGCATCTCACGGTCTCCAAATAACTATTTTTCTTTCTTTCTTTTTTTTTTTTACGAGGGTTCGCGACAGCAGAGGTCATATAAACCCTCAGGGTGCCGGTGTTTTTGAAAAAAAGCCCATTTGTAAGTATGTCGGAAATCATACCCACGACCATGTCAACCTCTACAACCTGATAACCTGACTGATACCGCAGTCCCCTTTTGTAAATTTGCTCCTTCTCACTGATTAATCTTTGTTATAATTATTTTTTATTCAATTGGTTTTTGTTTTAGGTTATTGAACACTTGAACACCAATTTGCAATTGGAGCATTTAGATCTATCGGATAATTTTATTAATTCAATAACAAACATTAGCCAGCTGACAAAGTTGAAGGTATGTTTTTTTCTGCTGACTATTCTTATTTAGAAATGGCCACTATTAAAAAATATACACAAAGTTTAAAGTATTTTTGTTTCTATCCGCTATAATTGCATGGTTCCTAACAGTTAATTAGCTTACATTGCTATACATTTTTTGTAAATCTGGTCTATAGCATGCTGTTTGACATTATTATTTTATTTATTTATTTTTAACTAGTGGTAGAGGTTATACAAAGGAAAACATAAAAAAGTCCATCAGTGGTTTAAACAAATTGTACACTTAGTTTTTTAAGAATAAATATGTTGAATAATCTAATGATAAGTTAATATCGGATGATTATTATAACAAACAAAATAGTAGAAAATTAGAAACCTGTGTAATCTAATTAACACCAAAACTTGAAAAAAATTATTCATACTTTAACAGTAGTTATAATAACAAATAGTAAATTCATTCTCAGATTAATGTGCATAAATACTTTATTCTTGAGTAAAAAAGTAAGATAGATATATTTGAGTAATTCAATATTGAAAGATAATTTGTCAAAAATGGATCATAAAAAAAAGAATTGGGATGCAAAGTTAAAATAGATATACTTTCTAAAGAAAAAGTTGTCACCAATATATCAAAAGAGATTGGATTGTCTCAATTAATGTTCAGTATACTTAGAAAATAATGAAAACAATAAAAAAACACAAGGGTAGAAAATGCTTAAAGACAGTGAGAAGAAATTGTGCAAAAGCTGCAAAAAAATCATAAAATAAGCGTTCGAATGCTCGCAGAACATATGTCATCACAATATGGAAAAGAAGTTACTCCTTAAACTGTTACAGTGGAAGAGCAAAAAGAAAAAGAAATAAATGTTGATGCTTGCCTGGGAGCATGTTAAGAATGATATCATTCTGTAAAAATGTGTTATTTTCCTGATGAAAGCAAATTTAAGTTTTGGTATGAATAGCAGGAATTTTTTTGCAGGCAGAAATTTATAGCCATAAAGCATGTCTGGCTATGTGAAGTTTTATGAGCACTAGTTGGCTAGTTGGGCTTACACGTGAACAGTTAAAGGTGGGAAAGAGACCCTGATGGTGCCCATTTGTACCTTTTCGGGCTGATTTTAGGATATTGGACCACATTCCCATGCCTATATTCTCAGGCCCCTATATTGCATTGTGCATCGAAATTCGAAGTATTTACTCTTTGTGAGGTGCTCTAATTTCGTTCAAAATTTGCCAATACATTCCTCAGACAATTTAACTTTCAATAAAAGTAAGTAAATGGAAGGAGAAAAACAAACAATGTTGTATTTAATTTGAATTTTATATTTCACAAAAATATTCATTACATATATAAAATATAATAAATTTTTATTATTATTTTTTAGAATCTAACACTTTGTTTCCCCTGCATGAATGGGCTTGATCCCCAGACTCTACCCTAAAAGTAGGGTTCCCTTTTTTTGCACTGTAGTACTAATCGTAAACTTTAGATCACAAAATTGGCACTGTGAAATAAATTGAAGTTTGACAAAAATTAGGGAAGGGTAATGGTTGGGAAGGACGGGGGCAAGAAGTAAACAAAAGCATATTTCCAATGAGTTGTAGATATTGTGGCCACATTGATTTTCGAGAAAAATGATTGTCACAATTTAATTTTGCCAGATTTTTATCAGAAGGGGGGAAAAAGAGTGTTAGTTGATGAAGAGGATGTGTGTGGGAGGTGTCATCTATTTTATTTACTACTGAGGGTCTGCTACACATTGAACAACCTCAGTCCAACAGATGCCATGAGTATCCAGCTAGAGTTTTTAAAATGAAAAAAAAAGGGAAAAAACAAGAATGAAATAACTCACAAGGCCTAGGGCCTATACGAGGTGAATGTCACTACTTCCTAAAAGGTGAAGCTTTGAACATATTTTAGAATGCAGAAAACTAGGAATATGTAGTATTCTAGGGTGAGAGTGTGTGGTCTGGAGAGTGAAAGTAATTTAGTAGTGTGAATTGAGGGTTTATTAAACAGGTCTCAAGGAATATCCAGTACTCTGGGGAAGTGAATGTGACAATGTTTTGTAGGAGGTGAAAGGATATTGATGTTGTTATAATATACCACAATCGGGGTATTGTTTACCTCTCTTCACTGGGGCATTGCTATCTTCTATGCGCTGTCTGGGTGTTTCTGCTGAGGGGGGGGTATTGTTTTTATATTAGTAGCGTTTCTGGGAAAGTAGGAAGCATGAAAATCATTTTGTTCAGTTAATAATAATTAGACAACTACTGTAGGTTTAGAAAACAGGAGGCAAAATATGGGAGTAAATGACGAAGATGCGTGAAAGAAAGAAGGGGGAAAAATGAAGAATATTTTTGATGTTCGTTATCTCACAAATAATATTTACTACTACAGAGCAGCTATTCAAGCAGGATAATGATGCTGTTTGAGCAAGATAATGATCAAAAGCTTTATAATATACCATTCATTCAATTAGGGTGATGGAGTCCCTTGATATTTCTCGATCACCCTTTACACATATTATACAACTAACCTAATTATGGGTCGATGGGTATTATGCTCCGAATATTGCTTCCAGTGGCCACTTAATATGTCACCGAGAATCGAATCCTGATTACATGATATTTGAAAAAAATGTTGCAAAAAGAGGGAAAATTAGAAAGGTTGAGATGAGGAATGGGTGTCCGAGTGGATCTAAGTCACCAAAGCTCAAGTGGTTAGAGCAGCGGCACATTGATCTGAAGGCCATGGTGACACTAGCTTTTTTATCTCTATCCAGACTTTAAATAAAAAGTATTATTAAAAGTAAACTGTAAGTGTGACAGATTTTTTTGCATCTAAAATTTTATACATTTATGGCTTGCAAAATGTGTTGCTTCAGACATAATAGTGTGTATGGAAACAAGTAATATTTTAAAAAATTTTATGCATGTCATTTTAGTTCTTAATTAACTTTATTTGATAATGTATCATATACCTTGACTCTAAATTTAAAATAAAGCAAGAACAATGTCTAATTTTATGCTTTGAGCATGTAACAATATTTTCCCCCAAATTAATGATTTGTTACAATTTCTAAAGAATGCCAGCTGTATAATGTAAATTTTTAATTAGAACTCTACTTTGCATATATTCATATGATTTCTTTCAGCTCATTAACATTATTATTGCAGAGTAAAACAATTTATTATATTGTTTCAGAAACTGCTTTTACATAAGAACATGATTGTCCAACTTCGTCACTGTGAAATATTACTGCCTACTTCTTTAGAAAGTTTAACTTTAGCAGCTAATAAAATTAACGATCTAAATGAAATATCTCATCTTGCGAGTTTACAAAGTCTACGTGATATATCAATTGTTTCAAATCCTTGTGTAGAGATGACAGGCAATGCAGTGTATCCTTTACTAACAAAATTCCTAGCTTTGGTTTGATTTCATGTGTGGTGTGAATTATTATTACACAGTAACACAATTAAACTTAACGTTGTATATATTTTTTTTCAGGTTAAGGGATTTTCATCTTAAAATCTACCAAATATTTATCCCTTATGAACATACAAGTGCTTGTGTGCTTATATATAAAAAAACACCTTGCTTTTATCTCTGGGGTTGCATACATTCATTTCAAGCTCTTTAAATATTAAAATAAATAACAAAATAGTATTAACACAGATCAATTTTTAATACATTCTACCAGGTAACCAGGAAAGTTCTTGTGGTTTTAAAAGGTTTAATAATTGTCACAATTAAAATTATTTTAGAAATATTTTATTTGGAGAAATAGTCTCCATGAGCATCAATAATCTTCTCCCAATATGTTATTAGCCAAGGTATGGCTTTCTTATAAAAGTTTGGGACCCGGGACCTAAATTATTAATGCAGCACATTTTCCAGCTGTCGGTGATTATCGAACTCTCGGTTGATATGAAAAGGTGAAAGTCAGATAGGGCCAAGTATGGAGATTATGGAAGATGTGGTAGGACTTCCCAACCAAGCTTCATTTTCACTTCCTTTGTCGTTCTGGCTGTAGGAGGTGTCACATTGTCATGGTTAAAAATTATAGTTTTTCTGTTCACAAGAATTGTTTCCATGGCACAAGTTCATAATGCCTGCCATACTCCACCAAACAAATCACCTTTTGTGAAAATTGGTGAATATTTGGTTTTTGCGTCAATGGGAAAGGTTATTCAGGGTCAGCCAATGGTACAACTTCCTGGTGTTACTGTACAGGATCCATTTTCCACTGCATGTGACAGTCCAGTAAATAAAGTTTTACTTTGTGCCATGAAAGCAATGAAAGGCAAATTTTAGACAAAGAGGCTTTTTACTGTTGGTCAGTTTAAGATGAGTCTATTTGCTCTGCTTCCATGTCTTCCAAGGTGATGTAAGCTAGAGGGAATTATTTCATTGCTTACTTGGAACACTGGCGAGCTCCTGACATGTATCACTTGAATGTTCAATAACTTTCCTCAATTTGACGACTTTCAAGACCGGTCTATCATGGTTCATCTTCAATCCCCTCATTCTCAGAAACTTTTGAACCACTTTTGGACAATACTCATACTGTTTCATTACTGAATGCAATGTTAAATTTTACAAGCTGCCCTTGTATGTGTGATCTTCACTTCATTTAATAAGCACACATGAATTAGGGGTTTTGAAGCCATAAGAAAGAAAATATTTTATAATTTGCAGTGAACTATTCAATTTTTTCTGGTATGAACTGATTATCTTCTTGGTATTTTGGGATTTAAACACCTAACCCTCCTATAATTAGAAATTTTGATTAATGGTATTAAAACAATAACAAATTAAAAAGTGCATAAACTTTTGTGCTTATCTGGTAAAAGCAGATCGATTTATATGTTTATGAAACTGGAGTGTGCTTCTGTATATATTCTATTAATGGTGTGTGGTTTTCGGTGCTGAATGAATTTTTTTTAGTAAGAATATTGTGTCTATTGTCATGTGCGATATTTTCATGATTTAATAATAATGTGCTCAAGGGATTGAAAGAATATTTTAATTCACGTTTAAGATGTTCTAGTATCAGTAAAATAAATCACAAGTTATTTAATAGCATTCAGACAAGGCGGAAATTAGGTTTTTAGGTAAATAAATTTATAATTTTAATGAAATTTTTTTTTTATGAAACTAGGTCGTAATATGTTTAGATACTTCTCAGAGCATTCTTGCACATGGGCCATAGAAGCTGAGAAAAAAATTCTCTTATTTAAAAAAAAATCTATTTTGTTGTTTATGATTTTCCAGGATATTCATATATTAGTTGATTTTTTTTTTACATAGATTAAGAGAATGATACGCTGGATCAGACATTATACAAACCTCACTTGGCACTTTACAGGGGTTTCGGACTCTTTAAACAACCTGTAATTTGGACATATTTTAATAGGCATCTCCAATAGCTCTAAGTGAGACTGATATTGTGACCAAGTGACATAGCAAACTAGGTCCAACTATATTTTTAGGAAGGAACAAATTTAGTATTCGTTTTCTGCACCCCCGAATAGTTTTTTGAGATAATAAAATTCTAAACGCTTTTACAATTCACTTTTTTCTTGTCAAAAATCATAGAAATTATTACTACTTTGAAATGACTCAGCCGATCAACAGGAAACCTTACAGGAGTTCAGTAACCACTATAACCTATAAACTACAGGTAATGGCTTAAACATGATGTGTAAAAAAAATTAATTAAAACAGTTGAAGAGTTTTAGTTCATTTTGTATTTTTCTTCTCATATATACAAAAAAAAACACTTTAATTACATAAGCTGAAAGAAAAGTAAGCAAGCTTTCTATTGGTTGTAATAACAGTAAATTCGGATAAAATCCAGAGAAGTTATGAATTTTTAAGTTGAGCATTAGCGAGAGAAAAAGCCAATCCAGCCCAAAAAATTACAATTCTTTATTGATTTAAATTTGTATTTAAGGTTTTTTAATAGGTGCTTAAAATGAATTAGAATGATTTTTTATTTTTTCAACAAAAATGTTTTATTTTTATTAATGGTTTATATGTTGTTACCTTTATGATGTGACAAAGATTTGGCCATTCTCACATTAGGATAAATGTATTCACCTACAGTCTTGGATTATAGCATTTTTTTTTCGTAATCCAAAAGAATTTTTTCTAGGGCTCCTAGATCTCAGTTTTATTATTATTATTATTAAAGATAGCTCCTACTCACAGTTTAGTAGGAACTATCTTTTTCAAAAAGGAAAAAAGGATTGAACACTGCACTCACTTGATCATTCTTCATTTCTCTCAACTGGTTTGTTAGTTACGTTTTTGTAAACAGGAAGCAGGATGTTGAGCTAAGTCATGTCAATTAGACTTAATTTATTTTTCATCTTACTGTTTTAACGTTTTTTGCTTTGGCTGTTAACATATTTTGTGTTTATGTATATATTTTTCCCCCAACCGTATGAAGTTTAACTTTTACCTTGCTCCTTTTCTTTTGATTAGGTAGTTTTTATTTTGTTCTGAAGAAGCTTCCTTTTTATTTGTTTTAACATTTTATTTTGATTAAGTAGCCAATTGAGGTTGTCTCGAAATAGCAAGTTATCATAATATTCCATTAGCTTTGGAAAAACTATGGATTAGCAGGAAAAGAGATTTTCTGATACTCTCCTTCGTCACTAAACATTTATAAAAAGAAGGTTACCTGCTCAGAATATTCTTATTAATTCAGTATTAATTTTTTATTGAAAAAGTCTTAATAATGGAATTACATATCGGCTAGGCTAAAAGGAACTCAGAAAAAAAGGACTTCATCCAAAATATTACAAATTAAAAACTAAAATGACATTTATCACATAGATATTATTTCATATTTTTCTCAACAAACATGTTTAAAAGATGTGGCAGATTATTTTAAGTTTATGTAATGTTGTATTTGTAAATTTAATGTTAAATCAGTATTTTATCTTTTTTCTTACATAGTTAATAGTGGATTTGATTACCGTCCTTTTCTTGTGAACTGGTGTACAAGTTTAAAGTGCATTGATGGTTTTGTAGTTGATGATATTGAAAGGTAATTACGCATTAATTTATAAGCTTTCTGGTAAAAGTATTTAAAAAAATTACAATATGTTGTTTGTCGTTATTTAGTTTAAAGGGTGAATGGTTATATTCTCAAGGGCGTGGAAGACAGTTCAAGCCAGGCCAACATGCAGAATTAGTACAATATTTAGTCGAAACTTGTTCATTAAACAACGAAAATTTGCAGTCCGAACATGAAAGGAAGTTGAGATTAATTTTAAGTAAAGCTCACCACCATCAATCACAACTTAGAATGTCAGAACAGCCAGGCTCAGGTAAACATCCTACTTTCTCTTTATTGTCAGAGGAAATGTTTTTTTTTTGTTTTTTTAATTAAAAATAAGAAAAGAAAGACAAGGATGATCAGGAACAGATTTTATTATTATTTAATATTACCAACAATATTGTTGTAGCTAGTGGAAAGCTGCGAAGTTCTATATCAGAACTAATGTCCAGAAGTTTAGATCCAACGCTACTTGATAGTTGCAGTACACATATAACAGATAAAAAATTACCAGATGTAAAAAGTGGTAAGTGTAGTTCATATTTCATTTGATGTTTCAGTAATGGTATGTGCATATTTTCATTTTGTTCCTTTAGAGAATGTCTTAACAAGGAGTCTTCATTGTGAACCTGTGACAACAAGGGAGATTGATAAGATGGCATCGTATGCAACCCCTTCTCCATTGCCAGCTGCTTCAAAATTAGTGCCAGTACCAGAATCTCTGATAAGTCCGATGGTAACAAATACTCCACCACTAGTCATGCAAAATGTCAACTCGGATACGGTTTCTCCGTGTAAATTGCAAACCATTAAGAACAAAGCACAGCAGAAAAGAGTGAAGCGTGGTATTACAAGTGATAGAGGTATTGCTCTATCTTATTATTTTTTCCTTCTATGTAATAGTTTGTTTTTTCTTCTTAAATATTTTTTCGTAGAACAAGCTGCAATTTACATTCAAAAAATGTGGAGAGGCTATCAAACAAGAAATTTGAATCCTAAAGTTCTTTCGATTTACCAGCATTTGCAAACAAGAAGGACTTATCAATACATACAGTATGTTTAAAAAAGTTACTAGTGAATGTATACATATATTTTTTTAACAAAAATTTTTATCTAGAAAATTGTCTGAGGATATGGAGGCAACAAGAGCAGCACTAGACAGTGAGCATAAACTGCAGTTATTGCAAATGCAAGCTATTAATGCACTATGGAAAAAGGTTTGCATAAATTATAATATACACTTATTCAAATTTATAACTTGTGGTAACGAGGCTATAAAGTAAGTTTTAAAATTCTCCACCTGCTAACAATTTCATCTGTTTGGCTGTTTATATTGGGTGTGTTCATAAGTTTTTTTCTAGAAAAAATGCCCAACTTTCAAAATGTAAATTTATTTTATTTTTATCCAAAGCATAATTTCTTCTCCTTCAACAATGCCCTCAGGCATTGTGTGTGGGCATAGTATACCTCTGCTGTAAGTGTTTGGTTGCATGGTCACAATTTCCAATAAATTTTTCCCCGAATATCCCACCAGACAATAGATGTTACAAGGGTGAAATCCTGCTCTTTATAACAATGACAGTCTTTCATTCTTCTTGTAAAACTCCTTTTGCATTTAAAATTAAAACCATTCTGATTTATTCCTATTCAAGTTTGAAATGATGTAACAATCTTCTTGTACAAGTATCTTCTTACATGAGTTTTACAAAGTAGATATCAGATTCTTCATAGTATTGCTTGCGATGTACCTGAAATCTCTCGGTTAGCTCTGCTACGTTTAATTTGTCTTCATACTCCAGCACCACTAATAAGCCATCATTTTTAAGTTCCACAATGATGCTGGTCTTTGGTTTGTCTCTGTCCATTTCACAAATGTTGAAACCACTGTTGACATACACATTCAGTTATTACATTATCACCATAAATTGTGACAACTACCGCTCCATGACTGGTTGAAGGGATGGCAAGCCTCAAATGAATTGTGTATACATCCATCTCACTTCGCAGTTTATTCTGGACTTGACATTGAACTCCCCGTTTCTTAACAATCTCTTTCAATGTCTTTTCTCATCTAGAGTTAACATGACAAACAAGTTATAAAGGATCATTATCAAGGTTTATATAAGGGTGAAAGTTGAAATTTCAAAAAGTCAGGAGATTACTTTTTCTATTTAGTTAAAATTATATTTATTTTACAAAAAAAAAAATTATTAGTAAATATTATTTAATGAATATAATTTTAAACAGGTCATAAGCATTCATGCAGGTTCTTGTTGATATTTTATTTTAGGTTGTTAGTTTGCAACCTGCTAAACTAGACGAAAGCATAGGTGAGGTGAAAGATTTGGCACAAACTTGTGATCGATTAAACATCCAGGTATGTGTTTTTTAAAACTAATTTAGTGTTTATTTAATTTTTAAGAGAATAGGACAAAAGTCACTTAAAATAGTTTACCTCTAGAATGTTATTTAAGCTTCATGGCTTTCTGCCTTCCAGTCACCTTATCCTGCGATTTCTATTGTACATTTCTAGGTTCATGAATTTTTTTTTTTTCTATTTCATCAATTAATGCTGGTCTACTCCAAGAACATATTCTGGATCTTATCCTCTATTCCATTTACACACATGTACTGCTTTTATAGCAATCCTTTCTCCACATCTTGATCCCATTATTTTACAAAATCTTGAAAATTGATGAGCAAATATGTCATTTTGAAACGAATTCCTGTGATGCTGTACACTGCCAGGGATTTTTCATCAAGGGACTGCTGTAGAAATGACACACTAGATCTAAGGAAAGGAATGCATACCAAATTGTGAAAAATGTAAATCATCAGTCAATGGGTTAAAGAGCTTGGTTCAATGAGATGTTCTTTTTGATACATGAGAAACTAGATGTAAAATACAAATTTACGCATCTCAGGGGTTTAAAAAAAAAATAAAAATAAAACATGTTACATACAATTTTGTAAATTGTAATAATGTTTGCTTTTCTGAAAAGAAAAATAATATCGCATGTTCAAAATTATTATGGTATGGTAAACAAATAAATAAGGTATGTGTAGGTGCTTAAATTTAAATTCAAAATGTGATAAATTTTTTATTTAGTGCTTAAATTCACTTACATTTATACTATAAAAATGTATATAGATAATTAAAAATAATGTAAACAACTTTACAAATTAAATTAATGATTATCCATCCTAATAAAACATATTTTAGTTAATAAAAGCAATTACATTACACAAAATTTATGTAATATAAAATAATAAAACAAAAGTATAAAAGTAATGGAATAAATATATTATGTCCAAAACCAGTTGAAAGTTTTAAAAAACCATAACTTACATAAACAGAACAAATATTGGGTTGTCCGGAAAATAATGCAGGATTTTGGTATTAAACAAAAAAAAAGAAACTAGTTACTTTAAAGCAATGTTCTTTAATCAAAAT
>CM077100.1:29406843-29419897 GCA_039619505.1 Cimex hemipterus | reverse complement strand
TCTCTCTCTCTCTCTCTCTCTCTCTCTCTCTCTCTCTCTCTCTCGCTCTCCCACCCCTTCTCTAGATTCTAGGTTGTAACTGAAGAAAATTTTGTTTAAATATATCTGTAAAATAGTACAAGTAACATAATTCCTGCCATTCAGGAGGCCATTGTGAATGGGAAGAGGTCAAACTACTTTACGATATGGTTTTCATATTATTATCAATTAATATGTCATGGGCTATGCCAGGATTTGACCCAGAACTGCTAGCATGGCGAATATGAATTGAACATTCAAAACACTCGGTCAATGAAAGCCCCCATCCAACCCCATACATCAGTATATACAAGGAATTGCAGTGCTTACGTTTATAAAGGCAAGTCTTTCTAATAAATCTTGAACATAAGGGCCCAACGGTCTTAAGCTCGGATAAGAATATTGGCTCCAACTTGTTGGTACTTTAGATTTCAATAAGGCATTCGATATGGCTTCCAGTTCGGGTGTCATGACTATTCTTCCTTGAATACCCAGTTTCAATTGTTGCAGTGATGTTTTCACCACTTCTGTTAAGATGTTGAATCTTTTCATTTCTTGAACAAGTACTGTATTCATTGATTCTTTGTAATCCACAGGGTATTTTTTCTCGGCTGCAGCAACATCAAAGTAGCCAGGAAGCTAAAGGATAAAAATATATTTAAATAAAAGTCAATAAATTGATTGTAACGTTGTTACTAAATATCTTGTTTTACACGATAATAAATGGTTAATCACCTTCTCTAAAATATCGTCTACAATAATGCCAACCAATTGTGCTTCTCCTTTATTATTTTTTGCACTCCTTCCAGAAATAAAAGACATGGATTCTGTGAGTTGTTTAAATTCATTTAAACTTCGTTTTATTCCTGCATTAGCATGTAGACCGTAAATTTCTGGCGATTGTATGGGTGGTATATTCTGTGAAACCATAAAAAACAAATTATGAACAATATCTCATACATTTAAGAAACAAATTTTCTTAAATTAAGAAAAGCCTCTTAATGTTTTGTTAAATTTTTAAAAACACAACCGACAGATGTGTTCCATTTTAAAAAGTCTACACTTTATTTCATAATTTGCCAGAGAAATAAATAATTTTTTTTTACGATAGATAAATGATGCAATCATAAAATCATCATATAGCAGACGTTAAAACATGTCTATGGTCATGGAATGCATCAGCAAAAATTTCTTTACATAATCTTTTCTTTTACATTTTATTACCTAAGTTTTCCTCCTTTAAGGAAACTGATGTATAAAATATATTAGTTACTATAACATACCTTAATGAATCTAAGAAAATCCGTGTATCCGTATTTGAGCGGTATGGCATATCTTTCATCTGGTGGGGCCAAATTGTAATTAGGGGAGAAAATAAGCTCACTGTTGATGAATTTACTCAACAAAGTGCTTAACGTTCTTCTATCCCAGTTGTCTGTTACCCTCCCTCCATAATTACACTCACCAGCTAGGTATAAAATTGCATCGTATGGGATCTCAGCAAATTCTTTCAAATACATCTGCAAATTTATTGATTTGAAATATGAAATGAAAAATAAAAAATGCTGTACCAATTTGTAAAACCCAGTTTCATGTTATACTTTTATCGTTAGGTTTCAAAAAAGTTATGTACAGCTGAAATTTGATAAATTATTATTCTATAGTCAGACTATAACCTTTTTGTGAAGGTAGAATACAAATGTTTTGCTAAGAATTAAAAAATAAAAGGATATTTGAAAAAATAAAAAATTTGTTGAACATCAAACTGTTCTGTTAAAAAGAGAAAAAAATACAAAATAAAAAAGGTGTTACTACCTTTAGTTGTTCGATTGAAATTAGATAATCAGATTCATTAAATCCATATGGCGTGTTCCATCCGATAGATCCGAATTTTTTCCTCTCTAATATAACCGCATGGAAAAAGCTCAGTCCAAAGAGCATTCTGGCAAATATCAGATCTTTCCCTCGGCACGATTCATAAAACTTCGGCTGGCATACAGGCTCAGAGTTGTACAGCCTTTCTAAATTTTGCTGAAGCCCGGTCGGCGCCTCATTGGTTATTTTAACGCCGTTTTGCAAAATTGATTCAGGGAACTGAAAAAAAAAGAAAAAAAAAGAGTAAACTTATACCTCAATTATAAATTACAAAAAAAGAGGTTAACAATGCTAAGAGCATGTGAACAGAAGGGGGAGGAGGTTTCTGCTGTACATTGGGTACAGCCATAGCCCAAAAGATGCAATGTGTGTCCAGCCAGACAGAGTTCTTAAAGTGTAAAAAAAATTTTAAAAAAAGACAAAACTTGTCAAAAGGCCTGGGGAGCTCCACACCCAAACGAGATAACGTGCCATAAGTCCTGAAAAGGTTTAACATAGGACACACTTCATGGCTGCATTGAATTACAAAAGTATGTTCTCTTTTGGTTAATAAAAAGGAATTTAGCAATTTTTTTTCTTGTGAGAGTGCCAGGGTGATGGACCTGTAATTTGGTTGTAACTAATCATTGTGTTATGTCTATCTGGTTCATCCGGGAGGGCCGCGGTAGCCGAGTGGTTAAGGCGTCAGGCTCTCAGCTAGTAGACCCGTGGGTTCGATCCCCACTATTGCCTCTGGAATTTTTCTGACACCTAAGGGGACCGGTGGCCGAAATTAAAAGAAATTGACACGGCACTCACCAATGGATGGGGCGGGACTGGATATCAGCGACCCTGAATCTGGTCCCAACCCCCTTCAAAAATGAGTTTCTTCGAAGGAAGAACACTGGTACAACGAGGGCTCAAGTTCACTTCATGTTGCGAGCCGTCCCCCAAAAATGGAGGGTATAGTACAATAAGCTGAACAGCTTCAGTGCCCAGGAGGGAACTCCTCTAGTCCCTGGTGATGATTGTATCCAACCATCTGGTTCATCAGACACGTTTTGGCATTTGACAAGTTCAACATTATGTCAGGGTCACAGTAAGTATAGTTAGACCAAAACAATTGGTTATGACCAAATTACAATTTATCCTTTAAAAAAATAAAATAAAATAGTAAGTAAGTAAACCTTTGGCGTTGGGTAGCTGGTAAGCCAAAGTCGGAAATTCGGATTACAGTTGGTAGGGTGAAAATCTTCGCAGATTTTTTCCAAAGTCGGCAGCCAAGAGAGACAAAGGTGACAGTTTTGTAAGCAGATCCAATGTCCTTCAAGCTGAGCACTTTTTATTAGCTCTTCGGCTTTAGGTCCCTGTTAATAATAGATAATATTAAAGTTATATCAATCAAGCCATTACAGTTGTAGTTTTTAGATGCTAATTAGACTTCTTTTATTCAAATATACTATGAATACTTATTTTTTCAGATAGCTTTTGCGCCACACACACTGAACAATAAAAACTGGTGGAAGAGTTCAAGAAAAAGAAAGTATTGATCAAAATTAACACCATAACTTGTCGAGTATAAACCATTTATTTTATTTGACTATCTTTACGTCACATTTTTACAATTAAAAATAAAAATAAAAATCAGTAATATTTGATACAGACCTGCCCTTGTCCAAGAGACATTGACTTGAACTTATTCGTGAAGTCCATTTTATGCGCAAAAGCCATAAGCGCTTGCATCGGATCAACACCGGATGATAAAATGAAAATAAGTGGTGTATTGAACAAAGAGTCCCTGAAAGATCTGGCAAGATCGAATGGTGGTGGCTGCATGTACCTTGGTCCGATTCTTTTTTTTACAAATTCATATATGAGAGCGAAAATCTAAAGTAAAAATATAATAATATTTTGAAATTACTGGTTTAAAAGAAGAGGTTTTGTTGCCTATAAATATAATTTTATGTACACTTACTCTGTCAGGTCGGAAAACTCTGAACACTAATAGTTTTTTGAAATTGTTATTTAAACTACTTCTGTATCCGAGTGGCAAATCATCAAATCCAGGCTCAGGGAGTTCATAAAATTTTTGCCATTCTACTGCGAATGACGAGAAATGGTTCAGAATCTCTGGAAAAAAACAAACAAAATAATATGATTTTTTTTCTGTTCCGTAATATCAACAAACAACAAATGCAATGTACCTTCAAATCCAGGCAAATCTTTTAATCTACAGAGTTCGTCCCATGATTTACTGTCCAACCATGAGCTTTCAGTATTAGGGAGTTTATTTTCTAAAGCAAGTCCACCGGTGAGAAAGAAGTCAAGTTCTTTTTTAGAAATTTCTTTATAGAAACTAAAATGATAAGAAAATATTATTTCTACTAGTGGCTTTGATTAATACCGAAAAATTCCAATATGCCTTAAAGTGATCTATTTTAAGTCTATTATAATATTATCATCTACACCTTAGAGCAAGTCGGGCAATTTTTTGAAAAGGCCCCCAAAAAAGTGTATCAACATCATTTAATTTGGAAATGACTAACTTTTAGCAAAAGATGGTCTTATACAAACCCCAAGTTAATTTTGGTTAGGGATTGTGTGGTGCTAACAGATAAATCGTTTCAAAATTAAATGGGTAGACTACAGAAGTTGATTCATCCTGTGTATGTTTTTTTTTTTTTTTTTTTTACATTTTACAAGTACCTATGGATTTACTACTGTAAACTGATGTAATAATACTTACAGCATAATTGCAGTGCATACTAAGAAAGAGTACAGTGGTTTATCTTTGTCAAACAGTGATCGACATACACTTGCATACAATGCACGTAAAAATCCTTCTTTCAGGTATCTGAGCCTAAAGTCCATCATTTTTGACTTTCCTCTGAAACAATAAAACATATTTAGTTTTCAGGTATACCATTCACTAAGCCCCCCCCCTCCTGTACAATATAATTTACTTACGAAAATTCAATTGATACAGTATATATATTTATGAACCAGCTTAATGAGTACTGATACATTGGATCGACATTTGGCAGTTCAGTTATTGTGTAGTACAAGTTAGCGCTGTAATCGGCTATTGGCTTGTATTGCAAACGAAACTCTTCGATTATTATTTCTGTCTCTCTGGCAGCTAATTGCTTATTTGTTAAATCAACTGCTAATGCCTAAAGGGAAATAGAAAATATCTTAAAAACATTTGATTAAGTATTTTTATTTTGTGGGAATTTTTTAATGAGGTCATAATTGAACCTTGCTGATTTTATCTGTCACAAGCATTTTGGGATATTGCCATCTTCAGTAGATGGTTTTTCTAACAGATCAAAGCAGCAAGCATAGGCAGACAAAGCTGATCAGAATGAAACTATGAATCTTATTTAACTATAATCAACCCTGATCATTCCATTTACACTTGCTGGTTTACATTGCATATGCATTTGCCATATTCATTGAGGAATTAATATGATCAGGTTCATCAGATCAACAAACTTTACTTAAATTTTATGCTTATACATAATTATATAATTTGAACTTACTTTTGCTTTGTCAAGGGTGTCAACAGCTTCTTCATCTTCAAGAATATTTCCCTGGACTGATGATAACACTTTTAAAATGTCATCTTCAGTTTCCTGAAGAGCTTGCCGGTTGGCTGCGCCTTGCACAATTAATTGTTCTCTTTTCTCTTGCAAATCGGGCCTTAAAACAAAAACAATATTGAATTATTGAAGAAATATTGTCTTTTACTATTACATTTAGTGTCAGGGTGTAAGAAAAAGAGTACAAAAAGAAAACGTAAAAATGATAAAATTTGATATATTTGGTCATATATACGGACATCTATGGCTATGAAAAAACTGACAAACTTGCAAAAAATGTCACAGTTGCTCACCCCTAGAATCATAAGGATTCCATATACAGATCTTTTTCAAAAATTGGAAAGAAGAATTCAAATAGAATGGCAAACTGAATACTCTGCCCCAGATAAGGGAATGGCTAACAAAACGTTATTTCCATTTGTGAAAACAATACCGTGGTTTAAGAAACTAGACATGGGCAAAAAAAAAAAAAAAAAGACAACCACCATACATTGGTTAAGAACAAACCACGACATCTGCTCAACACCCAAATTGTGACACATGCGGAGTAAAGGAGGACCTAACGCACATAATGTTTCTCTACAGCCAACATTTGTCAGCCAGAAATAAATTCTCTGGATCTGGAGAAAGAAGGAGTAGAACACCCAATTACTGAAAGCAGAGCTCTATTCAAGAATCTCAGAGTACATAACGTGATAATAAAATTTTTAAAAGATGTGTCTGTGAGAATATAATATGAACTGTTTAAATTGTATGTATTCTTTGCAGCATGGCTGTATAATAATAAAATAAATAAAAATAAAAAAAAGCAAGCAATCTCAGATCAGATCATAGAAAATTGTACTTTACCTTTCTTTGGCAACTACAATTCCCAACAGTTGATCAGACAGCCCTTCAAATGTCAACGAAAAGTTAATCAATGTAACTTTATTGAATATTTCAGGAAGATAATGTGGATTCCTTAATTTTGTTGTTATGTACATTTTGAAATTTGATTGGTACTCAATTAACTTTTCTCCAAGAAGTATGAACACTTCATTCCCTAAAATGCAGAATAAAATATACAATTAATATTACAAACGGATTTTTTTTTCTTGAATGATGTGAAGTCGTATGGCCATTTATTTGTTCAGAGTAAATTTCTATTCTCACCTTGTACATATGTACTTTTCAATAGTACAGGGTCTAAAGGAGCGTCCATGTCTTCGAGTACATTTTCCAGCAAGAGCGGTTTTCCATACTCTATACAAGTTTCAACAGTGCGCATATAGTTTGGATCTGACAATTTAATTATTTCAAGTTCGTGATCTTTTTCCATCGATTTCACCCATCTATTTGCTTGTCCCTGTGGATCAATAAAGAGCGGCCACCTGAAATAATTCCGTGCGTTTAAAAAATAATTCGATATAAATGGATTGATCAAATTTGAATGTTTACTTTGACGATGCGTTCATAATTATGGCGTTGTCGATGGAAAAAGAGTCTGCAGGGAGTCTATTCATTATCCAGGAATGAATTCTAACATCGGAGCCCAAGTTCTTTACCAAAGAATAATCCTTTGACGTTGGAATAAGAGATTCGATGCAAACATTTTTCCAATCTTCAATTTGGCTATTTCTATTTAAAAAAAGCAGATGATTTTAAGCATGAAGAAATAAAATACCACTAAGTAGATCTAATATTGAATATGTTGTAGATAGTTTTAGGGCTGGCAGACTAGATTGGTTGTAATTAGCCCTCTTATTTTTTTGCTGCTCTGCTCCTTTCTGCATTTCATTCCTACTGATGTTACAACAAAATTTTACTCTCATCTATTAACCATTAATATTAAGGTAACCGACTCTTGTTTCCCTATTCTATTACCAGCCTCTATTTCTTCTTATACATTAACACAGCTCCAGAGTTTTTGATATTTCTCAGGCTCTATCCTTCCACACTAATAAATTATATCCACATACCATACTACTTCATTCACACTGCCTAAAAGTATATTAATTCCTTGGGGTAAGTGAGGAAAAAGCACATTCATTCACACTAATAAATTACATTCACACACAATACTTCATTCACACTACCAAAGAGTATTCCATATTCTGTGGGATAATTGTGTAAGAAGCCTCTGTATTCATGCGTTCTTTATAAATACATCCACACAAATAAATTATATCCACATACCAGACATTATACACATAGCCGTAGTGTAAGTAGCCAGCCAGTAGTCCTTCGAGAATTAACCTCTCATCCACGCTAATAAATACATTCACACACCACACCATTCACCACTAGTTGATATTCTTCATTAATCTCTATCGTTCCTCACTAATTTACACAGTACTAGTTTACATTTACACAGTACATTGATACAAACATAAATTGTTCCTCATTCAACTGTGCCTGAGTATTCAATATTCCTCAGGGAACAAGAGTTTTGACTCCTACATTCTCGCTAATAAATACTTTCATTACAATATATATCACAAACAAAAACATACAAAGGTCTACATACAGTTTAAAATATTTAAGGTCCTGTAGTATGGACCAATGATATTTGCTCATGCCCTACGGCCAATACATATCTAATAAATATAAATTATGCTCAGAGCATTACTGATCCATTCAATCAATTAAAAATTTAATTGTAAAAAGTACCTGAAAGATTTGGTAAATGGTGCCAAATATGCTATCACTCCACAAGACAACAAAACATCACCGGGTAGCCGATCATGCAGCCCTTGTAGATTTTCTGCTTCCTCAAGCCATCTTACTTTCTCTCCACCGAGGTTACCTGCCAGGTACAATTTTTATAATATAATTTTTTACTTTAAACATCAAGTATTTGAAATAACTGTCAAATTTGTAACTCCTTGCTAGCTACTTTTGCTGCTTTATGAAAGTTTAATTGATATTATAAAGAAATACCGAGTGGTAAAATAATTTTTCTTTCTTACTAAAATAGGTCAAAGTAATTACCAATAATTTTCTTTGCTTTCTTTAACTTGTTGGAACATAGAAGTACTTCATTTTGAAGCCTTGTTTTCTCGGCTAGAGCCGTTTCAAGTTTATGATTAAGGTCTGCCAATCGATTCTCCAATTCATTCAACTCGTTTCTTTTAGAATCGAGAAGCTTTTTTGTTTTCGCAAAATCTCTTTCAGCCTGGGCCAATTTCTTTTTCTTTGGAGCAACCATCTACCATAAACAAAAATAAAAAATTAATTTAATGTTATTTTCATCCAAAACTAAATATACAATACGAATGACATTACCTTAACAACAACATCATATTTTTCCATTGCCAGTACCCATTTGCAAAGTCCTTCCGCAGCACTTGAAGCTTTAGCAACAACGTTCGGTCGAAAATCTGGATGTTCGATGAACCTTTTACGAATTACTTGAATGATGTGAGATGGTATGTCATCTTTGTCATAATCTTTCAGTGACTGAAGAAATCCCATATCGCCTAGAATCCTTTTGCTTGGACCCCAATAATCAAACACCTGCACAAAAATTTTAAAGATTATATTTTGATATAAAAAATGGTACAATCTCAAATTGTACTGATTATACCTTCCTTCCTGGATTCTTTGGGTCTGGTATTCTGCGAGGTTTGATGTCTTTCATTACACAAACAGCTGCCATAACCAGTTTTACTGTATCTGGAGGATTTTTCATAGATTTAACTAGTGTAATATCAGCTGGCTTTAGGGTATTTAGAGCGGCAGTCGCATCTGCAAGAAGGAAAAGAAAATATTTAATCTAAAAACAAAGCCTAAAAATAGCAGTTCATTAAATTTTTTTCAGGTACCTGATACATTTACATTAAAATATGTAATTTACATATATTTTTGCTTAATATTTAATAGGAACTAAAATTGAAAAAAAAAAGCCAGAATTTTATACCTTCAAGAATTGGGATGGCCAAGGCGAGGTCATTTTCACATTCAACTTTTAAAGTGACTGCAGCGTCAGCTTGTTCGTTGGCTGCTTTTTCGTCTTCCCTAACTTGAGCGGATGCTGCATCTACAATATGTCTTTCTTTTTCAACTCCGTTGAGCATTTCTTGAGTTTCATCCACCGATTCTTTTAGCTGTGGCTGAAGCAGTTCTAAATCATGTTGCATAACAGTGACCTAGAATAATGCGATACAAAAAATTGATAATTATGACAAACAACATTTATACGTGTACTCAATGTATGTTTTGTGAATATGATAAATTTGGTCTAACACAATTTGCACTTTAAATCACATATTATGTATTGGTACCACCTCACACAGACAATTATGCTAAGTGCAACTTGGTAATGTCACCACTACATCCACAGGAAAACTGTTCAGATGCAAGTTGGTAACTTTGTTACTGCCTCAGGTAAACAACCATGCTGGGTTGTAAGTATACTAGTATTATATATTCACAATGGTAGATAGAAAGAAAAACATTTTTAAAAAAGTATGATACTAATATTGAGATTGTAATTGTCAAGTTAATGTTGGAACATAATGCTGTTGAGTCAAAATTTTTTGTGAAAAATGTTATTTTCGCATTTGCTCCTTTTACATGGTGCTGATGTTGTCTTCACCCACTTGCAGACCAACAGCCATCATCAATGCCGAAAGGATCAACAATCAACCACCAAATAAAGTTTTTTTTTTAATGAGGCTATTTCAACCGCAAGGTTATATGAACCCTCAGAGTGCTGGCTATCAACACCTAAACCATTGCTAGATAATACTATTTCTACCTTACAAAAGGGACTCAGCCATGCTAAATAATATAAGCAAATGGGTGATTCAAAATTTTCTTTAGAGTTTACATTAACAATTGTACCTGCTCAGCAGCAAATTCCAGTTTTTCCAGTCCACCCAAATATCTCATTTTCGCTTCTCTTAATTCATCTTGTTTTCTCATAACCAGTTTGGTGTATGCTTTAATTAAATCTAGGTAGGATGTTGAAGTAATATATACTGTCTTCCCTAATGCTGTGAAAAACTTTTCAGCTAACACTCTGAAAAAGGAAAAAAACAGTTTTCAAGTGGTGTTTAATTATTGCAAATTTTATTTAGTGTGTTTATTTAATGCTTAAAATAATATTTTCCTAATGATATCATACCTATTAGATGATAAATTAATTTACCTCGATGATATATGGAAATATTTGCAAACTTGAACAGCTGCATCTTTTATTGCTTCATCGAAAGTGCAATTTGCTAGAAATTGTTTGGCGACCTTTTCCAATGCATCTTCTGGCCATCCCTTAAATTAAATATTTAATTTAACAATAGACTCAGTATAAACAAATAAATTAATTTCACACACACAGGCATATGCATAAAGCAAGCTGGGAATTTTAGTCTTCACAAAACAGTAAATACAATACATGTCTGTGTGAGCTATTTATTAAATTCTGTGAGTGAGAAGCCTTGGTTGTCATAAATTTGGGATTGTGTCTGGTGTTATGTACTCATACACTTGAGGAACACTGACAATGGAACTAGGAGGAAGCTGCACGGAAGTTCTCAAGAATTGCAGGGTGTTGCACATGTGTTAGTCAACTGTCCTCAGGAATTTGCTTTTCCTTCTCTCCATCCTTGTGTTTGAGGACAATAGAAAAAAAGAAGGTTTGGAAAATCAAATGAGTCAAGACTGGTGATTGAGACCTGATTAAAGGGCAGAAACAAGTCGTGACTTGAAAAGTGCAGAGTCCAGTGAAGACAAGATAAGGGTCAACCGATGAAGAACTCAGAAACTAGGGACAAGGAGAGACCAGGAAATGTAGCAAGAGGCTGAATGAAGTGGACACTGGTGTTGTCGAGTGTTGTCTTGATTAATTGCACCTTGTGAATAAATCACCGAAATGATAAAGTGTTGCAATAAATGCATATGATCTTATCTCTCTGGTGTTTGGTACTCTTTGGTCCTGCCTTACTTACACAAGTGCTTAAATATCCTCAGCTCACTTAATGATATAAAGCACCTACACTGCTTATATGGATTAGATGTGAAATCTGGTATAGAAAAACATGCAAAATTTAGTACATTTGAATTATCCTACCATTAGAGTTAATTTCCTGCCGTTGAAATTCACTTCCCAAGGTAACTGACAGCGTACAATTAAAATAAACATTTTATGAATAAGAGAAGTTTACAAACATAAAGGCAATAAATGGAATAATGGTAATTTGTTTTGCACCCACTTATATATAAAATATAATAGCTATGGACAAATTGGTACATGACTTTAAAATTGAATGCAGGACTTACCTCATACCAGTCGATAGTGCAACAATTCACCAATGATGGGTAAAGTCTTAATCGGGTTCTAAACGTAGAACCAATCGGGCTACAGCAAAGCATTATATGCATATTCTGTTTACAGCGATTTGTGAAAAAGTGAAAAACAGCCAAAGGATTAATGTCCATGTTTCTATTTCCTCCTTGTGCTGCCAGTCGGGTCATCTAAAAATCAGTCATATATTAGAATACCCATTTGTAATTATGATTATGCACAACAAAACAAATAGTTTTAAAAAGTTTTGGATTTTTAAGGGTGGCAATGGTTTAGGTGTTGACAAGGTGCTCAATACGGGGCCACTGGATAACAATTTTCTTTCCATCTCATGAGCACTCTATGGGTTCAAACAACTTTGTAATTGAAATACCCTCATCAAAAAAGTTTTGGCGATTCTTATTTTTTTACTATTTTCTTTTTGCTTATGTGGTTCATGATTAAAGAGACTTATTTTAAAATTTAAATTAAGTTTTCAATAGTTTTTTTTTCTCTTGCTATCAGCTTTATGTTACAATTTAAACTCAATTGCTGACGAACCTATTAGTAGCTAAAGAAACTGTTTTCAACAAAATTTTATTTCATTTTGAAGATCACAACAAAACCAAGTTTTTTTGAGAAACACAAATTTATGTTTTAGTTTGACACTCACAATAAAGCTAAGTTTTAAACATATACAGATTTATGTTTCAGTTTGATGATAACGAAAACTTTTTTTACCAACACAAATTTATGTTTTGGTATACCACAACGAAACTAAGTTTATGTTTCTATTTGACGATTACAACAGAATTAAGTTTTTTTAACCAACACAAATTTATATTGAGTTTGATGATAAATTCTATTACCTAAGTGAAAGGTTAGTTTAATGACAGAAATTCCCCTAGTTTTCAATTTTGCTAATGTAAATTCTGTTCAAATCTATAAATAACTTACATCTAAAATTTCTTGTTTTTCATCGACAGCAAATAGATTTGGAACCTCTCCAGAGTTCAGTAGTGCATCCACATCTTGCAGGAAATATTCAAATTTAATTTGTCCTTCTCCTAGCAAGAATACAACCGATTTTCCTTTCCCTCCAGCATCTTTCAATATTCTTTTTATGTCATCTCTCCATTCACTCAGCCCTAGAATATAAATTAAAATTGTTTATCTTGCATAAAAATTTTTTCCTTTGATTTATTTTATAACAACGTTTTTTAAAAGATATTGGGTTGTCCGGAAAATAATGCAGGATTTTGGTATTAAACAAAAAAAAGAAACTAGTTACTTTAAAGCAATGTTCTTTAATCAAAAT
>CM077100.1:29367029-29406443 GCA_039619505.1 Cimex hemipterus | reverse complement strand
TGAGTAATCCTGTAAACGTAAACAGAATATTTTATATAGATTTTTTTAAATGAAAACTTAAAATCCTGCATTATTTTCCAGACAACCCAATACTAATAATTGCTTCTCTGGTCTACCTATCTTTGCTGACTGTGTGGAAAGGCTCCTTCTTGTGTTGGGTTTGGCAAAATGCCGAAACATGCCTGACAGACCAAATTAGAAAGGATAGGCAGACCAGGTTGACACAGAAGAAAACTTTCTGATCAATGTTAATTTAATTTATTGCTGAATTACCATAAGCATTAGAAATCTCAGGTTGAAAGAGATTTTGTTCACAAATGTAAGCGGCTAATTTAACCAAAGATTGCCTTCCGGAGCCACCGACGCCAACAAGCAATGCACAGCCTCCAGATAAAGTTAAAATTCTACAAATTCTAGATAGATGTTCCAAAGCATATCTGAAAAATTAAAACATTGAAATTTTTCTACACATCTATAAATTTTTTCTCAATATTTACAAATTAAAAGTACCTGAACAAAACTATCTCCATAGGTTTTCGTGTTGTTTCGTTATAATTAATAAGGGCGTTTGAGCATGCTGTGAAAAACGCATCAAGGCTTGGAATTTCTTCATATCTTTTCTCATCGTCTGAATCTTTATCCAACACTACTGTGAACATCAGATTTCTGAGGGTTTCCTCTGTTACCTGATATAAACATTGTGATTAATGTTCAAGAATTTTAATCCTATTCGATCTGATCATTGGTGATACGTATGAAGCACACGTACATTGTACAACTTGTTTTTGAATACCAAAATTTGTATTAATGGAACATAAATTGACTTTTAAGTGTTAGACGTGCCCTAGATGATCGTGCTATATTTTTGACCGTATAGGGTTAGTATTGAGGTTTTCTCAATGATGGACAAAAGTTCAAGTGAGTTTAATCATTAATGCACCATGCATTGTGCAATATCTTTTAGTCTATGTTTAGTGGGAAAACACTGATACACTTATTTCTCTATTATTGTGTGTTAAATTGGGTTCAAGATGTCATTCATCTTTGTGCAATGTTATTGGAGGTCTGGGGTCTGTCTTAATAAGAAATAATAAGGTTTGTTGTGTTTACCGATTTGTCATGTGGGTCCTCATTTAAACCATCGAGCATCATGGACATTTTTTCCCTAAATTCGTGTTCAATTCGCCTCTTGATACATTCAATAAACCAAATACGATCCGATCTGTCGATTAATCTGTCGTAGAATACTCGTAAGACTTCGTGTGCCCATAGTCTATAAAAATTATTTGTTTATTAAAAAAATATGACAATCATCATAACACACATAATATAAAACAAATACAAGTGTTTATTACCTTACAAAAACTTTTTTACCATCTACCGATTCTTTTCTTAATAACAAGTGTCCATTAATAACCCTACTGAAATCTCTAAGATTAAAAACGTAATGAGATTTGGCCGGTGTTGGTAACAAATGTACACTCGACTCCTTGTACAAAAGAAGTGTGGAAGCAACAATTTGTTGAGAAATTATCATTATATCTGTAGGGAAACCATTTCGCTAAAAAAAAATTATATATAATAATATGATGAACAGATTAATTAAAATATGACATTTTACCCGCAATCCAATTGTTAAGATTGTTTGAAATATCCTTGCTAAACTTTCATCAGTAAATTCATTTATTGAGTACAATGAAAAATGACGAAGAAATCTTTTGTAAACATTCTGTCTTCCTCCACCAGGTAAACCCATTGCAGCAACAATGAAAAGATTCTGTATAACCAATTTGTAGGTACTCTTCAAATCAAACCTAAATTTTTAATGATAATTTAATTTTTATAATGCCTATAAACATGATTATTGATTCTATAAATTGATCCGCTTTTAGCAATTTACCAGTATCCATGATCAAAGTACTGTCGCAACAATTCTATCGGTGGCTGAGCACCGTATTTTTCTCGAGCTGGCATGCCAATATCGTCAATGAACAAAACAGCCGTTTTGCCTGGAACAGCTCCATAGACGCCTCGCCTTTTCTTTACTAGTTCACTTAGAACTAAAATCTAAAATTAAATAAAGAAAATGTGAGAATTCCACTCCTGAGAATTTTCCAGAGCCTTACCGATCATCTTGGTCTGCCTATAATACCTACAGACCAAGATCAGTAAGGATTTTAAAAAAAAAGAAGGTATTGTTGTAATATGTTCTGTATACCACTACAATTGTTATTAAATAATTTGGATTTCATTTCAAATTAAAATTAATTAATTTTTTCATTGAGATTTTTCAAAGTGTATTTCAACTATAAGTTAAAAACCAAAACAATTATTAATTATGTAATAATTTGTAATACTAAATTAAAGAAAATGTAATCAGTCACAATTTGAATATGACACAAAAATGAATAAAAATCATTGATGAAAATATAGTTTATTTTTCCAGAATGTCTGGTACCTGGGTCATATTAGCAGTTGTAGAAGTTGTGAATGTAATAAAAGACGGGGTGTATTCCGCTAACGGGAGCCTGGTCATCAACAAATGTTGAAGAACAAATGATTTTCCAGTACCCGTGGCGCCAGTAACTAGAAAAGGTGCATGGTGCCTACAGTGAAGTTCTAACAAGCTCATATACCTGTAAGTACAAGAAAGTAATTAAAAAAATAAGTTACTTATAAAAGAAGCTTTTTACACGTATGAGAGCAAAACTAGATCAAATGTGAATTCACCATAAATCAAACACTGAGCCTTTAGGTTAATTTTAACATACAGATTACAATTAAAAAGCTATCATTTTAATATTATATAATAACAATAATTAACTATTAATAGATAAAATAATTCTATTTTTCACACAGAGAACCCCTATATTTGGGTGATATGTATATATTCCTATCTTCCAAACTCCTGGAAAACTCTGTGGTGTTATAACAAACCCGAAGTACTCCAGCATCTTTCTGGAGTGATGGTATCAATATAAAGTAAATATGGTTATTTCAGGATATTTTGTATTCAATATATATAATTTATAATAATTATATATTTATATATTTGAATAAGAATGTGAATATAGGTTAAAAATTGCATGCATTGCTTGTTAAAATAACCTAACTTGGGTAGGCAGATCAACATGGTGTGCTGAAATTCAATTACAATAACCAATTTTTATTATAGTGCACTCTCCCTAATCCCAACTTGGTTCTCCAAAAATTTTAGTAATTTGAACTAGGTGAGTGAATGAGTGTGTGGGGGAGAAGATTGGGAGACCAGCTTAGGCTACTCATGTTAAGTATAATATACCTATGCTTAGAAATGAGTGGAAAAGAGGAAAATGAAATGAAGAAAATGTAAAAAAAAAAAAAAAAAAAAAAAAAAAAAAAAAAAAAAAAAAAAAAAATTAGGTAGATTTGTGATTCACCACAAGAATATGAAGATATAGAATCATAGCCTACATAACAATCATGACCCTAAACACTTAATCAACAGAATAATAAACAACTAAAACTCAACACTTACACCATCCACTATTACTTTTAATACTATATCAAATATATCAAATCCAGACAAACCAATATTCATCTCCATGCCATTCATTCATGGCGTATCACATGAATTAAACAAATTTCTCTCGTCCGATAACTTTAAAATAGTTTTCAAAAATTATAAAACAATTCAAACACTTTTTACAAAATTAAAGATCCCACACCAATAACAAATAAATCTGAACTAACCTACAAAAGCTACTGTTTAAACTGTCCAGCAACTTACATCGGGCTTACATCCTCATATCTGGACAAGAGAGTAAAGTAAAAAAAATATCCTTCCAGCGCTGGTTACCGACCATTTTGAATGTCATATACTAAAATTGGAACGATTTAGAATGTTAACACAACTTCGACTTCAAAAATCTAAAAGTATTACACACAGAACAAAACAAACATAAACAACCTTTTTGGAAATGGCTTACACCAACACAGATAAACAGCGTCAATTACAGAATAGACACACAACTCAGTCGCAGCTAATAATATCATTAATCAAATTCAATATCAATAACATACATATAACATCATCATGTTGCACAAAATATATAATACAACATATAAAACAATAATCACATCAAACATTTCTACATAGTCTAATTCTTCAACAATTTGGCTTTCCTTTCCCTAATTATCCCTGTCTATATAACCCTGAAAGGATAATCAGGCCTAACCATTACCCATTTTTCCCTATTGTCGGCTCATTTCACCTCAAAGAAGCCGACTCGTCATAGAAAAATGTATTTCTATCCCTACTTCTTCCCCACCTATTCAAAATCCATAAAAAATCAATAAAAACAAACGGGCTGGGAGGGAGAAAGAAAGGGGGGGTGAAAAAGTAAGAGAGAAACTGAATAAGTTAGACAGAGATAGAGATAGGTAGATAGAGAGTTAGAGATAGATAGATGAGAAACAGAATAAGATAGATGTACAGAGATAGAGATAGATAGATGAGAGGATGAGAGAGAGAGAGAGAATTTTATGTATGCATTAATAATATGTTGCGTAAAAAAACTTTTTTTACATATGCATGAATTCTTTTATCACTCTCTGTAATTTTTTCATTAATCCGAATACCCAAATACAATGATTAGTTCAGATCACTGAGAGGGCACTGTACACCACTTTATGTTTATTTTTTAATTTCAGATAAATGAATGAAAGCATTTTAATATAGTTTTGTGATAAGGTTGATAATTCCCCCTGAACCCCCAGTAAACCTAATATGCAACTTGGTGTTGGCGAAAAACAAACAGTAATACTTAATAATTGTGTTTAATTAAAATAATTATTAATATGTCTATTATATATGAAAGTTAAATAAAATATTTATGTTTACAGCATAAGAACAATATATATTGATTAGAAATGATCCATCGCTGAAACATGCCAATGTGTTGCTTATGCATCTGGAATAATTCTTAGACCCCCATGAAAAATTCACCAATTATGTATTGGGTTGTCCGGAAAATAATGCAGGATTTTAAGTTTTCATTAAAAAAAATCTATATAAAATATTCTGTTTACGTTTACAGGATTACTCATTTGTATGAATGTCAACACTTATTAATCCTCTTCCAAATGATATTGTTTGTTTACCTCTGTAGCATTCCGCTACTTGGAAATAATTCAGTCATCCTTATAATGTCAAAGCGAGAATTTCGTACGATTTTCTTTTACGAGTTTAAACTCGGCCGAAGCGGAACCCAAACGGCTAGAAACATTAACCAAGTCTGGGGCCAGGGTTGTGTTAATGAGTGCACTGTGCAAAGGTGGTTTAAAAAATTTCGGGAGGGAGATTTCAGCCTTGAAGATGAAGAAGGTCGTGGAAGGCCTTCCTCTCTTAATGATGATGTTCTGCGATCAGTGGTGGAAGAAAACCCCAAAACAACTGTTCGAGAACTTGCAGAGCAACTCAAAGTCAGTAAAACGACCGTCGCTGACCACCTCAAGGCGATTGGAAAAGTGAAAAAAATCATCAAAAAAAGGTAATGGTTACAGTATGGTGGGCTTCATTTGGTTTAATACACTACAGCTTCTTAAATCCTGGCGAAACCATCAATGCTGAATCATACTGTAACCAAATTAATACCATGCATCAGAAATTGGCAGTAATGAAGCCCTCTTTGGTCAATCGGAAAGGGCCCATTTTGTTGCATGACAACGCTCGACCACATGTGTCACGTGTAACGTCACAAAAATTATTGGAGCTTGGCTATGAAACTTTGCCTCACCCACCCTACTCTCCGGACCTCTCGCCTACTGACTACCATTTTTTTAGACACCTGGACCACTACTTACAACACATAATATTCAAAAATCAAACGGAACTGGAAAATGCATTTATTGATTTTATCAATTCTAAAAATTCTGAATTCTACTCAGACGGAATTAATAAGTTACCAACACGTTGGGAGAAATGTATTGAGAGTATGGGAAATTATTTTGATTAAAGAACTACTAGTTTCTTTTTTTTTTGTTTAATACCAAAATCCTGCATTATTTTCCGGACAACCCAATAGTTATAATTTTAAGATACTAATTTCTTGGCATATTTAGAGTAGTTACCTCATGGATTCTATTGTTGGCACTAACATCGTTTGTAAATTACTCTTGTCATCTAATTTAGTAGCTTTAAGATTCTCGGGATAATATTTCCAACCTCCTTTTCCTTTGAAATTATAATAGTAATCAATGAGCAACCCCTCGGTTGGTATATCGATTTCCAATGGATCAAGATTACTTGGCATTAGATTTTGTTCATTTTTCCCTAAAATCGTTAGAATTACAATGAGTAAACTGGTCTATTCATATTCTGTATTCCTATTACAAGGTAGGATGATGGTAAAAAAAAAAAAATTTTTTAAACATTTAATTAGCAAAATATTTTAATAACACATAAATATTTTAAACAAGCCATGTGTTTTTGGTACGATAAAATTGGGAAAAGCACAAAATATACTATTTTCATAATGCAAAAAAACAAAATTAAACATTTACAAACATTACCTCCCCACATATCTTTGATAAATAAATCATAAAGTTCCATAGATTTCTGGTCGAGTGACCCTCCTAAGCCCCATATTAATCCAAGGATGCATGCTGCTTGCAGGCAAGAGATGAACGTTTTGGATAAATCACCCGCTGCTTGTTGTGCATCTATTAAATGCATGTGTATAACTTTCAAGCAACTCCTAAAAATCAGACAAGTTATTTTTTAATATAGCAATATTAATGAATTTATATGAATTGGTATTGTGTAGTGATCACTCCTTTATAGGAAGTCTTGGTTATGCCATTTGTGAGGTCCTAGGCCCCAACAAATTAATTATTTGATCAAGTAACCAATTAGAGAAATAAACAGTTTAATGTAACATGAAAATAAATATATTTTCTTTACTTGTTAACAAACATAACACATTCCTTACAGCCATCGTTCCAGAATGGCATGCTTCATCTAGAAAATCCCCACTTTTCAAAGCTTGTTTTGTTGTAGGGTGTTGGGGTAGTATTTTTGGAATCGAATTCATATGACAGGCCTTTAGTATCCCTTTCCCAATGTGAATATGAAGACAGTTTTTTTTTTTAATTTTACCTTGTCTCAATTTTTTGAAAGAATTTTTTTAATACAAATGTTTTTCATATTTCACGAGTGTCTTTACAAATCAGTCCTGTAATGAATGTGTTAATCAAAATGGAAAAATCCAGGAAGTGTGAGGCAAGTTGGTGTTATCAATCTGACTGCCCATGTAACAACAATGCAATACAAACTATAGATTATAGACAAATTAGAGGTTCAAGTCAAATAACATTCTTGGAGAGCTATATAATCTAAATTTTGACAATTTTTTAACTCATTTTGTCAGCACAGTAACTTAGAGAAATATTAAACTTAAAAATCTCTTTTGAGCAACATTGACTATTGATAATTTAGTCATTACCAACCAATTTTGGCCTCCCTTGCTAACAGAGCAGTTCAGTATGGTTAAGCAGGCCAAAATTATCTGTATTGTTCAAATTCACATGCACCCCACAGACCAATGTTAAAAAAATCAAATATAAATTCACTTCTCACCAAACTTGGTTTATAATTCCTCCATCAATAACTCGTTTAAGTTTCCTAATATATTTCAATGATGGGTTAATCACCCAATCGAAGATCTCCATAAACCTTTCTGGTTTGTCTTTGGTCCACTGATCATCAAGTGCGTCGCTCCAAGATTTCGCTAATGGCTTCCACCCCATGGATTTGGGTTCAAAGTATATCATCCCACACCGAGATACTGTAGCAGGTGAGGCCTAAAAACAGTGAAAATGTGTCTATATAGTGAACTGGTAAGTAAAGTCCTGCCAAGGATGCGTCCAACACACTTGGATGTCACAGATATTTAATTGTAATATATTTTATCTAATAATTTATATCTAATCAAATTAAAACAAAATGTAAAATAAAATCACCTGTGTCAAATCCATCACTTCGAAAATCATGGACATCACGGGTGTCATTTGTATGACTTCGCCCGAATTTAGGCACAACTTTTTATTATCATCCAACACAGTGTTCATGTTCTCAATCCAAACAGCATCAACTGGTCCATCAAACACTATCCATTTTCTATAAGGTCGAGGATCTGTGGCATACACTCTAAAAAATACAGAAGTGAGTTTTTTTACCATAAGAACTAAGATTTTTAGCAAATGAAATTGAGCTTTAGCATTGGTAATGATATAGTTTGTGTTGCATGCAAAAAAAAGTTTTATGATCAGGATGAGTTTATTGGATGGCTCGATGGAACACCACAGCTCTACTCCATAAGGACAAAACTGTTTTTAGTCCGAAAAGTCTTCTCTTAAGTCTTGTGAGGGGATTCCAAGTCAGTCTGCTGCCTAGGTAGGTATAGGCCTAAGTGTATGACTTGAGTGAAAGTCGGTAGCTAACTTGTGAGACTACCTTTTACTTGCCTGGAGATTTTCGTTTTTTAATGTAAAAGACTAAGTACATTTTTCTTCATTCAGTTGCATTAGCATCTGTCTTCAATAAACTCAAGATGTTCTTGGATAGGATTCAATGTGTTGGAATGTGTTGGAAAGTCAGCAATAAAAATGGTATAAAGGATACCAAGTTGTGGGACACCTGCTTATATTGGCTTGATTTATGACTTGTTGCTGCACCTCCTGAAGCAGTGGTCAGTTAGATTTCCAGAAGGTGTGTACGATAAGGCATACATAAAAATCCAAAAGCACAAACAAATAGACATAAAACTGCCATAGCTGAACGGTTGTGATCTCTGTGGCCAATCTAAGAGCAGTATAGGCCCTTATGGATTTGATTGACGTGTGGATCAGGGGCTATATGAAGTCAATCAGGTGGGGACAGACCTACGTAAGATGGCAACCCACCAAGGTTTGACAGAATGGTTTCTGTATCAGGGGAACTAGAAAATTGGGCTGCCTTGGGAGCAACAGGTCATGGAGTAAAGAGCTTTGACGGCCACACGGAGGGCCACTAATGACTTTATGATGGATCTTTGATTCGTCAAGAGTCTAAGTATATACATGCTCTTTGCCTTAGGAAAAATTCAATGGGTATAAGTGATGCGATGAGGATGGGCTCCAGTTTAGAAAGTGTAACTTTTTGGCACTTTCCAATGATTCCAGCCATTGAGCATACTGACCAATAGTGATAAATCCTGGCAAATCATAATGGTATACAATTGGACCTGAGGTTCGGGCAAAGTTGAGCAGTGGGAGCCCCACACCAAAAGAAGTGAATGATGTTAAGTTTATAATTAATCAGAAAAATATTTAAAAAATAGTTACCTAAATGCAGTCGCAATAACGCCATCAGACCATTCATGAGAAATTGAATCAAAAGAACCATACAACTGGCCAATGGTGACGGCTTTTGGATTTAAAGTTATATATCTGATTGGAAGCCTTTGTCCCATTCTAGCTAAAGCCATAGCTAAAACCTAATTAGTGAGGTTTTTAATTAGAAATGTAATTAATGTCTTATGTACAAATAAATTACCTTAAGAGATTTCGTTTTTCCGCTGAACGGATCCCCAACAAGCATAAACCCATGACGAACAAGCATCATCTCATAGGATTGTGTCACTTTTTTAATAAATATTGGATGAGGTTGTAAATTTTCTTTCATGCATGACTACAAAATTTCATAAATCAAAAAACTTTTATAAATTTCAAATTAGTATTTTAACAAATAACAAAGTAGTTTGTGTTTATATCAATAGTTTCATGCTTAAATTATGTTTATTTCATTAAAAACTTGGGAGTTTATATTTAAAAATTTCTTTCTATTTAATCCAAATGTACCTTTTCAATACAAGCGTAAAATTCTTTGTAGTTGGGATCAGGTAATTTAAGTCCTGGGAATAAATCTGATATGATTCCATTAAATAAAGGCACATCACAATTTAAGAATTTCGGCAAATTGACATCAATTATAGACCTCAATATTAACAGATGTTCATTTTCATCTGGAAATTTTAACTTCAATCTGCCTGCTGCAGATAAGACCGTTTTAACAGCTCTCATACCTAAAATCAATCAAAAAATGAATATGTTAGCAGGGTATTAGATAAAGTAGCTAAGACCGTTATAACATAATCAAATTATCGTTATTGACATAAACCATATATCAATGACACAATAAAATTAAATTTGTAGTATTTTTGAAGGTTAAGCATAAGTAAAGAATAGATCTAAGGAACAATGAAATACAATGGATATAAATACAGTATTGAGCACTTTTCCTCAGTTTTTGAAAAGAATGACATTTTTACATGCTCATATTTCACACTGGTTTCATATTTTCAAAGGGAGAGGAAGAAGGAGAAGGAAGGAGGGAGAGAGAGAGAGAGAGAGAGGAGAATGAATGAGTGAATGCAAATAAGCGGGATAAAGAAAGAGAGGTAATGATTAAGTGAGTGGGTGAGTGAGAGGGGCCATACAAAAGACCAAGACTAACCTAGGCCATACAAATTTTCAAAAAATTATTTGGTCAGTGCCCCTCACCCCTTCACTAAAATGATAAATTAATACATATATATATATATAACACTATAAAGTGTTCTGTAATTTGAATTTTTTAGTAATCTAAAAGCAGAGAATCAGAAACCATATCAAGACACTCAAATGACAGCAATGTAAAACAAAATACATGTGATAGAAGAGAAAAAGAAGGAAAACACAAAACACAATAGAGGGCCAGTGATATCCTCAGCTATTTGTCGGCACATAAACTTCCAACTTTATTATTATTTGTGGTGTTTAGTGACAGTTTGTTAATGATTATTTGGAGATTGTCAGATGTGGTCTGGTGTGACATAGCTTTTAGAAAAATATTTTCTTTATCGTGCCCGTGATCTTTATTGAGGTCATCTTCAAGGCTCAAAGTGTTTGTTTTCTGTGTAGATGTACCATTATTGTGGGCCGTGTTGAGTGCCAGTGAGATATTGATGTTTTATCTCACTATTTTGATATTGATTGAGCGAGATGAAAATAGTGAAAAAAATAGTTATTTTATCAAAACAGAGAGATGAAATATCAATATCGCACAGTATCAACAACAACCCACAATAATGACACATCTACCCAGAAAAGAAACACTTTGAGCCCTGAAGATGATATCAATAAAGATCGAAACGTCGGCACGATGAAGAAAATATTTTTCTAAAAGCTATGTCAGACCCACATCTCACGATCAATTAGTTTGGATTACTGGGTGAGCATTGTAGTCAACATTCATAGTGTTGAAGGTAGACACTCCGTACAGAGTATAAATGAGTAAACCAGTAAAATGATAATTACCATAATCATAATGGCTTTGAGAAGAAAGCTGTTCTGAGCACAGCTTATACGTAGTTACAATTTTACCGGATAATTCTCGTGCATTCATAAAACCAAAAGAGTACAGTGATATTTCTCCAATTAATGAGTAATCCGGAACCATCATAGCTACAGGTCTAAATAAGACCTGAAAACAAAAACAGTTAATTTTCCTTACAACAAAAAGGCAACAATATAATATAAATGACTGATATTAAAATTACAATCTTGCCTTCAAATTATCTGGAAGTTCTGACCTTCCAGCATAACCTGGATTCATTGTGATACATATATAACAATTTTGATTCAGTTTTAAAGTTGTTCCTTCAAATTTAAATACTTCAAGTTTATTCCTGATCGCCTGCATAATGCATAAAATCTGTTGCGCTATGACAGATAAAACTTCAATATCAATACGGTTGAACTCATCAAAACAAGCCCAAGCCCCTGAAGCTGCCAGTCCTTTGAAAAACTGAAAAAAAGAAATAATAGTAGTAATGTGTATAAATGCAAACTTAAGTTGTGTATAAGTACAAACCTTTCCCATCGCGATATAATCAAGACCATCGGAGCAGTTGAATACTACGCATTGAACTGCAACTGCTTTCGCCAAATCTTTTGTAGTTTCTGTTTTTCCAGCACCAGCAGGTCCTTCTGGAGCACCATTCAAATTTAAATTGTACGCTCCTACCAAGGTACGGTAGCATCTGTCAGTCAGTGGTGTTATAACCAGTCTTTCTGTATTACCGAGGTACTCGTAGGCATATTTGACACTAGCATTTGTTAACTGTACAACAACACCCTTTAACCAGTAATACCTGAAACAAAACAAAAACTTGTTAAATATAAATATACATGCAAAAAACACAACTTTTTATTAAAATTTATATAATTTGTAGTTATTAAAATTGCAACTTTTATATTCTTGATATTGCATGTGTAACATTACAAATTAAACCCATACAGAGTTTAAATACTGATAAAATTTAATGATTATTCAGAGCTCGTGAGATGCAGTCTGCTGTGACGTAGAAATTTTAGAAACGCATTTTCTTTATTGTGTTAACATTTCAATCTTTATTGAGATCATCTTCAGAGTCTGGGATTTATAAACATTGTTCAAATTTTACAAATACACATAGGAGGTGAGAAAAAAGATGAATTTATACAATGCTAGAAAATTTTAGATTCAATCAAAGTATTTCTCCCTATTCAAAGTATTTTTTTCTGTTTAGATGTGTCATTCTTGTCTATTGTGTTAAGAGTGCCAGTAAGATATTGGTGTTTTATGTTTATATACGTTGGGTTTTGAAGGGTGGGGAGGGAAGTTAAGAACAGAAAGATACTTTTTATATGAGGAGTCGGCTTCTTTGTGGTGAAAGGAGCCAACAATAGGAAAAAAATGGGGAATGGTTACACCAATATTTCAATTAAAAAAGGCACAGAAAAGTTAACAAAAGTAACAAATAAAAGCATGGTGATATTTTTAAAATTATATTGTCTTTAAACTTTACCTTAATTGTGCAAGCCATAGGAAATCCATTATTCCTTTAACATTTTTTTCAACGAGATCCCATACAACATCTTTAGCGTGCACATCAATAACTACTAACGAACACATAGTTATTCTGTTCCGACCACTGAGATGTCCTCGAACCAATTTAATAGTTCTATTTAATTGTTGCTAAAAATGAAATGAAAATGAAACTTTATTCTGCAGCTTAAAGCCCGTTGAATAAATATGAATTTGATGTATTGAGAGTACTAGTAAGTTTTAAAAGATTTACAGTAGCATTAGACCATAACCTAACAACCTTCATGGTAAAGTGTCATTGTTAAGCTTTAGTTTTCAATATGTCCCATTTTGTAAGCAACAAGATATTTTTTTGAACCCCAAACATGTCAACTTTTGAGTCAATGAAATACAATTTGTGGGAAGCTTTAATTCTTTACTTCCACTTGTATAAAAAAGCAGCTGAAAGCCGCTGATTGCTGTGTTGATGATTGAAGTTGTGAGTACTGGTTTAGATGTGATTTTGATGCAGAGGATAAGGTATTTGAAGGAATGCCAGAAAATAGAGAATTGGAGGCATTATTGAACGAAAACTCTCAAATGCAAAATCTCTGGGAGTGATTCAACAATAAATTTCCTCTCAAATGCTCTGTATTTGGTAGGATTAACTAAGTATAGTATATTATGAGCTACTAAAACTGAATGAAAATATGAGGGGAGTGGGGGGTTGCTACCAACTACAATTGATGCCTTTTAGCCAAACACTGAAGAAAAAATTATGGAATATGAGAAGACATGACAATGCTTGCAAACTTTTGCAGTGCCAGTTAAAAACTATTTTGAAACACTCAATGTATATCCAACGTTGTTGCCACGCATATTTCGGTCAATGATTGATGGTCTGCAAAAATGGGTCAATTCTTTCAATGCCTCTACATACCAATTGTTCTTTTACACTTAAGTTTGTATGCTGCCAGAAGGAAGGGAAAAATGGTGGCTAGCGATGGACAATAATTTGAGTAATCAATTTGTTTTTCCACAAAAAAGCACCAATTTTCACAAAATATCCTTAAAAATATACCCCCAATATTCACATTCAAGGATGCCTCTGATTCAAGAACATCTATTTATAAAAAATATAGGTACAAAATGAAAACTTACTATGGAAATTAAGCTGAAAAAACGACAATTAATAATTTTTGGTGTCATGTTGTAAGGGCAAAAAATAATCAAAGAGAAGGTGGCACAACAGAACTGATGGAAGGTAGAGAAGCACCATCCAAAAATTTGGAATATAACCTTTCAAGGCAAGGCCTGATCAAGATGATATAAGGTTTTTGACAGTGGGATAGACGGAAATAGTTAATTATGGTAAATGGAGGGATTGTAGGTAAGGAACTAGGTTTAAACACAATATCCTACATTCAAGATAAGACAGGAGCTAATTAAGTTTATGTCCTTCTACATACTTATACTATAATTTAGCTTTTCAGTCAGGAGGTGTCATCTGCATAAAGGTACAAAATAAAGTTTTGCGAACTTACTTGCAAGTAGTTGTGGTATCGTTTCATAATTTTAGGTCGGCATCTAAGCAGGCAGGCGTGGCATTCGCTCGTCCAATATATCTGTGATACGCATAGAACAACTTGACCAGGCCATCTTTGAATCCAACTATTTCGCTTTACAATGCTGTAATCTGCATAACTTTGGCATATGTGCGCTCGTACCGATGCCACCATTTCTTGTTCCAACTGGAAATAATTCAACATTTACACACATTTTAAACATTCAATTTACTAACAAGGGGGTATGGATGAGGTGACCAATTTCAATGAAACTTTTTGAATAATACTAGTTTGAAAAATACATGTACAAATGGGCCTAGAAGCTGAGAAATAATACAATTTTCTACCTTCGTTGTGCATGTGTTTCAAATATTTTATACAATTTGATAGTTTCTGTCTAGGATAAGTAAATAATATGCAGGATCATATTAAATGAGTTTAGATATATGAAAAGATCCAAAAACAATGCTATCAGTAAAACAGGTAAAAAAATTTTGTTTTTAAAATTAAAAAAAAAAAATGGATTAATTTTAAGCACTCTTTAACACCCTTAAACATAAATTTTTGAGGCTATTTTTTTTTGGGGGGGGGGGTTTGGATCAGCCTGGGGCAATTTTATTTTTCCAGCCAATGCCCATTGTGTTCCCTAGAAATACACAACTCCATTGGATTTTATCCAAATTGAACATTATGGCAACCAATTACGGTTTTTAGTTGAGATGAAAAAAAGTTAATGGCACGAGAGGGATTCGAACCCACGACCTTCGGCTAGATACGCCGCTGCTCTACCACCTGAGCTATCGTGACCTCGATCCCCTCAGACATCAACTCCCCATCTCAACCACACCTTACGAGTTTTGCCACCTTTTGCCATATTTCAAATATCGTGTAATCTGTTTGGATTCTCGACGACAATTGAAATGGCGACGGAGAGCTTTAGTGAAGTATACTTCATTTTAAATCATTAATTCACTGGTTTCGTGGTCCGTTCGACCAATTAATAATAAAGACACTATCAATAAAGTAGGTCAAAATATTTTGCTTTTAAAGGATTTTAAGCGCCCCTTAAAGCGTTTGAAACCAAATGTTTATAGCAAAAAATTGTTTTGGGACTGCATCAGCCAAGAGCAATTTTATTTTTCAGCCGATGTCCTGAGCTTCATTTAAAAACTCACAACTCCAGGTTTTAGCCAAAATCAACATTATGCCAACCTAAATGTATAATATTTTTCGAAGTAGTAACATCCCTTAAAATTGCAAATAATTTTATTAAATTAATAATAATATAAAAAATAGATTTAGATAACTAACCAATGGTAGCTTTGTTAACATAATTTTTGGTCATTTTCTCATCTAAATTTTGTTTTTCTTGATGATGGGGGCCCATTAATTGAAAACATCAGACACGAGTGTAATATTTTTTGATGTAGTGACAATAGAAAAAAAGTTTTATTGAACTCAGACTCCTCCTTAGTAGCTATTTTTTTATTGACTTTTATTTTAAAATTATTTTTTATTTTTATGTCTTGATTATAAAAAACTTGAAAAAAAGTGTAAAAACCTTACCTGGACAAGCCATAATTCCACACTTCCTTTCGCCGCTACAGTAGAAATGGGTGTAACTAATGCCACTTCCTCTTTTTGCTGGCTGAACATTGATAAAATAAAAAGATCCGCATTAAATGATAGAGAATGTATGCCTTCGAAACATTTCCGTAAGTGGGGTTGAACCCTAGTCGGGTTACTAGTTTCTGACAAAATTTCCAGCATTTCATCATTTGACAAAAAGAAAAACCTAAAAAAAAAGTTTATTTTGTTAAAATCAAGAAACAACGTTTATATTATAAAAATGCAGGAAGAACAAAACTGAGGTATTTATATGTAGTTATATATGTATTTATAGTAATTTAAGTCATTTACCTGGGGAAGAAAATTCTTTTCAGTTCTAAATACTTTATAACACCAGCGTTTATAGTTTCCAGTTTGTCTAAACATGTTTCGAAGACTTGATTTAATTCTCCAGTGCCAGCAATTGTCAATACATGAGGTTCACTGATAACTTCTCTAATTACTGCATTGTATGCTCGATCAATATTCTAATACAGAAGACACATAGTATGTATGTTTAGCAAATAAACATTATTACATTACATAATACTTAATGATACATCATCAGAATTACTTGTATAATTACAATTAAAAAATAAAAATCTTTTCTCCTAATATTTTCATTTAACTAAAAATCTTTATCCTGATATAGAAAAAATTATTACATGGAATAGTAAACCTTCTTCTGGCATTTGTGCTACAATATATTTGGAAGAAAATATCGGGAGTAAATAAAGCCATTGCACTTGTACTTTACTCCATTGGTCAATTGTCAAATTGACTAATTTGAGAAGTTCATACCATGCTCGCACATCCGCTGAAAAAATAATTATATACATTACATACAATGATTGCATACATATATTTTTCAATTAAAAGCAAAATTATTATGTTAAGATGTTGTTTACAACTTTTACATTCTTCTATGAAAAAATATTGATTTTAAAACAGAGTAAGCTATTAAAAATAAGCTTAACAGTTTATTTACTTAAGCCCCATTAAGTATAGAAAGTAATATATCACAATTAATTACTGTTTTTAGTTGAGATGAAAAAAAAGTTAATGGCACGAGAGAGTTTCGAAGCCACGACCTTCGGCTAGATACGCCGCTGCTCTACCACCTTAGCTATCGTGACCTCGATCCACTCGGACATCAACTCCCATCTCAACCTCACCTTACGAATTTTTTCATCTCAACTGAAAACCGTAATTAATTGGTCGAGCGGACCACGAAAATAGTGAATTATAGAAAGTAATTTAAACATGAGTACAAAACTCAGTAAGAGGGATTATTCCATCATAACAAGATTTAATTGCATTCATGGGAATCTAATCCTCCTGATGTGATATGATCAAAACGTGCAATGTGATGTTCATAAGAAATAACAAAGTTAAAGGAGACGTTAGGCTGATAACTGACTAAAATGGGTGTCACAAAAAAGGAAACGTGGGAAAAAAAGAAAAAGTGCTAGTCTGTGGTGTATTTCATAAAGAGTAAATTAAGTTAACTTTAATGTTGACGTAAAGACCAAACTAAACTTTTTACAAATCGCAAAAACCTTGTTGCCTGGAAAGTCAAAATTTATCTCCAACCTGAAGAGTTAAAGGACATGGAAAGTGATATCATGGACTACAATACTGTTGGGCCAAACATTTTAAGGATGAACCAGATAAAATAATTACTTGGGTCTTAGATGAGCTTAAGGTGACACCAATGCTATTTTGATAATGTGTAGATGGATTAATGTCATCATTCATAAGACAACAACATCATTAAATCAGCGGAACTCACCTGTTTAAAAATTTTCAAGTCTGTAAAAAGGTGGTATTTACTGTAGTATTTGAGGTAGACCTTTAATGAATAATGCAAATAAGAAAAGGCCAAATACAGAGCCTTGTGGAAGTCAATGGCCGAGAGGAAGAGCAAATCCCGCCCGTTACAACACATGATCGCCTAGTACAAAGGAGAAAGAGAAATGATGCCAAAGTAGCAATGCCCCAAGTGGAACAGAACCAAAAGCATTTTTTAAAACAAGCTATACCATGATGGCAGCCTGATGAGAGGGCCAAATGCAGAGCTCCATATGATCGGGGCTTGATTATGTTCAAAACCAGTACAAATATCTCTATTCACACAAGTAAACTGGTCTTACAATTGTAGCACTTTCTAACCCCCGAGTGAAAGTTACACAGAAGGTTCTTTAAAATCAATATACTCTAAAATTTACCAATTTAATAATATATCAAAAACCTTACAATAGGAAGAATTCGTCCAAAGTCACTTTGAGATACGAGGCTGTTTATCTTTGACAAATCACTAATCAATATTTCTCAATAATCAGAAAAACCAGGAGATTTATGGCAGAATTAATAATGTGATACAAGTGATGAAAAATTGGTGGTGAGAGATTCTTTACGGCTATAGTTCATTAATATTAAACAAATAACTACTTCCTAATTGACAAAATTTTGATTGATGATTTTGTAAAATATTGTTTTTATTTTTATAATAATTACACATTATAATATTCATTGTTATTCTATTATAGAGCTCCTACCTTCAACAGGCCTTACAAATGCAGATCCACGCATGGAAAGCGTTCTTATTATGTGGTCGTCGAGTAACGCTTGAATCTCATCAACACTACCTAATATATTAATATTGGTATTTCTAAAAAATACATTAAAAAAAGGAGATCAATTATACAATATTAATACATTTAATGATTGAATGAATAACTAGAAATTAATTATCAGCAATTCTTTAACAACCTTATGAACACCCTCAAGTCCTTGTTGTGCAAAGTCTTGTTAATGTTCTCAAATTGTTACTAAATTATGTCAAAAAAATACGTAATATTGTTTGTCTTGATGTAAAATAGCTTTAAATTATTAAAAATGATAATCATTATTGTATTTTATAGTATTTCAAAAGTAGAAATATATTCAAAGCCCTTCAACTTAATAAATATCGAATACAATGTTCTCTCAGTAATCTGAACTAGTACAACTCTCTTTCTCTCACCCTCCGTTTTACTTACTCGCTCTCTCTCTCTCTTTCTCATTCACTCATTCAGTTACTGTATATATTAGGAAGAGAGCACTGTAGTATTGTTGTATAGCTAGTATGTAACTTACTTATATTTCAAAATGTTAAACCGCATATTCTCCCATTCTGCTTTCATTTTTTCAAAATTTTCCCTTAACGCTACTTCTCTCACAGCTCCAACACTGATTATTTCAAATCTGAAAAAAAATGTATGTAATAAATTTTTCTATTGAAAGAGTGAAAATTTAAGCCTAAGGCTGGCTTAGTAAGAATAAAAGAATGATAAATTGTGAATACGATAGTAAGTACAGTAAATATTTTCATTTGAATATTTTATATTCTTTATTATGATTTTAAATAAAAATTAGCATAATTGATGTGAAAGTTGAAATTAAGTTTGTTGTTTCACACAGCCTTAAATCAAAATTATTCACAGACAAATCCTGTTGGAGAAATAAATAAACAAAATTCTATGTTCAATTATATTGCAAAGGTAAATTAAGATTAAATGAATGAAATAAAATAATTATACTTACAAATTTAGCTGTCCTTCGAGATTGTAGTCGATGAAATTTTGCAAACAGGTGCCGGCATGTGGCATCATATCGAATCCTGTTATATTTGACATTTCTTGCCAATGCATCTCACCGAGACAAGGATTGCACATAATACCGATTAAGGTGAGATGGTGCTATAATTATAAGAAATAAATTTAATGAATGCATAGAATGATTGAGAAATATAAAATATTGGCTTACTTTCATTTCCTTAATTGACTCTAAGCCCAAATATGTCAATTTTAGAGGGCTAGGCCACACAGTAAAATCAGGATCATCCACTTGCCCTTTAAATCTTTTTGGATAATTATCAAGTATTTGCATCTTACATGTAGATTTGTACTGCTTGTGAAACAGTGTGATTGTTCTGAAAAAAAGATTCTAACTAATTATCGTGAAGAGAAAATTATCAACAAATATTGCTAGATATTTCATGCTTTTGTTTGCCTAAAACAACAAATAACACTAAACTGTGTATGCATCTAATCTTTCTCTTTCTCAACAGGTACCTTTCAGTTCCTGTAGATGCTACAGGAACTATTAATTTTTCTTGCTCAAATAGAAAACTTAGAACTATTAAAGCAGAACATGCCCCCTGTTGGTGTTAAGGCTGATTTCTATTCCTGGGGCACAGCCTGAAGGATACCTACAGCAGCCCTTGATACACCCCAAGCTTAAAAAAAGAGCTCTATATATGTTTATATGTTCCAAAATAAACAAATGTTGGTTGAGGTGCATTGGCTTTTAAGAGGCCGACTCATTTTAACATCAACCTTAACTTACCCTTCAGTACTTTAACTAGAGAACTTACTTTAAGAACTCTTCAATGGTATCTTCAACTTCTTCAAGTATTAATTTGTCAAATGGCCCTCTTAACCATTTTTTTCGATATCTCATCCATTTATTTAGCATTAATACTAGTCTTGTAAATGGAAAAATAATAGACTGAAAATTGAAATAATTATTATTGTTATTCGTCATTTTTAAACTTTCTTTCACTTACTTTAAGCTCATCCAATTCAGGGTATGTTGAAGGCGGTATTTGAAACAATGACTCTTCCTTGTTGATAAAAGCAACTCTTTCATCAAACGCTTCCATCAATCTGACATTTTTTGTTAAATACTGAAAATTATTAATGAGTTATTGTACTGTTAATATAATTTTTTAAAAGGCATTTTGATAACTTTCACTCATCGTTCTTGAGTATTACTATTAGGATGTTCATTATTTACTATTCACTAGTTTTTGTGGTCTGCTTAACCAATCATTCAATTAATTAAGGTTGTTAGTTGAGATAAAAAAAATCAGTGTCATGAGTGGGATTCGAACTTACAACCTTTGGCTATACACCACAACTCTTCCACTTGAGCTATCGTGACTTCGATCCACTTGGCCAAAGCCGAACGTCATGGGTTCGAATCCCGCTCGTAACACTGACTTTTTTATATCAACTAAAAACCTTAATTAATTGAATTATTGACAATAATAATAGTTTAGTAAATTCATATATAGGATATTTCAATCTGCAATTGTATTCAATATGCAGTTGTCTTTTTTTAGAGGATTCAAGTAAGTATAATCAAAATTATAGGGAATTTAACTCAACATTAAATTTGATAGCAAATTATCTGTGGAATTTCAAATATATCTTTTGGCCTTGCATAAAGCAAGAAATATTCTGAAATCATCTGGCTATGTTTAGATGAGTCGTGAGCATGTGGTTGTCTTGAGTTTGTTCCATCCACATTCAAAGATACGTCCGATTGAGATAAGAATTCACAAGTAACTTGATTGCCCTTTTGAAATCCACTGGACGAATTTGACAGGCAAATTGATGATACCAGCATACGTACTTCGCGTACACCATAAATAATAAAAATACAATCCACTAAACTGCCAGCATGTAGAAAGGTTTTGTCCCCCCCCCCTAACAAAAGCTACAGTATTACATGGCAGTGTTTTGGGTTTACTGCTTCACTTTTTTAACACAAGTGAAATCTGAGTAAAAGCTTCGCTGAAAATAGTGTTGACAGGATAACTAAACAAAAAGCTACTGAAAATTTCCAAGAAGCGTTCAATAAAATCAATTTTAAGATAAATTGAATGAAAAGAAAATTAAATTTTTCTTAAGCAATTAAAGTAGGTTTCTGAATTTTTCAGTGGAAATTTGTTAATAGAATCAAAAGTTATCTAACACTGTTTAACCTAGGAGAGAAAAAATTTTTAATTAACTAATACCTGAGAGTAATAAAATATTTTATCAAGTGTGTCAAAGTTATTCAGCCCTTCCAGATATTCACTTCCATACTGTTCAAGCGCATGGTTCAATTCCTCTGTCATTCGATGTAGGCGGCTTTCCATAGCAAATCTTGATGTTTCAAACAGCTAATAGCAAAATAATTTAATATACAGTTTTTTCCTTTAAAATGTACACTAAAAATAATTCTTCGTTACGATTCCATAGCACTTACGTGTGTGAATTTTTTAAAATGTCTTGGCATGGTATTATAGATTGTTACAGTTTTAGAGATCAGTTCTATATGGTTTGGAGTCAAAATCAATAAATCGCTGAGCCTTGCAACGTTCACCATAGATAAAACGCATTTAAGCCTCAATCGCTCCATCAAGATTGTCCTGCAATAGCACATGTACTTTCCTAATGCCATGAGCTCTTCAGTCGTTTTTGGAATTCTGACACATCTTTCCTTGATATCATTAAACATTTTTTGTAACCTGAAATATACAACAAAGTGGTAAAAAGGTATAACAAAGTGGTCGGTAAGATGGTAAAAAGTTATAATAAAGTCGTAAGAAATATTTGTTGGATTCTTCGTCCAACATGTGAGATTTTTAGATTGAAACTTATATTGAAGAACTTTCATTGCCTAATATTTATTTTAAAAACCATCTTCTCAGTTCATATAACCTCGCAGCTGAAATGCCTGTAAAAAATAAATCCTAAATGAAATAAACCTACTTGAAATTTTCTTCTATGTGCATAAGTATTAATTCTGTAGTGATATCATGTAACTGTGTAGCTATAACTGCTTCTAAAGATGCTTTCAAATATGTTTGATTGACCCTAAAAAAATAATACAAGCAAAATTGTTTGTCAATTGTTGAGAATTTACAAAAAAAAAAAAAAAAAATGTACCTTGTGATCCCAATATATTCAAAATCACTCAGGTGCCTGATTTTTTTTCTTTTCTCTAAATTTTCGTATATCATTTCAAATAATAAATCCATATCACCAAATGTATAAACCCCTCGATAGAATCGATGCGGGGTTATATCGGAAATTGCCATTGCTAAAAAATTATTTATTTTTGTTAGTGCGCAAACTTAATGTAGTAATAAGTTCAATCAGCAAGGTTTGTTAAATTAATAAATAACTTTTACCTAATTTTCTATAAAATGAAAGAGTTGGTTCAATAATATTTCTCATGTTTTTTACAACAAGCTTCTGATAATTACGGATAGTTGCGTCTAAAAATTTATTCCTCATCGGTATCTTCTCAGTTCCTTCAATTAAGTAGTACTGAGGATGAATAAATCCTTTGCCAATCATCGCAAACTGCACATTAAAAAAAACTTTATGAAAGAATTTTGTGTTTACTGAATTTCTTTAAACGATTGTATATTCAGATAAATTATTTGGAAATCGTGAGATGCGGTCTGGTGTGATGTAGGTTTCAGAAAAATATTTTCTTTAAAACATAACCCATCCAGGGGTCACTTCACAGAATGATAACCCTAAGCCATGAATCATTTCACCAAAAGAACATAGTTATACAAACAGATCTTCCATAACAATCTCTACCCTAAACACATAATTATCATAATCCTGAAAGGATAATCTGGCTGAACCATTACCAATGTTTTTTTCCCTTCATCAGCTCTTTTCACCTCAAAAAAGCCAATGTCACTTCCATGCCGACTTCCTTCCCCACCCCTTCATAATCCAACATATATAAACATGGGGGGGGGCCGCGGTAGCCGAGTGGTTAGCGTGAGAGACTCTCGGCTAGTAGACCCCACGGTCGCGGGTTCGATTCCCGTCTTCACTCCTGGCCCTTTTTTCACGATATCCTTCCCCCAAAAATCGAATTACGGAATAAATATATACAGCAGTCTGGCTAGATATGCTTAGTTCATGAGGCCATAAAAAAAAGAAAAAAAAAACATATATATATAAACATGAAACGGCAATATCGAACTGGCACTCTCAACGCGACATGTAAGAATGGCACAATTACACAGAAGGCAAACACTCTGGGTGTGTAGAAATACTTTGATTGAAATTTAAAAAATTTTTTGGCATTGTATAAAATTCACTTTTTTCCACATACTACATGTATTAGTTAAATGTAAACTTTTGTAAATCCCAGTCCCTGAAGATGATCTCAATAAAGATTGAAACATTGACATGGTAAAGAAAATGTTTTTCTGAAACCTACATCACACCAGACCACATCTCATACTTTCTGAATAATTATCGGCTAACAGTCACTGATCACCACACATTCAGATCAATTTTATGGCGAGTCAGTGAACTTATTATGAAATTCATCACTTACTGGGCCTGTGAGTCCTCACTGAGGATGGCACAAAGCAAAAACATGTTTGAGTGAAGTCAAAACTCACAAACCCAGTAAGGAAGAAAATGACAGTATGACATATTTATACTGCTGAAGAAAAAGAAAAAAGTTTTACATTTTGATTTCTTTTTTAATTTGACTATATTTTGGCCATATTTTTTTATTGGTTTTACTACTTTAAGAATGAACTCTAAGACGGCCAGCCTGTATACTTTATTTTAACCCTATTAAAAACTTTTGGGATGAATTCGGATGTTGGGTAAAATTAAGAAATACCTCCCCCCCACAACCTTAGCTGGGCTGAAGATATGTTAGTTAAGATTTGGGATGAAATTTCTCAAGTCATGGCTAAAGGCTTATTATGAGCATGGTGAAAAGTAAAGGAATTCCTGTAGTCCCCCGGAGGGCTTAATGTCTAACTACCCATTGGACGGCGTAGATAAGGGGTCAAACTACTTTACAACACTTCATGTCATTCTCATTTAAAAACTATAGGCTGTGCCGGGGTTCATTCCCAGAACCACTAGTCTGGTGCAAATACGTGTTGCATACCCTAACCATTCGGCCACTGCAGTCTTCACTTTGAATAAATATCTGAACCACAAAAAATATAGATATTAAAATATTACTGAAAAGAATACATAAAAAAAAATCAAAATTTCAAAGTGCACTACATTTTTTGTGTTGCAGTGCAGATAAATATGATTTTGCACAGAACAAAAATTCATAGATTGAACAATATTGAATTTTGCCTTGAAACATAAAATTAATAATAATATAATATAGAAGTTAAAAAAATCCTTGACTACTTACTTGCCTAATGCATGCAGCATAGTACCTATATAACTTTTTAAACGATGGTGTCATAACAATTCTTCTGTTGTTATATGAAGCAAACATGTGAATCATAGGCGTTCTGCAAGGATCGATAAACTTCTCAACAGCGTCTTTAATATTTTTTGTCACATACTCAAGGATCTGGGAATATAAAACATGCTTATAGACTATAGTAATATAATACATAAGGAAAGGAAATAAATACAGTAGAATTTAAAGGAAAAATCAGAAGGGAAAAAACACTTTGAAATTTGAAAAATGAATTAACACATTGACTGTATAAGACACAACTATGTGTCATGCCAACTGTGGTGTATGCACGTTCATATCGTCCTGTTCATACTTTTAAACTCTCTACTTCACCCTCTACACAATTCCGTTTGAAATTTCTATGGCCACCGAAAAAAGGGCAAACGAATCAATCATTGGCAATGGTCATTATTTTTTTCCTAACCGGAAGTGATTTTGTATTTTCTGTGAAAAACCACATAATTTGTCTTTCTGTGTGTTATTTTAATTATTATTTACTCCAATTGTATGATAATGGAAAATAAAGGAAAAATTCTTTAGAAATTTTTTGTAGGTTGAAATGGGGAGTGGGTGTCCGAATGGATCGAAGCCTCGATAGCGCGCAAGTGGTTAGAGCAGCAGCATATTGAGCCCAAGGTCGTGGGTTTGAATCCCACTCGTGACACTAACTTTTTCATTTCAACCAAAACCTTACATAAAAAGATTAATTAATTGAAAAAAGTAATTTGGTCAATAGACAACTAAATATGTTTTCTTTTGAAAGTAAATATTATTTAACTATACACTCAAATTTCTTACCAGTGTGGGGGATGTTTTCTGACAATTTACATGAGCATTTTATCTGATAAATTGGGTTGCACCATGGGCAACCAAAATGGCAGTGGATGCAGTCAATGTATTAATCAAGTCTAAAAATTTTTTGAAGTCTTACCTGGCCTTTTATAAACTGATTTAGCAGTTCTGAAAAAACACCCAACTTTTCATATGGTATTGGATGAATATGTGAATCTGATTTCAGCCAACTCATTATACGTTGATACCACGATCCTAGGTCATAATAATTAAACAACCTTATTTCACTAAGCATTTTCTTCCCTATATGTTTTATCGTATAAAATCTTTTTGTCCTGCAAAAAGTATAAAAATTGTAATAAAAGATAAATACAAATCACTGCTTTTATGCCATATTATAAAGCTTACCTGAATATGCCTACATCAAAATATAGTACAGGCAATTCATCAAATAGGGTTGCTCTAATGTATAGGAAAACTGGGTGATAAAACATTACATTTTCTTCAACATCATACAGTGGTTCGATAGTTTCATGATTAAACTTTTTGCCATCACCACTAAAATACATAAATACATTTTATGTAATACTCATTGCAATTGTTTGTAGAAACAAAAAAAATGTTAGTAATGCTGGGGTTTTTGATGAACGATCCTTTGGACCCCTCCGATATTTTGTAGCAGAAGCCCGTAATGCTTCAAAATGTATTAATTGTGAATCTATAAGAGCCTAGTAGTTTTCATTAATCAAAAACCCAAACATTCAGCATGCCTCAACAACCTGGATAAAAATCAAAGAAAAAATGGTATTAATTTGCTCATTTAGTACATCAAATATACAATATATACAATTTGAAAGTATAACAAACTAAAAAGACTTTCCTTACGGTCTACGAATGCCTGTGGGTTAAGGGAAACTATAAGACTTTTCAAACAAGATTTGATTCTTAATTAGAAATAGTAAGAACAATCTCCAAAAATTTTATATTAAATCTAAAAGGAGTTGCTTGAATTTTTGGGTTGGTAAATTAAGTTAAAGTTTTTTTTATTTATAGTTTGGCCTTGCCAGCCAGGATTCCATCCATCCGCCACGCCAAGGTTGAGTTATGTTGAGTTAAAAGACAACTGATCATTATGTATAATCTGGCTTAAAGGTTAATAATTTTACATATAGCCTATACATATTACAAATGTGATCACAATATGTATTTTCACATGGACACAGCATTAAAACTAATACCATCGCTGCATCCAGATAACACATTCCATCAGAAACCAGTCAATGCTGACACTCAGTGTGAGGAATAAAGGGGCAAGAGAAGTCTCGAAACCAATTAAGGTAGGAAGGGAATGTGTTGATGGTCTTAAGAGAAGTCTACATAGTTGTTCCAGTCCTCTGTCAAGTTGTTGTCTTTAAATCTGCTGTCTAGGTATAGACTTAATTATTTGATGACTGGAAATCAGTATATTTTTGTTGTTGATAAACCATGGAACGTGAGACATTATTTTCAATGTAAGTGTCACTGAGTACATTTTTCTTCATTCATTTTTATCGTTCATTTTATGCACCAGTCATCGAAAAGCTAAAGATGTTATTGGATATTCGAAGTAGATTCGACAGGATTCACACTAGAGGACAAAATTCCCATATCAGCAAGTGGTGATGTTGGAATTGGAGTGTATAGGTCAGTATAGATGAGAAACAGGATGGGACCAAGAAAACTCCTTTGTGAGATGCCGGCTTGTGTCGGTTAACCTCACTCAGTAATGGTTAGTCAGGTTAAAGTTAAAATTTAATTTTAAAGTTATTACAATTAGCTAAATATATTTTAATGATAAGCTAATATTTTCTTGTTAGAATCAGAATAAATATAATTAACTTACTCCTGCTTTAACGGTTTGAACGGAAAATAAGTTTCAGTTCTCTCATGTTGAATGCTACCGTATGTAGACACCTTTTGTGTCGATCTTTTGAACAAGGCATCAATGTCTGTCTGCATTTCTTCAAGAAAATCTTGAAATCTAGTAGCAATCTCTGCATTTAATGACTAAAAAACAAATCATCAGCATTGATGTAGTATTAAATAAAAACTATTTGTGAATATTATAAAGAAATTCAATAGAACAAAAATCAAGCATAAATTATAAGTAATTGATTTATAGTTAATCAAATCCTACAAACCTTCAGGCCCCGATCAAACCAAGGTGCGTGATAAAGAGCTGGTCGGCGATTCCTACTCAGCCTGTCTAGTGCAGTAACGAAAAATACTTCTTTCTTTCCAATAAAGGCATTGTGTAAAAATTTATTTACAGTAGAAGAAGGCGCTATCATTAATGCTTTCTCACATCTAAAACGTAAGATGTAAGCTTTAATAATGTGAAATAATTATGAATTTAGGTAGAAAGGTATATTTTTAAAATGGTTTCTTTTACAGGCCAAAAGTCCTTTTACCCCCTCTGTTTTTTTTTTTTTGCAAAAAATTTAGATTTACATTTGAGTAGAAGGCAAAAATCGTTTGAGTACTTACAAATGATGGTGAACTTGATTTTTGTGCAATTCATCTTTGTTTATTTTATATAGCTGTTGCTCAAATACTTTCACACGAAAAATGTCAATGTTCACATTAGTTTCAAATTCTAATAGTTGAATAGGCTCTGGATAGAAAAATTCAATCTTTTGTCTGTCATCCGGAAATTGTTTCATTATATTACTGAACAGGTCATGAGGTATTTCATTTGAATCCCTGTATCGTCTGTGTTCACATAGTGTACTCGAAATGCTGTCGGAACTTCTACTTCCAGGGGTCAGTGGTAGTGATACGCCGGAGTAAACTTTGAGATGTAAATGTTCAATGTCTTGATCATAGTATTCTGAAGGATCATGGGGAGCGAATAAATCGAGTGGGATTAGTCCTTCTCTCACCGGTATCAATTTAGGCACATCACTTTTCTGTAAGGAAATATTTTCTGTTTTGCAAATGTTTGATGTATTGTAACGCGTTAATGCTTGTGATGTTATTTTTTCTGACATTTTTTCATCCTTGTCTTTACCATCTTTCGAAGGGTGCAACTTGCTTGATAATTTAGTCACAACTTGTTCAATTGATTTCATATTGTTGACTGCATCTATTTTCTGTGTACCTGCTAACTGCTCTGTTTGGACAGTGAGCTCCATTTTGGGATCAGGAGTTGCAGGATGGGTTATGGAAGGAGTCACGGTGTAACTTTTATTAATAAATAGTACACTCTCATGCTTATTACTTCTTATTATTGAATCATCTTTGGGGGTGAGAATTATTTTAGTTACACCAATAGATGGGAACAGTTTGTTCGGGGAATTCTTCCGACCGCCCTTTCTTCTCGTTATCCATTTTTGTCTACCGATGTTTTTGTTATTTTCAAATGGATGAACATTTCTTTCTGAAATATTGTTTAAATGTCATTGAAATGTTTTATTAGGCTCCAAAATACTACAAAATAATTATTTGAAATAAAAAATATAATTTTTACAGCTAATATAATAAATGGCACGGATAAGAAGAAAACGCTCATTCTTTTCAATAATTTATACAACATCTTGAGCTCACAATTGCAGATTAAGTGTTCTATATTTATTTTCACAAACATCGGACTTCGAAATATGTCTTTTGTTAGTGTGAAGCACAGGATAGAGATCCAGTAAAGTAATTCTCACACCAAGATAAACGTAAAAAGAGGCACCGAGGAAAGTGCTTAGTTCAATTTTTGTAAAAAGATAGTTTCTGCTCACAGTAAGTTGTTTTGCAACTAATTCGAGCCCTTAGCTCTTCATCCAGTTGAAGGATTTCAACAATCTAGTCTCTCGATATGAATTGCAAAAGTGAACCCACCGATACCCTCGCTAATGCGACATTCGAATGAGAAGCTGGTTTTTTAATGCCCTCAATTTGAAAGTGTGAAAAGTGGGAATTATAACACATGTAAATTTTATAATAGTAAACGCTGTAAGAAACCAATTATAAATTAGTATTCTCCCTGTTCAATTTTACATTTTTTAATTTTAAATTTCTCAAACCAATCAAGTTCTCTCACTTTGTTGTACTATTGAATTGAAATTACGTTTTGTTTGAATTGGAAACACTATATAGACGATATGTTATGCATATGGTCAGGAACAATTCCTTCCGGGAAAAGATTTCCTTCAACTAATTAATTCTCTACACCGTAATATGAATTTGACATTGGAAATTAACGAAGATGATGGTTTGAACTTTTTAAACTTAAAATTGTCCATAATAAACAACCTAATTGAAATAGACGTATGCAGAAAACCCACAACTACAGACACTATGATACCAGCGGATTCTTCCCACCCATGGAAATTTAAGATCAGTCTAATTTTTTCTTCAGCGAAGTATGCATGCCTTAAGAGAAATGAAAAAGAGGAAGAAACAATGAAGAAAAAGTGAAATACATACAAACATCTTGATTTTTTAAAGAAAAATGGACAGTGTATATATTCTAATAGGTTTAATGTTTTGTGCTTGCAATAATAATAAAAGTTATGTTGAAATTGTTTGTTTTGTACATATGTACTTTTATAAAACCCTCAGCAATCCAAAATTTTCAGTAATCTAAATACACCCCTGCAACAATTAGTTTGAATTACTGAGAGAGAGAGAGCACTGTTTAAAAAAATGTTTTGTTATACACCCAGTACAATCTAGAATATAGTAGACTATTGTTATCCGCAGGGGATACATACCAAGTATCATTGCAGATAATAGAAAACGCCTCAAATTTCGAACTTTGAATCATTTTATTCAATCTTCATGTTAACATTCTCTCCTCATTCTCACTCTACTCTAGAACTCAACTAGGGGGCAAACAACGATGAGTGAAAGCAGAGATAATAAAGAGTCTACTGTATGTTGTTAATACGGCATGTATCTTTGCAAGAATAGTAAAAAATTGGTAAGAAATAAACAAAATTTCACAAAACAAAATCACAACTTCGTCCATAATTTTTACTTTCTACACCTTTACAATTTTAAAAATTCTTACCCATCAAATATCATATCAATTTGATTGAAAGCACTGATGATTTTGTTCATGTTTAGTCAAAATTCTGTAAGGCTACTTGTTAATTTTTCAATGGATTTATTTACTAGTGTCTTTCTTGTATCTATTAAGTTTATTAAAATACATCTTAATTTGTAATCAATAATATTTTAAACATAATACCTTTGTCACATTCAATTCCTGGATGGTTGTTTGAATTTGGTAAGCATACTTCTTTGTAATAAGCTTTTTTATATTTTTTCTTTGATGTTTTAGTCATTATCAGTGCTCTGAAAAAAAAGTCTTAATTAACAAATTTCACATATTTATAGAACTTTCTTGACCCTACCATCTCTTTTAAAGAAATAAGGCTTTGAAGAAAATTCATTTAGTCAATAAATGAACCTGTTTAGGTTCCTGGTGAAATTAAAATCCAAATAAATCATTCATAAAGATGACATATATGAAGAACCATACACAATGTGGTAATCTATAGTTTTATACATGATAATAATAAACTGAAATTGGCAAAGAAAAAGAAAGATGGCCCAATGAGATAAATTCCTCAATAAGAGGATTGTCAACTATAAGCCCTTTCACACCACACGCCAATAATTTATATTCACTCTCAACATGTGCTAAGGACACAAAACTATCATTACTATGTACAATAAAATAATCCTCCAAGAATCAAAAGGGGGAAAACAAAATACTCGCTGCTGTGCCCAAGCACAATTCTCATATCAAGTAGCATTCCTATATGCTCTCTATATGGAACCAAGGAATGGCACCCTTCAATTAAGTGGGACACAGCAAGCAACTACGTGCCAGACACGAACGGTATCACATTTTGGCCTGAAAATAAGTGTCCTTATATCAACATCACCCCTGGATTACCCCCTTCTTCTATATGTCAGTTTCTCCATGTGCCACCTGTTGACAGTGCTCTTGATACATAAGAGCTTCTCTGCCAATCCAGCCCTCCGATGCTGCCACTTTTTTAAAATCATGTATATATATGTATATAATACACATATACATAATACATAATTATTACAAGGCCAGAATGCCGCAGGACCTGGAGAGCACAAATCCAGCTTTCTAGTATCCAAAATGTTTAGTTTATTGTGAGATTTTTTCCTGTCATTTGCTGGATAATGAACCTGTAACTTTTATTCCTTACTGATCCCGCCTATATACACAATTTGCCATCTTCAGTCCTTCCCCCATAAACACCCAACACTGAAGATGGTACAATTCCTAAGCGTATCTGACATAGCGAGGGTAAGCAGAGCAAAGTGATTGATAACGATGATTGACAAAGAACTGTGTGTTTTCTTTCAAACTGGCCTTGATGTGAAAGTATTAAAAGGCTAGTTAGAATGTAATCATATCAATGAATGATGAATGAATGTAAATGAATCATTATAGTGATCAAATCGTCATTCATTTGATTAACTAAGATAACTCCTATATATCCTTTTTAATTCATCATTTCTATATAATATCCTTACTCTTTATAAAAAAATAATTTGACTAACTTTTGTCCTTGTGTTCTTGACCTGTTCTATTTCTGTGTTTATCTCTCGAAATTTTGCATTGTGAAACGAAATCAAAGTATAAAATGGATCTAGAACACATAGCACATACAAACACAAAGGTTGGGCATTCAGGCTTTAAAGCTGCAACCAAATCTTCTAACGAAGTTGACTGGACATTGCTGACTCAATATGAGAGATATTCAAGGCATATGAAAATAATGGGAGTAGTGGATCATATCTTACATAGGTACCAGGTTTTGCCAAGATGAGAAGGAAACCGCTAGTTTATGTTATATTACATGATACACTATTATTATACGTGCAGTCTCATAAGAAGAAAGTTTCTAGTCACAGGGTGAAAACAATAAAGCTCAATCCAGTGAATAATCTAGTTGAGTAACTATGAAAAGTTTCTAAATAGTGAGCAATTGCTAAGTGGATGCCTCGAACTGCTGACTGGATACTGCCGACTCCAGAGGCAAATGACAGAACTTGCTGAACGACTCCAAAAGCTATGTCAAGAACATGTATTTTGTAGTGTTTAGTTGATTCCTGTGCAGGGCTAATAAGAAGAAAGTTCTTAATAACAAATTCAAAGTTCAATCCAGTCAATATTCGGGGATCCAACTATGGGAGGTAATAAAAACATTCTAGATGGCTATACAAGGAGGAGGATAATAGTCCTACTTGATATCGAAGTGTTCTTAAATAAATAATTCTTTGGTTCTTCGTTTGACCCTTTGATGGCTGACCCATGAGTCTCTGTCGTTAGAACCGTTAAACTGTTGGGTGCGTCCAACTGCCATATCATCACAAGCGAAATATTTAAACCAACACCTTAGATAAAAAGAATAATTAATTGATTTAACATCGTTTTTTGATGTTGTACAGGAGGGCTTAGCGACCAAATCGTTGGGTGTTGACGAAAGGTCTAATTTATATTTTTTATTGGAACCAGAAAAGCTACCGTGCAAAAACGGGGGTCGGACGCCCTAACCACACAGCCACCGCGTTCTATTGATGAACACAGTGCAGAAAGCAGTTTAATCGCGACAAATCTAACATAATCTAATTTATAACGAGTTAAATCTCTTGAACTAATTAATCTTGTTAACCGGATAAAAGAAAAACAATCAAATTTCATAATGGTCAAACGAAATCGCGTACCGGGCTTAGATTTATCATCATATTTTTTAATTTATCCATTTCAATGCATAATTAAAAGAGAGCTTACCTTTTATTTTTACAGTACCCGACGATATGCGGTAGTTTACGTTTTTATATTTTTTTGTCTTGATTTTTATAGACAGATGTAAATGTCCAAATAATTCTGGTTGCTAAGGTTTCGAAATCGGCGGACCAGATTGTATGGGTTCATGAATGTGACGTAACAATAGTCCTAACGATATTGTCGCAACACTATGTCCGCTTTTTCCGACGGCACGGGAAGGTTACGACACGGTTTCCGTCGTTCAAATTCTGAACGATATCCGACCCCGGATAGTTTGCGAACAGGCCTTTATTCATTCTCGCCTCACCTCTGTTCATACTCTCCAGTCCGTTTTTACAGTTTTATTTTGTTTCTTTTTTAAAATTTAAAAATGAAATAAAACGACCCCCGATGGAAGGTTTGTTACATTCTTTGACGAAATTGGCCAAAGGACAGCTTTTGACAGTTTCACGAAGCGTCAGTTTGTTGCAAAATGCCAAATACGGCAGGTAAGCTTCGTATTTCAATTATTTTCCTGTTATCTGTTTTTTTATATATATTTTTTTGTAATTTTTATCCCGATATATCCAATGAATCTCGCCAAGGTTTTTTATTTGAGTTTACATCCCGCTCGTTCCATATAACTAGTGGCATTCTCAACACAACAGGCAAGAATGGCACACTTACGCAGAAAACAAACACTTTGAGACCTGAAGATGATCTCAATAAAGATCGAAACGTTGGCACGATAGAGAAAATGTTTTTCTGAAGCCTACATCACACCAACATCTCATGATTTCTGGATAATAATTAAATAGATTGATACACTTGAGATCATTCGATGGTAGCTCTGCTTACCTTGTCTTCTCCCACTACTTGACAGCTCTCCGTCAACCCTTTCGTGGTGCATTTGTTGGAGAGATACCACGAACTGGATCGGCAATACAGTGGTTTGCCAATGTCTACGTAGGTCTGGAAGATAACGAGGCAACTTTCAGGCTTAATCACTGTGATCCAGCAAAAAAATGGTAGTGCCGGTGAGCTAGTTTGTCATAGCAAGAGCACGATAGGTAGCCTTCAGAGGACCTGACTCGTAGAAGAACCCAATTAAGGATAGGCCATGCTATGTTAGCACATGGGCACTTATTTTTTGGCCAAAATCAACGTATGTGTCAGGTGTGTAGAGAAAGGCTGTATGATGTTTGAGGATAAAGAGTGTGTAGAGATGCTACTTTAGTATCTTAATCCCCTATTCCAATTCTCTTGGAGCAAATAGCTGTTTTGTTGTATATTGGAACAGTAGTTTTGTATCCTTTACAATTGTTAAGAGTGAATGTATTTATTGGTGTGAATGTGTAGTGTAAGAGAGCCGATGTTGGAATATTAAGTACCCATCGGTACTCAATTAGATTAGTTATATATATATATATATATATATATATATATATATATATATATATATATATATATAATATGTGTAGAGGGCAACAGAGGAATATGAAGTATTTTGTCACCTTGTATAAATGGTATATGTATGTAAATAGGAAAAAGATAAAAATTTAAGACTAAAATAAATACAAAAATTAATAGGGCAACCACAGATAAATGAAGCATGGATAACAGATTCTACTGTACTACAGAGTAAAAAAAAAAAAAAATAGAAGCCCCAATCAATTTCTTTTTTTTGTGTGTATGTATGTGTGTGTGTTATTGTAGTGTAATCATTGATAACAGAAAATGTGAAAATTTAATCAGGTCTCATTTACAATTTTATTTATTGATCTTTCCAGTATGCAAATGCTTATAAATCGGTGTTCGAAATTTAATGTTTAATAATTTGATAAATAACTGATTCGCATATTGTTTGAAAACAGAACCTTACACTCTCAAGAGAGTATTTTTGATTTGGCCCATATTTTTAATATACTATGGGCTTATTACATTTTTTCTGTTCTAACGAGAAAATTAAAAATATAGAAAACACCAGATTGTAAGTGTAGTGTGTACTAAATGGTCAAAGATAAATTATCTACAAGGTGTAATAAAAAATAAAATAAAATCAGCTAAGGTTTGATTTAAGTTGATAATCCCTTGATCGGAGAGATAAAAAAAAAAGAATAAATCTATTATATTTCTTTATCAGGCCTTGCCTGAAATTGTTTATAAAATAAGTGGAAATTTGATAGTTAATTCATCTACTGTTTGATAATTCATAGAAATTAACAGGATTATTTTTGAGATAGTTCCAATCAACCTTTACTTATTGCATTATTCGATTGGATTGTCCAAAAAATAATTCTGGTTTATTGTAACAAGTAAACAAATGATACTATACGAGAGGCCTGGAGAATTGGGAGGGTGAGGCAGAACCAAGATCCAGCAATTTTTCTGTGGACACGTATGAGAGATGGGGCTGAGCACGGTCGTATAACAGGATTGACCGCGTTCAATTGACCAAAGACGGCTTCAATAATGCCAACTTTTGGTGCATTGTTTCAATTTGAGAGCCAAGACATTTTGTCATTGATGGTTCTACCAGGATTCAAGCTACTGTAACAAATCAATCCAAATGAAATATGAGCCACTCACCATCACCTTTTTGTCAAGTTGGGGCTTTGGAAAATTTGGTACTACTTCTCCTTTGTCAAGCCACTATCTAGATTCTGCCAATCTGCTGTTATCGTAGAGAATTCACTTTTTATCACAAGTAACAATTCTATCCAACAAAGGATCATTCCTTTTTCCGCAAAGAAGTTGTTGCGCAAACTTATAACTTATAAACTTGATAGTTTTCCCCCAGATTTCATTGTGTTTCTGGCCGTTTGGGCACAATTCTGATTGAGTTTAAGCTCGTGAAAATCAATTGTTGACACCTTAGTAAAAACTGAATTAATCCTTTTTTTTTTTAAGGATTGAACACCGCACCCTCCATTTCACCATTTCTCTAAAACTGAATTAAACTGAATAGAACTGAATGAATAGTAACGAAATGCTACCAAGGCAAACAAACATTTTTATCTGGAAGATGATTAAAATGTGTTGACTGTGTTGTACAAAAGAGTAATCCATCAAATTAGACAGTTTATAGATGAACTACAGGCTTAGAACAGTCTTGACTGTATCTTTGTATGCAATATCTTTGTGTATTTTTTATCTGCGTGTATATTTTTGTAGAGAAACTTTCAACTCATAGTGACATTTATACTCTTACAATATGAATGATTCAAAGAATGTGGTAGTTCCCCATGTAAGAACTGTGAGATCTATGCAGATGGTAGGGATTAGACTGTTCAATCATTTCCGTTTGAGGATCTAAAATATTTTCAGGGCTGATTTTCAGATGTTAAAACCATGTTCCTCTGCCTATAGCCTCAGCCTGATTTGTTTTGTATAACACATCGAATTTCAAAGCATTCCCCTTCAAATTGCTCTCTCTCCTTTTATGTTGCACTAATTACGTTCATAATTTGGCATTGTATTCCTCAGATATTGAACTTTTCAACACAATTAAATGTATGAAAGAGAAAAAAACAAACACATTCATTATTTATTTTAAAACATATAACCACAAAACAAAATAAATACTGATTATTATTTTATTTAGCTCAACTCTGCACGTGTATGTCCATACATACACGAAATAACAGTACAAAAATAAGTGTATATAAATAAGGACAACAAAAACAAAAATATATTCCAAAAATTAGTATAAACATAAACTATGTAAAACTAAAATTATATTTAAAATGAAACTTCAATATAGATAAGATTTATTATTTTTTAAGAGACGATTGAAATGTGACTTTTTGACTTGTGAATTTTTTATGTCCTACAATTTGTCAGAATCGCTGAAGTTGGCAAACTGGAAAAACCGAAAGTCGGGGATGATTATATGACGGGGCAGTTATTTCTTCATCGAGTTTTTGGATATCGAGGTGTTGTTCTCTTTCCATGGATTGCTCGAGTTTACGATCGAGATTATCCTGCTCAACACGAAAGGTAAATGTTGTATAATTAAAGGCGAATTTTTTTAAAATTCATTTTTATTTTCTTCGACATAGGATTCTTGAAGAAATGCCAAATCATGATGGCAAAGAGATCAAAGGACGTACACATACTTTTTATCAAGTATTAATTGATTCCCGTGACTGCCCTCACATTGTAAGTATACAACAGAGGAAAACAGATAGTTTTATTTTTTTATAATTTCAGACAAATTGATAATACTTTTTACAGAGGGCACAGACAGAAGCAGTAACTTTCTTAGGAAATCAGGAGGGCAGTAGAAGTTTGTATGCGATACCTGGCTTAGACTATGTTGCACATGATGATATTCTGCCTTATATCGCTAGTGAAAAGCAACCCGTCCATCATGAACTGTTTGATAAATTTTTAGTATATAATTCTGGAAAAGGTGCGACATAATTATTACATTATAATATTATCAACGGTAGTTTAGGCATGTTTTAGACAAGTGAACGATAACATTGTACAGATGAAAATTGTAGAATTCTATTTGAATTCACTTAACAAAGCATATATTTTCAGATCCTCCATTTGTAGCAAATGATACATTACGAGCATGGCAAAAAAAGAATCATCCATGGTTAGAGTTGTCAGATGTTCACATAGAGACTACAGAAAACATTAGAATAACAGTTATTCCATTTTATATGGGATCAAGAGATAATCAGTCTTCTCTTGTATACTGGGTAAGTCATATTATTATACATTTGACATATTACATACTATTATACATTTACAAATTATAAATTCTTCTGTGAGGTGCAACAAAATGAAATGTCTTGAACTAGAGAGTCACTTTAACTGTTTTTCAACTTTTCTAGATTTAGAATTAAAAATGGGCAGCGGCATGTTTTGACATTTCAGTATTATCAGTGTTACAAGGAAAAAATACATAGTAATGACATTGACATAATAACTCTGTATCCATCAATTTCAAATTCATATATATCCATGTGGTCATTATTGGTCATAATTTAACATAATAATTAAAATAAAATTCGAAAAATGGCAAAAAGAGGGAAAATTCGAAAAAGTTGAGGAAGTTTGAGATGAGGTGGTGTCCGAAGGGATCAAAGTCACAGTAGCCTCAAGTAGTTAGAGCAGTGGCATATTGAGCCGAAGGTCGTGGGTTCAAATCCCGTTATTGTTAGTGATGATTTCTTGAGAGACTTTCTCCCACTTTGGCTTAAAAATATCTCTGTTGTGATATTTTTACAGGTAGTACATGTAAAATTTGCACTTACATTTTTTCGCAAAAATTTAAATAATTATTAGGCATGACAACACAGCAGTTCATCATGAAAAAAGATACATTAAGGCAGGTTAAACCACAAATTTAACTTAATTTTTAACTTTTCAAAGTGGCGATATTGTATTCGCTTGGAAAACTTGGGAGATGCCACTGTACAGTTGCGTGAAAGGCACTGGAGAATATTCAGTTTAAGCGGAACTTTGGAAACAGTGAGAGGGCGAGGGGTGGTGGGACAAGAGCCTGTCCTTTCTAAATCATCACCTGCTTTTCAATACAGCAGTCATGTCAGTTTACAAGCTCCAAGTGGACACATGTGGTAAGGTTTTTAAATTGAAATTTTATTACCTTTATAGCTTAATTTTTTTTTTTTTTTTTTTTTTTTTTTTTTTTTTTTTTTTTTTTT
>CM077100.1:29287843-29367019 GCA_039619505.1 Cimex hemipterus | reverse complement strand
TTTTTTTTTTTTTTTTTTTTTTTTTTTTTTTTTTTTTTTTTTTTTCTAGGGGAACGTATAGAATGGCCAGAGAAGATGGTTACACTTTTGATTGCCGAATACCACCGTTTTCACTGGAGAGCAAGACTGATGAAGAGAATCCGAATCCTCCTTCTGTTTCTGCCTAAACTTAGAATTTGTTGGCGTTGAGATGTTAGTATTAAAGCCATGTTTCTGGTTTCTGTTAATGTATTACCTCGATGACACCATCATCATTGGAAGAGGTTTTACTATAAATTTTATAAAGAATAAAAAATAAAACTGTTTAACAAGATGTTTAATTAATGTAGGAAAATTTAACACAATGAATTTTCTTGGTAATGCCATAAAATGATCTCTTAAGTTTTTATTCTATCTAACTAGAGGGCTTTACATGATACTGCCTTTTCAGGTGTTGTAAATGAAAGATCGGAAAATGATAGAACCGTATCACCTTGTATGATAAATTGAGGTGTTTAATAACTTACTCAGCCTAAAATATATTGATGTTATTGTAACGGTACTACCAAAGCTGAACCACTGCATCATGGTTTACATGTGCTATATGCTCCATAGTATACAAGAATATGTGCTCAGTATGTTCCACTTTGGTGAAATATCATATTGTATCTTTCTTCAGTTTTACTCACGTTTTAAAGTAATATTTAATTTTTAACTCATATTTCCCCAGATTTATTTGATTCTTACGTATTAACGAAGCCTCTCACTCGGTGTGAAAAAACAAACAAAGGAAGCCAAATGCAAAAAGCACCGATTCAGAAAAACCTTTGCCCTGTTGGATCAAAAGCTCAGATGGAAAAAGACAGAAACATGCACCAAATATTTTATAATAAAACTAAGGGGTTGGGTTATTGTGAAAATAGCTCATTGGTAGAACTTATATATGCAGGAAGTAATGAAAGCAGCCCAGGAGACACAATCTTTTCACACTAAGAACTGCAAATTGCAAATTGATCCTTAAGGATCCTGAAGATAGATTCAAAATGAAACAACAACTTTTCTCCTTTGCAGATTCCATGGCTCACGTACAATCAACTTAGAAAATACTCAGGTAGGTACACAGATAAATTTGCTGATAGTATTTAGCACCTTGGTGGCTCAAACCTAATCTGACCTAATATAGCCAATGAAAAGGGTTTCAGCGTCTGAAATTTTAAGTGCTGGGTTTGCAGATTGACCCTCCCCAAAACAAAAAGCACTGAAGACATTGAGAAACCAAAATGAACTCTACATACAACGTATTTGTTTAGAAAGTATACTAATAATATTAGGATCAACTATTTATTGTCTTATTACTTATATTTCAATGGTAACATAATATTGTCCAAGAAAGAACTTATCAAGGTAATTGATAATGTAATCAATGAAAGGGAATAAATCCACTTTGATACTTCAGAAGTATTATTCTTTATATTTTTCTTTTGAGCATTTTTTCGAAATTGGTAATACTTGATAGGTTCAAATCCAGTGCCCCAGCATTCGAACCCAACAAATTACAAATGGGCTTTTTTTTAAAAAAAACAGGCATCCTGATGGTGGATGTGACCTCTACTGTTGTGAACCCTTGTTTAAAAAAACATAAAAAACCTACAGGCATGAAAACATTTAACCAAATAGAAGTACCTGTTTGTTGTCTTTGCTACCTGGCTACATTTCTCACCCTCGCTCTCACTAATTTTTTTCCAGTTACATTACTGGAAAGTACCGAAGAACGGATCAGTGAGAGAGCATTGTATTATTTTTAAAACATAGGGTTGAAATGACTTATCCGTGTATTTATTGGACTGGGAGTAAATAAACATGCATATAGCCCCACAATTAGTCATTTTAATGACTTTACTAAGATATTTTCATTTAGATTTTTTTTTAAAGAATATATTATTATTTATTAGTGTTAACAGGAGAAATTAGAAAAAATAAAATTAGCCCGGGACATTTGTGTTGCGTAACAGGTTTGTGGGTAGTATCAGTGATTGGTGGCGTTGGCGGCCAACGCAGTTGTGGGTTGTGGCCTTATGGTCCATACTCCATATCGCTTTTATCACGAGTGCTGTGCGGGTCGTGCCGAGGTTTGAAAGCTGTCGGGTTTTCACTTTTCGTCGTGCACAATCGTCCAAAATTAAAAAAAAGTTCATTGTTGGCGTACTCGTTGAGAAGGAGACGAAAATATGGCAACTGTGTCGCCCAGTGCAAAGGACACGAATGAAAACAGGAGGAAAAGAGTGGTGAGTAGTTTTTACACCGTTTCACCCAGAGGAATAATTTAGTCCTTTGAGACGAGTTGTCATGTTGTCGGTTTAGTTTAGCATCTATAATTTGAAGAATGGGTTTCTTAAACGGCGTGTAGACGAGTTCTGAAGGGTTTTTGTTTTCGATACGAGGTAAGTTATATGTAAATACGTATTAGTTCAACACTTTGGCTTTCTGACTCATTTCAATTTGAGTAATTTTTTTTCTACACCTGACAACGTTAAGAAATCTACATAAAATGGAATACGTTTTTTTCCCCCTTATAAAACAATTAATAAAAACAACCATCACATCGCCAACCCACTTGCACAAGTAGACGTGCAGAGCATACTGTATTATTTGTCTGTAAGAGGTGTTTGACACGTTACATAACACATCGAAACACCAATGAAAACATTGTATGAAATCGACTAATTTTACTTCAACCTTTCAACAGTCAGCCTTAAAATGTAATTTTCCTGCGATGACAGCCTTGTAGAAAATTTATGCATTGGTTAAACCCACATTTCCTTGAGAGGTGATAACAATTTTCGGATTGTTCAAGAACAAGTCTTTGCTATCACTGTACAACAGTCTATACAGTAATTTCTGAACAAGGGACCATTTTTTCCTTCTCTTTTTGCTGTTCTTGAGTTATGATAGTTTAACTTCATCTTTCACACAAGACGTAGCACTGAAATCTTGACTGTTAAAACTAAATCTACCTTGTACAAGGATTGGTTAAGCGGACCACGAAAAATAGTGAACTTGTACAAGACTTTACTGCAACTACTTTGGACATAAGGTGTGGGCTTCTGCCGGTTGGCATTTAGCGCATCCAATCCTAACGATCAAAAGTCCTCAGAGTACGACAAGGTCCTTACTAACCACAACAATATGTTCTTTTGTCAATGAGCCGATCTGTTTCTGATCAAAAATTTTACATTCGATTCATCCTAACCATACTTGAGCTGTCTCTACATATTCCCATCCTTAGAACCCTCCGTGTTACTTTAATGATCAGGACTGACAATGAGTGCCAGCATCTGCTGGTTTCAAATCATATACTTATGATTGTACATAGACTTCAGACGTGTGGAATCCCCACACAAGACTTCAAATACTTATTTATTTATTTTTATGGATCAAATTCCACTATATAAAAAAAAAAAAAAAAATACTACAACACCTTAACAGAAGACATGGACAACTATGAAAACATCTAGGACTGAAATCTGCACTGACAAATACATACAGAAAAAATATCACGTGACCAAACATCCCAACGGCCAAAAGTTGGTATCTCATACCGGTCACCTGCCAGTCCCCATGTAAATGACAGTATCTCTCCCTATGTTACATCAGTTTCCTCGAAACCAATCTCTCATATCGACCGCCTCCATGTGAACATACTAAGTGAAACTGGTATTCTGCCAAGCCATGGATCGTCCAGTGAACTATTCACAATGACTTAAATATGCTTTTTGTCCTGTTACTACTTTTCTGGCACTAGAGGGAAGCATTCTTGGTACCTATCCTTTATATAATTTATACTATCGACCTACACATCCCAATACCATCATCATCACCTGCACAGAAGATTTCAGCAATTAGCAGAAGTAGCAATTTTTCCCCTTTAACTTGAATCCTATGCATGGCTACCTCCAATATCCATAAACAACTTATGCTTATTGAAGACTGGTGCAAGCCACAAGGACATTTTCAGGACAAGACTGAATGAAGGAAAAACAGAAACTGACTTCCGTTCAGTCAGATACTTACAACTATACCTAGAGAGCAGACTGACGTAGAACCCTCACACAAAAAAGTCTTGCTTCTTATCTCCTTATTGAGGACCAGCATTGGCTAGTTTCTCATGGCATGTTTCCTTTCGTTATAGCACTAGTCTTCATGTTAGTGCTGTGATCATATGAAAGAACATATGATCACATTTGTGATATGCCCTAATACGAATTGGGGTACAAATAAAAACATTGAAAAGGTAGAAGTAAATATGCACTCAACAACACTGACAACTCTTAATTTTTTCTTTTATTAAGGGTCTTCATGTATTTTTTATACTTAACACGAGAAAAATGTAGATAATATGGCATTTCATTTTTTAGTAGTGAATGGAGGAATGGGATCTACAAAACAAAACAAATTCACAAAAATTTGTACAAGCTAAGCTGTAGAAATGATGATATATACCTTTTAGAAAGATAGTTCCTATTCACAGTAAGTTGTTTTGCAACTATCCGGATTTCAAGCCTTTAGCTCATCATCAGGTTGAAGGATTTCTACATCCACGTCATTCGAAAATTTGAATTGCAAAAGTGAACCCGCCGATACCCCCGCCAACGCGATGTTCCAATGAGAAGCTGGTTTTTAATGTCTTAATTTGAAAGTGTGAAAAGCGGGAATTTTAACACAAGTAACTATTATAGTAGTAAATACTGTAAGAAATTAATTATAACTTAGTGATAAAAGATAAAAGTAAAAATTAGAATAATACCTTAATATTATTATAAAAATAATAACAATTAAAATAATTAATTTAATTATTTTGATGTTTAATATTATTTGTGTACATATTTAAAATGGGAGTAGATCAAAATCTATTATATTATTTATTAATGCATTTACCTCTATGTTCAATTTTACATTTTTTAATTTCAAATTTCGCAAGCCAATCCAGTTCTCTCCGTTTGTTGAAACTATGTAATACAGTTGTATTTAAATTTAAATTGAAATTGTGTTTTGTTTCTTTTAGATGGTTTGTTCGAAAAAAAAATTTTGGCAAGTGTTCTTTTACTCTCGTTATTATTTCTCTACTGCTTTGTGTCCTATATATTTAATGTCGCAATCATTAGAATTAAGTTTGTAAACCCTGTTTTTGCCAAATTGTCTACCTTGTTTTTACGTTTTGAGAGGATGTTTTTAAGTGAACCCCCTACTACTAAAAGCTATTCCAAAACCTACTTGTTTAAAAATTTTATTATCTTTTTCTGATAATTCACCAATGGATGGGAAATAATGTAAACCTAATGATTCATTTATGGTGGGGTGGCTGTGTCCTGTTGTTGATTCTTTTAAAGTTAATTTTTTTAAATTGTTTTAACTAGCAACTTATCAAATATTTCTAGATAGGCATTGTTTTTTGCTTTTGTTGTTTTTACTGAGATTTTAATAGTGTCTAATTCTTTTTTATAGTTAGCAGGTGTGTTAATGGAAATTTAACATACGGTTTATGAGCCAAATAAAACCAACAGCCCTTTTGGGACCATGGGTGGGAAGAATCCGCTGGTATCATAGTTGTGGGTTTTCTGTACATGTCTATTTCAACTGTTGTTTATTATGTTTATTTAATTAATTTGTTATTTGATTTGAAAGATTTTTTAAAAATTATCCATGAATACTTTGGCACAAAGTGGGGTTTATGAAGACCCCATTGGTAACCCTTTCATTTCCTAAGAATTATTATAGAATTCGCAATAATTAGATAGGAGGCATATATTTAAGAGATCTATTATATCATTTTTCATAAATTCGTTTATAGAATTATCGATAAGTTTTTGTTTTATGAGTTTAGTACATTATTCAACAGGGATATTTATGAATAAATTATTAACATCAAAGGACATTAAAACGCATTTGTTGTTGGGTATATTGATGTAATCTGATTCTTTTATCAATTCTAATGAATTGTTAATACCGAATGTAGGTTTGGTGTGAGTTAATTATTTTGTCAAAAAAATAAATTTTCAAGATTACGGCATGGGGAATTGTAAAAGGAGAACACCACTGGTCTTATAGGTTTTTCCTTGTAAATTTTGGGGTTTCGGGTTTATAATTGGATTCTTACAGTGTTTACTATTATAAAATTTACATGTGTTATAATTCCCACTTTTCACAATTTCAAATTGGTGGCAGTAAAAAACCAGCCACTCATTGGACACAGTTGGTGATTGTAGAACAACTTCAACCTGAAGATGAGCTAAAAGTTTGAAATCCAGATTGTTGAAAAACAACTTACTGTGAGTAGGAACTATCTTTTTAAAAAGGATTAGGCTAAGCTGGTCTCTGTCTTTCGTATGACTCCCTCATCTCATTCATTCTCTCTCTTTCTCCCTCTCTCACAGACACACACATACATACACATAAACAAATTCACTTTTTAGTGCTGTAATTTATAAGCTCAATCCTTATCCAATAGAAACTGCCCTTATGATCCCACTAAATGGCTGAAGAGGAGATGGCCTCACAACCAACTAAACGAGGGCTAGCCCTTGTACATTTGGGAAAACAATACTGGTTGTTAACTCCCTCATGACGTATGATCCATGTCATTCGTAAATTTAACTTTTACGCAATCTAAATAAGGTTAGAGATTGAAAAAAATGTATTAAATTTGAACGCAGCACTTAGCATTGTAAATATTAGTCGGATGCCCTAACCACTTTTCAGCCTCCATGGTCTTAATCAATCATTTATTTCATTTTGTAAACTGTGTTTAGTCCTGTACTACTTTCATTTGCCAATTAGTGTAATTAATTTCCTTCACTTTTCTGTACATTTCAAGCCATTTTTATGTATGTATATAAGACATGGATTTTATATATGATTTTCTTGCAGTTTCTGACTGGTTTTTCGTTGTATTTTTTTTTTCTCCTAGGTTCTTTTGTCTTCCTTGCCTCCTGATTTTTTGAGAATCAACACAACTCCAAAGCAGCTGCAGCAAGAAGCGGCTGACCAACAAGCCGCCATTGCTTTGCACCATCAGTTCGTGGACCACAGGTTTTTTAATACTGTTGGACGTCTAAACATAACTGTGGCCCAGGTTTGTATAAATGTTAAACTCATCCCGATTAAAAATGTGCAATTTGCTTATATGCTAACAAATGTTATAGGCTAAACTAGTGAAAAGTTACAGTATGATGAGAATGGACCCATACGTTCGCTTAAGAGTTGGCCATTGCATATATGAAACACAAACTGATCCTAACGGAGGCAAAAATCCCCATTGGAACAAAGAAGTTCAATGGTTTGTCATATTTATTTGACCATTTCTTTAAAGAAAAATATTAAACAAAAAAAAAATTAATAGCGCTGTTCCCCATGGTGTTAACTCCATATACATTGAAATATACGATGAACGCTCTTTTACAATGGATGAACTAATAGCATGGGCTCACATTCCAATTCCACAAAATGTCATGGCAGGTGAAACATCCGAAAATTGGTACCCTCTAACTGGTAAACAAGGAGAAGGCAAAGAAGGCCGGATAAATCTTGTATTGAGCTACATTGTAAGTAATTTGTTTTATAATAGTCTTGTTTGTTTATATATTTTAAATGTGTTTATTACCATTTTCAGAGCCTAGGACGAGGTTTGAATCCGTGTGTATTCGGAAACTCGAATGTTTCTCCTCCTGTAATGATGATCCCTTCAACAGCTTCAAACATGTTTGGCCTACCCCATTTCGAACCAGTGCCCGTTTACACCCAACTAGCTGTACCTCCTGCACACAACAACCAAGATCTGGCCGAAGTAAGTTGCCAATCAATTTAATGAAAAAAACAGTGCTTGATGAATTGAACTAACAGTCAGTGTTTGATGTGGGATGTGGTCTGTGAATGTTAATTTGACAAAAATAAAGTAAATACACCAAGTAACAAGAAAATTTAATGCATTTTTCATTTGTTATTGTTTTAATACGTTATTTAGCATTTCTAATGCTAAATAATAAGGAGGGTTAAATTTTTACTTTGTTGTAAATTATAAAATATTTTCTTTCTCATGGCTTCAAAATACATAATTCTTGCAGGTTTATTGTATGAATTTAAGCTGGGTACTAGGGCGGTTGAATCAGCTCGTAAAATTTGCTCAGCATTCAGTGATGAAACAGTGAGTTCACTGCCTAAAAGTGGTTCAAAAAGTCCTTCTGAAGAACAGGGGTATTGAAAGAGCTCCACGGTCTGGTAGTCCTGAATGAGGACGGATTGAAGGAATCTATCTTACTTAAATCAGTGTTCAGCATAAGTGATGAAATCATCCATTCTAGCTTACATTGACTTCAGAAGGTGTTGACCGAATGGGTTCTTCGTAAATTGACCAACTATAACCTGATCCACTGTCTAAATATTTGTGTTTCATTGCTTTCGTCGTACAACATAGACTTTTGTGACTGGATCACATGGGATAAAAACTGAATCCTATACAGTAACACTGTCATCAATTTGACTAACCCATTGACACAAAAACCAATTATTCACCAACAAAAGGTGATGCTTTCGTTATCCTGGCCCAGAAACTATTTGCTCTGAACAGTGCAACAGTGAATTTTAACCAAGATAATGTGATACCTCATTACACGTAGAAGACAAGGTGATAAAGTTAGGTGTTGGTTGATAAGTCCCTCCGTATTTTCCAGACCTGGCCCCATCTGACTTTAACCTTTTCTTTGCAAATCATATGAACAATTGGAAGTCGATAATTGCCAATAGCCGGAAAACGAGATGATTTTATTTGTTAAGTCGATATAACCAGGCCATTATCATGTTGGGAGAAGGATACCAAAGGAGACTATTTCCCCAAATAAAATATTTATAAAGTAATTTTAATTGAGAGATATTTAACCCACACATTACTTTAAAAAAATAGTGAATATTGTTTACAGGTGTAAAGAGATTAATAAAAATATTCTCTATTTATGTTGTAACCACGTGGCTTGGAAACAATAATCAATCATCAAAAGATATAACTTGTCTTATGGAGCATTCAATTGATATGGGCAATCATTCATTATTCAAGCGACGAGCATATCCTGTACCCCCAGCAATACAAAATGTAATTAATAAAGGAGTAGATAGAATGTTATACAGAAAGCCGTTGTCGAACCATTGCAAAGCCTATGTGCTGATCTGGTTGTTGTGGTGACAAAATGTGATGGTACAAATTGTATCAGTTTTCACGAGGTCAATGCCATTACCAAATCGGCCAGGTACCCTGTGCCTAATATGACTTCATGGAGCTCCTGCTAGTTTTCAGATGCTCTACTGAATTTTCAATCCTCATATTTGGGTCTGGTCTACAAACGTGGAAAAATTAAAAACCTTATAAAATTATGCAGGGGAGGACAACCAATCTTACCCTCGCCTACAGTGAGTCTTTTTCATTTTCCTTATTTTTGACCTATGCCTGACTTCCAACTTAATTTAATTTTCTTTTAAATTCTTCTACCTTTATCTGGTTCGGGTCATACTGTCTAGAGATGGTTTTCGTGTTTTAGTTGTGGAGTGGAAGTTTTATAGTTTTATAGTCTGAGTAGGAGTATCTTGACGAGATGGTTTTGTTGTACCCAGTCAAATAAGTTTAGAGAATAACGAAAAGGTGGAAGAGGTTGTTAAACCTGGGATGTCCCAACCTCTGCAACCCCCGACACTAAAAATTAAAACAATGCTGCAAAGAAGGTAGCAATGTCAGTGGGTCAGGTTGGCAGAAACTCTCACAGATCAAGAGCACTGTTGATAATTGACTGTGAAAAGATCGACTTGTAGAAAAGTTATCATCCTTATCTGATTAAAAATAGTCCTTGCGAAGTTTACTCATGGACATTTACTTTTGGACTAAAACAAACAATGACAGAGAAAGGTCGATTTACTCCACTCAATTGAAGAGTGCCATTCCTTGGCTCCATATAGAGAATGTGTAGGCCTCGCAGGAGTATTTGGATCTTCTGTTCCGATTCTTGGAATCTTCTATATTGTATATAGATGTGCTGAGTGTGAATGTGTAGTTTAAAAAGGTTGATAGCAGAATAATGAGTACTCCATCCTCAATTACATGACTTATATAAATAACTAGGTAACTAAATGGAAAAATGTTGAGTACTCCACCACTCTAAGTGGATGGCATGTATTTAAGAGTGGGTTTGGATTAAGGACCTGATTATGTTGAGTTCTTTAATTACCTACATGTTGATTGCCCCTGGAGCCCAACTTCAGTGGTTCAGAAAAGATCGAACCTTGAACTACCAACGCTCACTGTGGGTGATTCTTGATTTATATCGGTAATTTATTGTAAATTACAAAAGCTTGAATTGCCGGTGGCCTGTGAGAAATGCTAGGCTATACTCTGTGCATTGTTGTGTGCAATTGTGAGCCTATTAATATTTTCGAGGTTTTCATTCTGTACTTGTGCAGTGGAAGTTTTTCGTGTTTAATGTATTTTTGTATTTTTCAGCTTGAACAAATGTTCCCGCATGTGGAGAAAGAAACCATAAAATCTGTGTATGAGATGAGCCGAGGAGACAAGAAAGCAACGATCAACTTTTTGTTTATGTGAGGTTTATTGAAGTTGCCATATCAAACACCTATTACGTCTACTAAGTGTTTATTTTTTTATTTATTAAGTTTTAAAATTTAAAAAATATATATAATAAATATATTTCCTATGTTGTTTTGACTTATATTTAAATGTGATTTTATTTTAATTAAATTAAGTTATCTTTGAAATCTTGTTATTGCCCCTCTTGTGAATCGAGTTCAGACAGCAGTTAAAAAAGAAAAACAAACCCTGTAAACTGCTTGTATAAATTTATTTTTATGAATGTAATCTATCCTAAATATACAATAATAAAAAACAAAGAATCAGAAATATTAATTAATTACTACTTCCTTATGAGTTTGATTTTTCATATTTTGGCCTTGTACAGAAAATGCTTGATACTGTTCCTTCACGAGTTTGGAGCCACGTGAAGTGTAACAGTACACCATGTCATTGTATCTAATTTTCTCCTGAATTCTTCTTCCCCCTTGTAATCTGTTGAAATTTTATAGGATGTTATAAAGTTTTTTTAATCTTTCCTTCTCATTTACTTTATATTTGTTTATATATTTCTGTTATCAAATTAAAGTTTTATTTATATTTTTATTTCTTCTCACTTCATTTATTATTTTATATAAATGTGTATTTTGACACAATACTTCAATATTTTATTTGTGTTTGATATGTTGAATATGTTCATATTTTTAATTATTCTTATATGTATATAATTATTTATGATTCAGTAGTTCATTATTACTTATGTATAGTTTAAACTCTTATAGAACTTGTAACAATCTATTACCCGTAGATATAAATAAACGGAATAAGAGATTAAATGAAGGGGACATGTGTACAGATTTGGGCATTGTCAGCATATAAGTGAAATTTGTAGTAATTTAAACAAGAAGGGGCGTTAATAAAAAATAATAAATAAGGGTCCTAAAATTGCACCTTGAGTAACGCCAGAATTAACAGAAATGTCAGACGAATTTATGATTGAAGGAAACGATTATTATGACTATCCATAAATAGTAGTCATAGGGGAGGGGGTCGTGAAAAAAAGACCGTAGGCGACGTTGGAATCGAACCCCCCGACCTAGAGGTTTACAAGCCGAGTCTTCACGCTAACCACTCGACTACCACGATCCATAACTTTGTTATTAGGTAGTTTGACAACTTGTTTACGACTTGACAAATAAAAGGATATTTATTTAGACCTAGAGGACGAAAAAACAAGCAAATTTTCGAGTTTCCAAATAAGTAGGCCATGATCGACCGTCCCAAAAGCATTGTAAAATTCAAGGAACATAATATTCGAAAAACTAAAGGAGAAATTTGCGGTGACATAGATGAGCTGGGGAATGGAGTTTTTAGACTTTTCATTGGAACGGGAAAGTCACTTCTAACCGATTGGACGTTTTTCAAAATCCTACGATTTGATGGGAAATTTTACTTTTGAGTTTTGTCTTGGGAGTCGGCCGGTAAATCCTCCCTGGAGGATTAACTTCTGGAATGGTTACCCGAACAGAGACGCAGAGTTACCTCCCCGTGTTTGATTTGAATTTCTTAACACTCGGCCTCTAGTTAACAATAATTTCCACTTTTATTTGTAATGAGATTTTCAATTTTTCGACGCCGGTTTACGTTCTCGCGTTGGAATCAAATAGAAATAAACTAATTGAAAATGAACACAAATATTCAGCTGATGGCTGGTGATGTTTGTTTTGTTCCCCTGGTTTCCTAGTCAATCCAAATGTTTTAATTACAAACTATTTATTTTACCAACCGGTATCCGTTTTTCCAATTTAAACTAGTTCAATTAAATTAATTTTATTTTCTTGTCTAAAATGGGTTTCGTCACTCGTCAAACTTTAGATAATAAGGTGAGTTGTCTGCTCAGTTTCCTGGGCCAAATTTCCCTAGGCAAGAAATAAGACTAATAAAATCCATTTTTTATTTGACAGTCGCGAGAGGGAATGACTCTGGAGGAGATCCATAGGCAAGTTGATCATCTTTTCTATATAAATAAATTTACAAAATAAAAAATCAATAACTAACCATTTTTTTTAATATTTTCATTTCGTAAGAGCTTGGTTGTTGATTTATTACCAAATATTTCTGTATATACATATAAACTGATGGCCAAATTATACACACCGTTCAATTTATTTAGTTTAAAATTACAAACGTTATCTTGCAACAATAGTTTTGGGTAATTAGAAGCTATCTTGTTCAAAATAATGCTTTATTTGCTTTTGTTCTGATTAATCCCATTTGCACAAAAGTAGAATTATGCCCTTCCATTCTGCTACACCAAAAGTTCGCTTTCAGTTAATATTTTTTCCTTACTGATTTCATTTGATATTCTTGTTTTTAAACCTTTTTTCAATGCTCTAGCAATATATGACATTGTCAGGGTCATAACATTATTAGAGGAAGGATTTAGCCAGCATGAAATTAACAGGAGCTGGTAGAGGAAACTGTTGAACTTACCAATAGGATAACTATTAGGGATGAGAATAGGGTAATCCTCATATGAATCTCTCTCCAGCTCATAAGGAGCACTATGGCAATGAAGAGGCGGACAGCCTGGCCAAGGAAGGATCAAATACTGCGTTTGTCGAGCCACAACTGGTATCACCCCACTCTATGAGCGCAGGGAAAGAGAGTATTAGTTGCTGGGGCATGAAATAATTCCTTAAAGAATGGAATATGTCCCCCGGACACAGGCAATTGAAAGAGTTTCTGAAGGAAATCAAACCAAAAGAAGTGAAATGGTTATTTTCTAACTCTAGGAGGGGAATTACGAGGCTGATAAGTATCCTAACAGGCCATTGCCCCTTGAGAAGACACCTCTTCACAATGGGTACTCTACCAGACCCCTTTTGCTGCTTTTGTGAAACGAAGGAAGAAACGGCTCAACACTACCTTGCAGAATGTGATAGGTATGCTAGAGAAAGATTTGAAACTTTCGAACAAGAGGACATAACCAAAACACTCCCCTAGATAAAATGGTCGAAAATCTTGGGGATTGTGAATAGGTCCAAAAGGTTACAATTCAGGGCCCGATACTCGGCTCGTGGACTTCTTCTTTCCACAGCTCAGAAAATAGCCAGGCTTCAATTTGCACCGGAACGTGCGATTTGGACATTATAAGATTGGGGATGAGATCTCTTTATAGATGTGGTAAGAGTTGGCCTCAAATCTTCAGATGGCTGTAATTTCATATGGACACACTTAAGAGAAAGGTGTGCCCTCTGCTGTATGGTTCCTCCGTGGGTCATTAATGTTTTGGAGTGGCAGTTCCTTGGACGCCCGTACCAAATTGGTGTTGTCCAAGGGAAATATATAACTTTACCGAGGTTCTTAGAAGACATAATCAAAGAATTGTGAAGTGTAGTACCATGGCAACCTCCCATATTGGTAAGAGATTCTTGCTAATGTAGGATAATGCCGGGCCGTGTAGAGCACGAATTGTGAATGACTAGCTGAATGAGGTTGGAATTGAGTGCTTGGTGTAGACAGCTCAAAAGTCCAGATTTGAACCAGATCGAACAAGTTTGTGACCAACTTAAGCAATGAGTACAACAGTGAAACCCATGTCTTAACACCCTAGAAGAGTTGTACACGCCTATTTTTGATGTATGGCAAAGAATTCCTCAGGGTTTTACCAGAAATCTCTTCCAAGGAATACAGAGGTGTTTAACAGACGTGATTTGTGCCAGAGGTGAAAATACTAGTGGACGAAAAGTTTTCTTTTTTTTATTTATTTTTTTAGAATAGGTAATAAACATTTTCATTTTAAATGTCCTATTTTTACAACCAAACCTTTTTTTTTTTTTTTTTAATTTTTTTACATTTTATTACCAGGTAACCAGAAAAGTTTGTGCGCATCTGTCTAATCTGTATGTGCATGTTCAGAGTTGAGCCTATCACTTCTCACAGTCCATTGGCAATTACAGCTTTTGTAATTTACAATGAATTTGCACCCTTCGGGAGCACCATTTATCTCGTTTGCATTTCAGCTGCTCAAACTTAACTAGGGCCACAGCTCAATAGCTAATAAAGGCAATATTCATTATGCGAGTAAAAGCTGTAAAAAAAAAAATGCTTATTTAGACATGCACCCACTGTGGCACACCTCTTTCATCAAAAATTAACACATCTACAATTAATTGTATTCATCTGAGGGCCATGCCACTGCCAACATCCACTTATCTGAATCTGGGGTCTTTGCAGTGAACTGAGGCCTCATATCAAGTTGACTAGAGTAATCTGTATTGTCAGATTGTCTATATTTGAGAAATTGTCCCCAAAAATATCCGACCAGGTGATGTTGTCGTCTATCATTGTCACATTTAACAAACTATTTGATTACATGTTTTACTGTGACTAATTCCGTTCAGGATTCACAAGGAGGTTATCCATGGGTGAGCCTGCAGTGCCCTATTCTCAGATGTGTCAAAACTATCTCATCTTTGTAATCTTTGTAAAATGTTTAATTTCTCACAATATATCAATCTTTTATAATCTTCGTCTTTATTAATTGATTATATGAGTATACTAATTGATCTATTATTACAATTTATTCAAAACTATGAAAACTTATACATTTATATAATAAATATTGTTTAATATATTAATAGTTGTTATTTCTAAGTAGTTAGTAGTAAGTAGTAGTAAAAAATAATTAACTAGATTTTACGGATAACCCTCTATTTTATTTTTATAATTTCCCTTTTTCTAAACGACAATTTACTAAATAGGATAAGAGACGACATGAACAGGATGTTTGATTTTAACCAAAAATTTGAAATATATCTGGGTACCATAAAAGAAAGGAAAATAACTCCTTTAAAAATGGCACCATCCTCTGGTACACAGATGGATCTAGAACACAAGAAGGTATGGGGGCAGGCAGGAGTATTTGGACCCGGAACCAAATACTCAGAACCCATGGTAAAACACCGGTATCTTCTAAGCTGAGATTCATGCAATTGAAAGATGTACTCAATTCAATCTAAGTAAAGGGTACAGATAGCCAAGCAGCCATCAAAGCGATAAGCTCAAGTATCGTTAGTTCAAGGACGGTGCTGAACTGTCGGTAATACTGAAACATATTAGGTATGCAGAATAAAGTCAGTCTCTGCTGGGTCCCAAGACACATGGAGTTAGAAGGCAACAAGAAAGCGGACACCCTTGCAAGGAAAGGGGCTGCCACACCGCAGATAGGACCGAACCCTTCTGTGGCATAGGAATCTACACTTAACGAATATCTCAGACAGAAGTACGAAAAGAAAATGAAGGAACAATGGAATTCACTCATTGGACGGACATAGGCAATCCAAAAATTTTCTAACCAATTTTGGTAAGAAAGAAATCACAGAACGTGTCAAAGGAAGCAGGACTCTGCAGATTCTGCAAGGAGGCAGAAGAGACACCAACACATTTACTAACAAACAAGCTACATTAGTAGGAAACGTTTTAGGATGTATAACATGACCAAATATCTTGATGAAATAGGACTCACTGAGATGCTTTAGGCAGAAAATGGGATATACAGTAGCTCTTAAAGGGCTCAGTATACCATACTCTCAAAATTACATCTGCATCTGCTAAATAGGTTTTTTTTAATTGGTCATTTTTGGAAGTATTTACTTGGGTTTTAGTCATTGTTAGTTGTAGTCTTGACATCATTATTTACAAGTTAAAAATAATCTGCCTTTTTCATCAATAAATTTGTTTTTACAGGATCGAGTTTGAAACGAAGCATAAAGGACATGATGTGATGCATGCCGAAATTCTTATTATATTTTTCGTTTCGGTAATTGTAGCTCAAATAGGCCTCGTGTTGTGGAAACGGTGGAAACCAAAGTCATATCAGGTTATAAATTTTGTTTCATATTTACTCATGTTTAATGTGCTTGATTTAATAAAAACAGCTTAAAGGATTTTTTCTCTTCATTATGTATTTAATAAAATTTTCAGCTAGTAACGTTGACTGGAATGTGGCTTATTCCTTTAGGAATGAGCTTGATGAATAAGTGGTGGCGTTTTATTTTCTTTTGGCTAATATTTTCCTGTATAACGGCATTCATAGTGAAAAAAGCGCTTGAAAAGCCAATTAAGGGAACCACACCAAGGTTAGTGCAATGTCGTTCAATTCTAATTGACCTTATTGACTAAAATACTATAATTAATCCATACGTATTGTTCATCATTAGGTTGGTGTATAAGTGGTTCTATTTTATATACAGATTAAGTTACACGCTCGGCATAGTCAGTTATGTCATATTAGTCGCTACCATGATGGGTGTTAATAAATTGTTTGATGTTAAAGCACATACGATGATGGATGTCGGTATGCATTTCCTATTTTATGGGTTGTATTATGGAGTCTTGGGACAGGATATTGCTGAAATATCGAGCGACAAGATGGCTTCTCACATCGGAGTACTAACCTTTATATCAATCGTTGTAATTTTATTTAATGATATAACATTTTTCAGTATTATTCTAAAGAGGGCATGCCAACCAGAGCTCTCGACCAAAACGTGTGTGCAGTATGTGGAAATAGTGTATTGGTGTCTCAAGATGAAGAAGGCCTTCTTGAAAATACTTATTTATTATCTTGTGAACATGTGTATCCTTTGGTGTTGATTTATTCATTGTTAATTTCACCATAACAGTAATTGAATCTGTAGTTTGGCCATCTCTGATCACCTTGTTCCTCATGTTCTCACTTTATTGATTTTGGGCCATTTGGGCACTTCCACATACGGTGAAACTTCTCTTCACGGACACCTTTAAAACCAGACACGTCCTTTAAACGGACAAGTTCTAACTGCGGGCGTCTTTCCATTAGTTTCTTCACATTAAATCTATAAAGTGGGCACTCCTAATAACAGACAAAGACAGTTTTTTCTCCTACTTATAAAACTCTTTCCAAAGCGAACGATAGTCTCTGGAAACCCCCCCCCCCTCCCCAAAAAAAGTAATTCCTGCCTAGTAGGCTTTATGGCCCACTAAAGTCCAGTGTAAAGGATTGTAATTGTTTTTAAAATTATCGTTTTTTACATATAATGTAAATATCCTTAACATACTGATGTTTAGATTTCATGAATTTTGCATAAGAGGATGGTGTATTGTTGGCAAGAAGCAGATATGCCCATATTGCAAAGAGAAGGTGGATTTAAAGAAGATGTTCTGCAACCCGTATCCTTTCATTCTGTAAACAATAACAGTTGTGTATAACGATCCTAGTGTATTATAAATAAGTTTACTGTGAATATACAATACGTTAAAGCTAGATCTGGAATGAAACAAGGTCGCAGGTAAGGTAACATCTTGTCTGGAGTTTCAAGTCACAAGTTAAACGGCGGGACACATTGGCACCCCTTCTATTTAATTTGGCTCTTGAATAGGTAATAAGAGCAATCCAGACAAACCCTGGTCTGGATACAATCTATAATAGGTTGACTTGGCATATGGTGTATGCGGACAATGATATAACAATGTGCAGTTATTTTATCAGTTTGAATAAAACAAGTAAATAAAAACAGCAAGGATTCAAGGCAGTTAGAGAGAGTAAGTTTAGATAAAGGAGCATATCTTTGGATAAACAAAAGTTTTGGGTACCTGAGTGCATGGCAATAAGCATAAATGATGACATGAAAGAACAAATAGCAGAAGGCAATAGTATCTTGACTCTAAAATAATAAGGTTTGGAAATTTAACTCTTTCAGGGAACAGTGAGCGAGATGCTGTCTTGCTTCCCCCACTCAGGTACTGAGAATATCTCAAGTGAAGAGAGTAAAATGAGAGATCATGCTCTCAATTCTTCACTTGGGGAATGAAGAGCACTGACTGTCCTGAATCGGTTAAACAACTATTTCTATGACTAATAACTAGGCAGCGTCATCTGTAAAACATTAGACCTGTCATTATGTATGGAAGGTAGAACTGGAACAAAGGGAAGTGAAATCCCTTGAAGTAAAGTGAAATATTGGAAGCAAAGGTACTTAGAAACATATTCAGTCATATTGGAGAATTTGTAAAATTAGGGCTGGGAAAGCTGTTTAGCAAGCCAGATGAAGGGAGTTATTTGATTATGCTGCAGCTAAGATGAAGAATAGAGTAGAAGCTGACCTACACACCATGATCATATTGGTTTCTATTGCTTCTGGGTTTTTGCCAGATCCCATAACCTTTTCCATTCGGGCCCAGGGTTTTCATCTCCCAGGAGTAGGAATCAGGCGTACAACCTTTGCACCAACATAGGACATGTTCCATCGTTTCTTCTGGCACTATCTCTATAGGCTTTGCACTGTCCTTGACCTACCTATCCATTGAACAGAGTAATTTTTAATCCATTGTCTCATGGATACATGTTTTTGGCCATTTGTTATGCCACAAAAGGATTCAAGGCCAATGGGTGATATCAAATTTTCCCCCTGAGCATTGCCTGTGTGCCCTGGTACCCAGACAAGGGGATAAGGCAATAATGGAATCCCAAATGAATCTGTACTTTATAACTGCTGCAGTAATTGCCCTTAGTGCTACCTGCTGTCTGAGTAGATGACTATTCTTCTGTTAACAATCTTCTTTCTAGTTTTTTAATCTCCTTAGCACAGTGTTCAATAGCCACAGTCTTCGCTTGAAAGGTCAAGGCTTATACGAATTCTAGTCCTTGATTTAGTTCTGCAAATACCAGCTCACAAATCATATTCAGTTGGTGCCATCTGTATACCAAATACAGTCGGCATTAATTAGGAGCCCTCTCTCTCTCTCTCTCTCTCTCTCTCTCTCTCTCTCTCTCTCTCTCTCTCTCTCTTCCAGTCTGCTCTACCGGTATTTTAATTTGAAATTTTCTGCGAATCAACAGACATCGCAACGTTTTGTGAAAAAATTTTATATTACAAGATTCTTAAACTGGCCAGCCTGTTTTGTAGAATTAAATCCCATGGGATCTGCCCCTTTCTGAAACTTCCTTTGAAACCTTCATTGCTTAGGTATGGCTTGCCTAAGTGCAATTGCCTTTTCCCCGGTTGTTGCAAGGCAAGTCTATGGTTGTAGCTTCAATAGTAAATGAGTACACTTGTAAAAAATGTTTATTTATATAATTTGAATTATTTGTATTATATTTCTTTAATAAAGGACAGATGGGAAAAGCCGCATGTTTTGTATGGATCTTTATTGGACTGGCTTAGACTGTTAGTCGCCTGGCAACCGGTGATATTGGGATTCATTCAGGGAATAAATTATGTCTTAGGCTTACATTAAATGAATTTTTTTAAAATTTGATATGTCATTAGTCATTTATTTTTTCACGGTCTGTTAAACAGATTGGCTACTGTAATTCTTTTTGTATTCTGAATTGTGTCATTTAATTTATTGAAGCTGAAAATTTTTCATCATTCTGTGCTTATGATTTAAAAAATATGAATTTAAATTAAAATTGAGTGAGCTTAAATTATGTAAAAAAAATTTAATAAAGGAGAAATAATTGTTTGTTTTTTAATAGCACATATTTGGTTTAATTTAACAACCTGTAAATCACCGAGCTGTTTGATTCGTCCATTGTTTTATAAATTGTTCTTTTGTTATTTGCTCAAAGTTTAATAAAATCTTATTTTATACATTTTGCATTTCTCTTATCAATTTAAGTAGTTATTCAAAATTGATTTATTATGCTAAAGTTATAATAAAAATTTGTTAATTTCATATCTACTTGATTTATTTCATTGTTATCACATTCAATTCAAATTCCAAATGATTCTTCATCTTATTTGCAACAAAAAATATTCTATACATTTTTTTTAAAATTCTCAATAGTTTTGGAGATATTTATAAATTAATTTCTTCTCTACAAAAAACATGTTAAAACCGTAACTTTTTCTGCTCTTTAAAGTATAGCAAATCTGATAGAACCATTACAAAGCGGGATAAATTTCACATTTGATAGTAATAAATGATACCTTTAACCATTTCATTTTGTGTTTAATCATGAAACAATCCAGCTTTTATCATTTCAGCTCGAGTTTTAATCTGCATGGGATATCCAAGTAAGAAAAATTTCGTGTCATAAGCTTGAAAACCATGTGCTTTTTTCCTAGGGTAGAATGATAAATTGTCAAAAAATAGGATTTGAATAAGAAAAACATGCTTGAAAGGTGGCAAATGCTTTTCTTTCTCTTCATATTAATAATTTTAAAAAAAACCTAAAAATTAACGTACAGTTTTGAAGAAAAATACAAAATTATTGGAAAAGATTTTGGACAAGATTTAATAAATTTAAAAAAATTGTGGACAATAAGGAGAAAATCCACCTTAATACCTTGGTTTGCTGTTGCTGTTGTGTATACAACTTGTTTACTTAATTATTACAATCTTTACTCCTTGTTACTATGTAATAATTTACTTTTATGCAGATTCTTATTAGTTCCATTTTGGTAATCGTTCACCATAACATTTGTGAACAAAATTAACAGAATGTGAACAAGTTAGGTGATGATGACAATGTGGTGGTTTTCGTGTGGCCACTTTCTAATTCAAACAATTGAGATTATGATATGTGGTGAACTTGGATTCTTCAGTCCACAGTATGTATGGGATAATATTTTCTTCTGTATCTCAAGTCGACATCTCTGAAAGGAAGGACCCCGTCTATCAAAATCACTGTCCCAAAGCCTTTGGACAAGATGAGAACGATGTGATTTAAAACTGTTGTGAAGACATTTCTAATCTTGTTCTTTGAAAAAACCCTCTATTTTTTGAAGATGGGAGTGTGGATTTTTTGAGGAGACACGATAAAATATTTAGTTATCAAAATGACACCACCGGTTTCATGGGCCCCCCCTACAGATTCACTTATCATCATATTGTGTGCGAATAAGTGATTTGTGGTTCACCCGGGGGACGATTGGGAAATTGCTAGGAAGTACAGTACAACTGCCCTGTGCGTGACAAGCAGTTCCGTCACTTTCAATGAAAGTATCACATATAAACCTGATCTTGATGAGAAAAACACACCCTTTGGCTCAATTTGACCGATTGATATTTAGAATATTTAAAGTTTATGGAGGTGAACAAAGTTGGAATTTAGCTCTCATGCTTTTCATGTTGTCTAAATCCAATAAATATCAACGTGTTTGTTCTTCTTAATGTTTGAAACATTTTTATTATCTAAAAAATGTGTGCCCACTACTGTGAGACCCATTAACATTATACAAAAAAAAAAAAAAAATCATAAAACTGACTGGCAGAAAATCATACCATAGATTATGCAGATGACCTGGTAATAATCATAAACAATCATGACCATAAAAGGGAAATTCGAGAACAATATGTCAAACCATATATTAAATGCCCTAAGCATTGTAGGAAGAAGGTATGAGAAAAAAGGTTTAATTATAATCCCTAAGAAAAAATATCTCAACCTTTAAAAAAAGAAAAAAAATTCTACAAAGAAATGAAATACCTTGGGATAACAATTGACCAAAGGCTTAAATGGGGAAAACGCATTGGCAGCCTTCTGCCATAAAGCCAGCTTTATAAGCATTATCCCAGAGATTATACTGTATAAATTGGGGAATAAAGGATGGTGTGCTGGTTACACACGACAACTGTTAGACCCTTGGTCATACGTGGAACGCTAGCATGGTGGTCAAAAATACTGAACAAGGAGACATTGACCTAACTAAAGAGTATACAAAGACTCATAGTGTGTCTTAATATAATGGACTTGCTCATACCTGCCCCACTACAGAAATGAAAACATCCCTTCCACAATTTATGTACAAAAGTGATTTCAAGAGTGACAACAGACTCCTGAGATACAATGAAATACAGCCAGTTCTAAGGAGCAGCCACCGCAAAATAACTACAAAGTTTTAGCCCAGAATGTGAAAAATATATAAATTTATTTTTTATTATTAAGTTATTTGTACTGTTTTAAGAATTATAAAACCTTTCCTCTACTGCGATCTAAATTTATCCATTGTGGAATTCATATAAATTATAGCCATACCTTGGAAAGTGCCATTTTCCTTTAAGATTAATCACTTTCCTTGGTACCTCTTTGCACACCTCTTTTGGTGTGACAATTTCTCACCGAAGTGGCTCAAGCCTTACAATAGTCAGGCTAATGCTTCATATTCACAAGGGATTCATGTTCTGGTGTCTTTGGTTCCTTCTGACCGAGTTGACATGTTTTTCTGTCTCTGCAGTGCCATTTATATTCTTTGTCTTTCATTGGCCAAGATTCGCTTACTGTACATGCCTTTTGGTGGTAGTAAAGAGTTACTAGTATGAGACCTGTAAATTTCCTTAAATCCTGCCTTCAAAAGAGTTCCTTCGCCTTCTTTTTGGGTGATTTATACCCTAGCACTTTGGCCAGTGCTTGAGTTTTTCTTTCTCGATTTTTCGAGTTCCCACTTAAGCACACATCCCGGTGCATCCAGCATTGCTTCAGGTCCCATGGGTGAGAGGGTTGCCCCTTTTTTGGGTAGTTTGTTATTCTGTTCATTTCCTTCTATACATTCATGTCTGGGAACCTACTTTTAAGGTAAACTTGTTTTGTTTTCCCACAGTCCTTATGCAATTTAGGCACTCCCAGACAATTTGGAAACTGAAAGCATATGCATTTAGAGCCTTTATAGATGCCTGGATGTTTGAGACTAGCTTTTCTATTGTACAGTAAGGCCATTGTTTGCTTACGCTACTCTCTGTTCCATCTTCAATCCATCTTGGATGGACACCATTTTAGGGCCCCTTCTTTAAATTTGGGGCCACCTTTCTTCCAAATGCCTCTTTTGTCTATGCCCACTTGGAATGGTCTGTCAAAGTTGGGCTTTCCCCTCATTTTGTCAGACATCATTGTAGCCACCTCAATTATTTTAATTCTTTTAAAAATTTTGCGGTGGCTGCTCCTTAGAACTGGCTGTATTTCATTGTATCTCAGGAGTCTGTTGTCACTCTTGAAATCACTTTTGTACATTAATTGTGGAAGGGATGTTTTCATTTCTGTAGTGGGGCAGGTATGAGCAAGTCCATTATATTAAGACACACTATGAGTCTTTGTATACTCTTTAGTTAGGTCAATGTCTCCTTGTTCAGTATTTTTGACCACCATGCTAGCGTTCCACGTATGACCAAGGGTCTAACAGTTGTCGTGTGTAACCAGCACACCATCCTTTATTCCCCAATTTGTACAGTAAATCTCTGGGATAATGCTTATAAAGCTGGCTTTATGGCAGAAGGCTGCCAATACGTTTTCCCCATTTGAGCCTTTGGTCAATTGTTATCCCAAGGTATTTCATTTCTTTGTAGAATTTTTTTTCTTTTTTTAAAGGTTGAGATATTTTTTCTTAGGGATTATAATTAAACCTTTTTTTCTCATACCTAAAAAAAGATGCCTTTCTAGACGACTTGGAAGAGTCTGGCATTTTGCTCTCATTTTGTAAGCTGGCAACCATGTTAATTCTTTCTAGAATTATGTATACTTTCAAAGTGCATAATGCTCCCCCCTCCCTGGTACATTAGGCTTAGTAGTATGTTGTCTGTATGACTTCACCACACCGTTTATCTGTAACAAATGCTGAAAGTCTACTTGCAGACCCATTTTTCCCAGTTCATCTTGAAGGTTTAACTTTAAAAGGCCTCTTTACAACCTTACGCAACCAGTATTGGTTTCTGGATTTAGATTTTTATCAGATCCCAAAGATTTATTTAAGGTCCCTGTTCCTGCTTTGGGTTTTGCTACCCAGGAGTAGTACTTGGGGTTTTTCTACATAAGCCTCGAGAGTGCGGTGGTACAAAAAGCAGACAGTGGAACACGTTCAGTATGACTGCGCGCCTGGAAAAAAGTACAGTCTCTTCTTTAAGATGACCCTGACACTAAGGGATGTTAGCAAAGAGAAACCTTGAAAAGTGCTTAAGTAACCTTTTTTTGGGTATAAAAATACCAAAGGTTCTACAACAGATATTTTAGGTTGCAGTGGAAGAAAGGATGACTAAAAAAGTCTTCAGTGATCTGGGGAAAAGAAAGATGTGCATCTTTCAAATCCATTGTCTAACCTGCTTTTTTTCAAACCACTAAGGTTAATTAGGTCAAAAGGACCATTTTACTACCATGTCCAACCAATATTTGTCTATTGTGCAACTTCCATTATTGTACAGAGCACTTTGTTCAACTTTAGGCTTTTTATCAGCCCCTAAAGATTTGTTTCTTGTTTCCTGGCAATACCTGCACATGCTTTTCTGCTACTCTGAATTTGTACATATGCCTCTTGGGTCTGCGGGTGCCCACTACTATTATTCCAGTTGTAGCATGCCCTAGGTAAAGTTTAGTTTCTGCGATAGTACTTATTGAGGTAATATTGACACGGAAACAGGGAGTTTTTCTAAAGAGCTATAAATTGAGTTGAGTAATTTAAAGGCTACAAACTTATATTCATCAATTTCTAAACAGCTTTGTATAGTTGCAATATCAATTGAATTATAAGTCTGAAAACAATTGATCTTATGTGATCAAGCACATGAGGTACTGTAGTAGCTGAGAGATACTTCTTTACTCCACACTAGCAATCCAGGGTTCGAATCCTGGCACGGCCTATGGCTTTTTAAAAGATAATGGCATTCGTCCGTATTCAAAAAGACCCCTCATCCATGACCCAACAGGTAATTGGATGTTTAGCCCTTCAATATAAAAGGAATTACATTACTTACTAAGCTAGCTAAAATACTTTTTCTTTCCTAGATTTTATTTCTTCTTTAACTGCACCATGTCCCGAAACATATCCTACCACTATATGGAATTTAGTCTCTCTGTCTGGTACAAAATAGGTATTAAATTTGGACGTATAAAAATTTGGGCAGGATTATTATTTGTTTTTAAAACAGTGTTAAAAGGGAAAATATGTATTGTTTCACAACAGTAAATAAATTACATCTAAATAAACATCCCAACATCATCATGTATTCCATTTTAAGGAAACATCGTGCTAAATTTTAATGACTGAAAGCTCACTTAAACTTATTATGTTACGTTTCATTTTGCTTAAAAAGCAAAAACAGAAAAAAATAAATAAAAAAGGTTTGTTTGCAGCAATACACCTGGAAATAGATTTGGTAAAAACACACAAAAAAAGAAGGCTATGTACAACATAGTTCGTATTTAAGTAACATAGTGGCCAGTTTTGAAATAAGAAATGAGCCAAAAAGAGAACATGTTCGTTCCATGGGTATGTCCACAAAAATTGTACAACACGGTCAAAATTTGTGCCTTTTATCAGAGGATGGCACGAATATTCTAAAAATCATTTGATAAATTCATTTAAATAAAATGAAAAATTTATATTGTACCGAATTGCAACTCTCTGAAGGTGTAAAATATATTAATTTAGAATAAAAGAAATCATTTCAGTTTATTTTCAGTCAAGGATTTTAAAACAAGGATTAAATTAAAACACATAAACATGTAAAATAAACTATAAAACTCTAGTTGACGTTTATGTGTTTTTCTTTGGAATAATTTAAATTAATTTTTACAATAAATGTGCAAATTAATATTCTTCTTGGATAATTTTATTATACAACAGTCTTAAGGTAGTGATGCTTTATATTTAACAGCTATGATTGCATCATCACAGGAGCATTATTTATTAATTTACATTTCATATTTATTCTTAGTAAATAGAATTATATAAAAAGTCACAGAAATTTTTTTTTACACTGGATAAGTCTTCACATGACAGGTGTCATTTATTATTTTACAAAGCTGAAATATATTTACAATATAAACACAGTGAAATGAGATTCCAACATGAGCTTTATAATAATTTTAAGTTAAGGCGGATTGATTTTTTCTAAAAGTTTTTACATTAACATTCGCTATAAGGTTGATGTTGCTGTAACATAGTCCTTGTTGTATATTCCGGTTGCAAGTGACACACCACTGTTTCACCGTCTAACACTGCTACAGTACCTTGTTGTGCATTCGCTCTGTTTTGAGCTTGCTCCTTTAGACGCTGTTTGAAAGCGGCGTCGAACGCAGTGTGAAAATTTCTGTCGGCAGCTGGGCTATAGGGAATCAACGGCCGATGATCCCCGTAGCTTCTCGAAGATTGTCGACTCATATCGCTCTGTCTTCGGCCATCTTCATCGCTCATATCGCTCACTTGAATTTCAGCACGCTCCCTTTCTATCTCTTCATACACTGGGTCATCATCATGAACTCTCTGCTCCCTCTCTCGTATTTCAGTGTAAGTGTGGTTCCAAGGGCTTGTAGCGCGTGACGTACCATTCGGTCTTTTGTTACGATGCTGCATTGTTGCTGCCTGTACATGCTGCAACTGTGGTTGAAGATGAGAATGAGAGTAAGCAGCAGTCATGTAACTTGGCCTTTCTTTGTGGCGTAGCAGTGAATTACTAGTCAAAACAGTTGTATGAGCCTTGGGAGAATCTTCTTGTTCAGAACCACCATGACCAGAATCTCGACTAAAGGACTTAAAAGAAATGTTCTGTAAAAAAAAAAAAGAAAATACAAACATTATCATACATTACTATTCCGTTGCAACCAAATAAAAAACTGTATGAGTGCAAATATTGGGGGTACAACTTAAAAAAAAAATTTAAAACACTAGAAAGGGCGATATTAAATTGCATTGGACCACAACTTAACATTCTTCATGACAAAGTGGCGTCATTGGGCTTTAATTTTCAGTATGTCTCATTTTGTCCAAGTGTAAACAACATAAATTTTTGGACTCCAATATGCTCCAAGGTGTGGACCATGCTTCATCGATATCAATTTAGACAGTACAAAAGTAGTTTTGACATGGAAGAAAACCAGAAACTGAAGGTGAGGAATTTGAGGCATTATTATACGATGATTCATATCAAATGCAAGAAGAACCTGCAGAATCTTTGGAAGTGACTCAAAACAAGCAATTTTATTATGCTTCAAAGTCACGGGTAAAACAAAGAGATCAGGTGCCGTACAAATCAAAGCCAAGAGACATGAAATGATTTTTTCACTTGCAAACGAACAGCTGCTCCAAAGTGGCCAAAACAGAAGAAATCGTGGATTAAGCCCATGATGAAGATAAATATTCACACATCAAAGCTCTGTAATTGGTAGGATCTGTTAGATGAAGTATATTATGAGCTGCTAAAACTGAATTAAACCATCATAGTGGACAGCAGTAGTCGAGTGGTCAAGATCCCATCAGTAGCAGGTTTGATATCCACAACCGCCTCTGGATTTTTCTGGCGCACTAGGGGAAAAGTGGAATAATTTACGTTGGCACATCACTCAACAATGGAAGGTCGAGGGGAATCAGGTTTCAGACACTTTGAAAATGATTCCTAATGTGTTGTCATGAACTCCTAAAATGGAACCTGGACAGAAAACAATAAGCTGTAAAGCTGCATTGCTCAGAGGGAACGCCTCCAGTTCCTGGTATCCATAATCAATTAAAAAAATAAAATATAATTGCTACAAGTGATGTTTTGTTGGTGTCATATCCTGATTTTGTGGAACTCCATAATAAGATGATGAGTACATAAGTCTTTTCCACAACATGCTTTTATAACATCATACGTGTTTTGGTATAATATAAACCATCTTCAGAGTCTTTTTGTTTAATGTGAAGTGGTTTGATTTACCTTCTTTTAAGGCCAGAAGTAGGTATGTAAACGACTGTGGACTTGGCGAGTTTTCTGTCAAGAATGGAATAGTCGGTAGCAATCCCATGATTATGTAAATTCTAAATAGCCCATTCTTGGCAGACTCGTCATGTCCATTGGCATCCAAGAATGTAGAAAAACGTCAAACCACTTTATATAACAAAAAGTCACTGAAGATGGTCTATATAGGAATGAAATGCGTCTGACATGAGAAATGCCTATTGTTGAAAAGATCATTTATTTCCTACACATCATCTTACAATTGATGTCTTTGAGCCGAACATGAAGGAGAAACAACCGGAATATGAGAATAAGTACGAAAATGCTCGACAACATGTTGCAGTGCCAGTCAATAACGACTTGTTAAGACTGAAATAGAACATCCTACTCCACCCATCGTATTTTCTAGTCAATGGTCTGATCAGCATATCCATTCTTACAAGGAATGGAAAAAAAGGTTAATTCTTTCATTCAAAAGACCAGTGTGGGATTCATGCGCTGCTAGAAATGGACAATATTTTGAGTAATCAATGTTTTACCATTTTTGCACAATCAAGGCCCCATTTTCACAAAACTTGTACCTGATTATATTTATTTTTTAAAAAATGGTGTCGAACCTTTCAAAATTTATTACTTGCACTTAAAAAGATAATTTTCCTCTCACCCTCCAGGGCAAAATTAAAATTGAAACAAAAGTAAGAAAGAAAAATAATTGACTGTTGATTTTTAAAATTAAACTATATTTAAGGGACATAATTTACTGACAAAGTATGAAGTTTTTTATTGACTTAGGTGTCTTATAGGAGGCACTAAAGCACATTATAAAGCAAAAATTGCTCATCATACAGCAGACCAACCTACTTGCATTTCATGAACGACTAATTTAAAGTATAAATTTGAAAGCTACAATTATACTAATGTTTAATGTTTTTATTTGTTTTAAATTATTTGTTATCTGCAATAAAAGCTGGGCGGTAACACTGAAAAGGGAGAGTACGTTTAAAATTATTAAAAATTATCACTCAGAAAATAAAGAAATAAATAAAAATAAAAATAAAAACACCAGGAACTTCTATTTTGTTTTTTATTTCCAACTGTATATGATGTATATGCATATTTTTTGTGGCGGTTCGCAACTGCAGAGGTTATTCAACCCAAGGGGGAGGGGGTTGCCAGTGTTTTTGGAAAAAAAAGCCCATTTGTAAGTATGTCGAGTACGAACCCGGGACCTTTACCTTACAGTGATGAGCATCGTATCAACACATAAACCGTTGTTGGCCACTCTTGAATATATATACTTTCTTTTAATTAAAATATTTGTTGAAATATAAACTTTAGTCTAAACAGAAAAACCTCATTGCAGTGAAGTATCAAGACAGAAAATTTAACAAATTTCTTGGGAAAGAATTGTTGATTAACTTAGCACGCGCTATTTCAAGTTTTAGAAACAATTTATTTTCAAATCCTCTTTTGTTGTTTGTTATATTACGAGGGTGTATCAAATACCGACTGATTTTTGACAACTCTCCTAGGTCTCTTTAGTATAAAAAGAAACCATGAGTGAGAAAAAAAAGCCTCCATTGGAGCAACAGATAATTATTATAAAGTTTATGTCTGGTGGGGGGGGGAATCTAAAAATTTTGGGATGTTTAAAGGCACAGTATGGGGACAACGTCCTGCCAATAACCTGTGTCTTTGCTTGGCACAATAACTTTTCTGGAAGGCATGAAAATAGAGAACGAGAGCCGCAATCACTGCCTAAGGGCGAGTGCGACAGAGGCCAACGCTGAGGCAGCTTTTCATGTTGACTTATTCCATGATTGACGCACAATTAATATGCAGTATAATTGTGCATTATTGGGTGTAATTGTCATTTTGAAGGAAAAGGAAGACGAAACAATCAATTGGTCAGAAGTGTCATTCTTCTGTGTGGCGCCTGGCCTTATTTGGTTAATGCAGAAATTGAATACAACAGGATGGTAAATGTTAGAACATCCACGCTCTAGTCCAGAATCCTAAAAAATTTTATGAAGATGCAATAAAAGAAAACTCCTAATCCAATAGGAAAAATGCACTTCTAGGGCAGGAGAATATGTGAAACAATTATATATTTTGTAAGCTTATTTAAATAAAGTTAGAATATTTTTAACAATAGATTTCTGTTTATATTCGATACACCCTCATAGTAAATAATTTTAATAGCTTTTTCAATGTGGAAATTAAAATAAATATAAATACAATAGCATTAGTAAAGGAAAGCACATTTAAAGCAAAGCGGTGGTGTTTATGATCCACAAGCAATGAAACTTTCGTATTGTTATTTGATGCCCTTTGTCCATTGATGTGTTTCAATGTTAATCCACTAAAAACTACAATTGCATATGCTTTCGACCGATTTAACAATATTTTTTTACATTTTAAAAGCAACGGGATTCTAGGAGGAAAGAATACAGTACAACCTGACAAGGGGTTCAAATATCCTCGAAACAAATTGAATCTAAACATTAAAAGCAGTAATATGAAACGAAGGATAGGAAGGAAGTCAAAATTTTTAGTTATTAACACATTAGATAAATAAAAATGCAACATATAAGAAATTAATTATCAGAAAAATGATTTGCTTAAACATTTTTTTAAGGAAGAAGATTAGTATAAAAATGGTAGAAGTTATATTGTTTGGAAGTGTTGAAGCAATGCAAGGTAAATTTGTTCATATTATGATTAAAAGAATCATCACAAAAGTATGGCAAAAAATAATGAAAAAATAAATAGTTTTAGAGTACTAGTATAAAATCGAAGTACTGTGTAAAATACATGCATGTGAGTAGTTAAGAAGCAATGTGCTCACCTTCCAAATGAAAGGCTTATGCAGTGGACCCCATGTAGTAGCAGATTTTGGAATGTTAAGAGGTAGGAATCCTGTGGGTCGGGAAGTAGGTCTAGTAACATAAGGTAAAGTGGCAATGGACACTTCGACTTCATTTTCCTTTGTTACACCTCTTGGCCAACCACTCATCGGCCCACAATGCTGTAATCACACCATACCACTTTCCCTCACAGTCATATAGAAAAAGGAGATAATAATAAGGAAAAAATTCTAAATATTAAAATATCCTAATATATAAAATATAAAGGATTGCAATAATTTCTGTAAATTGCAAATTTGTTCTGTGTGCAAAGCTCAAAAAAAGACGCTACTCCATTCCACAAGTTTTGCTATTTTGTGACTATGTGTGACACAAATTTCGATAAAAGCCATTGAAAAATGAGATTCTGAGAGAACAAAATACTTGTTAGTGGTTTTAAGATTTAAGCTCTAAATAAGAAGTAATGTATCAAACATGATCATATATGCCCAGCCCCACATGTTAGTTTGGGGGATATTGAGAGATGATATTTAATACCTTGGTGTGTGGGGCTGGGCATGGGGGCAATGGGCAATCTATGTACGGAACTACCCACGCTGGTTCCATGTGGAGGTGCAGGACCTGTCACTGCTGCAGTTGAAGACGCTGATGTACTTTCAGTACTCTGAGCATTTCCGTGAGATCCTGTATAGAGGCTTGTTTGCCGTTCTTTGCTCTCCCCACCGCTGCCACTAACACCTCCTCCACTTTCTTGGCACCCTAAGCACTTAGAAAGCCAAACATGTCTTCTAAAGAATTTTCTGTACTCCTTCTGAACCTAACAAAGGAAAACTGTATTAGCATGAAGAAAAATTGTCAGGCAGAAAGAAAATTAATTTCAAATTTTATACTTATTTGACTATATGGATAGATGACCTATGGCACTTGTATACATGTCAATTTAATCAACTATATTTTTTGTCTGTCACAACCCGTCCTACTAGATCTTACAAAACAATATTTCTTATTCAAATAATTTGATTTTTTTTATAATAAGATCTAATAAATATGTAGTTGGTTCCAGCTGATTTTCATGAGTATACACAACTTATCTGAATGATTAGGTTGAAGGAGACGTTTTCACCAACTTTGATCAATTTTATATAATTATTACGACTACTAATAATTTAATATAACTTAATTAATGATTATTTGGAGATCATGAGATGTGGTCTTGTGTGATGTAAGTTTAGAAAAACATGTTCTTTATTGTGCCAATGTTTCAATCTTTATTGACATCATCTTCAGGGCTCAAAGTGTGTGTTATCTGTGTAGTTGAGTCATGGCTGTATGTCGTGTTATGAATGTTGAGAATATTTATACATATAATTTTGGTTTTGGTTTTGTTTTAAAATACAAAATAAAGACTTTTTGGGTCAAATAAATTTTCAATTAAACACAACTACTTGAAGTTAGAAATTAGTGCATAACACACAATAAATCAGACTGGGCAGCCGTAGCAGCCGGGCTGAAAATCAGTCCCAAAAATGTTGAAGAAATTAATGTAGTTCTAATGTGAAGAATATTAGTAACATAGATTGAAATGCATATTACAAAAAAAAAAAAAAAAAAAAAAAAAAAATTATCCAAATAAATTAAATAAAAACACAAAAAACTATCAGCTACACTGTGATGTTACATTAATGCCATTAAAAGCCATAACTACGTTAAATTTAAAAAGGTGCAGATGAAATACATACCTTATCATTTTGGATGCAGTGGAATACAAATATGAACAGGCCTTGTGTACTATTTAAACAAGTAAAAACATAGGCCATGACCACTGATTCTTCATTTAAATAAAGGAGGCCAAACAACCATGTAAGCCCCAGTAGGAAGACGAGAATTATGGCTCCTCTTAGCCAAGCCCTTAGAAAATACAATTCAATAAATAAATAAAATGTGGGTTAAATAAAAATTTAAAGTTAACTTGTCAGTTTATTTTTATATGGTATATTAATATTAATAAAATAGGGCGTACAATGCTAAACTGTAAATTTGGCGAATATGTGTTATTAGGTTTGTTCCGTAATTGACTGCACATTCCCAAACGTTGACTGATCATCGATTCTTAACTTTGTTGGAATGCTTTTTAGAAATCTTTTTTCAGAAATACATCAGAATTTGAAGTCAAATATGGTATGGTTTGACTAAATTAAAGGAGGCTAAACAACTAAGTATCATGCTTTCTTAATTGGAAACCCTGAAAGATTATCTGGTGTCTCCCAAAATTCAGACTCTGGATATTTATAAGGCATTTTAAGATCCTATGTACAGAGCGATTAATGGGAAAACAAATTAGAAGGGCCATGGGTTGCAGTTGACAAAAGAGTAATCCAAAACCTATTTTATGGTCATCATCAACGCAAAATGTCTTAAAGATGTCTACAAATTGACATAATTAATTTTTTAATTACTGATTTCAAATTTCTATAAACATAGCCTCAGTCCCCACACTGCTGAGGACTGTAATTTTTAGGTTAATTTGTTTATTGCCTTTCCTGAAAGATTAATTTTCCTGAAGAAGTTTGGTGGAAGTTAATAGGGACCTCATTTGAAACACAAGACCACTCAGGGCCAGTCCTCCTTCTGATGCTATTTTTTATGTACCTTAAACTTGTTTTATTTCAAATTGAAATATGTATGTGTATGTACTAGACCGAAAAAATTTATCCACTAAAAATACAAAATAATTTTTAGTAAGATTATGGCTCTCGACATTCCTCCTATGTATTTTATTCATTTAGTGCAAATTAATTGCATACTTAAGGATTTTTTAGTGGATATTATACGGCATATTTAAGGAATTTTACCGCATATTAATTTGGATTGTCAGTATAAGAAAGAAATTTCCGATTTGAAGAAGAAAAGCTCAGACAACATCTGCTATCCTTGGATTTTTTTCTCAGTTACCGGTTACAAACTTGGCCTGAAATCATGTTGTTGTAGCAAGTGGGAACGCTCAAACTCAACCTCCAGTTTGCTAATGGTTTGGATACATGATATAATAAACCTTATCAAAAGTCTGAATCTTATACAAGTTGTTACAAATTATGAAAAGTTAAAATTTAATTTTCAACATTACAAATTATATGACCGAATCTCGATTGAAAATTTAAATTGATGTGAAACCTGACAATTGTGTAAAGTGAATGATTATAAAGATTAATGTTAGTGATTGATCATCTTACCTGGCACTGGCCAGTCTTGAATGCTCTTTGCTCTTCATGGCAATAGATGCATTTGAATGTCGGCACATCATGTAAATGGCCATGGTTAAAAAGACTAGATTAGCCTGTAGAAATGAAAACAAAAATTATTCTTTCTATGTGTATAAAGAAATATTTATAAAAGTTACAGAATGAAAAACACTCACAAGTATCACAGCAATTACAGGTCCAACAAAACTGAAGATAAAGAAGTTGTCTGCACGTAACCAACAATATCGATCAGTTCCATAACTGAATGGGTCGATAAGGCAAGAAACAATTACGACTACTAATGGAGCCCCATAGGCAAATAAATAATACCAACGCAAACGGGATTTTTCTGCCTCAAAGACTTCTATTAACATAACATACAACTGGAAACCTAAAATAAATAACATAAAAAATGTCTTGATTAAAAATCCTGTCGAAAATATTGATCCGTATAACCGGATACATTTAAAATATATTATGACAAGTTTACATTACCTTCTAGAAACATCCATGCAAATGCACACAAGAAGAAGAAGTGTAAAAGACCAGCTATTATGCCGCACAAAATAGCGTGGTCGGTTTTACCAACTCCAGCTACAAACAAGACTTCAGCTATGAGCAAGCAAATGCAGAGATTTTTATGGATTGTTGTCCGATCAGACTGAAAAATCGAGTGACATGTAATTAGCATTGCTGAATAATAAAATGCTGAAGATTACGGTGATTTAATAACAACAAATGTTTATTATAATGTGTGCTTTGGTGCCAAATAATAAACGATGCCATGAACACTCACACAGGTGGTTTTTTTTTTTTTTTTTTTTAACAATTTTAATAATCATTTTACTAAATGTGATATATGCAAGCAATTTGTATATGCTAAAGTTTAATGGCGACCAAAAAACTGGAATACATAAGTTGTGTAACATTCATAACAATTCTTATTAGATATCTTAACCAGTTTAATTAACACACACACACACACACACACACACACACACACGCACGCACGCACGCACGCACGCGCACACACACACACACACACACACACACACATATTAATTTTTATGTTAAGAAGGTCGAGATGAAAAATTAATGTCACGAGGGACATTCATAATGTCAGGATGTATATGTGAAATTTTTTATTTACATACGAACATACTAAATAAATATAAAACAAAAACAACCCCTTATTATTGTAATTTTTTAGATAAAAAAATTTTCTTGAGTCTAATCAGACGAGTCATAGCAGTCCGCATTCTTTTTTTTTTACTGACAGCAGTGTAAGGGTTAAATAAAACTAGCAAAATTTGTATTTGCAAATAGAAACGAGTTGAGATGTATCGAAGTAGAAACAATTATTTAAATGTTTACTCTCATAATTTGGCAATGATTAAAAGTAAATACACACAAACAAACTCACCTTTAATCCTCTGAATAGCTGGAAAGTGATAATTGATAGAACAAGGCATATAATAGATATTATACACCCGACATATGTTATTATTTGAAGTGCCATCTGATGCATTGGTGGCAAGTAGGTTGCTTGGATGTCCATTAATATGGCAAAATTTGTCAAGTGGTCACAAATGCATATTGTGTGGGTCAAATTTGTAAATTGGACCTGACATCCTTCTTCAGACCATGAACTGTAACAATAGAAAAGAAAAAAAAATAAAATCTACAAAATGGTTTATACGAGATAACAATTTAAGTTATCAATTAAATGCAAATAGATAAACAAAAAAAAAAGATGTTTACAAACACTGTATTGAACATACAACTCATGCAATTTATAAAGAGTATACATTCTGTGAGCCTTGATATATATAAAAATATTAAAAAAAATACATTGATACATATAAAAGATAAATTGCGATAACATTTGTAAAATATTTATAATGTAAATTTGTAAATAATATAATCCTGGTTCAGGAGAAAAGCAAATAAATTAAATAGTATAAACTGTTTCACATTCAAAATGACTACAAATAAATTAATGAAAAGACAGTAATAGAGTATGTATATGACATGTCAATTGAAATTCTTTAAAATGTTTTGCCTTATTTATTTCAAAATCCAAACAACGGAAATCAATCCAAATATAGTGCTCTCTCCCTAACCTGAACTGTACTCACAACATTCTAGAAATCCAAACTGGAAAAAATTCAAAAGTGAGAATATTACTGAAAACAATTTTTTCTTTTTTGAGGGGAGTAAAGAAACAGAGAAAGAGAAAAAAAGAAAGAAAGAGAGAGCGTGAATTATATAAAAAAAAAAGTGGGTGACTGTGAGAGAAAGTGAGTGAGAAAGAGATAAAAAGTGAGTGTAACAGTGAAAGGAGTGACTTATGAGAATGTGAGAATGAAAAGCAGTGACTGTGTGAGAGATTGGAGAAGAATTGAGTGTGTTGGAGAGAAAAGAGTGGTAAGTGGGAGTGGGAGTGTGAGTGTGTGTGTGTGTGTGTGAGAATGAAGGAGAGAGAAAAAGAAATGAAAACAGAAAAAGAGGGAGAGTGAGTAAGGGGAGAGAAAGTAAATGAGTAGGTGAGAGGGAGTCATATAAAAGACATACCAGTTAAGACTATACGAATTTTGAAAATTTCTTTTGTTCAGTGAATCCTCCTCCTCTTTTTTCTTGTGTTAAAAAGGAGGAAGAAACAATAAAGAAAATGTTAAATAAATTAAAAGAAAAACTTTTTAAAAGAAACTTCACTTTTCGTGTATACTAATAGATTTTTTGTATGCAATAAAGCTATTGTTGAATTTTTTAATATACATTGTGCAATTTTTTAACACCCTCTGTAATCCAAATCCCCACAGCAATAATTAGTTCAGATTACTGAGAAAACACTGTAATATACACAATGGTCAAATACAAATATCCATGATCATTAACTAAAAAATTGTAATTACAAAATAAATGAAAACTAAATACCTCATCAGGTAATCCCAAAACACACATGTAGGGTTAGTAACATTTTCTGTACGAATATGTTTCAAGCAAATTGTTACTGGTTGAGACAATTGTATGTGCCTGCCTTTACCCAAGGACGCCGATATCACTTTGCTATTTACTATTCGTGATACGTTGGCCATTGGTAGTGGTTGTAATATTTCCTCTAAGCGATCGAATGCGACATACACTAAACGAAGCAAATCACTGTCGGTGTTATCCAATAAAGCTCTTTTTTCAAGGCGTAACCAATTTTCGCCTCCATCGCCTCCACTTTCTCCTTCATTAAAATTACTACTATTAAAATTTTCAGTTATAACATTGGGAATTTCAATAACTTTCACAGCCAAAACTGAAAAGAGAAGAAATTTTTATTTTGATAAACGAACTAAAATCAATTTCATAAATCCATTTTTTAAATACATACAAATATTTTTTTCTTTATGTTTCACTGTCTTCTCTCGAATAACTGTGTCAGCCAACAAAAAAGAATTTTCTTCTATGCCAAATATGAGCGATGTCGCCACACTCATTTGGTCTTTGTACGTCAAATCCCGCCAAGACGGAAGCTGGGCCGGGTCAAGAAGATTACTCCCAGTTTTAACTACCCCGAGCAACAATTCTGTCACTATTGCTTCTCTCTGACGAGGGTCTGGAAAGGTGCTAATGTCATTGGCCATCTTTTGTGCCATCCTTCTCATAATTAATGTAGTAGTCATCATGTCTCCACCATATAAAGTTTTACTGTCGGTAACCTAATTCATGGGTAAATAATATGTAAATATTACTCATAAAAATGTCAATGTTTGTTAATTTTTTTTTTTTTAATTTACCTGTGATAGATCATTAGCAATATTAATTATTGAATCTCCTTCTGTTATCCTAGTATCAAGGCTAGTGAGCCATACAGAACGACATTCGCTTAAATCTGGAGTAGGAAACAGTCGTCTCGGTGGGGGTCCCTGGACGCATTTCCATTTTGCTAATCCAGATGCACCCCCAGGGCAAGGCTGCACTTCTGCATCTCCTACTTTTGTCCAATTCCACTTCAATCCCCTTGCCAATTCAGGAACACACATTTGGGATTCATCAATTGTCCCACCTGGGAAAAAAACAAATGCTCACACACAGTTACAACAATATTTCATTTACACTCTTTTATCACCTGTTGAATGTAAAGACACTGGGCTAGAAGGAACAAAAGTTGTTGTAGTAGGATGGGCTAGTGTCGTAGAGCTTAGATTCTCTTGAAATTCGGATTGAAATAAAGATTTTGAAGTTGTTGAAACAGTTGTACTCAACGTGGTCGTAGAACCGGACAGCACATTCGCTTCTGTCGTCGTGGAATTTGTAGTACTTATACTACTAGTCGTAGACGATGTAGAAGGTAGATTCGATGTAGGTGGTGGAGGTGTGGGCACAGGTGGTCGAAGGGTCACAGCCTTTGCAGTGCTCCATACACTGGGTTGGGAAGTAATAAGCCAAGGTGGACTAGGTCGAATTGTTGTGGTTGTTAACGTAGCTAAAATAAGACAAATACATTAATTTTATGAACAATAGTAATAACTTCATTTCTAGAGGTCTGACTTAATGTAATACTTACGTGGTATGCACTGGTAATGTGCTTCTAAGTACTTAAGTGTTCCAGCACAAGGCTCACCAAAAAGTGATGTACTAGCCTGTATACTACAGTTCTGTTGTTGACTACATCTAAAATAAATAATATGGAATAGTATTAATGTATTAAAAATTTAAAATAAGTTTACTTTAATATATAAAAAGACAAATTACAAAAATCAATCCCATACTTGAGCAAACATTATATGACTGTTTTCATTAAATTTATATTCTGCGCTATAATTAATATCTCAAAACATATTAATAATAGTGTAAATCATATTCAAATATCGTTGAGCAGTAAATTTTAATGGTGTGCCTTTTGTCCTGTTTTTATTACTTAGAAAAGTTTTTTCCCTCTAGCCATTCTACCTTTGTACACTGCTTCATGGACATGATTTATTGATAGTTTGCAGTGTCATGTATCCCAAATATGAAGCAAACCTTTCTGCGAGTTCAAATGTACTTGTCAAATTTTTCAAAGCACACACAAAACGGTTTTGTTTGAACATAACAAAAAGTGTAATTAAACAAAATTTAACAAGTTATCTCAGACCCAATTTTAGACAATATCATCATGAAACTGTGTCTGGATAAATCAAACAAGCAGTAAACTAAAAATGAGTAAAACAGGGAGTTTTTCCAAGTCCAATCGTAAAGCTTACTTCTTGCAGAAAATTTTTGGATTTTTCTCTCCATTATGGCTTATACACCAGGTGATTGTGGTGGTGTGAGTAAAAGGTAATTGAGCCATTCTTCTTTGGTTATTCCGGCTGTAGGTTTTGGGTTGTCTTGTTAGAACAAGAAAGTTTTTTAAACCCCAACTTTACGGTTTTTTTTAATATGAAGCAACAAGATAAAGGAGGAGGAATGTTCAGAGAAACCAAAAACTCAGAGCACTAGGCAAAGTACACCAGGCTGAAATAGATGCGACTGAGAGATGAACTCAGTTCAATTTGAACAAAAGGTATAAAAATACCTTGACATATAGCCTACAGCAGCCATCAGAACACTAAGCTCAAACATCGTTGATCAAAGATTGTACTGAATTGAAAATTAAATTATGCAAAATAAAGTTACACTCTGTTGGGTCCCAGGATATGTAGTTGTAGAAGGAAATGAAAGAGCAGACGACCTTGCAAGGGAATTCACTCATTAGGCATAAACAATCCAAGCTTCTAGCGAGTGTCGGAAGGAAAAAAAAGAACACAATGCATCAAATGAAAATCAGGATAAAACCGAGAGACAGGTCTGTTAACTGTGGGTTGTGCAGGCATTTAAAGAAAATTTGTACAATCCAACATGGTATGTGTAGATTCTGCATGAAAGCCAGAAAAAGACTTTAAAACATATGATGAAGACAGAGACTAGGAAGTGGAGAGGTTTATGTTCCCCAAGCATAACAGCACTTTGGGCTTATTGTACTTTCCTAGTTCCTTGGCCAGTCTGTCGATTCGATCCTTCTTTAAGGGGTACGAGGTTATTGTCTGTCATTGCTACAATTCCTTTCCCTGATTTTTCTTTGGTTCTTCGTATCTGTATTGAGTGGTTCCTTCACATTTCGAGAAGATATGGATGGTTGTTTCTTCTTCATCATTGCATAACAATCAAAAAAGGTCATCATACAATACACTCATGTTGTGTAGATGTTTTCTCAGATACTAGCCCTATCACTTCCTCTTAGTTTAGCCCTCTGGAACTGTGGTAGTGAGTCTGCCAGTCTTGGTGAGGCTTATTGGTTTTACTTTATCTAGCACCACTAAAGTTTATCACTTATCCTGTTGTATTTTTTGCATCCATTCTGTGTTTGTTTTTGTTATCCCAAGGTTCAGGACCAGTCTGGTAGAACCCCCTTTGGCCAGTATATCTGACTTTTTGTTACCTAAAATCCCCTTGGGTCCTGATACCTAAGATATCATGTTGTGTTTCCCCATGTTTTGGATAATTTGGACGCATTCAATGACTAATTTTGATGTAATTTTTTTTTACATGGTAATATTTTAATGGCTGCTCGGCTATCAAATCTTATGAGGATTTTTTTTGCCAGTGTTAACTCTTTTAAGATTTTATTATTTTTAAGAAGTATGTCGGCATGAACGAGTAAGGCATACATCCTAATGACTTTGACTGCTCATATTTAGGGATTGTACAATAAATGCCTAATTCGGTTCCATCGTGAGTTTTGGAGCCATCTGCATATCATATCTTTGTATCTAATGTTCTCATGAATTCTTGTTCTCCTTTTTAGTCAGTTAAAATCGTCTACTTTATATGTAAATATCTAGACTCACCCATGAACAGGGGCTACACTAGCTCTCAAAGGGCACAAATATTACCCTAAATATTATATCTACATCGAAACAACTGATAGAAATAATAATGTAAAATATTTGTATTTTATTTATTTACACTTTAACATTCTTAGCTCAACAACTATGATTTGTCCCTTACTATAAGAGTGTCAATTTGGTGTTCAAAAATGTATTTTTTAAATTTCAATATAACACATAATTATTTTTTAACCAATATTTACATGAAACATCTAGTTTATTGTATCACAAATGTTTTTTCGTTATTGTTGCCCTTTTTTTCTTTTATAGATTATACCAAAGCCAAGTGTGTGTATGAATGCAATGAATAAATTTTTGAACCACTATATATATTTTCTGCTTAGAATGTTGTGCATTATAAATTTAAAAACTATGGGAGCTGGATTTTGGCGTGAGAAGGTATTGAGGCAAGGTGTTAACAAAGTTTGTTCTACAAGGAAGAACCAGAATAAGAATTACTTCCTTTAATTATGGACCTGGTAGTGTGTTATTACCACCACTGGAAACTTCTCTGCATGAAGAAATCCCAGGAGTTTACAAAACCGAGGGGTTCAAGAAAATGTTTAGAGCTAATTAAAAAAAGGGGTATAATATTTAATTTAGTTCGAAAGTGAAACAATATATTTAAGCTCATATGTCCATTTACTTTTTCCCTCTATTTAAGCATAATTAACATAAAATAAAAGTGCGATTATGGTTGATTAACGATGGGCAAGGTCCAATGCATTGGGGAGGGGGGGATAAGAGAGTAAATGATACAGGTGGTAGCGTTTTTATGCTTAGTTCAGGGTAAGCTGACCTGCAAAAATATGCAAGCAGTGACGCTATTTCGCCGCACTGATTGCTGGCGGCGCCGACGGTCAACTGAGGAATTGCGGCTCTCAAATGTTAGCTGGATCGGTACGCAGACGTGGACACACTTCAGGGGGTCCGTTTCTTGTAAATAATCCTTTAGGATGTGTATGCATCTTATTTGGAATGAAAGGTTTAAATAAAATCTGTCTATTCCAATTTTGTATATTCGTTTTTCCCAGCATTAAAACTATTTCGGGGCTGAGGTAGTCCGTAATTCATAATAATTTAAAAGATATAAATGAAAAATTATTTGAGGTAGAGGGGGAGAGCAAATGAGGGAGTGTGACAGAGAAAAAGAGAGAATGGGTGTATGAGAGGAGAGGGAGTGAGGGAAAAAGATAAAAAGAGTGACAAAAAGGGAGAGAGAAAATAAGCGATAGTAAATGAGAGAGGGAAGATGGAGTGAGTAAGAGCGAGAGGGGGAGTGACTAAGTGAATGAGAGAGAGAGAGTGTGTGTGAGAGAGTCAGTGGGAGAAAGTGTGTGAGTGTAAGAGGGTGAATTGACGAATAACCAAGACCAGATCAAAATTCTTATTTTCCAAATTTTTTAATTCAGTGAATCCTTCATCTCTCTTCATTTTTTGTACACATGTATTATTTTTAACTTCCCCTGTAGTCCAGATTTTTCATCAATATCAGCGTAGTTAGTAGTTTTTTTTTTCCAGCAATTAGATAGGATTTCTGACAGTGCACCGTATTGGGTTGATCAGAAAGTAAAGAAGAACTGTTCTACTGGTGTTCAGAAGGATAAACTCCAAGGGGTGTCATCGGGCTCAGGAGAGATAACAGAGAAAAGGTGGAAGTTCGGAATGCCAAATGAACCAACCTCTCCATTAACATTAACCAATTGGTATAGGATGGACCTTCCTTATTTCGCATCGTTAATTTCGGTTAGTTTGGTAAGCAAAGCCGTTTTTTTCCATTCTTTATAATTGCATCTATCTTTCAGAAAAGTACTTTTTTCCATTAATGGTTGGAAACGGAATCGCTATTGCGAGGTTGTACCTGAGTTGGCTACGCTCTAAAAATGGCTGTAAACCGTATGGGGTTGCTATATTAATTTCGAAATAATAATAATAATTTTAATAAATAAACATTTTCTGACTAATCCAATAAAGTTAACGATATCGGGAAAACAATAAGTTAGCCGGCTTATTTTTAAGGCTCACTAAAAGATCAATAAACCGAGAATTTAAAAATAGCTAAACAGCATACCATACTTTTATTTATTCAAATAAATAAAGCGTAAGCGGATATTATTTTATCGATCGACAGATCCAACTTCGTAACCGTTTTTATATGTGTCGTATTAGGAAACTTCAAAAACTAAAAAATGGGCTCACAAATTTTTTTTTACTGGATATGCTCAATATGGACGCCGCGCGGCAGCTCAGTCACATAAAACACGGATTTTAAATGAGCCCCCACAAAAAGAGAAATGAAGAGAAAGGCGAGATCTTAAAAAGGATAAAGGAACAGAAACATAAAAAAGATACTCGTAAAGATTTTCCCTGCGACACTTTTGCATTAAGGCAGTGCACAAATTTTATCCAAGTGCCCATGAGGGAGAAGAAACTTCAAATTTTGATCAATCCAGTGAATATAGGATTGCAAATACAGTACTCTCTACCTCTTCCGAACTTCGGTCATTGGAATATTCCTGTAATCTGAACTAGGCAAAAATACTAGCGAGGAAGGGGAGAGAGAGAGGGGGGAGTGAGTAAGTGAGTGAGTGAGAGAGAGAGAGAGAGAGAGAGAGAGAGAGAGAGAGAGAGAGAGAGGTGAGAGCGCGCGCAAGACCAGATCATACTATAGGAATTATTCAGTGAATCTCTCACCCCGTTCACTACTAAAAAACCAGCCAGATCAAACTAAATTATTGTTGTGCTAAGTATAATAAACCGGCTGGTTTAAAATGAGTGAGGAAGAAGAAGCAATGAAGAAACTGTTTAATACATTTTTTTAAAACAAAAATTGATAATATATGATTAATAGCAGGTTTAACAATTACATTAATAAAAACAAAGACAATAATAATGACAATTACAATAATAATAGTGTTGTGTTGAAATTTTGTACGTATGTATGTGTTTTTTAACACCCTCTGTAATCTGAATATTTCAGTAATCTGCAAATATTAGTTCGGATTACTGAGATACCATTGTACATCAATAAAGTCAATGATTGGTTTAAAGGTCGATTATGTTTAAAGACAATGCCTGACGTGGGTTAAAACGGCTATTTCTATTTAGAAACCAATTTCAGAGATATACGTGTTTTTATTTTATATTCCCAACCGTTGGAATTAGGCAGACTCACTGCTGAATAGGAGGAATGGTGCAATATTTGCAAACGTTTAAAGGTAATTCCCATTTTAGAGCATATGCATGTTAAAAAAATATTTTTTTTAATAGGAAATACACTCGACTGTTTGAAGCGTGGAGTAATGTTTGCTAATGCCTTGAGACAATAATGGCAGAATTTCAAAAGGCTTGTCGTCCATATACTAAAAACGGTTCTAAATTCATTGATATGAAAATTCGGTTAAAATTACTTGTTGGAAAACGAAAATCCCACTTTTTTTAGAAAGTAGAGTATATGCGCAAATAATTTGACGTAATAATAATGACACCATTTCTACATCTATAAATGTCCAAATTTCTGGGAAACGTGAATTTTACTGATCGTATGCACTAGCCAGAAAATGATAAACCCACTTATTCTGAGAATCGAGTAATATTTGCAAAGGTCGGTTATTCAATATTCTAAAAACTGTTCTAATTTCACGGTAACACTTTTTTCATGTCGAAATGCGACAAACCCACTTGTCTGAAAAATAGAGCAGTATTTGCTCATCCTTTAAGGTAGTTCTCGTTGCTGTTAAAAGGCCATTCACTATTCAAATTTCATTACACAAAATTTACTTGTATCTCTTGATCGAAAAAAAAACCAGTCGTTTGCAGAGTGGGTGTAAATGATGATCGACTGTCAAAACGTTTTTCCTATTTTATACAATGTTCACATTCATCGATTCCTTAAACTATACATAATTAATAAATACAGACAAATCTATACAATTTTATTGGTAAATGCCATAGGGGAAAATTCAGGGTACCCAATCATTTCAATTGTTGAGTTATTCATCATGGGTCATAAGGCACTATTACCGAAACAGTGGTTCAATTTCATAGACACTTTACATTATTAGTGAGAAAGATAGTGAGTTAGTGTGAGTGTGTGTGTGGGTGAGCGAGTGAGTGAGTGGGTCAGTCAGCGAGAGAAAGAGGGAGAGATAGTGAGTGAGAGAAAGTGAAGAATGAAAGACAGTGGGAGTGAAGGAGGGAGAGTGAGGAGTTTTTTGAGAGAGTGTGTATTTGAACAGGGAGAACAGCAGAGAGTGAGTGAGTGAGAGAGAGTCATACGAAAGGCCAAAACCAGAATAGAGTATAGGAAGTTCCAAAGAATTTCTTTTTTTTTTGTTGGTAAAATTCCCCACCCCCTCATTATTAAACAAAATTAAATGTTAGGCATGTCTACATTTTTCTTGTGCTAAATATAACAACCTACTCCATACTACCTGCCTACGGTAGTGTAATTCGTATTTTACCAATTAGCACATCATTCGTTCAGCATAACCTAATTTGGACAGTATGTGACATAAAATTGATAAAGGTAAAAATAACACTAGCTGGTTCACTCAGCTTCTCCACCAAATTTGTTGATCCCCTCAACATAATCATCGCAAGCAGTTCGAAAGGTTTATAAACTGGACAATTAAAGAAAATAAAAATAATAAAACGCCTAAAGGCTAAATCAGCTGTTAATTTCATGGATAATCATTTAATTTTTAAAACACAAATCAAGATAATTTTACCAACGACTCGTTCGAAAATGACGACGTTTAGTTGGATAGTGAAGAAATTAATGAATTCGTTAAACATTGCTTGATTGTCAAAGGTTATTTATATGCAGGATGAGCTTTTAATTTTATCGGTATGTTTATGATACATTAAATTTTCATTGTGTGTACGTTAAATGTTTATTGCGTTTCATTCACTCGTTGAAAGAAATTTAAACTGGAGTTTTTGAGAAAAAAAATCCCTTTCGTAAGTATGTCGGGTTCGAATGCAAGGTGCTGGCTTTGAACCCGGGACCTTACGGTGATGACCGCCGTCACCGCCTAAACCATTGAGGCCACCAACGAGACCCGCGAGCAATGCATTATCAATGCTTTAAGGCGATGATGATTGATCGTCAAAACGCTATATTTATTCATGACGTATCCATCGGAGCGCGCTCGCAGTTATTCGGTTGGACTGTTGAAAGAACGAACTACACATTTACTACCCTAATATAAAAAATAAAAACATGTACCTTGCGTGGAGGACTCGCAGTGATTTTGGAGACATACAGTTAACACTCCACTCGGTGTTACCGTGGTCATTGCAAATGGTTATTGAAAACCTGCCATAGTTGGCTCGAATTAAATTGATCAATTCGCCATCCTTGCAGTCGATTCTTAGAGTCTTTCCTTCACAAGCGTATGCAGTGTCGTATCTCGGTTGTTCTGCAACACAGATAACAAGAAAAAATATTAAATTGTAGTCTACCTAAATTACAGTTTTGAAAGATCTTTATCAGGTGCAAACCAGAAAGTAGTCATTAAGGTAAGTACTGTACTACGTAAATTCTGTCATTGTTTGATCGCTGAAGAACTTAATGAAAACAAATAGTCATTTTTATCTTAAAAAATGCTGTACCTGCAGGATCTCGACAACAAAAACGTCTTTAATCGTTCAGTTTATAATGAAAATTTCACTCTAGTGCAAACGAACTAAGTAAGTAATATAACAGCGAGTCGGTGAACTCATACTTAACCGGCAGAGGGTCTTCACTCGTGGGTTCGTTGAATTACTCGAACGCTTTTCGGCATTACGCAAACTTATAAAATTATTTTGCACTGATGGATTAAAGCTTAAATGTCACGAAAAGTATCTGAGATTTTAATTAAATTATGGAGCTTTTCTAGGGTAGAACTGGGACGGGTTTATTAATTTCCCCAACTGAACTGGTATAGTGGAAAAATTGAATCACAAAAACAATCACGGTTTTAAGACCATACAAAATTTTACCTCGCGAATCCTCTCAGTTAAGAAATAAAGATGTTAAAACCTTAGACTGGAACTGAAATATAATTAAAATAAGTTAACAAAAAAATTGATCATTATATTATCTGTATAGCTAAGTGAAGTAAGTTGCCCTTTATTAATATAATTATGTTAAAATTCAAGATTCCTGCAGTGTTAATCCAGAATAGTAAAGTGCTGATTCATTTGAGATTTGACAGTAATCAGCACAAAAATAATCTTCAGAATTACACGATTATTTTACATTTGAACAGACTTTGCAGAAATCTATGTGAAGTAACGTAAATCATTGTGTCGTAACAATTCGAAATACGCTTGGATTTAACCATTAATGGCAAAGCTATTCAGAAATGTGAAGTTTGTTAATTCATAAAAGATAAGCCCGAATGGAGGAGAGAAATCTCTGTTGCTGGTCAGTTCCATTGTGGACGTTTCATTGTACTTAAACAGGCGGCTTACTACTTATACTTTATTCAGCTCAATAACACGCTCTTTAAGTGTACTTGCATATTTATATTTAAACAACAAGTAACAATCATTAAATAACAAACTTAAAGTGAGTTTTTGTAATGTGATAATTTTAACAGAAATGTTTTCAATTAACACGATTGTCGTAATCTTCGTGCTGTAATAAAAGGCAAATGTTTTAAAACTATTGTTTAAGAATGTGGAAAATCTGAAAGAGGAAGCTCAATAGCGCGTCCTACCGATGACCACACATCCCATATCCCATGACCTGTGAAATTCCACCCAACCGAAAAAAAATTATTTCTCGGTCGGAAAATGATGAAGATAAAATTTAACTCGTCGATGATTTTGAACGATCTTAAATTCTTTCCGTCGTTTTTCAACAGATCCGATTTCGATTTGCACCGAAATAAAAGAAGCTGCAGAAGAACTTTGCTATGTGCGAAAATCGGTTGATTCAACCTCTTAGTACGAGGCCTGGAGGAAAACAGTTTTTACTTCGGACCAAAAGGGTCGTCACGACGTACTGACCCTAGGGTCTATACCTCAGGGGATTTCACCTACCCCGTTATGCGGCTATGGCTATCTATGTCCCTCCTTAAGCCTGGACATATTTTTTTTTTTTTGCAGTTTTTACTCTTGTCCATGTTTACTGATTATCTTGTACATCGTCGAGTCACAAAATTCGACAAAATTACAGAAAAACAAAAAAGGCGAATCAGAGCTGAATCTCGAGGGGCGTTTTATAATATAATAACCGCTGTATGTTGGAACGGACTGTAGACGGGGTTGAAAATTTTACAGTTTGATATCCATACACATTAAAACATAACTGAGACTGTAAGTAAGTCTGAATTTATCACAGCATTAAATATGAATTTTGAAATATTGATCTTTACATTTAAAAGGTTTTACAGTGCGCTCCGGTGTACCGCTGAAATATATAAACCTCACCCATACAAAATCATTATTGTTTCGCTTGTTTCCATTTGCAGTTCACGTCAAACAATGAAATTTCTTTTCGTGTGCGTACTAGCAATAACAAAATGTGTGTCCACTCGAGCATATCAGGTCCGATCAAACCGGAAAAGCTTTATCCGACAAGCAATTATGAAACATTAAAAAACACATCTTTTCTGCTTTAATTACGTCAACGCCATGAACAACATTAAACTTTGTGTTGCAATGGGCGATAATCAGACACACAAGACATGCAACCTTTAAGCTTATATGTAAAAGTTATGGAAGGATCAGATTTTTGTCACTTTCGTTAACTTTGGAAGAAAATTCACAGGGGAAACCCTTGTAAATTTTTCACTTGCAAAAATTCATTTGGTTTTAAAACTAGACGGTCATGGTAGTTACTGTTATTGGGTTGTATTCAAAGTGAGCTCATTTGGCTGTCCAAGTTTGACAAAAGCCTGTAGCCACTCACTGGTTTTACGCTGGTAGAAAACGAGTTTGAAGGGAAATAAAGCTTTCTCAGTACTAGAATGGTAGAATGATTTGAAACTTTATTTGGTCACGATGGAGCATTTCACATGAGTAGTTCGGCTATGTGCACAATCAGTCAATACAAATACTTGTACAATGGTCATAGAATACGCACGGGAACACATGAACTAACGAGTTTTTTAAATTAGCAGCATCGTTAGTTACGAGAGGGAAAATGGGGATGGGATTTGCGCCCCTAATGAAAATACTTAGGATGCACGCAACCTCAGATCCCGACCGTGCTTATCGATCAAAATCAGGGCGAAATGTTTCACAAACGGTCGGTCGTTTTCAGGTTACACGGTGAAAGCCAGCACCGTGTGAAATGACCTATGGATTTAAGTAATATTTGCACTTATGGGAATGTCGACTGTTGTACCTTACTTTAAAATTTAAATATCATAAAAATATCTAAGTAAAATAAGTTTTAAATTGACCTTCCCCAAGTATCCACACCTAAATTTATTAAATTATTTTCTCGATTTAATATCAACATACCACGACGATTCATGGTAGAAAATGTCCATTGTGAACAGTTTATCTCTGTCAAATGGCGCATTCTGTAAATTATTGGACTGGCATTTTCATTTCCATAAAAGAACTGTTTTTGCCGTTTTAAACAGATATGCCCAATTAAAAACAACCAAAACAAAGTTATAAAAGAAAAATGACCATAATGAACGAGCTTTCAAATGAGCCGAAGAGTGACACAGTCGCTGAATTTATTTTTACACATGAAACATTAGAGGATTTTCAATTTAAGAGCTTTTGTGAAGGAATACATAAAAAATAAAAGACAAGGAATAATATGCAAATGTCTTGCGTAAAATTGCATTTATAAAAAGCACAACAAAATAAGAAATATTTTCACCAAGAACTGAAATTTTTTAGAACAAACATAATTAAAAACCAACTTAAATTCCCGTGATTAAATCAATCTTCAATATAATTTCAAATTGAGTGTTGTATTATAAAAAACGGGAAAATCGTTTGCAGTTCATTGCAGGTAAAAACCGTAACATTTTTAATTAAACTAAATCAGTGGCGAGAAACTTGTTGAAGGTTTCTTCTGTTGAATTTCATACAGTAATATAAAAAGGACCACAGGGGACAAACGTAAACATATAAAATTTTGGGCGTGGTGGTAAATTTCTGTACTGTGCTGCGGAAGACTTGCCCGCAGTGAATGTTTTCATCGATTGTTCAGAAATTCAAAATTGTCAAAGCTTGATCTGAAATAAATATTGGGAAATATCATGTACAAAATGAAAGGTCTAATTATTATAAAATGTGCCTCCACTTTAGCAACATATATACGGATATGTGGGATATGTGTCTCGTGTGGATCACCTGCGAAAAAGTGAACGTTGTAGGATAATTGGAGCCCCGGTGGCGAGGTAAGTGTGAGAAACGACACCATATGCCCATTTTTCATCAAAAGGATCGATGGTCAGATGGTCACGGGGGAATAAGCCTGCCGGTTCAATCCATGGCACATTCTTAAACCGGGTATAATCACTGCGGCGCCATGGATCGATTTCGATGAACGATTCAACAAATTCAGTACTAGTTCAATAAATAAATAAAAATCAGAAAAGGAATTTCTTAAAAAGTAATAATAAAAAACATATTCATTTTGACTTACTTAACAATACATACAACTTACTTTCAATACACCTATTTCTCATGAATTCATATAATGAAATTAAATAAAAATTATTTGGAATAAAAAGTACACATAGGATTGTAACATACGTATGCCAGTTTGTATAAATAAATAAAAAATAACTCCAGAACAATATGTCTAATGTAATACCAATATGAAATATTTCTTAAATTGATCGACTATCTGAAGATACCGCACTAAGTTCATTCTTGCCTGCCAAAAAGGTGCTACATCGAGCTTTTTAAACAACAAAATAGCATTAGTACAGCAGCTCGTAGAAAATGGTCAAAAGCCTGTCAATAGTGTTATCCATTTCTTCTCCTTTTCTTTCAAGTAGTTTCCTCTGTTGATTTTGTGTTCATCTAACGTCTAGATTTCAGCAAAAAGGAGTATGCCGCGTTTGGGAGCTCATCAAGCACATTACACCTTTTTCTTTTGCAGATCAATAATCTTTTGTTGTGCTTTTAGCTTGTAAATCAATAAATTTGTAAGTCGAGAGAGACGAGACTTTTTCACAAGCCAGCTCATGATTATTCGGTAAAGTACAAGGCAAATTTTATTGCATACCCAATAAAAAAAATCTACATTTTATTCATATCAATCAATTTTTACCCAGGACTTAGTGAAAAAACAAACAAATTATACAAATCATTGAATTAAAGGATCTCTTCAGCATTCCACGGGCTTAAAAAGCTTTAAATAAAAAAAGAAACTTCAACTTGACGTGTGTAGAGATTAGTGGGCACTCTCAACACGACATGGCACAATTACACAGAAGACAAACACTTTGAGCCCTGAAGATGATCTCAATAAAAGATCGAAACGTTGGCACGATAAAGAAAATGTTTTTCTGATACCTACATCACACCAGACCGCATCTCACGATATCTGAATAACTTCAACTTGACGTTCGATCATGAGAACGATGCTCAGTTGTGTAATATAAATCTATGCTGCTAAAGCAGGATACAATTTTGGAAAATTGCCTTTTAAAAAAATGTTCATTTATTAATTGAAAACGCTCGAATAAAGCCAGGATATTCTCTTAGAGAGTTGATTCAGTATAAGAAGTTGTTATTTATATAATTATGATTATGATTACAATAATTACACATTTTGAAAATTCAAGAGCAAACCTGAGTCATTACGCTATTGCACGTGTGTGCTTGAAAGTGTTATTAAGGAAGACACGATTAAGTCCTGTTTAATCGAGTCAAATGGACATGTAATAAGAAGAAAAAAAGAGTGAACGGAAAATGCTGGAATGAATTATCTGCTTGCTCACCTTTCTGTTCTTTAATCCAAGAAGCATAGGCAGTTGACTCACCTGAAATAACAGGCACATATTAAGAACAATGCTGGCAAATTATTTAACTATTATTATTATTGCATATGTCGATCCTGCACTAAATCGAACTAGGAAGAGAAATTTAAACTTTTAAGCCCTTGTCATGTCAAAAACATCACATTAACCCTTAGTTTAATTATTAAGACTCATTTTACTCCCTTATTTGTATAACCTGTTTCACTTGCTATTCAAAGATGTACCCTAGAGTCTTTGCATCCATTTGCTAAAATAAAATAAATTGAATGTGAAAAGAGGACTAAGTGCGAAGGCGGCAGCTGAGAAAATTGGCCTAATGGAAGGCAGGACTTTTGAATTTGACTTTTATACTCAAAATATTCAATGGAATATATGGATGGAAGTCACGATAGTTACGCTTAAAGCAGCGGCGTATTGAGCCGTTGATTCAGGTCGTGGGTTCGAATCCCACTTCGACAAAAAGAATAATTAATTGCTATATGGATGAAGTTCAAAATCACAATATTACACATTGATCAACCGCAATAAAACAGCATTCCGGTGTTGGGTTTGCTTCAGCCGTACTTACACCTGATCTCACTGCGTTTTAAGGCAATGATAACTGAGAAATACGTCAGTACACTGAATTTTTTCACTGTATTCTGATATATTTTTGAAAAGGGCAAGAAGTGCTAATAAATATATCCAATGGAAGGTAGTGAAGATATTGCACTGTAGCAGCCTTGGTTGGTGGCTGAGTGCTGGGCGCGATTTGCCATACAAGCGGTCCTAGGTTCGAATCCCCTCACATGCCATGGCTTTTTAATAAATAATGGCTTGAAAAACGTTTTCTAAACTGGTTTGACCTCTAGACTACAACACCCAAAAGGACCTCTTGTATGAATGAATTTTGGAACCACGGTGGATGAGTGGTTATGGCGTCGAACGCGTATTTGCGAGAGGTTCTGGGTTCGAATCGGGGAGAAACTCATGGTTTTTAATGGAAAACGATATGAAAAATATATTGTAAAGTAGTTTAACCCCTTGACCACAACACCCAGAGGGTAGGTTGGACATTAGCTTATCTGTATGGCAGGAATTACTTTAATTTTGGGACGATGATGAACGAGAGGTTGAAGCGTCTGGTTTGTATTGTCACGCTTGTAGGCCTAGATTCGAATCCCGACACAACACATGGCTTTTTATTTGAAAATAGTATGAAAGAAGTATTCGTAAGTGGTTTGACCTCCTCGACGCGACATCAAAGGGTAGGTTTGACGTTAAGCCCTCCTGAACTACAGGAATTACGTTACTTATTTTACACTTTATAATTGTTCCAGATACAAGAGTTATTGAATCTGGGCTTTATAACACTACATTCCACGGTGAAAACACATGGTTTCAAAAGTAACGACAATCCGATCAGCCGGAAAAAGCCGCGGGAGCAATAACTTGTTTCTGACAACGTCTTGTCTCACGCACTGTTTATATATCCTGACATCTAATTTCAAAGTAATTGATACACTGTTTTAAATTATAAAGAACGTTTTAAGAATAATAATACAACTGTTCGAAATTGGTTTAAATTAAAAACAAAAATCTAGTCTATTTGGCACAGTTTATACTGTGGTAAACTATCCCTAAAGTGAGATCAATTTATATAATGGAAATATTATAAACCGGTTTCAACTAATTTGAGCAATGACAAAATTGATTAAATTAACCCACGGTAGTACTTTTACCTACGCCTATAATGGATATGAAGTAAAATTTGCGTCCAACATCGAGGTCGCAAAACCACGTTGAATAACTCTTGGCGATATTCCAATCGAACTATTACGTAAAGTATGATAAAGCTCACTGCTTCATGAGCACGGTCGATAAACGGTATTTTTCAGAAAAGCGATCAAATAATTATCGTACGTTGTTCTGCATCTATTGGTTGTTCTTTTATGTTAATTACACGTTCATTTTTACAGTTTAATTCTATTTTAGTTTTTTATTGTACAATAAAAACTCCGCTGTATCACTGGAAATAACGTACAAATCATGAATGTCAAAACTCTATATATGTGACTTCATAATGAGACGATTACAATCGCCCAGAAAGTTTCTAGGTCTAAAAAGTCTTTCATAAAAAATCCCACAAAAATGTTCATAAGCATCCAAAAACATTGCCTAGAGTTTTCAAAACTTTACATACTAATTAATAATTAATATTAATAATAAATTTGGATGTGTGCAGTATGATCTTAACGAAACCCTTCGTTGCTATCTATGGTTTTGGACAGTTTGTTTCCAATGATGATTGATACCTATGAAAAGACACGCACACAAATATCCTATTTATCGACAATTTATTTATCCCAAAAATGGCCAACTTGAGTATTGTATTTATATTTGAAGACTGAGGCGAGTCGATGTTATTTGCAGTTACCCTGCATAAGATATGTCCTCGAGGCTGGACTGGAGGAAAGGGAAAGGATATATATGTTTCGAACCTCGACCTTTTCTCTTTTGAGGGAATGGGTGATTATGGAGTTTAACGGAGGAAACTTCAAATTTATGAAGTTTTTGCTTTGTTGAAATAATTTTTTCTCGATTACGTATAACTTGGCCATCTAGTTTTTTTTAATAAGTACGATTAAATTTTTATTATTATTAATCTTTTAACTTGTGTATTGGTTGGAAAGCAGTCGGTTTCAGCAAGTAACCGGTTAAATTAACACTTTTACTAAAAAGTTTAATACTATTGATTCGTCAGTACCAGTTGTAATTAATTCCAAGCATGAACTGATGCGGTTTCACGACATAAAAAGTATGTTAGTATGGAAACAAAACTATATGAACGGTTAGATAAGGGCTATTATATGGGAAAATGATATTTTTCAAAAAAATTTAACCCGTCTTGCCTCATGATGCTGGTAAATAGGAGGTGTATTGTTCTTTGAGGACACCGTCAGTTCAGTCATGCGTGTTCAGAAAAGCCTTTCCGCAAAAATAGACACCCAATGGAGCGGAGACGAGCTGATTCCATTCAGGGCGAAACTGTTCATAAGGGAAAAAGTTCATAAGAGGGTTCTCAAAGCTGGCTGAAATGAGTTACGGCCCATAAAAAAAGACAAATAAATAACATTTTAACAATGTGGAAAATCAAACACACGCCATTTAAAACAGTTTCAAAGACACGGAAAATGTTTTGTTACAGCTTTTAAAATGTGTACAACTTTTATAAAAGGCTTGTTTCAATAAGTTTTGAAACTTGGGCTTGAACGGGATTTAATGAGATGGCAGTTTACTCTGGAAAATTAGAAAACTTCCCTTTATCTCCTTTTGACGTCTAACACTTCGGACAAAAACTAAATAATTTCTTACAAATAAAACCACGCTTAACTAATTGTGTGATTTACAGGAAATACTTTAACTAGACAAATTTATCCTCATAGGATTATCATTACCAATGAAGTAACTATGTGGATAGAAGATTTTATGGAAGTTAAAATTAGTTTTTAGAGATTTGATGAATTAGAAAATTTCGTTCTTCATAAAAAATTAAGCTAAAATAATTTATTTACGACTTTGAACTTGCACATTGATACATGAAGCATCATGTCTCATGTTCCAGTTCGAAGTTAAAAAATACACAATGAAGGTCCATTTCCGATATTGCATGATGGAATAACAACGAAGGGGAAAGAGGAAATAACTCTCCCTAGTTGAGAACAGAACCATCTGCGAACGCACGAGGGCAGGGGTTTTTTCTGGAACCAAATATTCAGAACCCATAGGAAAATATACCAGATTCTTCCAAGCTGAAATACATGCAATTGAGATATGCATCCAGTTCAACTTGAACAAAGCGTACACAAATAAAAAATAGCTATCATGTCATATAACAATCAAAGTTCAAACGTTATTAGCTTATAGATAGTGCAATGGTAAATACATATAAATAAAATATAAACTAAAAACCTGGGTCGCGGGACATGTGGGGGTAGAGTGCACCAGAGAGGGAACGCCCTTGCAAGGAAACAATCACGCATATTCTCACAGCAGTTGGGACACTCTTATTAAACAGACGCCCCTTTTGGGAAGTACAACGAAAACGTAGTTTATTTCAACCACTGAAACAAGACTACTAATCAAAATTCTTGATGAACTACGAGCGGTGTGATATAGATACATGACGTGGAGGGGTACGATAGCTGTCAAAGGGCGAGTATATTACACACCCCGAACTACATCTACATTTCCATAACAACGAAGCCGCGGGTTTCCTTTTAACATGACCACAGATTCAATTTGTCACATGACCGCAAGGTTTTTACCCCATTCTCGAGTCCAACTAGGACAAGAATTATTAAATGGGACAAGGAAAACTTAGAAGCTTGAAACGTAAGAACATTATAGAGAATGTAAATTGTCTTGTACTGGCTTTCAAACCGTTAACGATCAAAGGTAAAAACATTAATAAGGATAGCAAATAGCGTTGTCGAGACAATAGAGGATGCCGAAAGGAAGTTTGATCGTTTAAGCTAAGTAAATTCATACTGGACATATTTGAACGAGAATAGTTCTAAGTAGGTCTTCATATTAATGATAATGCGTGCGCACATAAAATAAAAATCTCTCCTGTAGAAATATCATTTGGAAATTCTTTAATAGGATGGTCGGTACAAGATCTATTTCATCTGCTAAAATAATTAGCTGGAGAGGCCAGGTTTTTTTGAGTCCAATTCGTCAATATTACAATTTGATAGTTACATATGATCTTGGTCTGGCTATCCTCGCTTATCAAGCTAAGTTATTAGCAACAAATCACGTAAACCCAGACCTCTACAAACAATCTCATCCTGGCATGATAAGGTAGGTCGTGGAGGTAAACTATTCTTCAAAGTTCCTCAATCCACACTGTTCCTCTATCTAACATTAGTATACGAGAGACAACACTACAAGGAAAGGCGGATCAGGATGATTGGAAACCAAACTAATATTAATAACTACGCTAGATATAAAAATGTTTTGTTAAAAGTTAGACGATCGATGGAATTTCTTGCAAGGAGACATGCTTGCAAGCGTTTTTCTGATTTCTGCTTTTTCCTTCTAGCAGAAGATGCTGTATTAAGTGTGACCAACCAGACGTATCTTCGCTCTTAAGAAGTCTAGGGACGTTTAATTTTCCTATGTGCTACTGTAGACTGGATCACACTGTCAATTAGCGTTATTTTTCATTTACCTTTCTCGCACACGGTTATCAACAGACATACAAAAATGAAAAAAACCCTGTATAATCAATGCCGATGGGGAAAAAAGTGCAAGCCTAAATTTTTGGTGAACCGGTCTGCAGATCGGTTCTCTAGACTCTGGTACTGGCCAGTGGCCATAAGAGGTAAACAGATGTAACCAAAGGAAGATGGAGGAGGGGGTAGAACATGAATATGTTGGAGAAAGGAGGGAGACAAGGTCTGTGTGGAACAAGTTTGAGAGGTAAATGAACGGAAGGGAAGTCGGGCCGTGTTGCCAAGTCTCACACTCTTTCTACCCTTCTAAAAAGCCTCACGTCACCCGCCATATTTAATTTTACGTGCTCCAGTGCGCCAAAACGACCAATTTATGACCCAGAAATTTTAAAAAACTATCGATTTCTCATCGAGTTAAAAAAATCGATCCGCCTGAGAAGATCGGCGGCGGTTTTCTGTCTCGCTAGTCAATATTTCTTCAAAAAATGCAATATGGACCTCCACAGAACAATGGATCTGTTACTGAGTAAGTTACCACCGGATAGTAGGTCCAACTGTTCTTCCAAATCCGCTTATTTTGTTAAGAAATTCCACAAGCTAAGTCTCTTTTAACACAGTTGTAATACTCAAGTATTTATTACCTTTGGTAGGGAAATCAGAATAAAATTTGGGGTTTTTGGTGTGTAAATCTTCCGTATTAGACTTCGGTTATGAGTCAATCAGTAGCTAGGAAGTACGGACCAGCAAATTTCAGTATTGATTTCAGGCGACCTCGGGATGACCAAACATATTTGGGTTAATTGCCAATTAAATTTTGGATAATAATTGAATACGTTTCAACCTGAAAAGATCATTAGATCCTCTGGTCGGCTAAAATCTAAAAGTTTTTTAACTTTGTTTTCAAAGTCTATCAATGGAGTTTTATAGCATCTGGAAACCAGTGCCCCTACGGACACGGCTTTTTTCTGATGTAAATGAGATGACTTATGTTACTTCCGCGGTATTTTAAGATTCCACAAGCCCTCCTTAGCAGTGTGTCTTGAGTGTATTCGTGTGCTGAGGCTCCACAAACCTTCAATTACTAATTTAGCGAAGTCGTAAAGCCTTTGAAAAACCATTATCTCCAAGCGGTATTGAACGTTTTAAAGGGGAAAAAATTGAGATCGCAACCGCCGGAGCCAGCTGGATTTGTGATGATGACCCCTGGGAACAATCAACAGGAGCACGGTCTGGAGCCGACAGGGCCACTCCGGCCGCCCACCCACCACATCATCGAAATTCCACACAACGAGGCCAGGAGGCTGAAATGTCTGAAATCAGTTTGAATTTCATCCCGTAGTTGAACTTCCTAATTAATAAACTAAAGGTTAAAATACAAAAAATAAAACTATACCTAATAATTTTACGGAAAAGAAATAAACACACACAAATTCATACTTCTCGAAAGAAATACTTAGATAGTTCCATTGTAAATATTAAAAGAAACATTTCACTAAAATCTCTGCTAAGTGGTTTAGGAAATGCTTCAGGCCAAACAACAATAGATTCAAACAACACCAGTACCTGGGAGTAACGGTTCCCTTCAATTCCAACGCACCAATTGTGCTGCACACACAAACAAGCCAAAACAATTTACTAATAGATTTTGAATTTTGGATATTTAGACATTAAAAGTCAACTATTTGTACGGGTTTAAAATGAGTCTGTTGTTCTCGGTTATGCACTTCTCCTAGTGGAATACCTAAAGTTAACACTCTAGATTAGTAATTATTCAGAAATCAGTGCAATGCAGTCTGGACCACCCGTTATCGTTTAACGGTCACTAATCACTACACAAATCTAAATTAGTTAATTGTTACACGACATTTGAAAATTGGAAAAAATGGCAAATTAGAAATGTTGAGATGAGAAGTTGGTGTCCGAGTGGATTCAGAAGCCACTACAGCTAAAACTTCTAACGTTACTAACTTTTTCATCTCAACAAAGACTTTAGGTAAAAGAATAATTTATTTCAATAATTAATATGGTCAATATAACCGCTAAACACGTATGAACGTAGATTAATTTTACTTTTAGTACTGAAAAAAAAAATCGAATATGAAAATCATCTAATAATTTAATTAATACACCTAGGATTTATTAAGGTGTGTTTAGTAAAACTCGTGTAAAAAATAAAAAATTCAGTTACTCCGCGTCCTCTCCGAATGATCACTAAACTTTGGTTTGGGGTTCTATACGCATGATCCTGAAAAAATAAAAAATCAACTTTGTTCGATTTCCAGCCAGGTTTCTCAATTCTTCGGCGGGGTTTTAGCCAAAGAGCGATTTTGAAAAACTACGAAACCATTTTTACACAATCTTTTAAACATAGTTCTTGTACTTGTTTCCTAAAAGCTTTCTTAAAATATCCCATCAGTTTTACTCAGATTATCGCGTAAATTATATAATGGGTTTATTCCTAAAAATCATGCCATCAATAAAAAAAATATATAAAAATACGTAAAATCGGTTTTGATCAATCTTTACGTTATTTCTTTTACTTTCTACGGTAAACTTTTTTTTTATCAGATTACTGCTCACTTTAAGAGCTATTGTATTCCCCGTTCTGAGCCTACAGCAAATCGTTGAGTCATAGTTCATTAAGGAATTTGATTAGCAGTCTGGTTTCAATGGTTGAATTTTTCTACCGTTACGTTGGACATGCTTTGCAAAGCACTTCCTCCTGCGGGCAAGTGTGGCACCAGTTTGTTAGTAGGTTTATTAGTGTCTCCACCGCCTCGTTGCAGAATCTGCATGTGCCGTCTTGGATTATTCCTATCTTCTTCAAATGCCAACCATTGGGTCGGCACAATGTCCGTACAGGAATCCTGTAAGGATTCCAACTTTTTCCCTGTTTCCCCTCCGATGCATTATACTGTTTTTTCCTTCTAAAACTTGTTAGACGGTTCTTATATTATTTATGTCCGACGAGTGTTCCCTCATTTCCAGTTTGTCCTTTTGTTTAAGGTAATCATTGATAATGTGTGAACCACCAGTGGTGCCGTTCTCACCGAAGGGTACCTCCGTGGTCCAATGGTTCTAATTATATTCAGCATATTTTTGTATATTTGAAAAAAATTGCATAAATTTACATATTTGAAGGATAGTGCAAATTTGAAACATTTTTGATTACTGAAAGACAGAAATAGGCAACTAAAAAAGTGAGAGCAGAAAAAAACATTAATATAAAATTGGATTTCAATTTTGGTTAGCTAGTCAGGAAGAAAGACGTAAGCAATCTCACTCAACAGAATTGTGTTTAATCGCTATCTTTTTTTTTTTTTGAGGCTCCTATTTTCAAAAAATGCTTTTTTTTAGCAGTCTGTTTGTGAAATGTGGAATACCATAACAATCACAATTCTCGTTGATATCATTACAAGGGGAAACAAAAACCTAGAAAAAAACATCGGATTGACTAAATTGGAGGAAATGAATGAAAACAATAAAATTATTTGCGTTAATTCAGAATTTGTTTCTGTTTATCACAACACACAAAACCAATATGACATCACAAGAGTAGCACCACACTTTATGCCCTGAAGATGACCGGATAAAGTTCGAAATGTCGGTAAAAACCTTAAAAAGGTGATTTCCACAATACCTCATTCTTGACCCCTCCCCTCACAACTCCAACAAATTAACAAAATTATTAAGTAGGGGATTTAATTATATATTATTCCTGCAAAGTTAATTAAGGTTTCTTATTTATTTTGTATATTTTAAATCATAATTATGACCGAGATTCTTTTCAAAATGAACTAGTATGAGACCAAGGCTCCTGAAACTGTGTAAAAAAATTTATTATATTAAAGTTTCTTTTTAGAAAGTTTTGGATGGGTGTTCGAATTATTAATTATTGAAGTCATGACTTTTCACAATGCTATGATCATGACGATATAGGAAGCCTTCATCATTCTCTGCTTCTCCATAGAGAAGTTAGGTAGCTGTCTCGTGGGAAAGCACTTTCACGATTACGTGACGCTCTGAAATCTTACCTCTGTTGATGGTCCACAATGTCAAATTGGTCAACATTTTCAATGATGAGAAATACCTATATAATACGTCGTATTTATCAGATATTTTCATGAGCATATATGAGATGAGCCTTTCTTTGCAAGAGAAGAGATATTCATTTTCTTTCCAAGTTCGCACCTTCAAAAGTAAAATCCAGTTTTGGGATGAATCTGTTGAAAACGAAATAGTGGCGTGTTTTCCTATGTTCGATGATTTTTTTTCCAAATCAAACTGGAGCTTGCGAATGGTACATTGATTGATGTACCTACGTGAACACCTTCAAAGCTCATTTTTGCACTACTTCCCAACATCTAAAGATACAATACTTTGAATTGTGCGATTCATGTCGAGACGTGGTTGTAGAACTCCTTCAACCTGGTGATGAGCTATGGGCTCGAAATCCAGATTGTTGCAAAACAACTTACTGTGAGTAGGAACTATCTTTAAAAAAAAAGAAAAAAAAGGATTGAACACCGCACTTACTCCACCACTCATCATTATTTCCTTCTATAATCATTTCTATAAAATCACTTTCGTTCAATTTTCAGTATATTTTCTGTTAGTACAGACTTTTATAAAACCGGCTGATTAATCAATTTTACGAGCTTTTTTTAGCTTAAATATGTCATTTAAAACGACGTCATGAAATCGTGTTTACTTATTTTTCTTCGGTGCTCCGAACGTTACAGTAAACCGAACTAGGGAAAAAATGCAAAAAATGAGAAGTTTAAAGGCAACAAATAAAACATTGGGGAAAGAAAGAAAGAGAGAAAGGGAGGGAGGGAGAGGGAGAGAAAGAGTGAATGATTATAACAATTTTCGAGAATTTCTCTTCTTCAGTGAATTCCTCACATCGCTTTACTAATAGAAAATAAATCGTCAGATCAATCTACATTTTTCTTGTATTAAGTGTAATATACCTACTACTTAAAAATAAAAAAGAAAGAAGCAATAAAGAAAATGTTAAATAAAATGAAAGAAAATTGACAGTATGTATGTTTTCTAATAGGTTTAACGTATTGAGAGTGATATACAGATAATAATAAATTGTTGGGGGTTGACATTTTTTTTTTTTTACAGAAGTACGTATTTTTTATACACTCAGTAATCCTAATACTCCCCCTCCCTTGCAGCCATCAGTTCAGTTCCCATTAGTGAGACAACACTGTACTTTGATATGGAAGGGTTCGATTAAAAACTGTGCCTTGCAATCTTCCGTATTTTTTCTGAAGAAAACTGAATGTTTTTCCAGAGGTTTTGTAGCTATCGTTAAGTGCTAAATTTGAAACAGATGGACAATTCTCCTGAGGGAAAACATTTAACAATGGCCCCGCGAGCGGGCACAAAAATCCTGCGGCAATTTCTTTAAAGTGACAGGAGTGGAGGATAACGGCGCTTTGCATTTGCAGCACATTTTTTGTATTGTGGGCATTACGGCCCGTCTCCGTTGAGTCCTTCTTCCAGGAAAGCTGAATCACTTGCCAGGACTATTAGTTAAGCGGGTCACTACCGTCATCACAGGTTCTATTAACAAATCTTTATACGTTGCGAATAAAAAATGTAGTTGGTTTACAGTTTTTCTGTCTCTTCTTAATCCTCAATCCTGGATTATTTGGCAAAAAAGTGCAGGAACTAGATTGATTACAAAACGACGAGCAGAATGATGAAAAAACCAAGAAATACAGATCGCTACCTCAACTTTACATCTTACCATCCTCTTCATACAATAATAAACACGTCCAAAGGGTTAATTCACAGAATTATTACCCTAAGCCATGAATCAATTCACCACAAGAACATAAAGTTATACAAACACATAACAATCTCTACCCTAGACTCGTAATTAACAGAATAATCAACAACTACAACTCAACACTAACACCATCCACTATTACTAATAATACTACGTACATCAAATCTATCAAAATACGAACAAACCAACATACATTTCTATGCCATTCATTCACGGCCTATCATCATATAAATTAAACACATTTCTCTAGCCCGATAACTTTAAAATAGCTGTCAAAAATTATGAAACAATTCAAACACTTTTTTACGAAATTAAAGATTCCACACCAATAACAAATATATCTGACGTAATCTACCGAATCAATTGTATAAACTGTCCGGCAACTTACATCGGACTTACATCCCAATATCTGGACAAGTGAGTAAAGAAACAACATATCTATGATTGGAAAAAAAACCTAGCAAAATCCTACAGCACTCGATACCCACCATTCTGAACACAACAAAAATATTACACACAGAATAAAACAAACATAAACGTAATTTTTTAAAAATGGTTCATATCAACAGTGATAAATACAGCAACAATTACAGAACAGATACGAGTAAACTCAGTCTACGCCAATATCATTAATCAAATTCAATGTCGATAACATAGATATATCATCACATCACACAAAACACATATGATAACATATAAAACGTATTCTAATTTTTCAACAATTTATCTTTCTTTTCCATAATTATCCCTGCCTGTATAATCCTGAAAGGATAATCTGGCCGAACCATTACCGACGTTTTTTCCCATCGCCGGCTCTTTTAACCTCAAAGAAGCCGACTCTTTATACAAAAAGTCTTTCTATACCGACTTCCTTCCCCACCCGTTCAAAAACCAACTTGTATAAACATAAAACAGCAAAATCTCACTGGCACTCACAACACGGACACGCAATGACGAATGGTACAATTTACTCAGAAAACAAACACTTAGAGTATACTTTCATTGAATGTAATTTTTTTTGCGTTGTATAAATTCACTTTTTTCCTCATCCTACACGTATTTGTTAAATTAAAACAATGTTTGTAAATTCCAGGCCCTGAAGATGACCTCAATAAAGGTCGAAATATTGGCACGATAAAGAAAATGTTTTTCTGAAACCTACGTCGCACCGACCGCATCTCACGATTTCCGAATAATCATAGACTAACGGTCACTAATCACCACACATTTATATAATATACTTACAAAGTATCCCCAAGTCTGCAATCAAAAAGAAAAAAGAGAAAGTGCTACGAGTAACCATCAATAATAATCGCGAGAAAAATGTTAGTCGTATTATGATAATAGATAGAAATTCCCTATGGAACATGTAATATGCCAAAAAAGATTTGACATTTCACAATTTCTGGAAAACCCTTTCACAACAAAACTGAACAATTCATATTATTTTGTTAGTGCATTGAAAGGTGAATAAAGTAAAAAAGAAAACAAAACCATTTCCCCTCTCGGAACTCACTTCTGCACATTCAGCTATATTCACTTTTTAAAAACCTCAATATACATTCCAATGTATAGATTTTCAATTTAATTTCAATTTTCAATCATCGCCCCTAAGAGGACATTCTGGTGCAATTTTTCCACCAAGCTTTGTGAACAGACAGATGTCAGATAAAAAGAAACGATCGAAGAAAAAAAATTGCCACTCTCCCCTGTATTCAGGATAATTCATGACGAGTCTGTTCCAGAAGGGATGCTTCCATCAGCTTCTGTCAATCCCTGTGATCTGGAACAATTGGCATGCTTGCCCGGACCTAATTCTCAAATTCCCCTTTACAGACAATCCGGTTGAGATTATGTATCTAAATAAGAAGGTAGATCTAGAAAAAGGTAAATTTTGGCAGTTTGAGTGTTCAGGGTCGCAAAAAACAAAAAAAGGAGAGCGAGAAGCATACATAAACACGACTGCCAAACAAGGATAATGTCAATGATTATGTTAATCGATTTCTTTAAAAAACTCAAACAACAAGAGAAATCTTACTTTTAACCGACGTGAAAACAAATGAAAATGGATTAGGGAAAAACGATTCTGTCGATCTGCTAGTTCAATCCTCCTTTTAAAGAAAACTGGGTCATCAACGGCCTAGTCTTTGAGAGAAGAATCAAATCGTTTACGCTAAGCTAAGAATCTAGGCAAATACGATGCCAGAAGGCAGCAGTGCATGGGGAACACAAATGCCCGACTTCACACTATTCATATTCATCATCACATCATCACAGGATAGAGGAGTCGTCGCGTACCAATAATCGTAGTTAGGCTCGGACTAGAGTGCTAGGTCATTTCTCAGCCTCCAATGTATGCAAAAAATAAACTAGCCTAAAATTGACCGAATCTATAATACGGCCGCACAAATAAATACGTTCACACCAATCTACATCCATTAGTCGGTACAGTACTCATGCAAAGTAATAGGCTAATCTAAATTAGTTTCGGTGAAGTACATTCATAAATATATAGACCCTATAAGGCTTCCCTTCGTGTATTCCGGAAGCATAAGAGCAGCACCTCCAATAAAAACTCAAGCCCCCTAACCAACATCCGTTTTTCTATAAAAATTCGAATAAACATTCCCATTATTAGGGCCTTCATGATGTTTGCAAGATGTTAATTCGAATGGAATGAGAAATGACCAATAAGGTCGTCAACGCCTTCTTTTCTTAGCATGTTATAAGTTAATTTTTCCGAAATGGCTATTGTTAGGACCAAAAATGAAGCTGTAACTGTCCTCGAAGGCTTGTTGTTTGTTTTCGTTTTCTTTTGTGTTAAATTGTAAGATGACAGAAGTTAGGAAAAATTAATCAACTTTGACATTCAAAATTATATCTATGCACTCGAAAAGTTCGAACAAATAGCAAGCTTCAATTCATGCCGACGTCCTAACTCGTATCTTAAGTCTTCAGCCTACAACTTTATAAGATAGGGGAAGTATCTATTATGAATGGGAGTATAAGGACAGGTCAAAAATTAACAAACGAAATGTATTTGTCTGATTTAATTAATGCCTATTAAAGAATGAAATACAAGTAAAGAAAAAAACAGCTGTTAAATTCATGGCTGCCATGTTGGTTATCTACGCTCTAACGGATAGCAATGTGACTAATTTTTAACTTAACCTCTAACTTTGGCCCTGGCGTGTTTGATCGAGCAATATTAACTAGCCAATTCTAAGAACTCTAGGTCATCATTTTTTTCGTTCTAACATGACCTAACAGATTTAAGAGGGTTAACACAAAGATCATGAATATTCCTATTATTATTGTTCACAAAACGGTGAACATCTATATTTAAGGGAAATACATCACGGGCTAGAATTGAATATATACTATAGTGAATTGGATCTCCCTGTATGATCTGAGTACACAAACATGTGCATCACGTGATCGAATCGATTTGACAATACAAAAGGCTGAATGTTTGAAATAATAGAGAGAAGAGTGCGCGAGTTGTTTCGATGACAAGAATGATGTTTTTACAGGGTGTTTTTTGGAATAATATATGACGTATAAAAATATTTATAACAACAGCATAGTCCGAAATATTTACAATTGTTCATGAATTCTTTGTAAACGTTTTTTTATCATTTACTTTTTGGTCAACTGAAAAGTTCACAATGTACGAACCAAAATAGATTGTTTGGTGTTTCGATGAAAAATGGTTTTACAGTTTTTTTTGTTCGGAATAAAATATGGAGGTATTCTTACATATTGTCATTAGTAAGTATATTACCAAAACCTAAAGCAAAGAATACACGGTATTTTAGCCATACTTTGAATAATAATAGTAATATTCATTCGGCATGTGCTTAGTACAGCATAACATATCCAACAAGTGCGACAATTTGAATGATAATGATACTCATAAACAGCATTGTTTTATAATAAACTGACTGCATGAAATACCAATTATTTTAATCATAAAAATAGAAACTTTGTGTGGATAATATATATAGTATTGAAGTTATTTATTAATATGTAATGATTTCTATTAACATACTTCTTTGAAAAGCTTTATAATTTTAAAAAAACCTTCAAAATAAAAAAAAATTCAATAAAATAAAATGGATTAATTGAGTGATAAGAATATTCTTACGGAAAACGATTTCAGACCCGGACGCAACCCTTGGGAATATGCTTCGGGGAAGCCTTAACAGATGACACACGAGCTGGGCAACCGTACGACTCCGACCCCTGAGTTCTTCCGTACTCGTCCGGGCCGTGTGAAACTTAAAATCTTACATTCCGATTTTTTGATTCTACTATGGAAAAGTATTTTGCTGTGGTGTAAAATACCACCAAAACGACAATGTATTGTTCGTCGGATAATATTAATGTTCTTAGTAAAATTCAAAGGAGAGGATATGCTAATTCAACAATACATCAATCATTTGGCACTGCACATAGACCGTACGTTTAAAGCTCCCATTAACACCTTTTCACTTTAAAAGAAGCAACAAAAGGACTCAGCCACCCTTCAGAAAATGAATCATTAGGTTTCCGTTGTTTGCCACAACATTGATGAACTATCAGAAAAAGTATGTAAAATTCTTAAACAAGGTTTTAGAATAGCTTTTAGAGGTACGTGTTCATTTAGGAACATCCTCTCAAAACTGAAAGACAAGGTTGACAACTTTGCAAAAGGCGAGGTTTTCCAACTTAATTGTAATGATTGCGACATTAAATATACAGGTGAAAGCGGTAGAGAAATTAAAACGACAGTTCAAGAACAGCTGAACACACAAATTTTCGGAATGTATGGACCATCCATTCTTCTAAAAGAAACAAAACACAATTTCAATTCAAATACAACAGTGTGACATAGTTTCAACTAAGGATGGAACTAGATTGGTTTGAGAAATTTGGAATTAAACAATGTAAAATTGAACATGAAGAAAAATGCATTAATAACATAATATTAGATGTACAAAATAATCAACTTAACTAATTTAATTTTTATTAATTTTATCCTTAATTTACTAAACTATCATTATTATTATTAATTTTTAAGGGCGTTTTAACGGCTAAGGTAATTTCACGCCCTAACATCGAAACGTTCTATTTTAGGTTAGCTACATCTCTTCTGAGTGCTATAAAGCTCTGACTCCAAAATTCACTCGTAGTCTAATTTATCCTATTGCCATCAAAGCTTTAAATGTATCATTTTAAATTTAATTTTTTTATTAATTAATAAATGTTATATTTAATTGTGTTATAATTCCAGCTTTTCGCAGGTTGAAAATTGAGCGCCATTAAAAGCCGTCTTCCCATCACGGGGACTAACAATCCATGTAGAAAGACGAAGTTATAAATTCTTTCAAACAGATGATGAACTATAAGCTTAAAAAATCCTAATCATTCATAACTGTGAGTAGGAACTATCTTTTTTTTAAAAAAGATTAAAAGGATATACCAATGATACTAACAGAAGCGGCTTCCCAATTCAAATGATTGCAATTTCCAATTAAACCGGCTTTTGCCATGATAACCAAATCACAAGTCAATCATTGCTATGTATGTATATGTAGATTGAATTTGGAGAATCCATATTTCTCATGGACAATCATATATTGCATTCTCCGGGATGGGAGATTTGTGGTGTGTATACATGCCAAATGGAATCACGTTGTATATCCAAGAGCATTGCAATGAATTTAACATTGAATACAACAGTAATTATAATTTAATGCAATGAATTTCCAAAATAAAAATAATATTGCATATGTAAATTTCTAATACGATGACTATATACAATTACCGTAAAAATAAAACAAAAATAAACGTTAAAACAAATTAGTTGCGTCGTGAGCCAGATCGGCAAGAGAAGCTCTCTCGTATCACTAGCACTCCATAAGTGGCCCTCGGAAAACTCTTAGAAGAGTCACCACCCTCACCCGATTAAGAACAGGCCATGCGAGGTTTACACGGGCACTTGCTTAGGGCTAAAGCGTGCGTATGTCGAGCAGATTTAGGTTGATCGATGTGTCCCATCTAATTGAAGAGTGCCTTCTTTAGCCCCAATAGAGAGCATGTGGGAATGCCAGATATGAGAATTGTGCTTGAGGCACATCAGCGAGTCTCCTGTTCCGATTCTCTGAGGAAAAAGGGTTGTCTTATTGTATATAGTACTGATATTTTTGTATCACCCTAGTGAATGCATTGTTTACACGCGGAAAAGGTCGATGGTGGAATTGCGAGTACCCACCCCATCGACCCTCAATTAGGTTACTTAAAATAGGTGCAAAGGGTGATGGAGGATCGAGTAATCCACCACCCTTATAGAATGGTATGTAAATAAGATTGAATGTATTTAAGAGTGAACCAGAATGTGAATGGGTTTGGATTTAGGAACTGATTGCGTTGGGGGCTAAAACGACCTAGCTAGCTGTTGATAGCCCGTGGAGCCCAACCACGGTGGCTGGATAAGAATGAGGTCTAATCTCGGACAAGACCCGGGTCTCAACGCCGGCATGTAATTTATTGTAAATGACAAAGATGGAATTGCCGGTGGATTGCCAGAAATGATAGACTCAACTCTGTACACGCCTGTATGTTTGTATGTACAGGCATATGGACTCAAATAAACTACAGAATTTTAGGAACAAAAACTTAAGAATGTACGAAATAACATATTACATGAGAAAGATCAAATGATTTTTCTGTAGGTTTATTTTAAAAGGAGAATTGGTCCCAGGTCAGAAAGCATTCTGGAAAGAGTGAAGCGATAGAAAAAAAAAGTATCAATAAGGCGTAAAAATAACCGGGTAAATTATAGAAAATGGGTTTGTAATATCGGTCCGGTCGTAAATAATGCGTTGCCATGGGTATGGTAGGTTGCGCCTTGTGCATAACTTTGGAGCTAATTCGATGGGAAGGGAAACAACTCCGTTGCACGGAACTATTTGCCCTTCTACAATTTACCCCCATTGGAATTTTTTGTGTACGTTAAAACTGAAGCGAGAAAGAAAAACCTTATACCTTTGAACATGCCAACATCGAAGCGCGATCGAAAGTATGTCGAAGTATGAAAATAGGGCAACTTCATTTATCCCCCTACCGAAGGGATTGTGTTGATAAAGTTAGGAATGCGTAGTAAATAAAAAACAAAAGTTAGGGTGAAATCGCCATGGGAATTGGGGGTTCACTGGGTAACAACTGCAACTACATTTCTGCCTCAACCCTATAAAAAATGTGCTATACCGCGAGGCCGCTCTCAACTCGACAAAATGGGGAAACTTTAGAAAATGCTCCACCGCATTATGCGGTATGAGCCTCGTGAGACGAAAACAAGCGAGGATAACGACTTTACATAAATTTACAACCAACTGTGTGATACGGTTAACACTATTTTCAAGTTATGTATCATAAAGACGTGTGAAAAACTGCTCATTAGTCCGGGACTGAATACAGGCAATCTTGTAAAGGTGTCCATATTCTACTGGGACGGCTTTAGTAGGCTAGTTAGTTTAGTTTTGGGCTTTAGTTTTTTCCTCGAATGATAAGAAGCATGTATCAACAACCCTTGAGCAACTTTCATTTAAAAATGACAATAAAAAGAGAAAGAATTATTCTAACGAGGCTTAGGATAGACATACTCATCTCGCAGATCTGTTGAGCGTTCGACAACACTGCCCTCATGTAATAATAAGTCTATATATATAATAAGTCGATGAGAGCCGGTTACCTTTCAGTGAATTGTGGTGCTTTAAAAACCCTTAGAGAAAGGTGTAGTCTACCTTCAGATGAAAAAAAGTCAACGCATTGCAGTGAATATAGGAAAAAGTTATTTGAAGTGTGGTATATGCATAACCTAATTTATTCTACCTCTTCACATATTTCATGTCTTATGCTTACGAATGTATGTATTTATTAGAGATGAATGAGGAATAGGCCACTGACAGAATATTTAGTACTCCGATGGCCCTCCTCTAGTTTTCAATAGTAAATAATATAGGTCGGCAGATTAAAATCATTTAGTTTCTCCTGAGGTCAGCAGCTGTCAAGCACGCTGTAAGAAACCGAGTGACGGGTTACATCGTGTTCTCGAGGAGGCAGACAGTTGAAATGGGACGAGTGTGTCTGTGTATGTTAGAGTCAGTCGCTGAATTCTTTGTTGTTGCATTTCAGCACTAAATAGTAAATCTAATGATTACACTATCGGTAAGATAAGATCAGTGCACCGTGGATTCTTTTGGCGATGAACGAAATTAAGCCTTATAATAATTATAACGGTCAAATAAGTTAAGATTTTTAATAACGCCACGGTAACCATTATATTCTAGATTTTATTGGAGATTTAAATATATGTGTTTTGCTAGATTCAAATAAATAATAAATCGACAAGGAACCCGAAACACCCAGGAAGTGACCGACGCTTGTTTCATCTTCCTGATATGTGGTCGTGCATCCGAATGAATATGTGCAAGAGCGTGAGATATATATATATATAATCAATGTGACTTGAATAAAATTTCTAAGTCATCAGGTTAATTTATTATATGATAATTATGTCGGCAACTTATAGTCCTAATAACTTTCAATGTTAAGAAAAATTTTCTTGGATCCTAAGGCTGATTATGTTGAAAATATTTGTTGTTAAATGAATTAAAATCCAAAGTTGATATGTTTTTTTAATCTTACCTTGATTTTTGGCGAGGCTCCGTGCAATGGAAAAAAGGCAAAGTAATAGAAGAGAAAACCCGCCCCGGTGTACCATAGCTCTTCCTCCTGCAAAAAGAAAAAAAAATGAATTGTCATATAAATTACATTGCTGAAATGCAGATCCAGCCGTTTCAATGACAGTATCACGGCTCAACATCGTATACCGACGTGAGCTTACGCTTCGCTGAAATGAAGAAAAAAACGTAAACAAGCAGTTTCTGTCAATCAAAACGGCCGGATCATATTTTTATCAGGATAACTTGAGAAATTAAGACCTGGAAACGGAGAAGTTGGAAAAAAACCGAGTAGATGAAGCAAAATAGATTACGCGTTAAAAAATGAGAAAAGGCGTGTTGTACAAGATGATCGATAATCCCAAGCTATGAAAAAATTACAGTAACAAAAAAACATAATGTAATTTCTTGCTTAATCGACCATTTCTGACGGTGGCTAATACACGCACGAAGCAGTTCTCATTCTCTCTCAGTTTTTGGGCTCTTTAATTCCTGGATATAATCTAATATAAGAGCTATATAATTATAAATCTTTACGACGCATCAAGCGCATTAATTAATCTTATTAATGCCTAAAAGACTTATTCGGGGGTCTTTTACCAAACGAACACAAGAACAAGAATTATTAAGGATAAAACTGTATAAATTTATTTAATTGTCAGCTAAAAGCTATACGGCTTGACAACGTTTACATTTTAAGCCGAAACCCGTTATGTACTCTGACTGTCCACATCCACTAAAACAGATTAGGGATAATTAAACCCCCCAAATATATCAATATTAGTAATTTATTTTTGTTAAGATTAGTTTGTCACCTTGGGTTGCCTATCCTCACTGAGTTTTGTTAGTTCAGACATTTCATAGCTAGCCAGGTTATTGTTAAAAAGAAATCACCCAAATTTAACACTGAAGATGGGGAAATGTCGAAACGGGTCTGACAAATAAAAATCAACGAGGGTAGGCAGACCGAGATGATAGGTAACTATCAAACTATAGGGCTATCACCGCCAGATCAAAAGAGTCACATCACAATTTAAAATAGCTAGACAGGCTAAGTTATTAACAAGAAATATCTCAACCCTTAAGACGGCTCTCCGCAGGCCAGAAAATATCACAATTAATATATTTACTAGGACCTATTTAAAAAACCACCTAGAAATGATATTCGTCTGAAAAATCCATACTGTGACTAATTTGTTCTCATTTTCTTCCCCTTGGACTTACAGCCTTCTGAGGTTGATGTCCACGCATGTTATACACATGCTAACTTGTCCTTTAAACCCTCGCCCTTTTAATGTACGCAATTGTATAACACACATAATAATTTGTATGTGTGTGCACGTTATCGATTGAACCGGACAAGTTTACGGTGCGCGTACATTTAATTACAACGCGGGGTTTTAATTTATTTTGTTATTATTTAATAAATATTACATACAATATTTGCTATAGTTCATTTTTTCCAGAGGGTTCGCGACAGTAGAGGTTATATAAACCCAAGGAGCGCTGGTGTTTTGGAAAAAAAAAGCCCATTTGTAAGTATGTAGAGTTCGAACCCGGGACTCTTGTGTGCGCGCCGTGTCAGCGCCTAAACCGTTGCGGCCTACGATTGTTTAGTTTATTAAATATTTTTTACTTGGTATAAATTATGTATATATTTAATTGTTAGGTTTCTGAAATTTGATTTTAATCGGTTTGTTTTATTTTTATCAACGTGTATTGGGCGAGTTGATGATCAACTTGGTCCGACCATTTTTCCTTCGAAAAAGACCAAAGTTTCCAAAGCTTTATAACGGTAAAATTGACAAATGAGAAATATAGTCACAATCATACCTGGAAACAGCAAGACCGGAGAGATGGGAGATCATGTAGACGGAGAAATTAAACATATAATTACTATGGTTAAAAAGAGCGACTGTAGTTAAGGAAGAGGATATAAACTACAAAGTTGTCTCAATTTCCAGTAAATTTAATTTTTCAGATGTATGAAAATTCCGTGTTCCATGACCTGGGGGAGATAAAACCCGAGGAAATTACCAAAATGGATAAAGAAAAAATGTTGGCACCTGTAAATTTTCAAACAGAACGTTAACTTTGAAGCTAAAGTGTCATCCATAAAACGTAGACGAATCCCATACCACCTTCTGGCTTTAGTGAGTCCAAAAGATATAGCTTGTATCATTGTTGTTGCTGCACAATTTTTTAAATTTATTTTATTTGTATTTGTAATTAATAATATCAATGACAGAAATACCCGGGACGCCACACTACTGAGATATTTTCTAAGGAACTGCCTCTGTAGGGTAGACGTGACTTTTTGTTGAGGGGAACCCCAAACAGACGCGCAACATTGAATAGGGGCTCTGTTCCCAACAAAGACTTGCAACTTTGACCCTTGTGTGGACAAGCCTTTAAGGCTATTTAAACTTCGTGCAATTGCCTTATTACATAATTTTCAAATCTCATGACAAAAATAAAATTAATAATAAACCCAAGCAATAAATAATTGACCTCTTAAAGGAAATGAAACAGGATTTTCGATTTGCTACAATGGAGGTTGTTTTGTTTCTCTAGCTGGCTTCATCAAGGTTTTTCTTTTATTTAAAATCGTGATGGCATCTGGCTTTTTTTGTTCCACCATCGCCACGGACGATGATCTATCAAATATCTGCGAAGTACAAAAACGTGTTTCTGTGCTAAAGATTTATCATTCTTATGCTAATTTTTCCTGAGCCTAAGGTAGAACTTTTTTTCTTTCACAAATCGCTGCGAGCGGTTTGATGCGACTGATACGCGCCTAATATGTTAACATTGTTAACCCTACCATTCGCATTTTTTTCTCTAAAATTTAGCTGAAAAACCGAAGACTCTTCCTTAAACAGCCCATTATAAAATTTGAATTTCTTAAAAATTCAGAGTCATCAATAAGTTGTAGACATTTTTGAAAGCGCTATACTGGCAATTTTAGGATCAACGATTAAAAATCAAAAATAATTACTCTTTCCTATGTTAAGGTGGCCATAGCAACGGCTCGCGTATGTTTTAACTCGTAGTGGTATTGATCCCCGCGGACAGAAAGGCATGAAAAAATTTCCTGAGAAATTAACAATTAACAAAGGGCTCAGAAATTCTGAGCAAACCGATGTAAAACGTGTTTTGAGTTATTTTGCAAATTTAATTCGTAGTGCAATATAAGATTTGGTATAAACCGGACAATATATTTTATTGTTTGTTCCCCATGGTACAACACCAACACAAGCAGAGCCCTATATAATGTACTATGTAGTAAAAAGTAGCCCTATGCTGGGCGAGAGGTCACTAAGGATTACTGTATAATGAGGCAGTAGATTAGCTGGCAGCACTTCGCTAGATAGCCAACCTTACAAAGTAGGTACAAAAACTATGTGTTAGTGGTCCGCGAGTGAAGACATAGCCAGTAAGAGACCTTAGGCCGGTTCAACAAGACTTGCAGACGAACACCCACATCAATTCTAACCTTCACATCATAAGTCATAAATGACTATCAGATTAACGTTGGAAGTAGGTAAATACTGTCAATCCCACTCGCTTAGTAGATAAAACCAAAAATATTATTCCGGCCGGACATGTGGCGGTCAATCACCTCAAAATAAAGCTTAGCTTAGACCAACCGCAAATTGACACGCGATGATACTGTACCTCGCCGGCACATTAATTCTGCGAAGGATAAATTCTAAGAGGTAGAGGATCGAGCAAGCGCAGTCTTCAATATATCCATTTAACTTACATACATTACTGGCATTACATTTAGACATTTTCGCGAGCCTTTCTAGTGTGTGTCTATTTCTAGTGTTCAAATCATAGTGAAAATATTTATTTATATTTATTAAATATATGTACTGATGTATAATTGTTTGCATATGTTAATGTTCAAATTACTTCTTATTTATACATTTATATTCAAACTTATTATTTTTCGAAAATGTAAGGCTAACAAATACAATGTTCTTTCATGATCTTTATTTTTAGTTCATTTTTTCCAACAATAATGTGAACCACCAGGATTGCAACAACTGGATCAGAACAGTCATAAATCTAATCATTAAAGGTGAATTACGATAACAGTCAACTGTAGCCTATCATTTTTTGAACTTAATTGTTTTATATTTATCACAGAAAAGCAATGTAACGAAATTGAGCCATTTTTTCTGCTGAAAAAAATCGTTCACGTGTTCAACAGGAACAATTCAAAATACTTCCAGTCTTGTGAAAGTAAATGAGTGGGGGATAAAACATCAAGGGAACGGTCTGAGATGGACCGTTATGTTATGCCTTACTTCTTTGACGCCCAAGGAATGTTATATAAGCCGGGCATTTTAAGTACGTATTATCATCGTTGACTCAATTTATAAGCATTGAGTTAAGTGAAAGCACGAATGTAAAAAAAATCGAGATCGATTACCAGCGGTTATACTCAGTCTAAAAGGGAAAACGAGAATCGCTAGAAATTAAATGTCCACATGATGTGATCGGAAATGGTCTGCTGTTGAGTCACACTGATAAAACACTTTCGATTAATTAGTTTCTATTAAAAAAGTCACTCAATAAATCAGGATGGTAAACATCCTCACAAAAAATAACTTTTCAGGACTAATCATTTTGCGTATTGCAGTCGTTCGGAAGGTCGATTGGCTCGATGAATACGACATTGATCACATTCTGAGCAATCACATTACCTCTTTAAGGCGGACGAGACGGCTAAGGCCGTGACGTCCCGAACTCCGGTATTTTGACGCTAAAAATACAAAACAACAACATCAAAAGAAAAATTGTTGCTTCGGTGGGCCGGATCGGCAGAGAAGCTATTTCGTATCAATATGTCGATAGGTGGCCCACGACGGACACGTAGAAGAAGGATCACCCTCACCTGATTAACAACCTTTGGGCCACAGCCGCCGCGTGTCCGGTTCGCAGAGAAAGGTTATTCGATGTGTCCCACCTGAAGAGGGCTGCTATTCCTTGGCTCCACAAAAGAAGAGTGTGAGAATGCCACCCGAATTGTGTTTGAGCATAGCAGCGAGTATATCTTGGTCCCCTGTTACGATTTTTTGGAGGAAACAGGGTTGTTTTATTGTATGTCCGCTAGGTGTGTTTGAAGTGAATCTTATTTATGTGGCATGAATGTGTAGTATGAGGGGGTCGATGCCGTTACATTGATACCAATCGACCCTCAATTAGGTTAGTAGTAATACAATAGGTGTAAAGGGTGATGGGGGAATTGAGCTTTCCACACCTTGAGTGAATGGATGTAAATAAAAAATAATGTATATAATAGTGTGCGGCGATTGTACACGGACTTTGGAACATTTGGCGTTGGGGGCCGAAATGGCCTGGCTGTTACTAGCCCCTGGAGCCCAAACCTCGGCGGCTGGACTGCCAATACCAAAATGGTCATAAACGACCAAATGTCCTGCTTCATCCTGGTCTATCATATCGTTTTAACTTTGCCGATAGAACGAATACTTTATAAAAATAAACAGGATTGACAAAATAACACACAGGCCTTCCACTGAATGAACAAATACCAATCATAAATGATAAAATAAAAGCATGTTTACAAGCAGTTTCAGAACCATCATAAAACAACTTTTAATAAAATTAATAGAAAAAGTATGTTTTCTTGTCATTATAATGAATAGATGTAGGATGAGTGTTCAGAGTACAAATGAAAATTACTGAGCATTATCATTTTTCCAAAACGATTATTTTCAACCAAAACATCGGTAATTACAAGCATTGTTTTACATTGGGGAATACATTTTCTTGATGTAAAGCATCCGTTTAGTTTTTAAATGAGATTTTTAAAAAATGACTACGTACTGCTTTTCCTCCTTCAGAGCTTTCATCTGCTGTCACTTTCTTCCAATCGATTTGAAAAATCAGAGAGATCAGGGTAAGCTCGAAAGGCGCGTACAGAAGAAAATGCCCTGCCACTAAGCGTCAGAACCCGTTTTGTCTTCTGGTACAAAAACGTGAACCTATTTCAAAACGTCAGACAACAAAAGGGGATAATTTCTCAGAAAAGATGTCAAGAGAGTACAAAACGTCGGGAATAAAAATTCTCCTTTCAGCCTTTTTCCCTTACGATGAATTTGCTAATTTCCAAAGGCGTTCAACAGCTAGTTTCGAATAGCCATAGCTGACTGAGCAACCCTCGCAGCCGACGCTCTTACTTTCCTTAATAAGGCAACTTTCAAAATGTTATCGCGGTTACAACTCGGTTTTTTTAATATAGTCGATTTATACTGACAGTTATACTTCTTAATAGAGTACGAAGAATTTAAGATTCTTCCCGTGTCTAAGAAGAGGTCATGAACGAAGATGATTTAATCATTATCAAGATGCCTTCTTAAACTTCTGAACAAGAGAGCCGACAGAAATCAGTGTGAAAGGCTGAATTTTATTTAAAACGATCAATTTATCTTAAAAGAAATTATCTCCAGTGGTCATTAACCTGTGGACTTTAATAATAATTTTAAATGAGGCGTTTAATTACCGGCGGCGTGTTTGGCAATATTACAAGACAGCCTACATTTTTAATTTTCGTATTTCGTTTTCGCCCAGGCATATAATTTTACTCGACAACCGAATTTAAAAAAAGTATTTAGGGGTATTCACGATGTTGTTTGTAAGATGTTAACTCGAATGGAGAAATGTTCAGTAAGATCGTGAACGCCCCCTTCTTTTCTTAGCATGTTAGCGTTCATTTTTCCGCAATGGCTATTGTTAGAACCAAAAATAATGCTATAACTGTCCTTGAAGGCTTGTTGTTATTTGTTTTCGTTTTCTTTTGTAAGATGTCAGAAGTTAATATAAAGGGAAAATTAATCAACTTTGACATTCAAAATGATATCTATGCACTCGCAAAGTTCGAACAAATAGCACGCTTCAATTCATGCCGACGTACCTAGCTTGTATCTTAACGTCTTCAGCCTACAACTTTATAAGATAGGGGAAGTATCTATTATGAATGGGAGTATAAGGACAGGTCAGAAATTAACAAAAGAAATGTATTGGTCTGATTAAATTATGCGTATTTAAGAATAAAAATACGTGTAAACCTACGCCCCAACCCTTGCAATGTGATTACCTTATTACATTTTTCCTTCTTCTCGGGAAAAATATAATAAAGTTTAAA
>CM077100.1:29271910-29287833 GCA_039619505.1 Cimex hemipterus | reverse complement strand
TTGGAAGCATTATCAGGAAGACGAGAACCAGAAGCGCTGTATCGCTACCCACCCCCTTTCCCTTCGTCCTATTGTCCAACTCTTCCTTTCCTTTAATCCCCTGGTTTCGGTATTTACCCTTCCCCAAAAATACCGTGGCGCTCAACATAACACCTGTATATAAACTCCTCACCCACCATCACTTGTCTCTCTCTTAAACACGTCCCCCCCCCCTTCTCCACTGAGCTACCGCCAACGTACGTGCAGCTGCAGTAAGAAAGCTGTAACAACCTTTCGACCTAAAGGTCTTTGCCACAAGAACGTACCACCGTGTCAGGCACGAATAAACTCCCCGGTCACAACTATGCCCACTTCAACGGATGAACCGCGTTCTATACCCGTATGTAACCTCTTTTCGTAGTCGTCCTGCTTCAGTCGCTGTTGTACATTTCTTTTTTAAAAACGCGTCGTGAGTGAATTTGTTAAATAAAGTATGGCTATTAGGAAATTATTATACGAGAATTGGCCATGATTGCCATTATTTTGGATAAGGAAGAGGAAAAAAACCCTATATGTTGAAAATTGTACAAAAACTCGAAATTACGAAAGCACAACAGACCTACACCTGCAAAATGTTCTCGGCAGCCGATTTTTGGCTGGCCGTGCACGGTACGGTACGGTGTTGGCTGGTGACGGAACGGTGAAGTGAGCATTTTCTAATACTAAATGAGGTAAGGAATATTTTTTTGCATGTGTCAGTACGGTTACGGTCCTAGTATGGAACGTTCTAGTGGGTAAAGGCCTTTCACGTAACATTGGTTCTGGCCAGTTAGATCGAGCAATAGTTAACTGGCCCATTCTTATAAGTCTACGTCATCATTTTTCTCGAGCTAACAAAACCAGAGTTAACAGGGTTAATACAAAGATCGTGAATACCCCTTTTTTCTACTTAATCGAGTCGACTTTGTGAAATAAAATAAGTTTAACCGGTGATAAAGTCCTCATGTACAAGCTGGGAGCAATGGGCTACGATAAAGTAAAAATTTCTACTAACTAAAGATTGTTGCAAAAAGAGGCCCATAAAGCCCCAGGTAGGGCTAAAACGTGATCGGCATATGCTGCTGCGTTCTAGGACGGAATTCTGTATTAGGAAATTTTAGTCAGTGATGCGCATATTTAACTCGATTCCTGCCTTTAAGCGCACACACATAAAATTTCGGTGTAAATTTTACCCAGAACTAAAATCGAGAAAAATAAGGTTATTTTTTAAATTTATAATTTATCATTTAAACTGGATGGTAATGGATTTGTCATGTAAGTGTACCAATTTTAAAGTATAATATACTTCTACTATGTGGGTCAACCGTAAAGAATCCTCCCTAACCCAAGACCAATTTTAGCTACTTAACAATTTTTGAGCCCATTGACCTGATCTTATTTTCTAATTGATATTTAAATCAATCCTATTTTTGAAAAAGATATGTAAGATTTTTGCCATGTTTAGTTTATTTCTTAACTATTTATTGGTATATTTATGTATGTAACCCATTACTGCTGGAAAGTCTCAATAAAACCTTAACAATGTTCAAAAATTAAATCCGACTTGATATCAATAGGAAATTTTCTAAATAGACTGATTTACACAACGTCTCAAATAGAAGAATGGTCATCCTCAACCGATTAACAATAGGCCCGTGGGAGGTTGACACACGGACACATACTTTTGGGACAAACCGGCGTGTCCGGCATGCGGTGAAAAGTTGTTTGATGTGTCCCACCAGATTGAGGGGTGCAATTCCTTGGAAGGAAAGAGGGTTGTTTTATTGTATATAGTTTTGTGTCCCTAGCTTGTGTTAATAGTGAATCTATTTACTAGCAAAAATGAGTAGTGGGAGAAGGTCGATGGACGTATAAGACCGAAGTCTGACTCCCAACTGCCAAACATAGAGGGCGGGTATTCTTACGTCCAGCTCGTAATTTATTGTTAATTACAATAGTTGGAATTGCCGGTGGACTGCGACACACTGTTTGTAGTATATATGTGCATATTCGAGTTATATAAATCGAAATCAAAAATAATGTTTCATAAAGATCGAAGTTATCACAATTGCTGAACAACGGAAACAAAAAATTATCAATATCATAATTTTTATATCAGGACGGAAAATTGTACATGCATATGCGACTAGAGATATTCCGTTTCACAATTTAAAAAAAAATATATATGTTATATTTATATTTGACGAACATCGGTTTCCTAAAAACACGTACTATGAAAAGAAGCATAACTAAAAATAACGCTTTGCGTACTGACCCTCCTTTGCAAATTCGGAAAAATGCCATCACTTTTTTTTCATTTATTCATAAACTTTTATTTAAAATATATAAATATTTTTATTCGGGTTCAATGATGGCTGAAGTTTACAACAGCAAAAATGTTGCTTTAATTGCTGACCTGTTGTGGACGGTGTGCCGTAGTGCGATATGCTGCTGTTAGCCAACTTCCGCGCAGACGTCAATTGCATATTAAGTCAGCAAAGTTTATGCCGAATCACGTTTTGCCGCATCAGGGGCGAGTGAAGGAGGGAGAAGGAAGCGAAAAGATACGGACCTCAGTTTCTTAATTTTAAAGACCTGTTATAACGAGGAAAAACCGAATACTGCAAGACCGGTGTTATCTATCGAAACCTTTCGTCTCATAACCACTTCGAACGATCATTTTTGTAGTTGAAGATGCAGCTTTCGTCGGGCAAACGCTATAAAAGACCGAGGACGTTCCCACCCCTCGTATCAACAACACGGAGCATCCCCCACATATACCTGAATGTTGGGGGAAGAGAAGTGAAACTTTTTTGTGTTGTTGAAAGAGAGAGGGAACGGCTGGCTCTTAACGCCAACATCTTCCTAAATGGATTTTTTAAGAGATCCTCAGAATGTTCCCCAAACCTACACTCAAAATATAGGTTGTTAATAACTTGTCAAATTGATAGATACATTGTTGTAAAATAGAGTAATAACTACTCAATATTAAAGCCAAAATGAGAATAATCTCATTATTAGATTACTCTATACATATTAAACGGAAAATAGTAAGAAATGTGATTATGATAATTTTTTTCATGTTGGTGTCACTCACCGTGAGGGATTACGGGGCTATGAGGTCCGAGGCCATCGTCGATAATGGCGGCGTAGCACCTTCTCGGGATGGAAATGTGGAGAGAGGGCTCAAGCAGTAGAGTTAGGATGGTTCAAGAGGTTGGTATGAAACTGGTAGATCAGTTCGTTGACAAAAGGAATGGTGAGGTTGTTATGGACAGTGAGGTTAGCAGAAGGAATTTTTACAATTTATTTAAGGACTTTTGGTTGGAAGGATGGGATACGTTGGACGTTGTATGGTTTGGTAGAACCCCCACAGTCCCATCCTGTCCAAAGTTATCACAGTAAAATCTTCGTGTAGTCTTATGTCAAGTTGTGCTTTATTCCACGGGGATTCCACGATAGTCTGCTCTATAGGGCTAGACCTAAAGAATGACCCTAGTCGCAACATAATCGGAGAAAGGATGTATAAAATAGTGGTTACGTGGTGGTATATCTATTTTTGTTTTCATAGCTACGACTAAGTCGTAGCGTAGTTAATGAGGATCATGTCCCCTTGTTACCAGGCTGTAAATCTCAAGTTCCCTTCCACATAGTGCCTATGAGCTTCAACCAGCCTCCATTAAGGAAGAACGCATAAAATACATTTACGGCAGAAAATGTCAATAACCATTTAAACAAAAATTTGATGCTTTTGTTATTTCGAAACTTCAATTATGTTAATCAGCTCCGCACGAGGCACTCTGGGTTCTCTATGAAGGAAGGTTTTTTGACCTAAGGTAAATGGATTTACATAATCACGTCAAAGAATGTGCGCACGAGTATTCTTGAAAGCCTGAAAGAGAGAACTGAACGAAAGGTCGATAGATTGACTTAGCTTTGTAAGACTCTCGAGAACGACAGATAATGTAAATGGGCCTAGGTTTGACATCATGACAAATGTTATATGTTCAATTTCCTAATATATATGTATAAGCAAAAAGCCATCTCAAATGTACATGTGATACTGACCTATGTTTTACCCAAAACGAACATTTTAATTATGGGTATTGAGATTTTTTCTTGTTCTTCTTCCCTCAAATTTACCTCATCTTTTTTTAAAATTATTTATCATTATTTTCTTTTGGGTAAGAAACACCACACATATAAACGTTATAAAAAAGGAACTATGTACTACCAAATCGCCATAGCTAATTGATATTCCAAAAATATCGATTCGAGCACCATGGATGGTGATCAACCATTAAACATATTTCTTCGATCAACCCCATCTCGATTGTTCATTTTGTGATCGGGATCGATGTTCGGGCGACCAGTAGAGAAGTCTACCGAAGGCGACCCGGAGCACGAAAGGAAAAGCCTCGATCCCAACTTTCACACCTGCGTGTCACCGACAAGGATCCATGGGTATCATTTCTTTAAAGGACACTCGATGACTTCTATACAACGATTAAGTTTTACTGCATGTTATTACCAAGAGTGATTGAATGCAACGCCTCGGATGTTGAACTTAAAGAAGAGCTTAAATTTACATAGAAAATGTTAATATTTCTTCTTCAATAAATATATACAAGTAGGTTGGAATTCACTTTCTACACTACTTTCGTTAATGGTGTCGCTCATGCATTCAATGGAACCATAATGCATCTTCTCTCCTTTCAGCTGGGTTAATGAGGAATTTTCTTTTTATAATAAAAAGTAAATAATCTGAATAATTTGTTTTCCGTTTAAAAAACAATTTCACATCGTCTGGTTGGATAGTTTCATAAGAACTATCTCTTTAATTATTAAACAAAGTTTGAATGAGTTGAAAAATCAAGGCCTCAAGTGAATATTGATGGGATATTGTCAAACAAATCTCAAATATTAACCACTTGAAAAAAAGAGTGAAAATAGAGCTCAATTCTCCAGAAGAGGAATACTCTGGTTTCTCTAGAGATAATAAAGAACAACGGATGGACAGCTTACATCCCAAACTTCTTAATTAATTCGAGAGGTGTAATAAATGTCCACGAACGGTGAAGAGGAATTGCTGGCCATCATTCAATGGAGTGTTAAATTAAAGAACATAAAGAGTGTCTACAAAAAAGTCACTCATTCGGATGGTAAAGTCCACTGTAGAACTATTCGGACCGTGTTTTGTATCCTTCGATAGCCAATCCACTCCCGATAGTTGAAAAATTAGGGCCACGAGCGAGTGGTAGTCGAACCCACGACCACTTGATCAGTAATACCCTAGCGGTTCTACAACTTGAGCTATTTCCTCGAGACACCGACATCACAACCTACAACTTGAGTCTTGTGTTACCTTCAGTGAGAACGTGTATCTATCTATTGAATCAGATGCCGCGTTCTTCCCTTCATCCCCAATGTAATACAGTGTCGTAACTGTTTCAAATTCAGATACACGGCAGACTAGTGCAGAAGCAAAACCACATGTGAAATATGCTCTCTTAACCACAGCACCAAAAAATGCCCGAACAAAGAAACAACACCATTTTCCACCACAACAACATTTTCGCCAACTGTAAGGGAATCCACAATGCTACTGGAAGGTCATGTCCCGTACGCATACAGGAGCTGAAAGATAACATTTTAGGAAAATCCTATGCTAAAGCAACCAAAACACAGATTTCATTTACTACAAGATGAGATCGAATTCTCATCCTTAAGACCTTCAGAGAATATAGATCTGCCAATAATATCCATAAGGAACACCACGAACTGAATGTGCCATGGAAATGCTCAGATCCATTACCCCGAAACACATTCTCAATGAGGTCAAAATCGGCAAAACAAATAGGCCAGACGTTCTAGAACAGGAATTTCTCATGGAGGAATCAGAAAAGGCCATAAAACCAAATAACACTACTGCTCCGGGGAAAGATGAAATCCACTACTCATTACTAAAGCACCTTCTTCCCAGTGCCTACTGCAGTTCTTTAATGAAATTTGCCTGAATGAGGAAAAATGGGTAGCTGACAAGCTCAAGTTGATTTTAAAACCGGGTAAAAACCACATATGAATCATATCGACCCATCATCTTATCGTCATGCTTAGCGAAAACATTTGAAAGACTACTAAAAGCCAGAGTTGATTGGTTCATTGAGTGTAACAATATCCTATACAACCACCAATACGACTTTCGGGAAAGAAGATGCACTGTGGACGCTCTGGCAAACCTTATCACAGATGTACAAATTAACTTCTCGAATAAAAAAGAACTCCACTCTTAGTATCGCTATTCTGTGAGCTCGCGCCTCAATGAACCCGGAACCCGTAAAAATCCGAGGGTCTACCAACTTATAATGTCGATTATTTTAAAACCATCAAGAAGCTGAATATATTCTATATTATATTAATTTTATCCATCATGGCCACCAAAACGCTGTGGGATACCACCAGGAATTTCACGGTTTCACGATCACGCCCAAATAAAAAAATGTGTTCTCTTCGTGAAACGAAGTTTATGGTACATCTCTACAGGATAAAGGAAAGTATTATGGAACCCAAGTCCCTCGTGTCTCTGTAAGAGCATGGTACCATTCATTCAAAGAGAAAAGGAAATTCTACATATCACATTGATCCGTCTACAACGATCGTCTATCAGCGACTGGCGTCACACCTCCACCGAATAGGCGTAAAACAGTCACCTCACTGTGGGTGATGTCAGAGAGCACTCGAAGATTCAAACCATTTCTTCCTGGAATGCCCCTCCATCTTGATCATGCACGTCAGAATCATGCAGGTCGAGGAGGAAAAAATTCCCTTACCCACCAACCTACATGGGATCCTCTAAAACACGAAGATTTACAAATGTGCATATCGATTTATAGTGCCCAGTAAACTGGACATAATAGTGTGCGAATGAGTGGAACATACTTAATCAAATATGTAATTGGCTAATGTAAATTAATATGAAAATATAAATACAGCCAAAAAAAAACCTAAAACTTTTTTGCGTTTCCCTCTTCTTTCCCAATATTCATTGGCATCACATTGGTTAATAGAACTTAACACCACAATAGATCTTTTCAATATTGAAAGATGTTATCAACACCCGAAAAATGACAGTAAGGATGACAAGTTTTCCACGAAGATTTTCCAATGGGATCACAAAACAAGGCTTTTAGAAATGCGTTCATCGAAAAGGAAAGAGCGCTTTTGAATTGCAAAACTCAGTTTTACCGATGAATCCCAAAAGATAAGAAAGGCCTCATGGATTGCGAGCCCTGAAAGAGTCGGGATTCAGGTCAAACTTGTTCGCACAATTTCAAACCAGGTGCAACGCTCTTCGATTGCATCAACCTTTTAACCTCGGGGAAAAGGTTGACCTATTTTTCAATATATTCTTTCTTGGGACGAAAATTAGCTTCCATCTTGGACGGCGAGTGTTGATGTGCCTCTTGAAAAACAGACATCGTGATCACGAAACGCTTTGCTACTTGTGATTTGCCACTGCCAAAGGACTATTCATTCCAAATCTAAGTGGAAAATATTTCTATTTAAAACAGTATTCATTCATTTATTATAGCTTGTCACAAAACGTTAAGCCTTATGCTGGATTTTATAAAAATTAACTTATGGTAAAATTTGCCCCCCCCCAAAAAAAAAAAAATCTTCACCCTATTCATTTCGCCCTTGATTGTCTTCTTTTCTTCCCGCTTCATGAAAATAGAACGTAATTTCCTACTGATAAGCGTTGGAAAATGTTTACCCAGTAATTGGTGTGAGGGAGAGTGAGAGAAGGCCATTGAAAGCAATTTCAGGGGTTAAAATTGTTATATATTCATCGACAAAATACCCCAAATTGAGAAGGAGCTGAAAGAAATGTCCTATTATTTTATCCGATATTGATCAGAACGACACGACAAAACGAACTGCATTACACGAGCCACTTATACACAGACGTGTATCATTCAGTTGATCGATGTTATAATCGGTGTATCGGGAGGGGAAAAATGTTTATTTTATTCATAGATGAACTTTGGTTCGAGTTGATGTGTTCTTCCTACTTTATGGTTTTGGTATTCTTGACTAAGTAGAAAAACGTGGGGCAACAGATAGAAGAGCTAAGTTAAAAATACACGCGCCAGCAGAAAAAAAAGTTCAAGAATCCCTTTTTATATTGTAAGAGTTAAATGTGAGCTGAGAGTGAGATCAACCTTCTATCACACACATAAATTGTTCTATTTTCAAATGGGTCGAAACAGTCGTATTGTTATTATGACAATTATACACAATATGGAATTGTGTGCAATCAGGACTCTTGAACGTTTTTTCAAAAAGCACCCTCGTAAATAAAAATTGTTATTTTATACTATAATTTATAATTAATATTTTTAAACAATTGAAACTTGATGAACAACATAATTCATTTTTTCTTATTTTAAATCAATCATACTGTCTAACATAAAGCAATAGAGGACGGCGGCGTCCGACTGGTATTTGCCATACTAACGGTCCTGGGTTCGAATCTATGACTATATGAGAATACTTCGAAAACCGATTATTATAGTAATTTTGAATAGTGTGGATTAAATATTGTGAATTGATTTGATCCCTTGTCCGCGATGGGCAGTTGGACGTTAAGCCCTGCTGTATGGCAGGACTTCTTTACATAAAACAATATATACTAAAATATGTGATTTTTTAAGATAAAACTATCTACATTAAAACTTTCGAGCAGGTACATTTTTATTTAGAGTATATTTCACATATCCTAAAGGGAATTCTAATCCTGTCCTATCTTTACCTTGGTGGTTAAAATAATAATTTAAAAAAAAACTTTTTTAAGAACAATTTGACTATTTTCGACACATTTGAATTAATTAAACTCGTCTTAATTAAGGCAATAAGAAATGATGGGGCGTCGGTAGCCGCAACGGTTTAGGCGATAACACGGCGCTCATCACTGTAAGGTAAAGTTCCCGAGTTCGAATCCAACGGACCCGGCATTCGAACCCGACATACGTGCAAATGGGCCATTTTTTCCGTTTTTTTAAACACCGGCAGCCTAATTTTCAGATTCATATAACCTCTACAGTTGCAAACCCTAGTTAAACAAATAAAATGTTAATAAGAAGAAGCTCTGCGTTACGAAATGCACGTTTTGAGCTCTTGCATCAAAATTACGATCGAACAACAAAATCAAGTGTGAATTTGGGGCAAGTAGAAAGTATTCATCGTTCAGTTGCAGTTTGTTCTGATCAGCTATCAGCGTGTTTTTCTTCCTTTTGAGTTTTTTCATGAGTATTTATTTTTATGCTGCAGCCATTTGGACGACACAATCTGGTTTCTGACTCTGCTTTTATCTGGATACCACGTCGATAGCCAAAAATGATATTCTCCCGTCAACTACAGAATAGACATGCAATACACACACACACACACACACACACACACACGCACACACACACACACACGCACACACACAAAATATAAAAGTCACATTCGGGGCGCGGTGCAATCCACCCCATTCTCCCTAATAGTTTATTTTTACTGACCATACGTCACACACTCGCCCTGTAGTGCTCGATATTCCTCGGGAAGGGGTTAAACAACCCCTTCCTTATTCTTATTTAATTAATGATATAATAAATAAATGCATCCGATTATTTTTCTAAAACAATTGCAATAACCTTTCATCTAGGTAATTAAACCTTCTAACTTATTTAAGCGACGATCTTTCAAACATTTTCCCGATAGTTTTATGGAAACATCACCTCTAAAGAATTTGAAATTGTTCTCTTCTACATACAAAATACAAACTTTCGAACAGAGATATCTCCGAAAAATGCGATTCGTCTAAGTGTACATTGCGTACACTAAAAAATATAGTTTTAAATATATCAACATTTAAAAATACGTATTACTGACACTACCATTTAGAAAAAAAGTAAAGAGTTTATTTATTTTATTTAAAAAAAGTTTAATGAATAAATTAACTCAATGACCCCGAATATCGCGGGTCGAAATATCTTTGAGGAGTATTTTTTGAGAAAAAACAAACTATTTATTAAACTTTTCCAGCAAGTATTAACACTACAATACTTTCCTATTTTTCAAATATATTTCAATTACCTCTATGGGAATCCTAATACTGCCCTAATTTCCAGTCAGAGGGGCCGAACTCTAGACAAACACACAGCGTCAGAATGCATTAGTAATTTAGAGCATTAATTAAATTGAAATCAGAACACGGTTAATCCATTACCTATGTAAACAAGGCGTGGGGAATCCGATTGGTAACGAGGCCCGGAGGAAAACTAAATAAAACGCCTGCAAATATTGGAGAGAGGGAAACAATGACCGAAAACGGTTTGAGTTTTGATTTTAGTCGCGATTGAGTACAATATATGTTTTCCAAATTCAAATTTCTACCGACTAAGGAAGAAAAAGAAAATAGAGAAAACTTGTGTTTCACCACGTTTTCTCAGTACTCGAGTACGAGCCAAGTTCTGACCATTTGGAGAATAATAACTAACGCAAAGTAAGCGAACAACCCCAAAATAAATATAAAAAATCCTCAAGGGTTAAACCGGTGTTGGTTAGTTAACAAGTGTTCATTTTTAATGGTTGAAACTTCATCCTTTCGGACGCCTGCAGATTCTCATTTTACATTTTCTTTGCAAAAAGAGTTATACATAATTATTATTATTGTTTTCTGTACCAAAATTTACACATTCGATAACTCGTTGATTACGGCATATCTGTTATATATGTACGAATCTATCAGTTTCGAAATATCTGGCATGAACCCGTCAAATATGCCAGCCATTGCTGGAACCGTCAGTGATTAGGATTGTTCATTTACGTTTAGAGTTATTAGGAGCTCAAGAGGCCAGTCTTTTTTTAGCTAGTTGGAGGACGTTGAAGGCTTGAGGTAGTGGATTGGTATGCAAGTTGTGGAATCGTGTTTGTATCATGTCCACCACGAACGGGATGTCTACGTCTTTGTGGACGGTTTGGCAAGTGACATAGAAGGTTTTCGTTGAAAGGATTAGATTCTTTGCATGTCGGATGGCTTCACCAAATCGGTCTAATTAGTAGCCTGTGCATTGTTAATTTGCTGTGTGTATTGTGGATTTGGGCCCCAGTCCATATTTTCGGTTCAGTTCTTGTCGTTTTTATTTTGTTTTTTCCATGTACATCTATCGCCAAGTAAAACCTCAAGTAGCGGATTTGATTGGATGGGCCTTACTGTATATGTGCAATGGAGGGCATTTACTCATTCCAACTGTGAACGTCATGTGCCGGCTCTTTTGCTTGGCGTTAGATGTGTTGCGTTGCGTCGGGTAATAAAGTGTATTCCCAGCATTAACACCTCGTTTAAAAACAATTTACCATAATGGGCAATTAATGGTTTCGATATGAATCAATCTACCAAAACATCGCTAAGTTTTTGAGCAGGGCCGCTGGATTCGAAGACATTTTTACAAACGGCCTTGTTTCAAAAACACTGGCACCCCGAGGACTCGTATAACATCTTAGTAGAAATACGCTTGTTAAAAAAAAGAGTAAATAATATTATTTTTATTGTAGATCGTTTTTTCTTTTGTGTAGTTGGATGAAGTGGTCCATTAAAACCCACCCATTATTTCATGTTTATCACCCGATCATATCATATCTGTTGGACGACCCAATCTAATCCATCACTTATTCTCTAGCCTATGGGTTTAATCTGAAGATGAGTTTTCAATTCAGCCCCATTTCAGGGCTTAGGGTAGTGACAATGAAAATTCAAACGCTTCCCCTCGCCCGTAGCCTCAATTTCCCCAACTGGCATTCTAAATCCATATGATACCGTCGTCCTATCCTTCAGTTGGTTTGGTGAGCTGTTTCTACACAAACCAATTAACAGAATTTCGCCGAAATAGTCATCATAAAAAGATATGAATCAACTCAACAACGTACTGCTATTGAACGTTGCTATCGAAACCATTAATTACCAATTCCGGAGGTACATTGTTTTAAACGACGATCTGAGTTAAATCTGGGAATACACTTAACCGACGCAACTCAGCACGACGTGATCCAAAGCCATCCAACGGTGTGCACATCTGCTCGCCGTAAACACACATCACGCGACAGACGATACATTGCATTATATCATATTAGTATTCCCAAAATGGGTCGCTCTGTGGAAGAATGTGAGGAATAGAAATAATGAAGGTTAGGTGAGTATGGCTATTTACTTTTCCAAAAAGAAGAGTTTCTTTCTGAAAAGGTGAACAAGAGGAAGACATGGGAGAAATAATAAATTTCAACGGTGAACAGAAAAACTATGGTTACTGAAGTAGACCTACCCAGACAGAAGTGCATCTAGCGAATATCATACATTGATTTTTGTATTTTCTTTGTATATTGTTTCGGTTGACAAAACATCAATCGGATTATCTGCGTGGAGCAACAAACGTAAGAATCAGGAAAACTAATACAAATTATAATATACCATTTACCATATATAACATATAGTTAGTTACAATACATATGGTTCTAGTTTTCGAGTTTGTATGTATAGGCCAAAAAATTAGACATCGGGCGTATTTTGCTGTTTATTTCAATATTTCAAACTACAGGGTTTTTTATCTTTATATTAATTACAACATGGTAACGTTGATATAAGCTAAATTAAACGAGATCAGAAATCCATAAGTTAATTTTTTTAAATTCAATTATGGTGTGAAAATTCAACAAAATAGCTTAAAATCATTTAGGGGATGATTAAAATTAGTAAAGGGTAAAAAAGTGAAAAGTTAAATTAGTAAAGTAGCACTTTTTTAACCTCGTTTTGCTCTTAATGCGTTATGTGCAAAACCAGGTAAAAATGTTAGTGAAATTCAGTGTATCATAAAATGGTATTCCGGCATTTTGTCTAAAGATATATAGTGTTTGTGTTGTGTGTATGTTTTGCATTTATGTTAATTTATTCGAATGGTTCTAATTTATTAGCGTGAATGGGGGCTTTAAATCCGCCCGTGGAATATCGAGTACTCTAAGGGAGGGAATGTGACCATACATTTATGCTTGTATCTGGTGTTGCGTTTATATTAATTTAATGGAATGAATGTAATTTATGGTCCTTCCAGCCTAAAGTATATTCGAATTTTCTCTAGCTCGTTACGTTCAGAGGCTAGTGTTTTGGTAAATGTGTTCTAAGCACTGGTCACCTTGGAAAAGCATTAAGACAAAGTACGCCAGACCACATTGAAACAAAAACCGCTTCATGAATTTTTTAATAAGGCATAGCAATGTTCAATTTTACATTTAATCTATTTCCACTTTTTCATTATTCTTACGATGTTTTATGTATGTACAATTTAATTATGAAATTTTAAAAATGCATATCAATTTTTTTTCTTCCCTTGATAATTCGACTTACTTTTGTAGTAACTACCGACAATCGATTGTACGTGTATTGTGTCTTTTGTCTATTCCGTACTTGACTATCAATTACAAATGGAAGGCTACTATTTTAGGATATCCACTTAGTTTTCATATAAAAGCAGAGAGACAGTGACAGATAGAGACGATCCATGGCTGCAGGTTGAAAAATACGCTTGAAAGACTAGGAAAATATTAAAAAACACGTAGAAAGCGACAGATGACCTCAGATTTTTGTCGGCGCCTTCTCACATTTTTATTATTTTGTCTAAACCGGATCATAAAAACTAGAACTAGGCTTATCGTAAACGTCACATTAAAAAAAATTAAAAGAACAAAAATCAATAGTTATAATGAAAAATGCATTACCATAGGTTACAAAATACGTAGACCGTTAACATTCCTGGTATTGCACACCTTTGATCTGTGTTCATACACCTATATTGAATCCCTTGTGAAATTCCTTTATAAAGTCCGAGAGAGGTCAAAGCGAACTACGGCTGTAAGCCTAAATTGTGAAATTGATCAGGTCGGTACGAGAGTCAATGAACTGCTGCTAACAGTTTTATCAAAACTGAACTCATTTATGATCAAAGTATTACCCCAACACGCCCGGAGGATATCCGTACATAAGGCATTCCAGGCAGAAATTTATGTATATTTGAAGTGCAATATGTCATTTAAAAGTGTTTAACGAGATGACGAATAATTATATTATTTCATTGATTCTTCTTCAGCGTGTGATGTACGCTAATTTAAATGTAGACACAAGTTAAATTTTTATTGGCCACGAAGGATCAAAAAAGCATTCAATGCTTTGAGAGCCCTGACTTATTTACCTATATGGTATATCGTCGCTCCTACACAATCTACATCTAAGTCGGCCGAGTTTGGTGTGATTTAACTGTGACACAAAATGGATTAAAATTTTTTCAAGAAATTCTAGGGTTTGCGATTAAAATGAAAATTAAATCCATTTGAAACAAATTTTAGTAATTATGGAAAATTGTTCCTTTTCTTCTCCTTCCTGAAGCTTGTGGCTACCTTTCTTCAGTTCTTTATCATCCATGAACACTTTGGGAAAGGGTCTGTCAACGTTGAGTTTTTCTTTCATTCTGTCAAGAACCGTTATAGCCATCTCATTCGCTCAGGGTGGTGTGGAGTACTTGATATTCCTCTCCACCAACCTTTTTCACTTATTATATTACGAAATAATACCAACCTGAGGGTCGAGGGGTATTCACGATTCTACCACCTGCTCTCTACACTAAGCATTCACGTCAATAAATACATTCACTATTTACAAATATAAAATTATCTTCACAACATATAATTAATCCATCAATTAAATATTTGCTTAATGGCTATAACTGTCCATATTAATCATTCTAATTTATTTTTCTAAGGTTATTCGTTGTAATAAAAAAATTAGCTGAAGGTCGTGAGTTCGAATCCCGATAGTTACACTAATTTTTCATCTCAACCAAAAAACTTTGATAAAAAGAATAATTAATTGGTCTACGTTAAACAAAACAACACAGTTTCCTCCAAGACTCGGAACAGGGAACCCAAGAACTTCCGTGCTCAAATATAATTCCCATATCGGGTGGCGTACCCACGCGCTCTCTATAGGGAGCCAACCCCTTTAATTATATGGGACATTTCCAGCAACTTTCTCTGAATTCCAGACACACCGTTTTTGGCCCAAAGGTAATTGCTGGTATGTCAACCTAGCCTTATTCTTAACGGGCGAGAATAACCCTTTTACGAATCCTCAGAGATCTATCGATTCATGATACGCGAGAACTTCTCTGTCGAACCGGTCCACCGACGCTGCCACCTTCTTTTAATCATGTTTTTTATTTCATTTTAGCGGCAGAGAGCCTGATCGCCGTGGTTCATCGGGACGTTAGTACTTTGCCAAATGATTTATACTTATATGCGTTAACAATTTCCTTCTATTCTTCGTTTTCTACATAATTAAAGAAACCTGTTTTTGTTTCTACTTTTATCAGCTAAATCGATCATCTAAGTTTTTTAAATTATGGAAAACATGTTTTTTCCATATGCGCTATAATTAATCCTTTTTTTCATTTTCTAATTAAAGAAATTCTTTGTCACTTTACCAAACATTTATAATTTAATCACTAAAGACTTGACATTCTTATTATTAGAATTTATTTCGAATTGTTAAGAAATTCAACTGTTCTTAGTAATCTTTTAATCAACAATAAATGTAGATGTGGATGGACCGATTTTGGTTAAACAATTTCTCTGATAACTTTCAATTCATTGGATTTTGCCACTAAATTTCTCTAACAATGAATAATTTCGGAAATATTAAATTCACCTGAGTCCGTTGGATTACGTTTTAAATACATTCAATTCTTCCAGTTGGGAAAAAGAAAGAAAAAAGTGAGAGAGAGAGAGAGAGAGAGAGAGAGAGAGAGAGAGAGAGAGAG
>CM077100.1:29203648-29261242 GCA_039619505.1 Cimex hemipterus | reverse complement strand
AAAAAAAAAAAAAAAAAAAAAAAAAAAAAAAAAAAAAAAAAAAAAAAGGTTATACATATAAACGATGTGTGGAGGGGATAGCTATTAAGATAAAAATTAATTCAAGCGGGTCTTGTGCAAAAGACTAATTTAAAAGCTCAGTTTTTTTATGCACTGGTATGCCAACGCTAAGGCTAATTTAATACTAAATTTTGTAGAAAGAATTCTTTTTTTCGTCAATTATCTTTAGCATTTTTTAACCGTAACGTTTCTGAATATCACGTCGTCGAATTTCTGGGGCTGGTACAACAAACACTGGTATTTGTTAAAAGATCACAATATTCATTACTAGTAATGTGCTATGATTAGTAACCGTAAGTCTATGATTATTCGGAAATAATAACCTTTATATTGATCGAAACGTTGGCACGATAAAGAAAATATTTTTCTGAAACTTACATCACATCAAACCGCAACTCTCAGTTTCCGAATAATTATTATTAATAATCTTCCTGTATTTGTTAAATTTACTGATATAAAGTTCTAAATTTCAGCTATAACCAAATGAATTTATGTCTATAGGTCCGTCTTGTAATTAGAAATCTGCAGACTTCGTTTGAGACCGCACAGAAAGGAATGTGAACAAAAGCTAAATATTCCAAGTGAGGTAAGAATTTAAAAAAAAAAATTAAATTTCAACTATCTTGCCTATATATTTTAAAGGCTACTTGAACGGTGAATTTTGTTATGCGCTTCTTTGTATGTGTGAATTATTAATCCTAGGGTATGGCTAAACCTCTAACCTCATCGGGCTACAGATCGAATTTCGAAGGGTGGTCAAATAATAAGGCTCTTCTACATTGTATCTGCAGAGACCGTGAGCGATATTTGACACCAATGCGAGAGAGATAGTCTGCTTGCAATTTTCTCAAAATTCCGCCCCCCCCCTCCAAAACTGTTTGACTCCCTGAATAACTAGAGCCCTTTACTGGACAATTTAACTGCCTGGGTTAAACTTAATTCTTACTTCGGCATACCAATAGCCAAAAGATTTCAAAAATGATTGGCCCAATCGTTCAGCCCGTTGGCAAATTGTTGATATAAATCAGTCGCTCCTACAACGGGGAAACTCAATGAACCTTGGTAAAAGGATCTCTAGTTTTGATATTATTATTATTATTAATATAAATGATATTCCTGAACATTATTGACATAAAGGTCGAATTTCCAGGTGTGATCCAATCGAAAGGCTCTTCTACTTGGGAAACAAATGATTGATTTTTTGGAACCATTCTATGGCTGACATTTTAAAATCAGCTTAAATAGTGCACTTTGGTAAACAAACAAAAAAAAACATCATAAATAATCTTCGTGTATTTTAAACTTTACGAGCTATAAATCGAATTTCCAGGTGTGATCAAATCGAAAGGCTCTTCTACTTAGGACATGAACAATTCTCAAACTTTATTTTCTTCTTGTTTGATTTTTGAAATCAACACTCTGCGCCCTGAGACATTTTATGTCAACTTCAAATGACGATCTTGTTCAAAGGCACTTTTTGACAATTAATAATAATAAACAGCTTAACTTTCTAAATTACAGTTCGAATTTTCATGTCCAATCAAATCGAAAGGCTCTACCGATTTAGGAAAAACCTGGAGAATTGGAACAATTTTGACGACAGATTCCAATTGTCATTTTTAAACGTGGGAAAAGAAGTTTTTTTTCTCCCTCCAAACAAAGCCCGCATGTAAAAAAAAATGCAATTGAGATGGTTAACTAAAGAGGTTGTGGGACCGCGATTCCGAGTGGTTAGCGTGATAAGGCTATCGGCTCGTGAACCCCGCGGTCGTGGGTTCAATTCCCACCGTCAACTCTGGCCAGTTTGTTTCAGGATACCTTCCCCCCTTAAAACAATGCATCGACAAATACACTTCCTTGGCTAATATGCTATGTTCATAGGTTATTAAAAAAAATGAAAACAAGAGTAATAAAAAATAAACTGGAGGTTCGGCGTTAAGTGGTTGGGTTTTTTCGTCGTTTTCCTGCACATTCCCAAGTCTAGTGAATGGTGAACATGGTAACCCCTTTTGATTAATTATTACTATTAATTTTCAGATATTTTTTTCACATCACCAGGTATTCCAGGTCATTACTATTTCTTGTTTAAAGGTGCTCTTTTGTTATTAAAAAATGTTAATATTAATGATATTCTTAAATCATTCGGAGCTAAAGGTCGAATTTCCAGGTGCGATCAAATCAAAAGTATCTTCCTACTTGGGAAAGCCCGCAGGCGACGAGCGATTTGAATCCGGATCGTCAAGAAAAAGAAAATAAGTATGAAAAGGTTTTTTTTTTGTTTTTTATTTAAATTAAAACAAAACCGGCGCGGTCAATGGCAATATGATTATTCAATGCCAATTTCCAGGAGTGACGAAGCCCGTTTAAAAAAACCGTAAAGTCTGCAGAATGAGATTTGATCCGAAAAACGCCAGAAGAACGAGATTTGGTTCGAGACGCAAGAATGAGGACAATGAAACATTTCAGATGATGTGTTGTGAGAATGCGGTAACATTACAGGCGTGGGATAGTTAAACAAAAAAATCGATGCGGGTCAAAAACCAAGATAAAGAAAAAGTAAAAGGACAAAACAGAAGTAAAAATGGCAAAAAATTAGTTTGTAATTGAACAAATTAAAGTGTACGTGTTTGATGGAGTAAGGAGAGGTGTCGGAGCCGAAGAGGAAGATGGCGGACTCCAGGCCAAGCGGTCGGGAACGACGGCGGATTGAAGCGAATCATCGTCATGGATCTTTCAGACCTCTCGTCCCCCATATCTCTTTTGTTTATCATGGGGACGAAAGGTGCCTCACGTGCAATAAAAAAATTAATATAAATTACGTGGGCAATGGAATTCAAGAATGTGAAGAATTGTCTTTTTAATGGGGGGAAAACGGTGTATCCCAAGGATCCCGAGGGGTGAACGAGAGAGAAAGACCAAAATAGATCATTTATTATTGTTTTTAATATATATTATTATATATAACAATAGATTGTTATATATAATATATCGTAGTATTTTCTTTGTTGTACATGTACGTTCTACAAGTGGTTTACAAAGATAACTGGCATGTCTGTTTTTCCCAATACTTACATCTACTTAGAATATTAATAAATAATGTAAAAAAAATGTTATGCTTACGGTTAGTAATCGACTGGAGACTCATTCAAAAGGGACCGAGAAACCGGGTAAAAAGAAAATGTAGGAATCCATCCAAGACGTTGGAAACTATCATTGTCACTTGGGGTAGTCGTGGGAGGCGAGGTGTTGAAAAATTTTCGAATCGCCGATTTGCCTGTTAACGACTGATTTCTCCATTCAGGACCCTCCTCCCTGAAATCACTTGATATTCTATTTTTGTTGTCCTTCGTTTGTTTCCTATCCGAGAAATAAACAAATGTCTTTCTTCAGCTGCGCGTTGACACTACTCAGTGCGGCACTGTTTGACTGACGAAAAGCCACCGGTTCAGAGAAAATATTTAGACATCACGGTAGGCACTTTTGAAAAGTCGGATTTGGGCAACACTCGAATAGTCCGAGTCACAGAATCTGTCCCGTTGGATTTTAAAGTTCATCATTAAAGACTTAAACGCCAAGGCGGAAGAAACATCCTCGTATCCTGGGTGGCAAACTTTAAAAACACTGTACGTCCCTTGGCGAAGAAAACAGAGGCGTTGTATCCAAACGGGCTTTAATCAGTCACCATTCTCCACGTCGGAATGTTGAACACTGCGCCCTCCGTCTGATGCGGTCTCGCGGCCGAAAGTAATCGTGAATTCGTGAAAGGAGAAGAATCGAAGGACGGCGGATCGCGTCAGTAAGAGTGGGGCAAGAATACTTAGAATGAGGAAAGCAGACGGACATCCACAAAGATTCCGAGGCGAACCCGTTGCCAACACAACGAACACAAATTTACCTCTTTTTCCACGCAAAATCTACAACGTTCTCTAATTATATCACAATTTCTATTATCCCATTACTCCATAATTTCTTCATTTATTTAATTTATTGCACTACACAATTACGACCGTTTATAATTTCATTCCCAAAATTTACCCATTTAAACCATGTTTAAAGTTTGAATTTGAGTTAAAAATTGAAAATATTTTATTAACATTTCTAAGTTTATGAACATTCCTCATTAAAAGTGAGCCTGGAAACGCTTCTGCTATAAACCATTACACTACTATTACAAAAAAAGTTTCAATTCCAATTTAACACGAAACAATGGAAGGGGCGTCAATTTTTACCGCTCGCGAATAAAGAATTCGAAAAAAATCTGTGAATTGGTAAGAAACTTTAAAGGGGCTGCATTTATGGTGATTGAGAACTGGATTGAACATTTTGAACCAATTTACAACCCTTCACTATTAGCTTCAAGAATTGCCTATGTTGACCGTTTCATTGTAAATTATTAATTGGATATAAATCTTATTTTGGAAAAACTGTGATAATTGCATGCACTAACTCCCATTGAACTTTCCGTTGACATGGCCTATCCTTGCATATAGTTGTCTATTTATGAGCCTATGAGCTGCTGCTCTGGCTTCTCTATTATCTTATTATTATAGAAAAATTTATTAGTATTATTCAGATTTCTACCATTTTAGAACAGAACGATTTTTGTTTTGGATATTGATTGTGAGTTTTTGTTGCAGTACATACAAAAAGATTAAATTTGAACTGCACATCTTTTTGTTAGTAATAAAGCAAGACCTGTTCTTTCCACCACTCAATCCAAGATTTAATCTTTTTAATCCAAGATTGATTCAATCAAAGAGAACCAGAGCAGCAGCTCACAGGCTCATAAATGAACAACAATCTGTAAGGATAGGCTATGTCAACAAACAATGGAATATGAGAGAGGAAATGCAAGCAAATGCCATACTAAGTGTGCCAAATGATGCCACCTTTTCAAAATATATAACTTTACCAAAAAGTATAAAGTATAAACAGTACAAAAATGTACAGATATCAAAACACTTCATGAGCTGTAGTCTTCAGGATAAATCGGAAAACAACTGATTTTGAACTAAGCAAATATGCTATGTTTTTTCAGTCTGAATCCTAGCAATTGAGCACTACACCAGAGAAATAAAAATGCTTGGAACACATTTTCAGAAGATAGTCTTCTTCTCTGACAGTCACACAGCACTTAAGGACTTAATCTCATTCGAGGTAAAGTCAAAAAAGTTAACAAAGCCCCGGCAAAAATCAATGGCACAAAGACCTGACCCAGGCTTGGGTCGTGCGCATTCAGGGCATAGAGGCAATAAGAAAGTGGACATGTTGGCCAAACAAGAGTCCAATATTAATTTTCAACGCCCTGAGCCCTAATCTAGCATAATGTCACAAAAAAGAATTCGAAAATGAAGCCATTCTAGTGAAACATTACTCCAGGAATGAGGGGGGGGGGTCATCCAATGGTTGGTAACAATAACAGAAACCGGATCCTGGTTGGGTCCTGGACAGAGCAGATCCACCTAAAAGGTACATGCACCATATAGGGAACAATGTTGAGGTGTAAGTTAGGACATTGCTATTTGGGTAGGCAACTGTTGAGGAGTTCAGAAAAACATTGCAATTCAGGTAGGCAACAATGTTAAGGTGTAATTTGGTTACATGCTATCAAACCCAACTGGAAATAATGTTTTTATTATGTTACATAAAATAAATTTTTGACTAGAGTAGTGAACATTGAATTCTGAATTGATTATGTATTTTTAATTTCAATGTTTCGAAAAGTTATTGAAGATTGCTATAAATTTATTTTGAGTCAAAATCGTTTCCATTGAATAATTCTATTTTTCTTTATTCTTAAACATTGGCAGTACAAAAGGACAAGTTAAGTTTACAAAGTAAACTATAAACCATTTACTTTTATTTTTTATTATAATTTTTTAATAACCAAAGTATGGATGACATAAAAATTATTTCTGAACTCAGTTAAAACAATTTGCTTTACTTACTGTGAATTTCTGTTCTAAAACTTGTTACAAACTGAACCACAGAATAAGGAATAAAGTCTGTAGAAGAGAAAGATTAAAATATGGCTATTTTAAGAATTTATTAAGGTGAGTGAATGTTTAGAATTTCCACTAGGTGAAAGGGTATTAATCAAGATACTAGATCAAGATTCCTACAGTCAAAGGACAATTTAAAATGCACTTCTACAGTCACTATTTAATTCATAATCAATATATTAATTTTGTACATGTCATTTTTTAGTTTTTCATGCATTGGTTTTTTTTCTTAGGCACTTGTTTTACATTGGGAAAACTATGAATATAGTTGAATGAATTCATCATTTAAGGTGTTATAACAATATTCTTTCTTTTGTAATATTTGGGTTTTCTCATTTTGAAATAGCAGGAAAGAAAGTTTAGACAGAATTAATTAAGTATTTTAATTGAGATAAAAAAGTCAACGGAACGAATGGGATTCGAACCCACAATCTTTGGCTAGATACACTGCTTCTCTACCGCCTGAGCTATCGTGACCTCGATCCACTCGGACACCAACTTCCCATCTCAACCCCACCTTTACCAGCGGCGCATCTAGCCAAAGACCATGGGTTCGTGATCCCGCTTGTGCCATTGATTTTTTTTTTTCATCTCAACTAATATCCTTAATTAATTGGTCAAGCGGACCACGAAATTAGTGAATTTAATGATTAAGTATACTTCACTTCGAGAAACCAATCCGATTACATGACATTTGAAAAATGGCAAAAAGGAAGGGAAATTGAAAACGTGGGGTTGTGATGGGAAGTTGGTGTCCGAGTGGGTTGAGGTCACGATAGCTCAAGAGATAGAGCAGTGGCGAATCTAGCCAAAGATCGTGGGTTCGAATCCTGCTCATCCCATTGACTTTTTTATCACAACTAAAATCTTTAATTAATTGTAATATATTAAATGGTCAAGCGGACCACGAAATTAGTGAATTTAGAATATCTTGTGATCTTTTATATATAATTATAATGTATAATATAATATTATATATATTTTTATAATATGAAGACTAATTTCAAGATTAAAATCGATTAATTAATTACAATCTTGCTGTTTAAAAAAATGTATGGCTATTTGGTGCAAATGTAAGTCATATATGTGCTATTAGAAGGGCTAAATCGAGAATAAGACTTAACAATAACTGTTTTATTATTTAAATTTCCTCTTCAGAATGAGAATAGAATTTAGATAGTTTAATTAAGTATAACCTAAAAGGACAATGTCATTCAGAAATTACATGAAACAATCTCAACTAATTTTGTGTTTTCTTGGTAGATTCATACAAATTTGGAATTAGTTTGATAATTGCGGAATATTTCTCTCTCACTTTTATTGTGTAAATTATTAAATAAGAGAGGATTTTTCAGATTTGTTAATTAAACTTTGCTTGGTCGATTACCCATGCTAATCATTTATTGTAATTATCATTTATGTAATTCAATTGATATTATGACAAAGTGCTCTATTTCAATGTCAATTCGTTTTTCACAGAAAGCCCAAAAGCGTCCAGCACGCAGAGAAATGCTATTCAATGTGTCCCACGTAATTGAAGTGTGGAATTCCTTGGCTCCACACGGAGAGCATGAATGAATGCCAATATGAGAATTCGACTTCAGCATGGAGTTTTCGGAGGAAACAGGGTTGTTTTAGTATTAATTGGCATGAATGCAAACTAGAATATGCCGATGGTGGAATATCAAGTATACGACCCTCAATTAGGTTAGTTATATAATAGTGAAAATGGATGATAAGGAATACCAAGTACTTCACCACCCTTAATGATTGAGATAGCTATACCAGTTCCTGATAAACTGAGATAAAAACTCAACTTTGACAGACCCTTCTAACTGGTCATAGATAATACAGGCCTTTGGAAGAAAGGAAGCCCCGAATTTCAGTAAGGGGATGTAATGTGGAACACAGAAGGTATCGAAGGTGGTACAGACAGTAGATGTTGGTGTGTCCTACATCCTTGCTAAACCCATTGGATTAATATAAACAATTTTTCCAAGCTGAGGTTCATGCAATTACATCTCTGTGCACAGTAGTTATTAAAGAAAAATATGAAAGGTGCACAGATTTACACACTAGAAAGGCACTAAATGTGTACGCTTCAGCTTCCAACTTGTCTGGGAGTGCCTAAATTGCCTAACTGCTCTAGGAATCCACAGGAATATCATTCTAAAGTGGGTTCCGGGACATGAAGGTATAAAGGAAATGAACGGGCTGACCAACTGACAATGAAAGACCTCAAACATAGGTCTTGAACTACAACTAAGTGCACTGGAGTGTGTGCTTAAGTTGGAAAAATGGGTTAAGAGAAAAATTTAATCACGGACAGAAGTGTTAGGTACTTAAAAATCTCTCAAAATGAAAGCGAAACTTCTCTCTTTCTCAGCAGGCCAGATTTGAGGAAAATTATAGGTCTCTATACTGGCCTCTCTTAACTGTCATCTAAAGAAGATAGACAAAGCAGAGACGGAAAAATGTCCGGTAGAATCACAGACATCGGCTCACTTTGTGAATGTGAAGCATTAGCCAGGTTACAGCTTGATACATTTTGGAAAGGCAATTCTCACATCGAAAAAGGTGCACAATGATGCACCAAGGAAAGTGATTATTAATCTTATAGAAAAAATGCACTTTTCATGTTATGGCTATAATTTATAAGGGCTATATTTCCACAACAGATCTAGCTCTAATAGGTTGCAGTGTTGGAAAGGATTTTTAAGACCCTTCTCCGACCCTCCCAAGCCTAAAAAAACTTCATGACTTTGTTGGGTCACAGTTTGGTATTCTTTCAACTGTCCTCTCTCCTGTAACTTCTCGATGTTCCATCTTTTCTTTTTATGTGGGTTACTAATTTTTGATGTGCTAGTATATAAGAAACATTGTGCAAAATTGATTTTTAAATTATGCCACATGTTACTGTTGCCAAGTAACTATTTCAAACGTATTTTATGGTATATTGTCAGGATGATTTATATGAGGTGAATTAGGTTATAAATTTTATATTTAACCTATAATTAAATAATATATGTATTTAGCTGTTATAATAGATCGTATTAATTATTGTAATAAAACATTACTTTCCACTTTCACCAAGGTAGATTGAACAAATAATTTAATGTTTTATTGGTTTGCTTGGAATTGTTGTATTTGTGGGCGGGGAGTTGAATGAAAACATTTTGCCGAACTTCGTTCCCATATGAAAAATTGACAAACATATTCGACCAGGACGATGGTGCAGGCATCAGCAAGCTATCTTGCGACTCCCCCCCTCGCATGGTTGACCACTGTTGGGCATAGAAAAAGGTTGCACGGTTCCTCACGGGTTCAAGCTATCACAACTACAGTTGCCTTCCAGTTTCCACCACCATCAACGCAATCGAACCGTCGTCTCTATCGCAACCGACCGTCTTCGTGATTGTTACGGGAAAATTTTTATTAATCAAGTCTGGAACTGTTATGTTTCGTTTTCGCCGGCGGGAGACGCAAAGCCCCCAGAGAGGGCTCGCGACGTTTACAGCACGCCCTGGAAATCTATTCGCAAAATAATGTGAGTTATTTACAATTTCAAGATTCACCCGTGCCGTTCAACTTGAAAATTTGACAGTACTGTTTTATTAATTTAATTTTATGACACATGCTCGAATTCGGGTGGAAACAATGGGACGGTATGATGTTGACCCGGCAGAAAAATGCTAACTTTAGAAATAAAATTCCCTCGTAGTTGAACACCGGTCGTATCCCGAGGAAAAACACGCTGAATACACTTATTCTGGTTAATACTTAAATTGGCTCACTCAGATAAAATCAGGAATACCATGTTCTGACTTTCTACAAATACATATACAAACGCATGCAAAGTCAACACATTCTCTTGTTCTACATAAATTTTCATGCTCAACATAACTACACATTATGGAGCAAAACATTAAAAAACTTTCATAAATGAAAACAGTAACAACCGGTCAAATAAGGCAAACAAAAGTTGCGCTAACCTGGCAAAATTTTATTTGTACAGTTATTGTTGTAACAATTTGCTCTCAGTCATTGGGTCATTTTTTTCTGCTCACTTTCTTATTTTCCGACTTCCCATGGGTTTGAGATCAGATAGACATGACGAGTAAAACTGTTTTGGGACTGTTATGTTGGAAGAAGGAAGAACCCAGTTGCTCTTCTTCAGATTTCAAAATATTATTGTAGACATACTTGTCAATCCTGATTATGATCAGAACCAATGTTTAATCCATGCCACCTCCTTGAGTTTCATAACTGTTATTTTTTTCAAGTTCTTTTGTTTTTAGCCTATATGTATTACAAATTTGATCGCAGAACTTTTAACACGGTCACAGCATTAAGGCCGGCGCTTCACCCAGATGACACATACCTTGAAAAACCAGCCAATGTTGGCACTCAGTGTGGTCCTAGACGTCTTTGTAGTTGTCAAAGTCTTCTATTTAGTTATTGGCTTAACCTTGCATATGAATTCAGTTATGTCAGTCTGCTCTCTAGGTATAGTCCTAAGTATTTATTTGAATGAAAATCGGTTATTGATTTACAGTGGAGGGCAAGACTGTTTTTTCAAATGCGAACATTGTATACATTTTTTTTTCAATTTGCCTTTCCTCCATGATTTTGGATAGGATTTGAGTTAGAAGACAAAATAGTGGTAACATGATGGTATTTGGGGTGTATAATATAGGCAAATATAATGAAGGTTGTGGGTTCAAATTAGTGAGAAGGAATGATTTTATGAGTGTCTAGGATGGGTATTGAGCAATTTAAAGTCTTAAGAGGATTTTGGACATTGTAGGAAGAAGATTAATAGGTCTGTAAGAAGTTATATGGCAGGGAGGTTTGTCAGCTTTATGAATAAGGTAGCACAAGAGCAGCTTAAGTTTTGTCATCCCGATTAGCTAACTCTAGATTTTTCCTGGGAATTATATGATTTCTTCTTGAGGTCTGGTACGTAATTAATTATCTTGTAGGTAGGCCATTTGTGATCATTTTGGTTTGTATATCCTCTCTGTTTTGGTCTGCCTTTTCACTATCTTTAGTGGCTTTCTATAGCTGAGGCAGTTTGTAAAAATGGAAAACAAACAAAAATATAAAATTTAGAAATAAGGATAAATATTGACACATTCTTCATCCAATTATTATAATGTTGATTTTTTTGTTATCATCAAACTGAAATTTCGTTCATTCAATGTTTTTCCCAGCTTCCTAATTTCAAGAAATGCGGCAGACTCTTTTCAGTGCTGTCTATCGTGAATCACACATTCAATTCTTTCTTGCGTGTGGCATTTGCCTATATATATATAAAAAAAAAAAATAACTCGTCATTAAAAACTTATCGGGAAGAAGTAAATATTATAATATGTAAGAATAACAAACAAACATTTATATAAATTTGTACTTCAAAATCAAAAGTAAACAATTTCCTTGACTGTTGTTTACTTGATTATTTATTTATAAGTTTGATGTATTATGCAAGGTTTAATTTAATTTTCAAATTTGTTTCAGAAAAAGAAAATTCTATTCGACCTGACGGAATTGATTTTTAAAAATGTCTGAAGAATTTGGCAGGCATATTTTGAAAAAATGCATTGCCCAAATTTGCCAAGTAATAGGATGGAATTCCATACACTCCACCCCTCTTGAGATTTTAACAGACCTTCTTCAACAATACATACAAGGGATCGCCCGGATTAGTAACAACTATGCCACTTTGTGTAAGAAAATTTCAAATTCCATGTTTGCTTTAATATTTTACACATTTTTCCTGTCAATTTCAGACGGTCAAACCGAACCAAACTTGGATCACCTCGGGTTGGCATTCAGCGATATCAAGATATCAATAAATGATCTTCAAGAATACGTTAAATTTATAGATACGACATGTGTCGCTGAAATCCCTGTGTATCCCATACCCAGGGAATCACATCTTAACATGCTAAAACCTGGTAGTAGAGAGGTAGTCACTCGACCTGTTCATATCCATGAACACCTTCCACCGATGCACCCACAGCTTGAAGGTAAAATATAATTTATTAATGTAACTTGTCTTATTGAACAAAAAAGAAGTTTTAATGAAAGAAACTGGTGCCTTGTAAAGAAAAGGGCATTTTTTTTTATAACTTGTCAGTTTGGTGCAAGTTATGGAACTTTTTGTGGATTGAATATTTTACTAACTACTGAGTATTTATATACCAAATAAATATATTACAAACTAACTATATAAATAAATAATTAGTAAATATAAAATAAATTAAAAATAAACGATATAAACTAACTAAATATAATATATTCTAATTGAATATTTTACTATTGATGACTTACTACTGTTAGTTTGGCACAATTTAAATAAGAAATTAGTTAATTTTGAAAAAAAAAATTTCCGTAATTGTATATTGTACGTTTCAGATGTTAACATAGAGGATTATTCCAATTCCAATACAAAAGAATCACAACTTGCGAATGAAGCACAACCTATGGATTCAAGTTCTCCTCTTGCTAGTCCAAAAACTGGAGTGTTTAAACGACCAGGAGACCCACTTTCCTCTGACGGAAGTTCAAACAAAAGAAGGTAAATTAATTGGATCATTCTAAAGTAATTTATAAGGTTTGTTAGGCAAAACCTTTCTTTTTAATCTATTTTTGTTCTTAGGTCGGTTTTGATGGACGATGAAATAAGACCATTACGTGAAATTAGTAGTGTAATGATGACAACTTCAGGCTTCCTCTCACCTGCCCGAGAAGGCAAACTACCCGAAGCGAGAACAATTTCTATTCCGATAGAACATGAAAATGAAAAGCCGGCCAGCATTCCAGAATCTCACCACCCACCATCCTCATCACCCCAAAAAGTCACTAGTGTATCGCCTCCCGAAGCGAAGGTTGAAAAGAAAAAGAAACATAAATCATGTGATAGCAGTAAAAAGATAGACAAGGAAAATAAAAGTAAAGAGGATAATTTGCCTTATTCCCCTCCGAAAGAAGATGAATCCAAAATTAAAAAGTTATCTACTAGTGTGAAAGAAATGAAGGCTTTAAAAGCAGGAGCTGTTAAAGTTCAAAGTTCGACTTCTAGTAAGAATGACAAAAAGAAAATCAAACAGCAGTCATCACCAAGCCTTCAGACTACACCGGTAAGTTCTCGTACCAACAAAGCTAAAAGTCCAAAAAGGGAAAAGCAGTCATGTTCACCTACTTTCAAAGATGTAATAGATACGGATAGCAATACATTTGATGAAAAGTTGCCATCTGAGCCAGACAAGCAAAAGCTCAATATATTTAAAAAGATATCTAAAGTCAAAGAAGAGCACGATGAGAATAAAACTGATATAGACAGTATGCATGAATTCAGAAGGATAGCACTAGATAAAACCATCGAAGCTGTTACTCAAAAAAGTAGAAAAGCTGAACCCAAAACTGTTGAAATCAATGCCACATTAGACGCTGAACCCAATAAAAAAGGACTACTTTCATCTTCATCATTTCTAAATAACAGTGTTGAAGTCACTGTGTCTAACGTCACAGCACCTCGGACACCTGATGTACCTAAAACATCAGAACACAAAAAGAAAAAGAAAGACAAACATAAAGAGGCACAGGATAGAGAAAAATACGTGAGCAGTCCAAAGTCAACACACTTCTATGATGATCTACCCAATAAAGTGAAAACACCGGATGTTGATATGAATGTTGAATCAATGTTGTTGCCGTACCATTTCTACAATTTTCCTCCAGGGCCAGGGTTAATCCCATATAACCCCCTTATACCGCAAATGCCGATGCAAATGTATCCTAAAAACCCCATGTCTCCATTTGCGAATACACTGACAAAAGATATTCCTCATCTTCCACCGTCACTTACGATAACTCCTGTTAATCCCCCAGCGCCTACAGTTTCCTCAACTAACACGCTATCCTCCAATACACCTTTGCCGACAGCCAAGGTAAATTCAGCACCGTTGACTAGCACACAAACTCCCTTTTCTATTGAGAATAACAAAACACTCACCCCTTCTGCACCATCGAGCAGTTCATCGAAAGTGGCATTATCAACTTCTCCTTCACCACAAAAACAGGTAAATATATTATTTTGAAACATTGAAACACGAAATTAAAAGATTTATTGTAACAACCTTTATAGTACATACCATAAAAACTGCATAAATATCCAATCAAATATTTCTACATGTCTAATTCATTATTCAAGGTTTATATTTGTGTCAAAATTTTATTAGATAGAAATTCTTAGTTTGAAAATATATGTATGTACAGGGAGAGATAATGAGCCTTAGTTTTAGAAATTACTGATTTTAAATTTTTAAATAAATTTATTTCAACTTACAGAAGAAATCACATGGAAAAGAAAAGAAACTGAAAAACAAATTGAAAAAGAAGAAGAATAAAAAGGAAAAAAATAAATCCAAAGATAAGAGTGAACGGAAAAAATCAAAACTAGAAAAGAAGGATAAAAACAAAGAAAAGAGTAAACAGAAAAAAGAAAAGAAGGAGAAAAAGGAAAAGAAGAAAGAGAAGAAAGACAAAAAGGAGAAAAAGAAAGATAAAGAGGTAAATAACTAACCATAAGACATGTAGATTGATTTTTTCATCAGACCTGTTTCTTGTTATTTGTTGTTTATTTTTGAAAATTTTGCATTATAACTTAATTGAATTTAATCACTTCAAAGATAAAATAAATTCACTACATTAATTTTCATTAATTTTGTAGAATTTAATTAATCAATACTAAATTATTGTCTACCAAATATACACTAAGTTAAACAATATGTAAACTTTATACATTCAATTTATAATTTATGTTAATTTAACACTTAAGTTTTATTTTTATTTCAGCAAAAGGAAAATAAAGGTGACAGTGCAGCTCCATTACCAAAAATTACAGTTAAACTTGTAGGCTCGTCTGCGTCTGCTCAAACACCTCCTCCAGAAACTTCTCACAGAAAAATGTAAGCAAATTAAAATTGCTAACTGCTGATGCTCAAATTTTGAGGTGATTTTTTTTATTAAAGAAGAGGTTTAAAAAGGTCTTTTCTATCCTGTATACGATTTCTCGTTCAAACATACTCGCACAAAGACACTTCTTATGAAAAACACATAGTTCTTTCTTTTTATTAATATTATTGAAAAAATTATTTGTAAAATTGTACATAATTTTTCATGTTCAAACTGCTTATTACAAATATCAAGACATTAAAACCAATAATATATTTTTTTTTTTAAGTTTTATCAAACCTGTTGTTAAAAAGGATGAACCGAATAATCCTCCCGTAGTAAATACTCCAGAAAACTCAGTTGTGAAGCAAAAGCCAAATAAATCAAGTAAGTATCAAGAATTTCTGTTATGTAATGTTAACTTTTATACTCTTATCTATTTACTTATTTGATAGGTAGACCTTTCTATATAGATTTACTAAAGATATTATATTAAAAACAAAACATACTTATAAGCTATTCCATTATATATAATCTTGAAGTTATTCTTTATGGCAATCGTTCTGGAACAATGCACTAAACCCTTCCCCAGTTCTAGAACTACACATCTATTCTAGAAAATGAGGACCAAAACAAATTCTAGCAATGAAGCTTGTAGGGTGTTGGAGTAATTTTTGGTGTTACATACCTTGGCAGCATTACTATGAAGACCTTTTTTTTGATTTGACCTTTGGGAATTTTATTTACGATTTTTTGAAAAATAAAAAAATTTAATCAAAACCTTTGCTGTATCTCAGGTGAATGTAGAAATCAGTGCCCTAACGAATATTAAGTGGCAGATTGGCGCAGTTCTCATGTATCGGATTTACTGTTGGCCCTCTCGTTGTGCTTTGCACGGAAGTGTTTGCGTGTCATGTCACAATTAGTGAAGGAAATAGGTATATATATATAGGTCCGGGACTTGGTCGGCTCACGTGTCCTGCACTCTTGGACCTGTTAGCATACCTATCACACTATGCGAGGTTCTTTTTTTTTTTTTTTTTTTTTTTTTTTTTTTTTTTTTCTCCAAAACAGCAAAAAGGCTGAATACCCATTACAGAGAGGCGTCTTCTCAGTGGCAGAGGCCGGTCGGGAACCCACCAACCTCCTAATTCCTTTCCTTAGTTAGAGAATATCCATTTCGATTCTGCTGGTTTGATTGCCTTAACAAACTCTTTCGATTGCCTGTGTCCGGGGGATAAATCCCTAAGGACTTGTTTCATACCCCAGTTATTAATACTCTCTTTCGCTGTGCTCATAGAGTGAAGTAATATCGGTTGAGGTTCAACAAACGCAATACCTTCTTTGGCTAGGCCATCTGCCTTTTCATGCCATGAGGTCCTTTATGTGCTTGTATCCATATAAGGATTACTTTTTTCTCAAACGTTTTCATTTAAAATTGGGTGGCATTAAAAACCAGCTGTTCATTGGAATTCCCTTGTTGGCAGGGAATCGGCAGGTTCACTTTTACAAATCATATCGAGAGATATGGTTGTAAATTTCTTCAACATGTTGATGAGCTATAAGCTCGAAATCCGGACCGTTGTATGCAAATAACTGTGAATAGGAACTATCTTTTTATAAAGATTGAACAACCTACTACACCATTTATCATTTCTAACATTTTGTAAACCTCAGAGTTTGTGGTGAGTGGGATTAATTGCCAAGTTTCATTCATTAATATACAATTTTTTTGTTCTATGTATATATAAATATGCGCAACAGAGATCATTTTTGTGCACTAAAATGTATTTGATGTTTGACGGCAATACATCGGCACGATAAAGGAAAATGTTTTTCTGATACCTACATCACACCAGACCGCATCTCACGATATCTGAATATTGTCCATGTATCTTATCATTCATGGGACTCTCACTTAACGGGTGAATCCTCTTTGGGCTGGGATACAATCTTGGGGCATTTCAGCTAATTTACACTTTCCACATTAATGCAAATTAGAAAGTGATAATAAAACTAAAATCATTATTATATTTTTTATGGCCTTATGGTCTTGCATATTAACCAGGGAAGACATCTTAAGAGGTATGATGAGTATTTTTTGGAAGGAAGGGGTGTATGAAAAAGAGGCCAGTGGTGAGGTTGGGCACTCAGCTACCACAGTCCCCATATAAATATATTTAAAAATTAACTACAATATTAAAATGTGTGATTTATTCATTTTTAGAACACTCAGGTATTGTAAGTCATGCTGAAGATGAGGTCACAAATACGCCTTCTAGTCATAACACTCCTCAGCCACCATTTCAACCGCTTGCACCTGATCCAAAACCGGTTAGAATTATTTCAATACTTATATTAATTTTAATTACGTAAAAAGTAATTAAATTTTGCTATAGGACAACGTTGATGTTTACAAGGTTTGGATCTGCCCTGCTTGCCGGGGTCCTGATGATGGGAGCCCAATGATTGCATGTGATTCTTGTGACATGTGGTTCCACTGGTGAGTAAACAAAATTTAACATACGCTTATGCATTCTTAACCACTTTTTTTTTTTTGTAGGACTTGTGTCGGAATTCAGGAAGCTCCAGAAAGCGATTGGTATTGTCAAAAATGTTTGATCAAGAATGATGAATTAATAGAAAAAAAGAAGAAGCATAAAAAAAAGAAGAGTCAACTAAATAGTTAATATATTTATATAGTTGTACAAAATAATTGTATATATACTTTTTTATGGTTGCAATTTATTACTGTTATGACTGGAAAGCAGAAGGTAATTTTATTTTTGTAATGGATATAGAGAAATGTTCTTTTTTACTTTATCTTATGTTTAAAATAGTCTCTTATTTATTTTTAAAATTTCTATGAGATAAAAGATTACTGAATGATTGTTAACATTATAGTACAATTTAACATATTTTTCAATAACATAAACAATATTTCAATTAATATTTAGTCATTTGCCGTGATAAGTGCAACCATACATTATGGTTTTCATTTAGCTTGCTAATTATACTTAAAATCTTCAAAATATCAACCACAATAAAGGCCTTTTCTTGATCATTGTTGATTTTATTTAATTTTTATAAATAGTTCGTAATTTTAATTTTTATTGTATAAACAGTCATTGATGTTATATTTTCAAATGTATAATATACTTTTGAAGAATAATTCTAAAAAATCAATTAAGATTGTTTCGCATACAATTAAAAATCATCTGTGAATTTTATTACAATTTATTATTTTCTATTTCATATTGCAAGTTAACCATAAAAAGACCTGAGGTTATAACTGCCAAAATCAGTAAAATAAATAATAAAATTGGGAAGAAATAAAAGACTTAGGTTTTGCAGTTAGCTCCAGTATTTTTTGAACCAATAAAGTGCTAACATAGACACATTGTAAATAAATTAAGTACCTAATTGGCCAAATGTAATATTTAATGCCTTAATTGAGCATGTCGATAACATTTGTGAATATTTTACTTTCATCTATTTGTAAATAAAAGTATTTTCTACAAAAAATATTTGCAAATATTGATTTTTAAACCTTACTGCTGTTTTCTTTCCGCTCCTTTATGGACTCAAAATGACCTTTATTGGACATCAATAAGGCCTTTGATTGCGTTTGTTATAATGGGCTTATTTACAAATTAATCCTTAACAACACAACACATATGTAGTTAATAAAAATAATCATCTCTTATCTTCTGGTCTGACGCTTGAGAGTCCATTATGGGGGAGTCATTTCTGAACAAAATTAAGGTAGTTTGGTGCAAATGTTGTTATGTAGTTAACTAAGAAAAAATAAATAAGCTGGTGTCCCATCATGTGCAGCTTGGACACAATCAAAAGGTTTTTTTTTTCTTTTTAAATCCACCATAAACATTAAGAAGGCTTGTGTCAATAGCCCTAGTAGTTTGATTGCTGGTCTTGGATCCCTTGTTCCGATAAAGATATGACATAAATCCCTGTGGTAGATTAATGTGACTCTCCTGTCAAGTTAAGACCAATCAAACACTGATAGCCAGTGTATACAGGACTTCCTTCTGTTTTTTCCCCTTCATAAAATAGTCATGAAGTTATTCGATATTATTCTGCAATCGTGTGATGTAGTTGTCAGAAAAACATTTTCTTTATCGTGCACGTTATGAGGTCATCTTCAGGGCCTGGGTTTTACATAGTTTACATTTACCAAATACGTTTTGGATGTGGACAAGTGAATATATACAATGTAAAATATATTTTTTTATATTCAATCAAAGTATTTCTACTCACTCTAATTGTGTAATTGTAATTGTGCCATTCTTGCGTGTCGTGTTCAGTGCCAGCGAGATTTGCTGTTTTGTGTTTATATACGTTGGATTTTGAAGTGGTGGGGAAGGAAGTAGGTATAGAAAAGACATTTTTGCATAAGGCGTCGGCTTCTTTGAAGTTTGAGGTGAAAAGAGCTGACGAAGGGAAAAAACGTTGGTAATGGTTCGGCCAGGTTATCCCTTCAGGATTATATAGACGGGGATAAATAGGAAAAGGAAAGCTAAATCAAATAAAAACCAACGTAATCTACAAAATCAACTGTTTAACTGTTCGGCAACTTACATCCCAGTATCTAGACAAGAGAGTAAAGCTACATATCTATAATTGGAAAAAAACCAAGCAAAATCCTTCAGCACTCGATACCCACCATTTTGAACACAACACAATTTCGACTTATTATTATTGTTGTTATTATTATTACAACAATATTACACACAGAATAAAACAAACACAAACGTAACTTTTTATAAATGGTTTTCATCAACATAGATAAACACAACATCAATTACAGAACAGATACATGTACACTCAGTTGCAGCTACGCCAACATCATTGATCAAATTCAATGTCGATAACATACTTATATTATCACATCACATCCTACATATCAAACGTTTTGCACAGTCTAATTTTTCAACAGTTTCCTTACACTGCAAAGGTCACTCATTCAAATTATTTACAGAAAATTGTCTCATATGATAGACCTCTACACACGCTATTCAAACCACAATGCACCACGACTAACGATTTCCAGGGCTATTATTTTTGGTCCGTCAACATTTGTCTTTTGAAACGGGTTTAGAGCCCTAGGGTATTTAGGGTTTAATCCCCAATTTTGGGCACAGATTCTTCTGCACTTCCCCCAGACAATTAGGAACTAATGTATGATCATTTAGGAACACGGATAAGAGTAAGGTCAAAGTATAGAGCCTTGATGTACACCAGATGAAATTGAGAGAAAAGATTGGATGAATTGGAAGCTTTAACTCACTGAGTACTGTCATACCATCTTTAGCCGTAAAATTAATATTTGATCTTCATGCGCTTTATTTTAATTTATTTCAGCCAAATAGGATGATTTAATTAAATTTGAAGTCAAAGAACTATTACAAATTATTCCAGGGTTGTTCAATCTCTAATGGCTGATGGATTGAATTTTTCTTTTTTTTAAATTAGGTATTTAAATTTTTGAAAATGTAACGTTAATAAACGAGAGGGGTGGAGCGTTGGGCCGGGAGCCCGTTCGTCGTCCTCGTCCTCATCCGAACAATTGTCAGACGCCCCAATTGGGAGGGGGAGACGGTTCACCATTTGCCTTTCCTAACGGAAATATCGATTTATTTCATCGGCGGCGAGACGGGTGAGAATCGTTTCGTCGTGTTCAGTCCGCCGCTTGGGTCCGATGTTGACGGCAACATTCAACAGGTGGCCGACAGTCGTTATTTTGACCCTGGTTTGATTTCCTTCCTGGGATGGGGTGCGCGATCAGCTCTTCGGGCGAGAAGGAAGCCGTCGAACGCTCAAAGAAAATCGACAAGGATCTCAGAGCCGATGGAGAGAGAGCAGCGAGAGAAGTCAAACTACTTTTACTCGGTAATCTTTTATTATTATTTTTTTTACTTCTCCACTTCTTTTACCAACTTCTACGGCCAATTAGTGGGTGGGCCTCCTTTACTCTTTATATAGTTATTGTTCTATAGATTTTCAACAATTTTTACGGTTTTTACCCACTCGGGCCGTTCGGAAATGGTTTTCGTTTTCCCTACTCGGCTCCTGGACAATTGGGCTTAATTCACGGCTTCTCCACACCCGGAGGACGATGCTTCTGATAATTCAAACCGATGGCTTTTTCGATATAACAATTTTCTTTTAATAATAATAATACAAAATTAGTCTGCTTTTATTTAAAAAAAAACAAAAAAAAAAAAACAACAACATGTTACATTATTAACAACCAGTTAAAAAACAACGGATATGAGGACATTTTGTTTTAAAATGCATTCGAAAATTTTGATTTTTTCCCTTTTTTTTTCTTTTCTAAACACATAATATCTAAATTGCATAATTTTAATCACTGATCTGCTGCATTTTAGTGCGGTTTTTTGTGTCAGCGATAAAACGATAAAACTACAATCCGGGCTGGTCATCTCGGTAATGGACCGCCCCGGTTTTCGTGGAAAAAAAAGAACGTCGAGCCGGCCCTGTTTTTGAATAATCATTTCTTTTTTTTTCTCCTTTTGACGTTTTTCCATTGGAAAATTCCACCTGAATGGAGCGTTTTCGCCGGTTTTTCTTTTCTCAAGGGGGCGGGGAAAAGGCGAAAACGTTTACTCCTTATGATTTCGGACCCCCGTGCACGGGACGCGAAAGTAAACATCGCCCTTTTTCGAAAACGTTTCCCTTTTTTCTATTCTTTTAATACGTTATACGAAAAGTAATTCGATTATCTTTTATTTGAACAGTTCTATTTCATTTAGGCGTGCCTTTCACGTCACATTGTAAATTATGTATGGGCTCTGGTCTCACGCTCTTCGCTGCCAAAAAATTAATTGCCGTTGTACACGGAATTTGAAATTGAAATGCTCAGCCCTACTTCATATGCAGTCTCAAATATAAGCTAAATACCAGAAATAAAGGCAATGCACTACATTAAACATGTACTTACATACATGACATTCCATAGCAGGGAAACTCTGATTAAAACTTTTCCTGGTCAGGTTTAAATTTGTGCTGCCAAAAGAATGATAGCTCTTGGTCATGACTAAGAATGCTCGACTCGTTTTAAACTGTAAATTATCGGTTTCCAGAATTAGAAAATAAATACTTCCTGGAAATCATGGCAAAACACAACATTAAACATGGGCATACATTGATGACATACTACAGCAGGGTGGAAAACATATTTGATACCCTTTGGGTAAAATTTTTCCAGGTCAGGTTTAAATTTGTGCTGCCAAAAGAATGATTGCTTATGGCCTTGACGCAGAATGCTTGACTATATACAGAATTAGAAGATAAACAATTCCTGGAAATTATGGCAAAACACAACATTAAACGTGTGCCTGTATTGATGACTGTTCTATACTAGGGCATAAAACAAAACATGCACTTGTCACAATGCAAAGCCATTGTCCATGGATTTTTAATATAAATTTGTTATGTCGAAGGCTGATTAATTATATTATTGTTATTAATTTATTACAATGAAGCAAGTTGTAGTCAGTTACAGATAAAATTTTGTAGGTGTAACTCTTGACCAAATGTGGAAGTGAGGAATTCATCACAAAATTCTTGATAGGATTAATATACTGAAGTTGTTATAATGGTCCATGACAAAATAAGAGGAAATCTGATCTTTGGCAGACCCTTCCAAGATCAGACAACAGAGATCTTTGGAAGAAAGGTTAGGAGGGGTAATACTGTTAGACTATTGATCGAACAGGGAGTAGGTAACTCTTGCACAAGTTCCAACGATATTCAAAACTGAGGTACTTTCAATCCAACTAAGTGCAGAAGAGTTGATAAAAGGGAAAATGAAAGGTGTACAGCTTTACATACATTCAGACAGACTGGCAGCTATAAAGGCAATAAGTGTATACTTTTAGCTCCTAGTCCACAGTGCCTAAATTGCCTAAATGGAGTACCCAACAAGTTCACCTCGAGCTCGGTGCCAGGGCTTGAAGGTATAGCAGAAAACAAACAGACCAACTCAGTAGCCAAAGAAGGTGCAGTCCTCTCACCCATGGTTCAGGCCCCACTATAGCACCCTGAAGAGTGTGCTGTTGTTGCTGGAAAATACCTGAGAAAGAAAAATTCAAGCACTGGGCAAACACACCAGGTATGAGAAAAGCTAAGAGATTTGTAAATCTCTCAAAAAGGAAGGCAAGCAACTCCTCTCTATCCAGTGGCAAGATATGAGGAAAATTATAAGCTTCTATACCAGCCACTTCCCTTTTAATGACCACCTAAAGATGATGGACAGAGCATAAAGAAACATGCCAACTTGTATGCAAGAGAAGCCAGTCATAGCCATTAGTGAATGTGAAACACTGGCTCGTTTATAGTGTACAATCGTCATACTAAGAGAAGTGTGTGAAGACGAGCGATTGCTGCGGGTGGGCAAGTGATGAGAGGGCATGTTTAACTCCTGAGTTCTGGGAGACAGACTTTTCCATGATATTTCAGTGTGAATGGTTTGTATCTGGCCCTCTATCATAACTTTTGTAAAAGTTTTACGTGATTAATGTTAGTTTTTGTACAATAGGTAAGCCCATTTGTCTCCCCTGCTCGTCCTTTGCAGCTAGGTCTGTGGTTCCCAGATGACGCCTGTCAACTCTCTAGGAATACTCTGTAGATAATGCCCCTAACCTGCAAAGTTAAAAAAGAATATAATTGTCATGATTTTATAGTAGGAAAAGGACTGATGTTTGCCCTAATTTACTTATTTATCAATTGTGTTTGACCTTATTAAAAAAAAATCTTGATTAGATTATACTATGTTTGGAAAAAGGCATTAAAAAAATAAGAAAAGAAAAACCACACTGGTTACCTGGCACTTAAACTGAAAAATTTATAACGAGGCATAAGTAATCTTAAATTCCTTCTTTATCAATCTGATAGGAATGTTCGTATGTATTATATTAATCCAAATGTGTTTAGCGGTCATAATTTTGATCAAATTATTTTTAGAACTTGCTTCACTCAGTACAGCAGACTCTAGTTACCTGCAGGGGATACGTATTGAGTATCACCATGGATAACAAGAACCGTGGGTAATACGAAACCCCTATTTCAGGCTTTGAAGCATTTTCTTCCATCTGCATACCAATCAGACACTTTCTGTATCATGGTACCTATCATCAATGTTTATGAACTTATGTTTTTTTTAATAAGAAAAATATACTGTATGGTAACATACATAAAGTATGTACAGGTAAACTATACATAATAGGGATATGGATAAAAGAGGTGACCACAAGTACTTCTGCACCTTGACCTGATTAGATCTCTTATGAGATCTCCTAGTAGCACCCCTGTTTTTTATAACTCACTGGCCAGCTTCAGGTTGTTAATAAACCTCCATAACCTTGCCAGCCTAGGATATGGGTTGTGGCTTTTGCTGTTCCTTTTCCTTAGTTGCAAGAACCTGTACCTACATAGACTTTCTCAAAAACATAAAATATGTTCTGCAGTCTACTCCTCTTCCTGACAGCATCAGCACAGTGTTTCTTCTGTTTGTACTCGTATCTGGTGCATGTGTTTTCTTAAGCAGCAGTGTCCTGTCAGGTGTCAAACCAGAATCCTTGTTTGGTTGCAGGTGCCTTCTAGTAATTCCTTTGTAAGTTTTTCAGGTGCCTCTTCTGTAAATCTCTTCGCATACCACATGCCTGTGGTATTGTTCCACAAGGTTTTGAACTCATTAAGAATCCATTTTGAGAAGTATCCTCTTTTGTGCCAGTAGGGTTCAGGACCTAGAGAGTCCGTGTCGGCTTCCTCTTTGGCCAACATATCAACCTTTTCGGTGCCACTATGCCTCAAAAGCCCAGATACCGATGCCTGGGCCAGGTCATTTTTTTGCTGACTTCTGCCAGGGCCTCCATGCAGTTCCAAGCACTTTGCCTTCGTCTCCATGAGACCAAGGTGTTTAGTGCCACCTGCAGTGTTCAATTGCTATGAGTTTAGACTGGAAAGCAGTAGCCTATTTACCTATGTTTACTGTCAGTTCGGTCTTTGGTTTCATCCCAAGGACTCCAGCCCGCATGCTCTTGATGGTTTATGGAGCCATCATTGTGCCAGTAGGAGTTTCCCTTTAGCGGTGTTCTTTGACATATTCTTCCCATCCTAATATCAGTACTTCGTACGTTTTAATAAAATTGTGTTTTGGAGCAGTGGCATTGGCCGAGGTGAATACCATATTAGGCATGCCATATGGCATCTGGCTGTACTCCTCCCTTAATTTTCATTGCTTATTTAAATGCTTTATCCTTGTTACTGGTTGTTTATGTTGATTCCATGAGCCCACTGGTCTAGTGTTACCCTTAGATATTTGGCCTCCTTGGAAAATGGGATCGGGTTGTGGTTTTTAGGCTTAAACACAAACAAGATGTGACTATGCATTATACAATGATGTAATAACAATAATAATCTTTATTTACGCCAATCACAACATACATTTGTACATCATAACATATTATTACGTACTTGCTTATGCAGCTTTTCTTAAACACATGAATTGAGTTGGAAAATAGGTGTAAAAAGAATTTACAAAATGACACATTCTCATTCTCAAAGTGTACAGAAAAACTTACTCAGAAAACACCCTTTTAGTGAGTATGAATACTTAGATTAAAACTGAAATATCAATACTGGGTACATCATTGCATAAATTCATAGTCATATTTTGTATTTGTATAATTTAAACAATGTCTATAAATCCCAGGCCTCCTTGAAAATGATCTCAATAAAGATTGAAATGATGGCATGTAAAGAAAACGTTTTTCTAAACCTACATGACACCTGGACCATCATATCTCACAATTTCTAAATAATCAGTATTCTTTCTTTCTCTCTCTCTCTCTCTCTCTCTCTCTCTTTTTAAAATTAAAATTTAAAATTTTTAAATCCATCCTCTCCATGAACCATGGTATGACCGACAGTTTCACTTCTTTTAATTTGTCGGTCATTGATTTTTGCTTTTCTTCTATTTTATCCCTTTTCTTCATACTATTCTATTGTCGATATGATGAGTTCTTCCAATTCTTTGTAAGTGATGTAAGTGAACCGATGAATGTAAGCTTGGATAACGAGAGTCTATAGAATTTTAGCAAAGTAATAAAGGGTACATTTTACTGTTTTATATGAGAAATTAGGAACATTAGATTATCTTCTTATTGAACATTATGTGTAAAGAATGTAAAAATCCTCTTAAACAGCATGTTAAGCTGCAATGATGTAACTTTTGCCAGTCAGACAGCAATGTCTCTGTTTAAATTCAATAGACAGGATCTGGATGAAATAAATTGAATTGTTATTTGCCTAACTTCCAACCAATTTTAGGGTCATTATCAGGTCAAAATAATTTTAAAGATTTTACAAATTGACATAATTGAGCATTTAATAGATGGTTTCAAATTTCTTTGAAAATAGCCTCAGTCCCACATTTCCAAAGACTGTAACATAAATGTAAATTCAGTAGAATAAATAAAGAATAATAGAAAAAAAAAATTGGTAAAGAATTTCAATTAGTGAACACTAGAAAATCCATTAGTAATGTTATAATTTTAATGAGTGTAGTTTAAAATCAATTTTAGTATGAATTTTGGTTTGTAAAATTGATCCCTATCTTATTGACTCGTACAATTTTGTACAACAGTTTCATAGGTAGAGGTGTACAGATTGACGATTCTGTGTGTTTTTCAAGAGTAAAGAAGAATAGCCAACAAAAGAGTTCATTGTAATGCTTAATAATAACACTGAGTAACATTAAATTCTTTTCTTATCAGTCAGACAAGAATGTTTTCATTCAAATTCAATAACAGTCGACAAAATTCCAATTTAGTAACTGAAAAAAAACAAAAAAACAGGGTTTTGTGATCATTGGTGGAAATTAGAAAAATCCTACTCCATCATTGATAATCGTATGAATTTAATGAGTCTGATTAAAAAATAATTTACTACAACATTGAAAGCTGACCTTTTGAGCCTTGTATAATGTCCCATGGATTCTTATTTTACAGGTGGATAACTTTCAAGCCTTTTGTTTTATTTTTGAAAATATTAGTAAGTCTGTATTTAGTAAATTTATTATATCATTGACGGTATAGTAGGATTTTTTTTTTTTAAATTCCCTCCAATCATTTATTTTATTTTTTGTACATTTCCATTCTTTTATCGTATGCAATTCTTGCCATAAGGCAACTTGTTAAGACATTTGCCACCCATCTTTGGGTTGTCACAGGTCCCAGGAAAGTTGTTCAGAAAATAATGCAGGATTTCTTTCAATTATCCCTCTATATAATAAACTGGATATGTTTGTTGGATTATTCTTTTATATGAAAGTCAACACTTTTTAATCCTATTTCAAACAAAAATGTTTGTTTACCTCAGTAGCATTTCATTACTTGGTTATAATTCAGTCTTTATTAAGATGGCAAGGCATGATTTTCTCATAATTTCCTTTTACGAGTTGAAACATAGTCAGGACAGCCCGAAAAACAAGTCTGCAGCAATGACAGTGTGAATGCTATACAGAAGACAAAGAGAATCTTGGAAGGATTAAATCATTAAAAAAGGTGATAGTGACTCTTTGGTGGGCTGATTTACTACACTTTCTTGAATCCTGGTGAAACAATCAATGCTGAAATGTATTGTTCTCAAATTAAAGCAATGCACCAGAAATTGGCATTATTGAAGCTATCTTGGTCAATCAGGAAAAGGCCAAGTTTGTTACACAGTAACATTTGGCTCTATGATTCACATGTGACTTGGTTATGAGATGTAGTTTTTTTGTGATCAGCCTTCTCAATTCTAACGTTGATTGGAAAAGGATCAGGGATGAGCCAGGTAGAGAAATGTAGAACACTTAATTCTTTATGGAGTTCTTGTTCAAATTTATTGCTTTCATCAGGACTTCGAATTGGAAATTAAGTAACAGTTGAAAATATTGTGTGGACATCTGTCCAAGGGTTGTGTGCAGGGAGGTAGCTGATCGTTGTTGTGTAACAAAATTGGGCTTTTCCGAAGGGCAAAATTGGCTTCAATAATGCCAATTTCTGTTAATAAGTTACCTCCCCCCACACATCCCTTGGGTGGGTTTCCTCACAATGTTTTCAACAATTACTTAATTTCCAATTTGAAGTCCTGATGAAGGCAATAAATTTGATCGACAGCTCGACAAAGAATTGAGTGCTCTATGGACGTCTCCTGGCCTCATCCCCGAGATCCTTGGTTGTACAGTTCTGCCTCACCCCTCACCCTACCTGTTCTCCAGACCTCTCGTATACTACCATTTTTCCATATATCTACACATTTTACAACAACAAAATTAATTGATGATAAATCGTTGGAAAATTCTATTCAGAGGGCATAGAGAAGTTGCAATCATGTTGGGAGAAGTGTTGTGTTTCGGATTTTCACCATCCTGAAGGATTCTGAAGAATTGAATTTTTGTGATTGACACTGTGCATCTGACTGACTCAAATCAGTGATAAGGCAGACCAAGATAATAGGTAAAAAAGCTATAGGTTTATCACGTTGCAGACCATAGGAGGAAATCTCACAACTGATCCAGATTATTGTAATATTGGCAGAAACTAAATCATCAGCCTGGCTGATAAAAAATGAATTTAATGTTACTTATTTCTCATTTAAACTATTAAGATTAAGCTTGTTTTTCATTCTGTAAATAATTTGAAAATATATTGTTACTGTTTACCCAGACCTTTTAACCCTCTCCCCACCTTCGAGGGTGGTTTTGGCAAAAACATTGCTCGCATGAAATAAATTGTACGAACTGGCCGAATACATGCAAGTTGTCTTGGTTCTAACTTTTTTCTTTTTCTTTCTACAATTTTCATTTTATTTTTCATCTGAATATCTGTATGTTAAGCCCCATATGCTTATCCTTTCAATATAAAGAGTAATGTGGCCTGAGGGACTCCTGTACAAACTAAAGTTCTTTCCATATGCTTAATCCCTGGAGTGAGTCGATTATTTTTTCCAATTCTTCAATTCCCTCCCCCACTCCGGTTACAAGAGCTTTTTATTTTTTCGCTCCACTATAATTCAAATTAATTTTCAATTTTAGTATTCATTTGCTACAACAGAAATTGTAATATAATATTAATATTAATGTATAATTTTATCAAATCAATGTATTTTCAGAGAGAAAAGTCATGATGATGGTGATGTTAATTCCAACCTTTCGACAATATATTTCATCTTCTTCAGGGTCTATAGAGGACAATCTAAATTGATTTTACATTAATATAGACACGACAGATTCTTGACAACCTACATTTAACAATTTAAATTTTGACTACATACCTGTAAGTTGTCATGAATTTGTAATATGTATGTAAAATTAATTAAGATTGGTATGTCTGATGATCCTGAAGAAGATAAAATATATCGTCTAAAGCTCGGCATTGATACAATAGCACTATTTGTTTTTCTGATCACAACCCTAATCCATGAGGTTATTATATAATTAGTATATCATTTGTACCACTTGTATTATTTAGACAGTGAAGATGGTGGTCTATGTTATACTGAAACGTGGTTGACAAAATAAATGCCTTTTGCAGAAAAGACAATTTACTTCCTACCCATCAACATCCTATCATAGTTCGTTTTAAATGAATCACATTTTTCAATAAACTAGCATTTATCTGCAAGAAGTATTGGAATATTGCAGGTTGTTTTTTAGGGTAATTGAACTTACATTATCAATTGATTAGTTTGTCATTTCAATTATCTATTGTTAATACTTTGATAAGACCTCAAGCTATTGACTATTTATAAAGAGTAAGGGAAACCAACCGTCTAGAATACATCAAATGACCATTGCACAAAATATATTTTTTCTTGATTAATGTTCTAAGAAAATTGTTATGACAATAATTTCTGATCAGGTGCGGGGGAATCTGGTAAAAGCACAATTGTGAAGCAGATGAAGATCATCCACGAGACAGGTTATTCGAAAGAGGAATGCGAGCAGTATAGACCGGTCGTTTACAGCAATACAATTCAAAGTTTAATGGCCATTATTCGAGCAATGGGCCAGCTTAGAATTGATTTCGCCGATTGTACTAAGGCAGTAAGAAAGTTCTAATGTCTCTTTTAAAAACAAATGAGAAATTTGTGTTATGTGAATGTTTTCATTGCAGGACTATGCCATACAGTTTTTCACCCTTGCCAGTGCTGCTGAAGAAGGAGAACTTACACCAGAGCTCGTTCAACTGATGAAATGGCTATGGCAGGATCCTGGAGTCGAACTTTGTTTCTCCAGATCTCGAGAGTATCAACTCAATGACTCTGCTGCCTATTATTTAAATTCATTGGATCGTATTTCTCAGCCAAATTATGTACCGACTCAACAAGATGTACTTAGAACTAGAGTTAAGACAACTGGAATCATAGAAACTCACTTTACCTTTAAAGGTCTTCATTTTAAGTAAGTTACTGTCCACTATCTTCGATTGTATTAAATATGATTGGATTGTTTAATATTATGGTATTTCATCGTATTCATTTTATCTCACATTTTAGGATGTTTGATGTTGGAGGTCAACGGTCTGAAAGGAAAAAATGGATCCACTGCTTCGAGGGAGTCACAGCTATTATATTTTGTGTAGCTTTATCAGGCAAGTTTTTAAAATTCCTAGTATGATGTTGAATGGAACATCCTCAAAGTAACTTTTGGCCCCCTTGTATTTGCCCATTGGAGGAGATCTATAAATCCCATGTACTTTCATAAGGTGGTTGGGGAAAGAAGCCTCACAATATTTCCATAAAATTTTCGCTATTGCCATGAGTAAAAATCTGATTTGACACAAAATTTTACGATAAAAGCATAATAGTTTTTGTAAAACCAGTTTTTTTTTTGTTTTTTTCCCCCAATGGTTATTATGTATATATAGAAAATTTGTTTTTATATAGAAATTTCAACCTTAATACCTCAAATAATTGTCCAAGTTGCTGCACCATAAAAGAAAATGGTAAAAGTGAAATAGTAACTATTGAAAAACTAAGTTTACAAAAATTACTCTTGGTTAATTGTAGATAATAGTATTTAAGGGAAAAATGGTTATCTACACTTAAGAATATTTACAAACTATTTAACTATTTATATATGTAAAATTGAGTTCTTTGAAAGCACTGGGAACATGGTCTAATTTTTCTGTCCCCTACAATCTGGGCTGTCAAAGAATTTTCCCATTTTCCTACCTTGCCCATCAGCTTGCTTTATGTGCAATTTTCGCAAAGGATTTTCGATTTTCCAGCAAGAGGACAAATGACTGACTCTATGTTAGGGGGCCTAAACAACAGGTACTCCGTCACGTCCAGTCGCAAGTTGTTTAGCTTCTTCTTATCCAATTTATAATAACTATTGAACAAGAAAAAGTTATCTACAAGAAGCTGTATGAGGTGAAAGGTTATATGTACCATTTTTACCTTCTTCATTACCTAGTAAGACTCCATTTTCAAAAATTAGCAAAAAACAATTTAAAAATTTAAAAATCCTGAAAAGTAGAAAATAAAAAAAAACATTTTTATATTTACCCGTATTTATTGTTATAATAACAAATTTATTTCAAAATTAAATTAAGTAAAAATTGAAAAAAACAAAAAATATTGAAGAGAAATGAAAATTTTTTCAGTATAAAACCCTTAAAATCTCAAAATATTTTATAATTTAACAGTTTATCCTTCAATTCTGTAATCTTCTTTAATGTAGAAATAATCAAATTTGCCTTTCAAAAGTAAAAAAAGTTGATTAAAAAAGTTCACTGCCAATATTTCCAGGCATCAATAGAGCTATACTGCATATTGTTTGAAAGCCGGTTTCACACTGAATCTTAAATATTTCTTCAATGTGAGGATCTATGAAAGTTGGGAGAAATAATATCCATTAGAAAATGGTGTGCTCAAACATTGCCTCATCTGAGATCCATTGCCCCAGAGGGAAGACAAGTCGTGTCTTATTTGGATTTGGATTGAATAGGGATTTGATGTGACTGCCACTTTGAACATATTGCTATTTTAGTAGTTAGTATTGCTTTCTTTAACAAATTCTTCTGGTATTTTTCCTTAAAGCCATATCTGGGCTAAGTCCAACACTTTTTTTTCAGAATTTGCAAATGTCTCTCTTAGCTTTGCTTATTTTTAAAATGCATTGTTTCAGTAACCCAATGAATTTTCCTTGATTTCTGCTTGCTGCTTCCGAGATCTTGGCACCCATATTGGGGTCACTTTATTACATTTTTAATGGAGGCACGTCCAGACCAGCTTGGAGATAAATGTGTATGAACATAATCTCCTTAATGCTCAGTTAAATATCTTAGGACATTTATTTTTTTTTTTATTTTTTTTTTTTTTTTTGAGAATGTTCCGAATTCACTTACCCAGGGTTTTGGTACGGTGAGATTTAGCCCATCCACCCAAACTACTTCGTTCCTTTTTGTAATTTGAAATTGATTCCTCCTACAAATTTGGTTTTGATGAAATGATTTATCTAGGTTGAGTTTTTCTTTCTCAGATAGATCATTATAATTAATTATTAAGTGCTGTCAAGTCTTCTATGATTTTTTTCCTTTAGACACCAAATTTCTGTATGCACTTAACATCACATCACTTCATTGTAGTAATTTGGCACGTATTGGACACGTATCAGATCACTTTAGTTATTGTTATCAATTGCAACACATTTTGTCATATGTTACAATTGTATCAAAATACTTTTAAAAAAAAGTTAGATATGACTAGCATGAATTTTACTTTTGTGAAATGAGTTTGATTTATCAAATTTGATTCCATTGGCATTTTTTGTCTATGCATTCTAAACCTTTATGTGTTTTCCATCTTACACTTACTGTGTGAGAATTAACTGCAACAGGTTGTTTATTTAACTTTGAATGAACAATTTATATTTCAATCCATAAAAAATGAACGTTGGTTTATAGATTTATAAAACTTTTACACTTCTTTTGTCAATTTTTGGAATTGTGGCAAAGGGCAGGTGCAGGAATAAATGTTTTAATAATTAATATATTTGTAGCTTCTGCTTTTAAACCAGCTTCGTAATAAACAGAATCCTACTGTATATTATAGCAGAATTTGTATAGTAATTTTGGCATTCTTTACATTTTTGTTGAATTAATTAATTCAATACATTTTTGATGAATACATTAATTTTTTTTTCTAACTGAAGTTGTAATCGGTTTCCAGGCTATGATTTAGTTTTGGCTGAAGATGAAGAAATGAACAGGATGATCGAGTCCATGAAGTTATTCGACTCCATTTGTAACAGCAAGTGGTTTGTTGAGACATCAATAATATTGTTCCTCAACAAGAAGGATCTATTCGAAGAAAAAATTACCAAAAGCCCCTTGACAATTTGCTTTCCTGAGTATACAGGTATGCAATTTGTATTTTTTTTTTAATCTTTTTTTTCCGATCGGAGTTTTTAATATTTAAATATTTTCCAGGTTCAAACACTTACGAAGAAGCCGCTGCTTATATACAAATGAAATTTGAAAATTTAAATAAGAGGAAAGACCAAAAAGAAATATATACACATTTTACGTGTGCGACAGACACTAATAATATTCAATTTGTATTTGACGCCGTTACAGATGTAATAATCAAAAACAATCTGAAAGATTGTGGTCTATTTTAAGGTGGTTGTTCTAATTAGAGTTATTTTTTTAAATAAGAAGTAAACAATTCCTTGTGTCAAGAAGAGAGGTTGTCCATCTTGTAATTGTGATAAAATATTTGTATATAAGTAAGTTATAATCCTGAAAATATGAACACTTGGAAATTATTTTTGCAACAACCAAGTTTTCCTTATTTTGTCGGCAATCTCATGACAGTATTTTTAACACAAATTTTATGCTAAATTAAATTCACAATTTAACTACTCATTTTAGCTTTGTCTTTTTAAACCGGTATCATAGTTGCAATTGTATATTGTGCTATATTAGTAATAAGCTAAATAATTCGTGTTGAATGTGCTTCAAGTGATGTTTTTTTTACATGTATTATCAAGCACAAACTCTCTCACAAAAAAATTAACAATACAGTTGTTTTTATTAAATTAAGTTCAATTTAAAATTATTCAAATCAAATTATTAATGGTTGTTAGAAATCATATCTATTGGCCAAATATTAGAAAAAAGGTAGTTTTTTTTTTAATTTTTCACAACTTCGTTGTGTATTAAGAGTTTTGTTAATTCTGAATCTCATTTAGGAATAAACACATTTATTTAAATAAAAAAATTTGCTCATTTTAACTTTTGCTCATAAGTAAAAATCAATATTCTTTATAATTTTTTACTGTTTTTATATCTTAAATTGTACTTTAAAGGAATAAATTAAAAATTATATGGAATTTACATTAATTTATTTTACTAAGAACAATATTACTTTTTTTTTGGCCTGTTTTAAATGTGCTTTTTAATTGATATGTGCATTGGACTGAACAATTAGTATTTTTTTCCCTCATACGGAAAATGTTAGATTTAATTCTTTATACATCGGCCTGAAAATAATTTTGTTCAAGCAATGCTACCAAGCATTTGTACATCCAGCTGCTCTTCCTCGTTGGTTGTAAATTTTGGTGGGCCTTTTAAATTAAAAATACATAAATGTTTAAATGCGCAATAAAGAAATTTCATCACTGTTGCCTTAAGTTTGCATATTTCTGTCGACTCCGCTTGATGCCGAAGTGGAACGATACGTTTTTCCTTTCTTCCATTCGACAACACATTCAGGATCTAGAGTTGGAACGAGACGATCAACTATTTGGTAATATTGTGGGAATTAAATGTAACATATAGATGGAAAGTAATTATGAATGTAATATTTACTTGATATTGGACTATCTAAAGTGTATTTTTTAAAAGAACAAAAATGCCACGTAATGTATTTCATTATTCATTACCACCACAGAGATTTCTTCCCAGTGACAGATAGAACTATAGCTTCACCATTTTGCATTTCGTAAAATTTTCTTAAAAGTGAATTCTCGAGCATACAAAGAAGACACAAAACATGTTGCTGCAACTTTTTCATTCCTTCTTTCTAATCATTCAGTACAGTAATCTTTATAAAATTATTTATTAATTATTTACATAACTAATTAACTGTACAAAACAGCCTTCATGGAATGAAGAATAATTAATTAATGTAATGATGTTAGTCCCAGGTTTTTAGAATTCCTACAAGGTTCATTGATAATTCCCGAGCACTGCATCCTTCTGGCTTATTGCATTTTTGATAGTAACTCAGTTCTGTTCAAATGACTTGATTTTTCTTTTCTACTGTCGTTGAAACAATTTCTTTCCACTGAACAGTTGTTTCATGTTCGAAGATGACTGTTTCTTCCTCCTCATCGAATGACCTGTAGGTGGCAGTTTACACATGCTAATTGCTAGGGTTTCTCACATACTTTACATAGTCCTATTATCATTCCTCTGAGTTCAGTCTTCTCTATCTGTAGCAGTGAGTTTGCCAGTATTGGTGAAGGTTGTTTTAACATAAGTTTACTGTGTCTTATTAACACCTCTATAGTTTATCCACTTTTTTTTTTTCAGTTCCACAGGTTCAGGGCCTATGGTCTTGCAGTTTGTCTGCCTTTTCGTTACCCAAAATTCCTTTGATCCTGGTACCCAAGGTATAATGTTTGCTCAGATTTTGGATGCATTCGCTGATAAATTTTGATGTGATTTTTCACATGATAATGTTTAAATAACTGCTGTCCAATTTTTTTTTGTCATTGTGACTTTTTTCGAGGCTTTCATCAAGGTAAAAGTGTTGTTGATAAATAATACTTCACCTTGAAAGGCAGAAATGTACTTCCCTAGGTATAGGTTTGATTTATAATATTTTAAGCTTTTAGAAAAAATGCTTGATCTTCCATGTTTTGGAGTCATATGTACACCATATTGTATCTAATTTCATCCTGAATTCTCCTCCTCCTTTATGGTTTTTGAGACTTTATAGGATGTACAAGGATAGAAATGAATGGTGGAGTGAGTGCGGTGTTCAATCCTTTTAAAAAGATCGGTTTTCGAGTGTTTTTGGGAATCATGTAGTCAGTCTCTATTTGTAAAAATATGTGTCTGATTTTTTTTACTTATTGTATATTTTTATGCATATGTTTTCAATGATCTCAACTAACAAAATTCGTGTGTATTATTTATATAAAAACTGTAAACTTGGGCTGGTAAAGCATGTTCTAATGCTTTTAAAATAGCCATTTCTTCAGACAGGAATGTGCTGCAAGGAGTTGAAAGTAGATGCTGCTTATGTTATTTATTTTTAATTTTCCCATTATCCATGTGCCCAGTAGTGATGGAATAGTGCTATGTTGGAAAAGTTCGAGCAAGACCAAAAGCTCAGGGCAAGGTTGGAGGGCAACCTGCCCTGGTGCCTCCAATCGGTACAGATTTTTTACATGTTTTAAATTTTAAATCAGGCATCTTCCAACTGGAGGACTCAGGTAAAAACCATGTGCATGTACACATCTCGTATGGATAAGTATACACATACGTCAGAAGAGGCTGACACACCTTGCATCCATACAATCCCCGCTGACACCCTCACTCAACTACTGACCACACCCAACATACCACAGAAGGCTCAGATTTCCACTTTACATTTCCTGAGGAATTTGTACAGAACACCATACACATACCTCCCGAGGAGATGAGGAATTTCAAGTTAAGGAGCCTAACCGATTAAAAATGCTGTGAAGCCCTCCTACTCGTGAAACCAGGGGACCTCAGGCACTGACAGAAACCTTGACTGACAAATACAGTTGTCCCCCATAGGATCATTTGCTGATTTCCTGCTTTCTAGCATTTATTTAATTTAGGTGATTTGGAAATTTTTCATAATTATTCGCTCTGAATTGTTTGTTGATGAGATGGTTGACCTGTAATTCAGTCCATCTCATAATTTATTTAGCTTGTTGTCGGAAGTTGTGAAAATTGTGGGGATTATGGAAAACAAAACTGTTAGTTAAACAAAGAGGTCACTGTACCAATACTTGCCTGTGAGGACTTTTTGATCAAACAACAATTTAATATTAAAAGTTCAAAAACAATGTTCACCTATGCTAAAAGGTTGGGGAAAAAAAGAGTATTGAATAATTGGCTGGTATTAATTTAAATCAATATACAAAACAAAAACACTGTAATTACATACAGAACTACTTAAATATTGAAATATATTTACAAAAATATGACTAAAATCAGTTGTAACAAATGTTACCTTTTTATTTTATTTAATTTTAATTTTTTAAGAAACTCAGCAATTAGTCAACTGCATCTAATTGTGACGTTTGTTGTCTTTCATGTGCTAATTCTCGCTGAAACAAGAACTCGGACAATTGTTCATTTTCACGAAGCCTATTTCGATCTCTTGTCGGTTTGAAGTACCGCCAGGTCACTTGTAAGGCAACAGTTCCGGCGATGATAGCAAATGCGATGCCTCCCATGGATTTCATCTGTGTTCTGAGTTTGATTAATTTCTCAGACATTGCGAGATAGTACTAAAAACAAAACAAGAATAGATTATATTTACAACTTATGGATTTTTTTTTCATGGAACTACCTTAAGAAAAAAATTCTTTTATTCAATCAATCAACTTTTATTATAAATAAACATAAAGGTTTCATACATGGTGAATCGATTATCGTCCTGTTTAAGCATGAAGACCGAACCACTCTTTTTAACCACAGAGGTATTTCTTGCGTAGATAGTGTAGCTAAGATTTCTTTCTCATTTACTACTTAACACTTAACAGATTAGAAGCCTTTGTTGGCATTAATGGTTTACTAAGTAACCAAATGGAGTATAGAAAAGGTTTCTCAACTTTGTTCTGTCGAATTTAGTAGATCTGAGAATTGCAAACTTATTTTTTTGTTTTGTTGATTTAATGGCTGCTTTTGATAGAGTTGATCATAGAAGCATAATTTTAAAACTACAGCAGTTTGTTTTTCTCTTTTAAAGTCGTGAATATCCTCAATTCTATGCTTTTGATAGCTTCTTCTTGTATGTGTGGCCAGAAGAAAGTTTTTTAGGATACAGTCCGGTGTATGAGAAAGTTGTATGCTAACCTCATTATTTGCACTGGTTTTAGATGATCTTCCCCATGTTCTTGAATGTGGAATTCGTGTGAATTGTACATTATTTCAATATTAATAATTAGCTCACAAATGTATAGGGATATTTGTAATTTATTCTTAATCTATTGATTTTAATTAAATTAACCGATACATTCTTATCAGTTGGATAAACAACATAGAAAATACAAACGAAAAACAAAAAATTTGTTAATCCTCATTTTTTTAATACTGGATTTACTAAGAATAGTAGACAAAGAGTGCTCATTTTGTAAACAAACACATTTTTCTTGTATTTTCTTCATTATAATCCAGTTGCATTCTCTTTAACTATGGAAAGACATCATCTTAAACCAGAAGCTATTATAATAATGAGCCGTTGAGACCACCGGCAAGTGAAAATCGCAGAAGCAGTTGGCGTTTCTCATAGTGTGGCCTCCCAGGGTTTTGGAGGAACGTAAGGTCAGAAATATTGCCATTCTGCAAGATGGAACCCTTTCCACTGTAACTATCCTCAATACTAAAGATCCTAAATGAAGTACAAGATGTTTCGGCAACGCCTTTATCAACTCTTTGAGACGACCTGCAGAAACAGCCTACCACCAGTAACTTGGGAGACTATGGTGCAACGAGCACCTAGAAGTAATTCTGTCTGTGAGTTCCAGCTTAGCTGTGAGGTCAGAGGACATCGAAACCCCTAGTTCCTAGATTTCCATCAACATCAAGGACTTAAATCAGTCATTTTTGGTGTTGAGTTTGGGCGATTAACACTGCACGTATTCGTAGTAAATTCAGCTAAAGTAAGCAGACAAAGATGTTAGGTAACTCTCAAACTATAGGCTCATCACCTCACAGAATACAGACCACAGTGAAAATTTCACAAAGCAACTAGAGTTAAAAATTTCACTCCTCACAAACATACATGCTCACATTTGAGCCTAACACTACTTGGAGTTCACCGGCAATTCGTGCTTTTGTATAATTTACAAAAAGTTACCGGTAGGCATCAAGAATCACCCAGCCAGGGGGGTCAGACCTCAGCGTTATCTGCCCAGCCACCGAGGTTGGGGTCCAACAGCTAAGTCAGTTCAGCCCCCGAAGCAATCAGTTTTTAAATTCAAACCTAATCACATTCTTTAATCCAATTTTTCCTATTTATTTACCATTCACTCAGGGTAATGGGGTACTCTATTCATCCTCCATCACCCTTTACACGGGTTACATTTCGTAAGTAACTTAATTGAGGGTTGATGGAGTACTCAACATTCCGCCATCAATCCTCTCACGTTGTATGTTCACTGTAATCAATGTATTTACTAGGAGGCCCAAAATTATAAATATATTTATAATTAATTATAAATATAATTTTTTAATATTATAAAACAATATAACATCCATATTTCCTTTAGGAATTGGAACGGGGCCCAGATACCTACTGCAATGTTCAAGCACAATTCTCATATCTGGCATTCCTACATGCTTCCTTTAAGGAGCCAAGAAATCCATCTATTACGTGGGAGACATTGAGCAATCTTTCCCTACATGCCAGGCATGCGTCCTTCTGTGTGCTCTTGATACTTCTCTGCCAAATGGCAATGCCACTTTCTTTTGAATGACTGTTGTTGTTTCTTACATGTATTAAAATAAGTTATTCATATCTTAGATACCTTTTACCCATGACAGGTCATTCGTTTACACTCTTGTTGGAGAGATACCATGAAACTGGATCACCTAAGCGTCAATGGCAATGAAAAGACAAAGTGGCTCAGCCTGAGGCCTCTTAACTTCAAAATTTAACCATTTTTTATGATCTGGCCATCTGACGCTAATACTGGAATAAAAAAAAAACATGAATAAAAGGAAGTGACTATGTCAGTGGGCCAGATGAACAGAGAAGCACTGTTGTTGACTATAGAAAGGTTGCTTGATGTTTTCTACCTAAAGAAGGGTGCCATTTTTTGGCTTCATAAAGAAAGCATGTAAGAACACCAGACATGAGAATTGTGCTTGAGCACAGCAGCGAGTATCTGGGTTCCTACTGCAATTCTTGGAAGCAGCTGAGTTGCTTTATAGTATAGGACTGATGGTTTTGGTTTGGATTAAAAGACTGTGTTGGGGGCTGAAACGACCTAACTGTTGAAAGTCCCTGGAGCCCAAGGTCTGACACCAGACTGCCTACACCCTGGGTTGGTGCCTGTAAGTAATTTATTATAAATTATACAAAAGCTGGAATTGCCAGTGAACTCTGGGAAGTGGGAGGGTCAATTCAGAACATGTGTGTTTATGAGGAGTAAAATTCTATAACACTAGTTCTTTGTGAAATTTTCTCCTGTGCTCTGTGGGAGATAAACCTATTGCTTCCTATCATCTTTTCAGCTTATCCTCGCTTTTTTCAGTCAGATGCACAGTGACAATCTCCCAAACACACTGAAGATAACGAAATGGCGAAACACATGACTGACAAAATTGGCAATGATAGGCAGACAATCAAGAGAACCATGGCACTTCATTTTGTGGGACGAGGAAGAACAAGCTCATTTGAAAATAATGAAATAATTATAACAAGGAAAAGTGTTCAAAAGACAGACAAATGCTCCTAGGTCTGCAAAAAGGCCCTGAAAACTGTTTAAATGTGTTGAAAATATAAATATCTTGCCTGTTTTTGGTATTATTGTAACGTAAAGCCTTTCTTGACACTTTTATTGTTTCAGTATGGCAATCGGTTTGAGGATGTTAATGGCCAAGTGGAAAGAACTGAAGAACTAACACGCTTATAACCTGCGAGCAGACTTCCCAATCTTAAAAGATAATTTAACCTTCCGAAACTCAAGGAAAATCCGGGAGAAAAAATATCTATTAATGGAAAATACGCTGTAAATACGATCGGCTGTTCGTTGATGAAAAAAAAGGTAAGGAAATTTTTATTTATTTATTTATTTTTTTTTTTTTAAAGCCGGGTTTCATTTGTACGTAATGGAAGAAGTTTCAAAACCGACTTATCTCTGGCGGTTAACTTTCAATTCGTGACAGTGAGGTTTTACAGTTTAAGGCTCGGATATTTGTTGTTGTTGTTTTGCACTCGTGTTCGTTATGATTTGGAATTGAATTGTTTCTAGGACTTTTATCAAAAAATCGTACCGTTTCGGACCTCGGTCTAGCTCTAGACGTCTCTACGAGGGGGGACGAGAAAATCCCCCGGTGGGGAAAAAAACAAATCGCCCTGCGTACAGGTGGTTTTCAGTCGGTGTGGCAGAGAGCGAACGTGTGCCGAAAGGAGAAAAAGAAAGAGAGAGAGAGAGGGATAGATCGAGAAAGAAAGAGTGTGAGTGAGAAAAAAAGGGAGGAATTGTTATCAAGGTCATAGATATCCTTTAGCTAGCTACAACAGCCATGAATGTTGGCGATCAATGATGTCATTATGACATCATCTTTATCTCTCTTTCTCGAGTGAACATTTCACACAGTGTGTTTAATATACCGGAGCGCCATACTTTGGAGTGAAAAATCGAGAAATGTTTTTAATCGTTTTACGTCTCCAACGGATGGACGGACGTCGGTCAGACACGAAAAAATGCGCTTGAACATTTGACGCGACTCAGGAAGGCGAATCTTTTATTATTGTGATTTTCCACTCGAAATTACCAGGATAATAGATTCGAGATAAGGTCACCTATTCTGAGGATAAACATTGGCCGAGAGGAGGATAAAAAAAAAGGTAAAAAACCCCTCTAAATTGGTACATTTTGATTCAATCACTATTCGATAAACGAAGTGTTTTTGATATATTCGGCCAAGTATTTTGTTTGAACTAACCTTCAAACGACGAAGGTTTTATCCGACCGTTTTTTGTTTATTTCATACTCGACTCCTCGCCGTCACATCTCAATTCCCACAAAATTCAGTTTTTAGGATAATGCGTTTCTTTTTCTTTATAAATCTTCTTCTTCTTCTTCAGATTGTATTCTCTTTCTTTCATGTTCTTTGAATTTTGTTTCCACCGTGCAACCTGTAATAGCGGAACTCAAGCCGAGGGTGCGTCTCTGAATTTGTTTAATTTAAAAACCAAATTTTTTCGCTTTCTTGTCGTTTCTTTATATTTTCACACACTCACACTCACACAATAATATTTTGCGGTAAAATTCGCTGGCTGGGACTGAGAAAACGATTGATGCTCGATAATGGATAAGATGTGCGTTCTTCATACACACTGATACCTTCGGATATATTTTATTTTCCTCTCCTCCCTTTTTAATTTTTACTCCCATTTTCCTTTCCCTTGCTTCTCTGCCCGTATAAATGTTGGAAAAAATCCATTTTTCGACTTGTTTACCCTATTTTTTATTTTTATTATTTTTTTTTATTCGACTTTATCACTGTGCCCTCGGAGGACGTAATCGGAGTAACACGGTTCCAAACAGTTCACGCCCATTGGGTGGAATTATTATTAAAAAAAAGTTTTCTTATGTAATCTCGTCGGATTTTCCAACCAATTTAACCCGGTTTTACCTTTTTCCTCCAATTTTGGCGATTTATCAGACGTTCTTCCTCAAGGATTGTATTTAGTTAACAAACATCAATCCTAAGACATTCAAAAAGTTCAGTTTGAAAAGAAACAAAAAAAAGATGTTTACTAACTTACAAATCATGTTGATTTAAATCCAGCCTTGCTTGTATAATCTCTATCTACATGTTTTATTTTCATTTTTTACCATTCACCTCAATACTTCCAATTATTTCTTCCGATAATATTGTTGTATCGGAAGTTTGTTTTCGTATTTATTCTACCAGGTTGAGAAACATTTTGTCCTTGCAAAACAAGTTGAATTTGACAATAAACAACAAGTACTTTATAAACTTAGGTTTCATGATGATTTAAAGCAGGAACTAAACTGTCAGCAAGTTCAATTTGATGAAAAGAAACAACAAAGTTGTTTACCAACTTGGCATGTTGAATATGAGTACTTGGTACAAATCAGTTCAAAAGTAAAATTTGAAAAGGAACAAAAAAAAAAAAACGTTTACTAATTTACAGATCATGTTCATTATATTACTGTTGCAAGAATTACTTTAAATCCTACTTTTTAATTAATCTACATTTTTAAAATATTTTTTTACCTTTTCACTCTACACGTATAGAGTCAATATAATTATTATGGAGTTCTATAAACATGAACTGTAAATTAGTAAAATGTTGGAGAAGTGACATTTCGTCAAAAACTTTTATATTTATCAAGGAAAAACATGTGTAGGAAAAAAGAGCCATAAGATAAAAAGTAAATATTAAATAAAAAAGCATGTAGATTAAGTAAAAAGAAGGATTTGAAGGAATTGTCCGAGCAAGATTAATCTGTCTTATAAGTGGTTTAGGTAAAAATTCAACTTTTCTTATGTGTACTCTGGAGAAATCAAAATACGACCAACACTTACAAACACCTATATTGTCCCCTTAATAATAAAATAACATAGGTGTTTGTAAATTTCAATTAATAATATTATAAATTGTAATATTAAACCGAAATCCGTTAATGTATTGTTTTTAATGTTTAGTCCCAGATGATGAATTTTATATACTGAAAGTTTGGCAAGTCATAGTTGTGGCTTATGGGAAAAAAATCGTTTAAAAGATAGATTTAAGTTTAAATATAAGTTTATATGCGAGTTTTTCTATTCAAATTTAGCTTGTTGAATATGAATACTTGGTATAAAAAAATTCAAAAGTTAAGAAATTCCATTTCTCCAACATTTAACAAATAGAATCACTTCAATTCCTACGTTTTACTTAATCTACATTTTTTAATAATTTGTTTTTACCTTTTAGCTCTATACATATAATTATTATGGAGTTCTATAGACATAAACTGTATGTTAGTAAACAACTATCTTGTTTCTTTGTAAAACAGACTTGTTGAATGTTGGAGAAAAGACATTTCGTCAAAAACTTTTATATTTACCAAGGAAATACTGTGTAGGAAAAAAGAACCAAAATGTAAAAAGTAAACATTAAAAAAAAAGCATGTAGATTAAGCAAAAAGAAGGATTTGAAGGAATTCTCCGTGCAAGATTAATCTGTCTTGGTGTTGTGGTTTAGGTAAAAAATCCAAAAAACCAAAAAATTTCACTTAAGGTTAAATATATGTTTATATACGCTCAAATCTAGCTGTTGAATATGAGTACTTAGTATAAAAAAGTCTAAGTGTTATATGTGTTGTATGTGGTTTAGTGCATGAATGATTAAAATCTCTAATTTGTTTTCTCGATTTAAACTTTTTTAGGTGGTTTACCTCCATCTTTACTGCCATTACCTTGAATAGGAAAAATGTTCGTTTCATTTGTAACCGTTTAAGCCCGTTTTGAAGAACTGGTTTGTCTTGTTAAGATTAAAATTTTGCTTCATGTATACGATTATTTTGTAGTATGTCTGCATTCAATTATTTTTAGGAAGGTGTACAATTTGTTGCATTTCTCGACATTTAAACTTATTCCATTAAACATTTGAGAAAGGGTAACAAACTAATCTGCAACATTCTATCTTTTATGCAGATTTGAAGAGGAAAAACTCTACTCAAATTAGTGTGTCTTAATTTGCAGGCACATTGTCGTTAAAAGTCGTTAAATTTCTAAACATTACGTGGGTTTGCTTAGGCACTTGGTGGTTCTTTGAACTGTTAATGAAAAAATGTTTGAAACAAACAAAATTTTCATAAAGATATACATTCAGAGCTGGCCTTTTACGTAGATCACTTAAAATCGATAGATTTTTACTCTACCATGTTTGATCAGTGCTTTGGGAGTTCTCAGAAGTTGAAAAATTGTTTTGAAAAGAATAATACATCTATAAAAACTTATAATTATAACTCTTTCCCGTGGATACATAACCTGGAATACAAAGAAAACTCGTGGAATGGAATAAGTGTTAGGAGAGTTAATCACCTACCACTCCTTAAAAGTAGGATCGAATTGACAGACTGAACCAGAAACTAGCAATGTACAATAAGCCAAAAGGCATTATCATCATCCCCATTGCCATCGTGCCTGATTCTGATCAGCATCTGAATCTGTGTGATTTGCGGTGGGTTTATAAAATGAAGTGTTGTTACTTTGGCTAAATTACACCCCCTGGATGGATGGGCTTTCTGCCCTCTACATACTTTGTAATTCTATGGTCAGAGAGAACGTGTTCAATTTCTTAGCAGAATACACAATTTTCAGATGAACTGGGCTAAACTCTGAATCGATCCATCTTGTAAAATATTGCAGTCATGTATGGCAGTACGAGTATATTTATGTTAAAGAACAAGAAAATGTTTCCGCAATTTGATTTTTTATTATTTGTTTCATTTTTTGGCTTTACCTTTTTAATTTCATATCTTTTAATTTTTTTGTATTTTTATGCTTTTTAGTTGTTGTCTCATTTATGTTTACTGTTTAGTTATTTTATATTAGATTACTGTAATATAATAAATAAAGTACCATTATCATGTCTTAGCTTTCGATAATATTGTTGTGATACAATTTTATAGAAGAGGACCATTTATTAATAGTGTAATCCAGTATTTTCGACATAGACGCAAGTTTCGGATGTTCCTATGAAGCGTATAGATTTTTGACCTCCTCCCATTTTAATCACTCATATTGAGTGCCAGCGTTTCTCTTGACCTGCAGAATCTTAATTAAGTTAAAACTCAGGCATCACTAATAAACTTAAACACTTTCTACTCACCATCACCCTCTATTACCTTATTCTAGAATATTATTTAAATGACTGATGCTTAAGAGTGATCTCAGATATCAGGCCAGGCGTCCCCCAAGGGAGCATTCTCGGTCTCATCCCGTATACCATTTGTACTTATCACTTTCCTATACATCTCAACCAGAATCCTATTCAAAATCAAGCTTTATCCGGCATCTAAGAATACCTTGAGTTACAGCAAAACCAACTGTATACAGGACGAACTGGGCGGTTTGTTTATAGTTTGTTAGAATGTTTTCTAGATATTCAACCTTTTTTTTTTTATTTTTTGTAGAGTGGAAGACTCAAGTTTCGGATATTTCCATGAAATGATTTTGTACTCAAATAAATTTCGTCCCAGGCATTTGATCTTGTTAAATACTCCCTAACAAATTATTACCCTGGAATTTTATTTAACTGACCTGAGTGAGGTGATTTCAGGACTCAGATATCAGACGGATACAAGCCGGCGTCCCACAAGGGATCCTTGGAAGTCCCTTCATGTTTACCATTTATACTGTTATAAACTTCCTCACCCCTTAATACCTCATACGGACGGCGTTGGCTGGTTTCTCTCAACATTTGTTGTATGCTGAAAACCCCAACATATAAGCACATATTCGTAATATGTATTTTGATGTGTACGGACTACGAGTAAATTATTAAACAAAATAGGTTTTTTGGTAACATCGGTTAAATAGAAAGTAATCTGAAAAAATTCGGAAGAACCCCAATAGGGTATGGAAGTGACTATTTTTTATACGGTATTGTCGTTCCATTATTCCATTGCAAGAGGAAGTTATCGCAGAGGCGAAGGGCGTTTGAGTAACATCAAAATCAATCCTCAAGTGTAGACAGACCCAATGCCAGGCCATTTTTTTCAAAAGAAATTCGTTTGAAAATCCTTACACTATTCTTAACCTATTTTAGCAACTATTCCTAATTTGTGCTAAGACGGGGACCGACTTACATGTGTATCCAATTTTTACCACTTTTTTGGTGTGGTTGAGGCCCTCTTGTGTTTTTCCGAATCTAAAGGTCAAAATACGTAGGGTTCTAATCTTCGTAGAGGTCATTAAACAGGTGGAAAGAGACTAAATGCTGGGTTCACCGAGTTTTCGGCACCTTATAGTATTCGTAATAAAATAGGCCGTGATGATGGCACTATAAAAGCACTATGAAAGCTCGGTGAGCCCAGCATTTAGGCTTTTTTTCACCTGTCTAATAGCCTCTACGAAGATTGGAACCCTACATAGATTATGTGCAGGTGGATCGACGAACATCATATCTAAAGGACAAAACGTCGTTATTAATTGTATTTTTAATTGTGAATATTTGCAGACGTAAAGTATTAGTTATGCTTAAAATCCTCCTCTCCCCCTTGCATAAAACATCAACGTTATTATTATATTTAAATTCTTTTTTATCGTTTTCTAACCTCATCTGTGCCGTTTTTTATTCCCGGTTCGAACGATTTTTAATCGCTTGATAATTTGTATTGCCTTATCTCGACTGAAGGAGAGAGAACAATTGTCTTCATGCTTTACGAAAAGATTAAACTTTACTAATATGACATAATCTAAAAAAAATCTCTCCGATCAAATTGCAACGTAATTTTTATTAGTTTTTAACATCAAACTTGAACAAATTACAATTGTTAGTCGATAATTTGTACTAGCTAGTAGGAAAATTGATTATTTTTATTTCAAGCTAATATATTAGGCAAATTCTTTTGATGAAAAATTTACTTATCATCTTAAGTTATGATAAACAAATCCATACATTTACAATGTAGTAAGACACGCCATAAAAAAAGGGTTGTACTTGTGCATTGTATCTACGACATAGACTAATAACATAACAATCTTGTAATAAATCATATCGTATCGAAGTAGCGATAAAAACAATTCCGCGCTCTCTTTATTTACTGGGGAAAAAGTTTTGTTGCAACTCATTCAGTGGACGAATTGTATTTTTAATCAACATTCTCCAAAATATGGGATTATATTTTTCTTTAGAAAATAGTTAATTTAATTTTTTTCCGTGGTTTTGTTGTTATTTTATGCCGAATTCGATGTAAGGTAAGAAAGACCAAATTTTTTTCTTCAAGGTCAATACGTTCACTGGGGAATTTTAACATCAAAATGTATTTCAAAAAACTAAAAATTCTCACCCACTCTCTCTCTTATTCATTCATTCACTCGCTCACACTCACTCACTCACTCATTCACACTCTCTCTCTCTCTCTCTCTCACTCACTGGATCCAGGTAAGGTCTAGAAGAAGAAAGCAAATGAAGAAAGCAAATTTAGTTGCTAATGCCAAGCTTTCGGCCTATTTTAATGTCATCATCAGAGTAGGGTCTTCAGTTTGACATATTTAAGTTTTCAAAGCTATCTCAAATTTCTTGTAAGACCGATACAGTACCAACATTGACAAGGACTGTGTTGTTTTATTTTATGTACACCCAATATGCCATGGCCCGGCCTAAACCTGGTTATTATTGTACTACCCTCCTTTCTTTTGATGCCAGTCCATGGAACCGGCCACGTTTATTTATCGAGGGCTTTATTGATATGTAAAAAATTCTCGTTGTTAAACTATCACAATATTTGCGCCATTTTTCAATTACCTTGTTCTTGATACTTTTGTTTTGAATCCTGAAGGGGAATATGGACAGATTTCTTACGTATTTGTCTTATTTTGACTCTAGCTCCGATTTAAATTTCACTGCTCTCAGTACTGGATAGAAGCTTAAAACCGAACAGTGGGAACTGGGACCTGTATATACAGTAAGAGATCCTTTGAAATATAAATGCAAAATCGATAACGCCAGAACCGTAGCAGTGCTTAATGGTCTGGAAAAAAGGAAAAGTGTAATAATTGGGATATCTGTTTGCAAAGAAGTTAACAAGTTATGTTGTGACACAGTTAACGGCTATTAAAAAAAAATTAATTCATATTAGTGAATCAGACCTGTAAATCCGGTCCCACCTTTGTACAAAATTCTTCACAATATTAATGAAGAATGCCAGTATCAACTGGCAATTTTGTCATTAGAATGACGATGTTTAATATACATAAAAGACAAGTTATTCTTCGAAAAGCGTACCAATTTTACCATTTGAAAAACAAATTCTATTTTGTGTAAATAATATTTTTGGTCGAATTTTCCGTTGACAAATGAACTTTGAAAGTTTTCGTTTTTTGTTTATTTCTTTGCGAGTTGAGTTAACAATGTTGGGAAACGGAAACTCGTTTCATTTTTTTTTTTATTAGGTCGTTACCGATCATATTGGTCAGAAGAGTTTCAGGATTTCGCCTTCTTCAGTGTCAAGGTTACGATTACACGTTCATCACCATTCATACAGACCACAGAAAATCTGGCGATTTTCTTTAAATTATTGAATTATGATGGTTTGAAAGAAAATTCACCAAAAAACAGAAAATCATTTAGTCATAGGTTAAAATTTAACTAATTCGTTATTAACTGGTTTTGCTGTTAAATGTCGCTTCTTTCCACCTCAGTCTTCGTTGAAGGCCTCCTAAGCATCAAGGAAATTGCATCTTCATTCTTCAACAACAGCGGTTTGAAGCTGTCCAACGCTTCTCGAAGTCGGCGAACGATGTCTAACCCGTCTAATTACAGTGACCCATAAGTGTTCTGCAGGATTCATGCCAGGAGGACACGCTGGCCAATTCATTTCGGTAATCCCTACATCCTCCAGGTATTGAGTGACAACTCAAGCTACAATGCGGTCGAGTATTATCATGCATTAACACGAAACGAATGGGGCCATACTTTCCAGAAGAACTTCCTCAATGTACGGTAGTGCAGTCAAAGTTTCATTCCATAATAAGGCATAGACATTGATCCCACCTCAAATCATAACTGACTACCTTTGAAAAGGCTATGGCTCACACAAGGCACATAAAGCAAAGCGTTCTCCACACACGATCCCGGTCATCTGACGGCCACAAATCAAATCGACATCCGTCTGCTAGGAGAACAGCCCCAGTTGTTCAAGCGAATAGAGTCGCCTCGGAAGTAAAGAACCTGTGAGATATCTAGAGACTAGGCTATACTCACGAAGCCTTCTGATGAAAGTTGACTACCTACCAAGGAAACAATTAAATGATGCTGGCGCGAGCAGGGTTACGATGGATGGTTAGTGTGAAACTTTTGAAATCGGGAACGGATCAGTTCGTTGACAAAAAGAACGTTGACGTCGTTGTGGATAGTGAAATTAGTGAAGTAGGTTGAAGTCGTTTGGGATAGTGAGGCTAGTGACAGTTATCGGAGGTCTAGTGATGGATCTGGCGAATATCATACGTTGATTTCTATATATTATAAAAGGAAGAAAAGTTGATCGATTCCACTTGTATTTAAAGATTTAAACTAAACGCATTTAAGAATTTCCATAGGATACAAAAGAAATGAGAAGCTTAAATGGTATAAAGGATGAGATGTGAAGTTTATATCAGTTTAATGTTGGCATTCCTTGATTGCAAGAATTCTTTTTCTTTTTCTTCCTGTTTTTATATGACATATAAAAGATAACCCACTATAAAATGTACGCTTTCGATATTTGCTCTCGATTTACTTTGTAATTATTATTTATTTTATTTTATTGTTTTAAAACCAATTAATTAACAGTTGAGTAACATTAAGAGTTGCTCATCTTTACTGACCCTTATTGCGTGTATGTGTATCCCTTGTGCGGATATATTTTTGTAATTTGTTTCTTTTGAGGAAAAACAAAAGCGGAACTTATCAGAATAATTAATGCATCTTTTAATTTAAAAAAAATTAAACTAAAAAAAAAGAAATTCGACCTAAACAATAACTTTTTATATATACTTTTAGAAACGTGCTTGTTGAAATGGGCGTTTAAGAAAGATATTATATACAAAAAAAATTATCGTAAGTAGTAAAACGATTTCTACGGATAAATTAAAAAGAAGGGAAAAAAAGAAAAAAAAGGATCTTTCAGATGAGATGAGCCGTTTGGTGTTAGTTGTCCGGCTCCTCGTTAGATCGCGGTTCCACATCCTTAGGCGCACCCACCACACATAAAATACTTACATGATGAAGAATTCATGGATAATTTTGGTTCGGCCAATTCTCACCAGTTAATTTTCCCATTCCTGCTTTAATAAGAGGCTGCTTTCTTTATGGGTATATTTCTAAAAAATTCTTAAATAAAGCGTGCCAATTAGCCGTTTTATAGCATATTCTCTCTCGCTTTCTCATTCTTTATCTTTACACACGCACGCGTGCGGAAACACATGTACACATACACACATTCTGTCTCTCTCTTTCTCTTTCTCTCATTCACTCACTTACTTACTTAAGTAATCCGTAACTATTTCTTGAATGAAGTTTGGAAATTACAATAAAAAATATAAAGCCAACTTTACCATTCACACTCTCATTCACTCTCTCTCCCTCTCTCTCTCACACACACACAGACACTCCCCTCTTTCTCTTAATCTCACTCGCACACTCTCTCCTTTCTCTCTCTTTTTCTCACTCACTCACTCTCCCCCACTCACACTCTCACTTCCTCTCTCACTTTCTCTTATTTACTCACTCACAGAAATAAGCCCTCACCATCGCTACCAATTTTTTGGATGAATTTTAGAAATGTACAATAATATAAAACGAATTTAATCAATTACCTTTAAAAATTATAACTATGTAATTAAAACGTTTTTTGCATTGAAAGAATACTGAAAATCTTACTTAACTCCTGAAATTTCTTGGCTGAATTTTAGTTCTCTTTTAACCTAAGTGAATAATGCCACAGGAAATGTTACCCTAAAATTGTATAAAAGTACGATCTAAGCCAAACTTTACAATTAAAGAATTTTGCAGGTGTTACTTGTTTACCCGAGGAAAATATTTTGCCATTGATTTCAAAATGAAGGTCTGAGGTTAAAGAAAGTTTTTTTTTATTGGGAACGGATTGTCTCGAATGATCCCATCATATCCGATAGGTATTAATTCACCATTGTCAAGAAACAATGCAAATCTTGCATTGTATAGTCGTGTAAAACTTGTCAACAGTTTAATTATTCCTGATCAGGGTCCGTTTATTCTCGCTGTTGTCCTTGGTCAGACGCTTTGTGTTTTTGAACGAGGAGACCACGGGCTGATGTGAATGCCACCGATCAGGTCCGCCCGTAAATTTTGGTACGGCAGTACTTTTTGAAATAAATAACAACCATTATGAACATTGTCTCGTATAAAATTTGCGCAGAGCTGAGGAAAATTAGAAATAAAAAAAAAACGATGCATGCTCCTTTCGGGCTCTCGGGTCTCTTAACAAAACGTCAAATCCATGTCAAAAATATCAAAAATTCATAGGTATATATTTATTCTAAAGAGAATTCTCGCATGTTTATCGTATCGTAATGCGATATCCTCGAAAAGACAATAAACACTTTTATTATTGGGAATGATTCTGTGCTTAAAGGACTCCTATCTTTAATTAGTTCTGTTTGGAATTCATATCTTTAATTAGTTCTGTTTGGAATTCATCAGCCGTCAATAGTTGCTTCTCATTCTAATAATAATTTTTCACTAGCTCGAGCAAAAGTTAAGTCTCCGACGTTTGACTTTTTCCGCTGATTGAGCTTTTTGAGAAAATCTGAATGTTACTTTTTAATAAACCTTTTTTTCCTTCATATGGAGTAAAAGGCTATTTTTCAATCTTCTGACAGATTCATACGGCTATCACAAGATATGTAATGTTTCATAAATTATTATTGGAGTACAAGACCTTAATTGTTCGTTATAGTTATTCGAATAGGTAAATATGTAAATAAATCTCGTTGTATTGGAGTATATTTTCCTTTAATGAAGTAAATAGATGCTAGAGACTTCGGTGGCAGAGTTGTTAGGGCGTCCAACTCGTGTTGCCACGCTAGTGGTTCTGGGTTCGAATCCCGATTCAGCCCATGACTTCTTAATTGGGATGGAAAAACGTATTCTAAAAAGGTTTGATTCTTCGAACACGACACCCAAAGGGTAGTTGAATGTAACGTACCGTTGAACCGGTTGAGATGAAATTCATCGTTGACCATCTAGAAACCAACCCGCACAATCTCTGAAAATTTCCTGAAAATTGGTCTCATGGTTTAGATGTTTTGCCGGTTACAATAATTGGCCACAGACGGACTAGCAGATACGGAAACAAAAGGTCTGGAACACAAAATGCGATTGGAAATTTTGATTTTGGATGAAACAATCTTTTCCGACTTCCGCGTGAAAACAAATCCATGCTTCCTTTCCTTCGGTAGTTCAGTGTATAACACGGCAGGGAATGCCGGCGTCTCACTCTACAAGGAAGTAAACAAGTTTTAAGATGTTCAAGGAGCAACCCGTAAAAGCTTATGATTCTAATAACGATCATAATTAGGTAAACGTGCTCCGGGCCATGCTGAATCATGTTACCTTTGATTCTGGGTTTCAGCCTCTTTTCAGTTCCAACGACATATTCTATGGATATTCTGTTGGAGGTATTAGGATTGTATGACGGTCGAAACAGAGAAAATAAGATAGTGGATGTCTCTGGGTCAGACAATTCTTCTAATTCCCTTTAGGCCCAGCGCCATTACAATGAGTTGGTATACATGTTATAGGTGGGTCGTCAGGCTTGTTTGGCGGTAGAGACGGACGATAAGCGGGTGGATGACCATTGTTAATCGATGACCTTTCGGTCCGCCAATTCTCGCTCTGTCCCTTTTTGTCCCAACGCCATATTCTCTCTCTATAACATGGGACGACATATGCTAAATTAGTACACATTTGTTGGATCCGGCAATTTTAGCTCTGCCCCATTTTAAACTCTTCACGATATTCTATGAATTAATCTGAGTCAGTTGGTTTTAAACTTGCATGGCGGTCAAGAAATCGAGCCAGAAGAGCTAAGCAAGTAGATGACCTGCTCAGCGCCCTCTAGATTTTTATTTTTTTCTGTCAAAAATAAAAAAATACGAGCAAATTATTTGTGTTGCTGGTTCTATTGGTTTCTGGTTTAAATATTACGTGTAATATGAATTTAATTTTTTGTTTCAGGTTCCATGGACAGGTGGAGGATGAAGACCAAACACTTCATCATATCTGGTACTTATTGTAAGTCCTCACGACATATGTTATTGTGAATAATGTTAAGTGTTGATTTTTTAAAACTAACTGTGTGCTGAAAAAGAGATATAAGCATGCATTTGTTTCGTTTTGTTCGCTCGCAATGGTTTTCCTTGGTTTTTTCTATTGTGGCAAATCTGTCGGAACAGTTGGATTTTTTTAATATGGATTAGCGATTTTTATTAATATGTAATAATAGTCAGTTGACCATCGATATCGAAGCTCGCCAAATTTGCCGCAATGACTTCCTTTGTTGTTCTCATTAAATAACATATTCACAAGTCCGTTTTACCTTTTCAGATCATCAAATCATGTTTCACTATTAACCAAACGAATCACCTATCATAAATATAACAAGAAGAGGTTTATTGCGCTGCAAGATGCATGCTCCCCACATTCCCGGCTAACTGTCATTGTATGTGTTCGTTGGAAAAACAAAAATAAATAAATATGTACATTTATTATATCTACATTTTAGCCTGGCGGCTTTTATTATTTGTTCTCCTTTCCTTCTTGTATTTTCCGACTGTGGAAATTTCTTGATTTTGACTACAGTTAATCTTTGTCGGCTGTGCTTTGTCCCGCGAAAAAAAAGCGTTGAAACATGATTATATGAGCGTTTCAACAAACTTACTTCTTCGCCAGATCGGGTCTAGACAAATCCAACAATGTAAATCATAGGAGAAAGGAGGTAAAATTATATTACAAATTAAAAAAAAAAAAAAATTGAAATTGCATTGTTGTTTTTGTCATGCACGATGATCATTCAATAAAGAAGAAAGACTGTTCAAAATATGTTGTTAGCCAATTAAACGTATTTGTACAATTGTAAACCTGTTTGTTAACCAAAAATAAGTTAATAAATCAATCAATCTTAATATTTATTCTTTTTAATATATAATCAGATTAAGTTTTCAAAAAAATTGAATGTTTTTTCTTTATCCAACCTTTCTCATTTGCTTTGCCTTTGGGTAAGTGGAAATTTGCACTGTCTTTGTTTTTGTGACATTAACAATCTAATGCTTTTTTTGTTGTTCCCTTTGAAACACAAAATAAAACCAAATGACATAAAAATCTATTAACACGATCATGGAATGAATGGACATAACAGTTCGTTATTGTTGTTAGATTCTTGGTCTATTAACCTTCAACTAACAATAAAAAATAACTCATCCATTTGGACTAAAATAAAAATAAATAAATGAAAAATATAGATGTGTATTTCCGCTTGTTCTGGTCGAGAGGCGTTGCCGATGTGTCATTCCTGACATAATATAACAAGAGGAGGATATTCGGACTGCAATGTGATAAATCAAGTGTGTACTCTCGTCACGTCACATTCGCCTGTCTGTAGTTTTACCCCTGAAAGTTACGAGATACTGCGGTTTTCAGTTACCTGTCATTGTTTATTTACATATAGGCCAAAGTGATGCAACCGAGGACATGTCCGAGAGGGATCGAACCAGTGCCATTAGTAACGATGGGGGTGGGCCGAGGTTATTTTCGACCCGAGCTGACGTTCGCAATAAAAAAATAATCAATAAAAAATATATATATATAAAAAACATAAAAAAATCTACAACAGTTAAGCTGTGATGAAGTAAATTATAAAAAAATGATGACATCTAATATTGACTGTTTGCAAGTACGGTAACTATTAGGTATTTTAATCCATTCAATTCTATCGAACTTGTGTCCGTTCATTGAAGATATTATTTTAGACTGCTTCGTAAAAATAAAATAGACTGAAGGGGGTCAGAGGTGTAGTAATGCAGAAGCTAAATATATCTGTTCGTAGGAAGAAAGGTACTTTTTGACCCAAGGTCATTGGACGTGCGCATTAGAAGCTTATGACTCCTGTACGAATCTACTGATCGAATTCTTTTTCTTTCTTTTGCAAAGTGAACCGACAATTGATTGTTGGAAAGAAAATGTCAGCGGGCAATTAATCGATATCCTTCAAGCTAAACATGTTCCAATCACTCTATCTTAAATGGTATGTACGATTGAAAGGATGAAAGCAAAGAGGGAGGCAAATATTGTACATGTTCCATTACAGTTGTGTTGTACGCTGATCGACTTAACCCCTTTGATATTGTCTTCATGACTGCCAATGAAGGCAATAATACAAGTAGAAGTCGATTTGGCCATTTCGTCTATATTAAGACTCATCAGGTTTCTTCCTCTTTATTTATCAAAACTTGTTTGATGTTTGATAATTACAGTTTGATCTTTATGTGAAGTATTTAAATACGTATGTATGTATCGTATATGTAGACAGTTTGAGGCCTTATTGTATATTTATCTATTTATCTTCAGATCGAAACGGCCAAAGTTATTATATACTTGCATATACAATAAATTGCAAATTCGTTATAATTTCGATTTTTTTTTGTTTAACGGAAATTTTAAAGAAAAATATAATCTATAACTAAATAAAAAATTAAACTTAGTAGAACAATTTTACCGGAAATGTTGCTATGGAAACAATGAAGAAAATATTTAATTCAGCATGGAATATTTCCTTCCCTTGCGATGATCAACGCTTGCATTCGACGTAGCATAGATTTTATGAGGTTTTTAATGTAGTGCTGTGGAATTGTTTCATATTTTTCCAACGTCATGCAAATTCTCTGGCATGACTGGCGACGTTTTAACCCTCTTTGCCAAGGGCCAAAGGATGTGGTTTAAGTCGGGACTACATGTTGGCCACTCCAAACGTTGAAATGAAGCCCTTTCCACCTAGTCAATAACTGATCGTAGATATCATAGATATTGTCATGCATAAAAATACCGTCACCAATTAGTGGCTTAGTGGCAACAACTTCTTCTGATGACACATCTTCAATTTATGGCCCAGCTGTTAAAGGGAACCCTCGATGAACCTGCCTGCTCGAACCATAACACCATCACAACCAAGCTTGTTATATGAAATGAAAACGTCGCTAGATATATCGCTCTACTGTCCTCCAAACCTTCTCTCGCCCGTCAGAAGACCTCGACTCATCGGAAAACAAGATTTTAGTCCAATCATACTCATACCAGTAGATATGATTCCTAGCAAAACCAGTTGCAGGCCTCGCACGTAATTCAGCTTCCGGAAGTTTTCGCCTTTCACTGTGTAAACTGACATAAACATTTCTGATTGTTGAATTCGTTGCTAGCTCTAAACAGTAGAATGTCGATTAAGGAATACATTCGAAACAATAAAACGATCATCTCTGTGAGACGTGACACGTGGTAGAGGGAAAGAGAGAGAGAGAGTGAGAGCGAGAGAGTGAGAGAGGGGGAGTAAGAGAAAGAGGGTGAATGGAAGGAGGGTGAGTGAATGTGTGTAACTGAGAGAAAAAATAAAAGTAAGAGGAGTATGTGAGTGAGTGGTGATTGAGCAAGGGAGAAAAGAACGATCGAGAAAAATTGAATGATTGAAAAAAGTGAGTGAAAGAGAGAAAGTGAGAAATTGAGAGTAAGTGACTGAGTGAAAGAGAGAGAGAGAGAGAGAGAGAGAGAGAGAGAGAGAGAGAGA
>CM077100.1:29183283-29203248 GCA_039619505.1 Cimex hemipterus | reverse complement strand
AGAGAGAGAGAGAGAGAGAGAGAGAGAGAGAGAGAGAGAGAGAGAGAATGTAACTCAGGGAAAGTTAGTGAGAGAGAAAAATATAAATGTGAGACAGTATGTGAGTGAGTGATTGAGTGAGAGAGAAAAAAGATTGTCAAACGAGTTGTTGATAAATAAATACAAATAAATTCACGTCATGTTGTTTTCGGTGTACGGTTTCAATTTCCATCCTGACCTAGGGTTTTCCTGTAATTTGATTTAGGGGGAAAGATGGCAGAAAAACGGCCTAAACGAAGATCAACCGGCCGTTAAAAAAAAAGAGATCTCTCATAATCTTTTCTCTGTGATTTACCGTTACAATTAGACCATTTAGTTGACTACAACTTGACGTCACGCCTTGTTACCATGGGGACCTCCCATTGATCCCAACTATCAATGAAACCAGCTGAGCCACAAAATGTCCACCGCTTTGGTCAATATTTAACCGTGGTGGGCAAAGGTCAATAAAGCACATCGAATGGTGGATCCCACGGAACGCGTCACGTACTGAGAAGGTGGTGCGTTTAATCATTCTATTAGCTCAACTCAGTGATAAAAACTCTTAAAAATTTATTGTTGGACATTTTAACTGTATTGCTATTTAAATTTAAACGTTTTGTGTACAGGGAGTCCTTTTGAGATGGCCCGGCTGAATTTCTTTTGAACCAATGACACTTGAAAAAATCGTGTTTAATATTTTTAGTCTAGTTTCCAATGGTTACTTTTTTGGAAAAAATACGCAAGTTACTTCACGCTCAGTTCAGCTTCAAAATTTTAAATACGATCCTGTACATCCCGACACATTATTTTGAAGGATTTTGTACGCTGAACACAATTGTACAATCGGTCAAATAAAGACGAAGTTATGGCAAACAGTTTAAAAAAAGCACTTCATTTGTTTCGTTGTTTATTCCAATAATTTGCTCCTTCACTAAATTAAACATTAATTGCCTTTATTGTTTACATTCTATCATTGTTTGTCAAATTCATATTGACGTAGACACTGTTTGTTAAATGGCTCAACAGAAAATAGTCAAGTAGGGTTAAATTGTGTGACCGAGGAGGCCAATGAAGTCCTATCCATCTATCCCGGAAGTTACTATCAACGTCTCACCTGCAAAGAATTGTGTGCGGGGCATCCATCAAGTTGGAGAATCATTCTTTGTCGTTGTTGCAGAGAAACATCATCTAGTACTGTTGGTAAAGCCTCCCTCAAAAAATTGAGGTGAGAAATAACTTTTGTCAGTTTTTGATCAATTTAAAGTCCAGTTGTACCATTGTTTTCAGCGTAAAATTCCCTTAAAATGATGTGTCAGGATATATAGGATCGTATTTGGAAATTTGAAGGTGAGCTTGACCTGAGGTACCCTGTTTTTGATAGCGTCATTGGTCCAAGAGAAAGTCAGAAATTTAGAAAGGTAAAACACATATATATTTTTGTTATTTGATTTCATACCGTCTATCGATATTGGAACTGTTGGCAATAAAGTCTGGCAAAATGGTTTGAGAACAAAATTTTCTCATCAAGCAGATTTTATTTCGTTCTTCTCAACCTTCCGAACTTCGACTGCTTCGATTTTGGACTTTGTTTTGATACAGCCGACACCCTTATTTCACTCTGATCGATGGCTGACCTAATTTGATCTTGTGACACCATCATTCTTCGACACCGGATAAGCCGAGTGAGAATATGTGCCTCGAACAAGGAGACTCGTAAAATTGAATTTCAAGGCGGACTTCGTCTATTAAGCTCCCGTCGTGACCGTGTCGCAAGCGTGTGCTGGCGACGGATTAACGAAACTCACCATTTAAGGTCTACGTGCAATAACATCGCTAAAATATGCAGGAACGTCTTCTTCGGTTTGGTGTCTAAAATCATTTAATATTTTAATTTCACATCAGAGTTTTTATGTTATTTTATTAACTTATTATGTTATACAGCACCAGAGCTACAAGCGACTTTGTTGTCTTTAGAAATTTGTATTATAACATTCGTTAGAAGTAATCCATTAAATACACTTTCCTCGCTAGGGGAGGGGGGATTGCGAAGCCATTGAGGCTTCAGGCGTCTTAGGCGAACTGACGGAATGGCTTCAGTATAAAATGAGTTGGTAGGGGATCGGAATAAGGTGCAGGGTTTATGGACTTCCAGGCAGTTCGTAGATAAATGGGGTCCAATTTTGAAGGACTGTGTGGATGGTTCGATACAAAGTAGGGAGCTTGGGAAATGGTTCGAAAGGATGTACTGGAGTGACGATCCTTTGGAAGTTGGAACTCTCGGTCGAACTCCACAATTCAATTACGGTCAGATTGGTCGTAGAAGAGGCGTTTGTTTTCTAGCCAGAGTTCACTTAGTTGTCTGGTTGCAGATTACGGATTAGTACATAAGTTCAAATCTTCGTGTTCATAGAAATACGGGTGAACAGAGTTGAGCTTATCACTTCTCGCATTCCACCGGCAATTCCAGTTTTTGTAATATATACTTTAAATTAGCGGCGGGCCTTGAGAATCCCCCCCCCCCGGGTGTTGACACTCTGGGATCAGACTTTCGTCTTATCGTTGGACTCCAAGGGGCTATTAACTGCCTGGTTATAGAGCCCCCGAGTTGCATCCTTCAATTAGGTGGGACGTATCGAGCAACCTTTCTCTACATGCCGGACACATAAGCACGCATCGACCCAAAAGTCCTTGTGTCAACCACTCATGGTCTATTCTTAATCGAGTTGAATGTAATCAGAGGGACTTCTATCAACAGGACTCTTAACATATGAGAATTTTTCTGCCGATCTAGCTCACGCCTTTACCAATGCCATTTTCTTTTAATGATTGTTTTTATTGAATGGTTGAGATGTCCTGACTTTAGCTGCCTCATTCGCCTTTTCGTTACCCTGTAGAATTATGATTACATATTATGAGTACTACAACAACCACCGTTTTGCCGAAACGCTCCAGCTCGTGGTCTCTCTCAGAGAAGAGCACACATGAGGGGTCGACGAAGAACCTGCTGTTAAATAGTCGTTTGAGTAGTTTATATTGTCAGTTCAGTTATTTTGATCTGTCAAGTGTGGGGGTTCCAAGTAAGTCTTGTAAATGGATGGCATCGAAGTTACATATAGATCGGAGGAGAGGTGACACGACGAAGGATTAAGGTTTCTTGCATTGGATATGATTTCTTTGTGTTTGATCCGATCTTTTTTGTACCATCATCCAAACAATAGTAAATAATCTGGAGATTTACCGGCAAATACAGAGTCTGGTTTTGTTGAATGTTTGGCGTTATCGTCTTAATTATGATAGGAATGCCTGAATTGTATACTGAATAGAGAATTTCACCATGGATGCCGCCTTGCGGAACTCCGCATTGGTATAGAGGTAGTAGAGAAAGTTAGAATTTGGACCCTTGCGTTTTCATAGCAAGCCCGGGTGCCATAATCGATCCAAAGCTTTGCCTAACGTCTAAGAAAGCGCCCGAGCAGCATTTCATAGATGGCCTTGCTCAATGTAGAATGATATCGCCGAAACCGGAATCGATTGGATGATATAACATTGGAGCTTTCAAAGATAAGACAGGAAGACTTTTTCAATGGTTCAAATTGGGTCGATATGACGTGGGGAGATGCTTACATTTTTGAGGTCTGGGAATGGGCTTTACGGTTGAGGATTTCCATTCGACTTAGACATAAAGATCATTTGGCCTTTAGACTGTTAAACCTTCATAAGATTTTTCTCCCGAATTTTTGCAGATATCGACGTACCTCAGACTGGAGATGGCCCAAAAGCCTCACTTTCTATTGTATAAATCTACTCAGCTGGTGCGTTCTCATGTTTTTCTCCCCAATATTTTATCATCAGTCCGCAACCCGAAGCTTTTTAAAATTTACACCTGCAACTTTAGTTACAATAAATAAATTTGGTAATTCATGGTATAATAGCATGATAATCAAACAAGATAAGAGTAGCCACACTGCACAGACATACATATTACTGAAGCGAATCTGTAGATTGAAGAAGAAGAAGAAAATAAACTTTACTCTGGGGCTTAAGTATCCTCGAATAACAAAGCTACATAATACAGCCGAATCTAGACTCATGCTCAAGTACAAAAGAACAATTACGATTACAAAATTTAAAAAAAAAATAAAATAAACGTTTTAAACTTATACTAAAAATGTAATGTATAAAAATAAAAGAGACAATTATGCTTAACAATACAAATGATTTGCTAATATTTTTGCCATCATGGCAACTGTGCTAAGTTGCAATGACGGAGGTAATCAAATAGACGGGTCTTAAAGGTACGAAGAGAAGGGGCGTGGCGGATAGAGAGAGGAAGGGAATTCCAGAGGCTGGATGAATGGATGAGGAAGGAACGACTGAAAGCCGTTGAGCAGTCCGTGTTTAAGAGGATAGAGATCAGAAGACTAGAACGACTATGACGATGTAAAGTTAGGAGATCATGTATATATAATGTGGGGAATGGGAAGATATTGCTTAGGTAAAAGAAGGAGCCAAGAAAGTATAACGGGCGGTGGAAAGGGTATAACCACTTATAGCTTAAGAACATATCAGTCACGTGGGACCTTGGGGAGCCGAATATAAAGTGTAAAAAACCTTATTGCCTCTTCAGCCGACGTGGAGGATTTCCAGGTAGGACTAGCGTGGAAAGTTGTTGGACGAGAGGGTTTGGGTGCAGAAATGGTATTGTGGAATATCTTATCACGTGTTCTTACTAGGTCATGAACGAATGGAAGGTCAGTGTGAATGGCTTTATTGGAGACGTAGAAGGGGGTTAGGGATTTTTATTGGGATTTTGGAATGGAGAGACTGATTACGGTTTGAATTGGAATGTTTACTTGAGCCACTCCGTGCATATCGGACGAGTGAGCTGTTTAAGTTTTTTACTAAGTGAGATGGTTGGTCGAGTAGTCTCAGTAAGTTTATAATGGCGGCTCATGTCTTGGCGAGTGTGTGGATACACGACAATTTTTTTATCAATGTACAGTCCCACGCTTCGTATCAGAGTCGGTATGTCATTCAGTCGTAATGAAAGACTTTAGTGACTTTCTTAGGCGACTTTAGTCCTACAACATCATTGCACAATACTTTATTGTGCAGTAGTATTGAATGACAGCTCGATCACAGTTTATCATATAATATTATTGACAGCCCATAAGCGATAACGTTTTCACGTGAGCAAGACCTAGTGTTGCAAGATGTTATAATAAAACATATTGTGAAATATTAACTCTACACGGATAAAGGATTTTTCAGTATTTACTTTTAACGGATTTTAACAGCAATAAACTGTTTAGTTTTCATCTTTGTTTTCTTCATTTCATTTTTTAAAACGTAAAAATGCCACTTAGTGCCGAGCATGTTGCGCGTGGTGTGGCACTTATTGATGATGGACGTTCCATCAGGTATGGGGTTATTGCTATCGGAGTTCCCTAGGAACTACAAAAACCGTTTTTGAGAAACTGGGTCCTACCATAGAAGGCCCGATTCTGGATGTCTAGGGTAACAGAACCACAGGATGACAGTTTTTTTTGACTTTGAGAAATTTGTGCAAACGGCACCTTAATGTTGTTGAAGCGATTCATAAGCCTCAGGAAGTTTGAGGTTTCCAAATTTCTGAGCGCACCGCTCGAAGAAGATTAAATCAGAATGGCCTTTCACCCCTTAAGAGGGCCAAAATAGACCAGAACACACAATGGCTTCCATTTGCTCGAGAACTAAGCCGTTGGTCTTTGGACGATTGGTCTGATGTACTTTTTACAGATGAGTGTAGATTTGCTATGACCCCAGGTGGTCGCGAAAAAGTGTGGAAAAGGCGAAATGAAAGATACAAAGCTTGTAATGTTTCCCAGAGCCAACCTTTTCAACGTAGCTCAGTGATGATGTGGGCGGAAATTTCAATGGAAAGTCGCAGGGGGTTGGTTGTCGTTCGTGGAGGGTCTTTGACGGCCACTCGCTATGTGGATGAAATTTTAGAACATCATGCGTTGCCTATCCTCCATGAAACGAGCGACAATATTTATTCTAATGCACGATAATGCCCTTCCACAAGTCGCTCGCATAGTACAAACTACCTTCAACAGCATAACATCAGGAGCTTAGCTTGGCCAGCCCGTTCTCCAGACTTGAAACTCCATCGAACATTTTTGGGATAAACTCAAACGAAAATAACAGTATGTCCATCACTTCCTTATACACTCCTCAATCTTGAAAGGTCTTTTCGTGGAGAATGGGATAACCTCCAACAAAGAGACATTTCAGGTGATCTGGTAAAAAGTATGCCCAGGCGTCTAATTAAGGCAAGAGGAGGAAATACGCGATATTGAAGTGATTATTAAAAATCTAAAACAAACTAAAACGAATTTCATCTGTCAGTCTTTTTTTCCATTTTCCTTAGCAATTTACGTTTTTTAACTCTTTTTTAGGCAAAGACTCAATTAAAACGATAAAAAAGTGAAACTTCGATTAATATATAAAAAAAATATAAATCAATTTATATTACTAGTAGGTGAAATTTTTGCGGTCAGTGTGCGTGTATATATATGTGTAAAAAAAACCAACGCAATTTAAGTGTTTTCTTCTTTCTGATAGGATGATTGTCCATGAAGTGGTGAGTGGCAGATAAGATTAACACTGAATTAGGTTGTTTGTAAAAGTTTGATATAAAATTATAGAATATTTTTTATGCCTTAACAATATTTCCCGTTGTCTTCGTTTTCATGTAAAAAAACCGGCACATATTTGTTTGTTTCAAACAGTATGTATATTTATAATTTAGGACATAAATTAAAATTTAAGATACAATTTGTAAGCTGGTTTTGCTGTTGGATAACGCGTAATTCCTCCTCACTCCTCGTTGAGGGCCACCTAGGCATGAAGAAAATAAGTGATAGGCTTTCACTTCACTCTTGGGCAAGAGCGGTTTTCCGCGGTTGGAGGCGACGTATGATACCTCACCTGTCTTTTTATCAGGTCCATTATTGTGCTATGGGATACATGTCATCTTTCAAGTAACGGGTGAAAGCTCAAGCTACAATGCGATCGAGCAGTATCATGTATTAACACGAAGTTGTCCTCACAGTTTTCAGGTTTCCACAGTGTACCTTAGTTCTATCAAAGTATTAAGTAAGTCTATTCTGTACGATAATCAGTTCGGTACGGACATGGACGTTCATTCCACCCATAACTGACTACCTTGAAAAAGGCTGTGACTTTTCATGTGATAGTGAGCAAAGCGTTCTCCACAAACGGTCCCGATCTTCTACCATAGACCAAGTCGGCAATCGTCTGTGGAAAGAACCCCCTCCCCCGCCCCCCCGTTGTTCAAGTGTCTAAGGCCTTTGAGAGCTATTATATCTTTTATCTATATCTTCTGCAGCTATAGCACATCGGCTCTAGTTCATCAAGGAATTTCAGCAGGCCCGATTTCAGTAGTTTACTTTTTTACACGGCTATGCCTCCTTTCCTGTGGGAAAACGTAGGTCAAATGTTTATTAGCAGATGGTCTATTCAGCTTCCTTTTATAATATAATTCCACGTTGAATTATATCCATATTCTTCAAATACCCATTCAATCTGCAGTGTCCTGTTAAGAATCCTGTTAGGATTCCAAGTTTTTCTTGCTTCGTTTACCTAATGGATTCTTTGTGTCTCTTTCCTTCCAAAACTTGCCAGAAGGTTATTAGGTTGTTTATGTCCAATGAGTGAATTCCACTATATCCTCGTTTTCGTCCTGTCTTATCTAAGATGGTTAATTTGAATCCTTATACCACAGGGTCAGCACTTATCAGCGATATAGCAGCCCTTTCCTTGCAAGGCCGTCCACTCTCTTGTGGCCCTCTACCCAGCATAAATTAACTTTATTTGGCATACCTATTTTAATTTTCCAACTCAGAACCAGTTTTAAGCTAATGATGCTGGGTAGCCGTGAAGCTCAGTACTTACCTAGGAGGCTATGATAGATCTCGTTTTAGCACTCTTTGGCTATGGAAAAAATAGACGTTTAATATTTTTTAGTCTAGTTTCAAATCGTTACATTTTTTGAAAGCATTTTTCAGGGAACCGCAGGCCCAGTTCAGCTTCAAAATTTTAAATACTACTCTATACACCCCGACACATTATTTTGAAGGATTTTGTACGCTGAACACAATTGTACAATCGGTCAAATAAAGACGAAGTTATGGCAAACAATTTAAAAAACGCATTTCATACGTTTCGTTGTTTGTTCCAATAATTTGCTTCTTCACTAAAGTAAACATTAATTGCCTCTATTGTTTACATTCTTTCATTGTTTGTCGAACTCGCATTATGACAGCAAATCTTAATTCCTGGTAGTTAATAAATTTTACAATAGTTCATATTCGTTTACTTCAATATTCCATTTAAAATGAACGGAATTGCACATTATTCCGATCAAGAGAGAGTTGATATGTACGTCTTGAAGCCTTTATTGATAGTGGTCGTATTGGGCGTCTTGCAGTCGAGTCGCACACCCATAATTTTCCTGATCGCCCCATTGTAAACCAAATAACGTTTAATCGTATTGCTCGCGATATGAGGAGATGCGGATCAATCGTTGTTCAACGCCCATGAAACCGGGAGGGTAATTTCGACAAGGAGCTTAATATTTTACTGTACGTTCGCGAAAATCCGAATTCCTCTCTCCGAAACATCAGAGGGGTTTTAGGTTTTTCAAAAAATAAAATTAGGTATGTACTCCCGATTTTAAATTTTAAGCTGTATCGCTCTCGTCTTTTCCGAGTACGTCGGGTCTCTGACAAGCCAAACATTCCTCGTTCAAATGTCGATTAGGGAGGCTGAAGAAAATGTTCTTCCATACATCCTAGGCACTGTTGAATCCAAGTTCATTTCTAATGGGATACTAAACCGTTGGAATTTTCAAACGTGGACAGAGTAAAATCCGAGAATTTCGTACTGTTGTCATCATCAGATGGTTCACAGTATCAACGTTTGGTGCGGACATCTCTAAAATGAATTTATTGGGCCTTATTTCTACGAAAATTCTTGATTTAAAAGGCGCTCAGTTCCTCAGTTTTGTGAGGGAGGTTTTACAAACAGTATTAGATGATGTTCCTCTGCAACAACGACAAAGAATGATTCTCCAACTTGATGGATGCTCCGCACACAATTCTTTGCAGGTGAGACGTTATTTGAATCGTAACTTCCGGGATAGATGGATAGGACTTCATTGGCCAACTCGGTCACACAATTTAACTCCACTTGACTATTTTCCAGAGTCATAACTCAGCAACCTCAGTTGAAGAAATGCAGCAAAGGATAGAAAATGCTTGTCAATCCATCTCTCCCGACTCTATACCTCTGAACCGGTGAAGAATGTTTATAAATAGCAAATTTTTGCAACTTTATACAAAGCAGGCAGTTCATGAAATGTGATTAATAATTTTGAAACCAAATGACTGTTTTTTGCTCAAACGTTTGCCATTAATGTGTCATTTTTGACCAATTTAAAGTACGGCTGTACCATTGTTTTCAGGATACAAATTCCTTTAAAATGATGTGTCGGGATGTACACGGTCGTATTTGAAATTTTGAAGCTGAACTGGGCCTGAGGTTCCCTGTGTAATTTTTCTTCAAAAAGATAGCAATTTGAAATCAGACTAAAAATATTAAACGCCTATTTTTTCCATACCCTTCAAGACAAATTCGGGCCATCTTTAACAGACACTATGTATACCATTAACATATTATATTTATATATATTAACATATTACCTTAGCCATCAGAGAAGTGCTCAATGTGCCTGCCTCAAAGCCGCCTATAAATCATTAGGGATGTCGTATTCTTTCTATGCCGCCTGTTAACACAACGGGCACCCAAATGGTCTCATCCTCATTTGAAGGTATCCTTGTCTGTACTCGGTATGACTTATCCGCAACCTGGTAAGCATGACCTTTTCCCTTCTAGGCCCAGCCTTCTTTTTTTTTTACAACTCTCAAGTTCAGTAATTATTGGCGCTTTACAAAATAATGGTAAAAATCAGGGGAAATCCGTTGTTACAAAGGAATTGACTAGTTTTTTGATCTTACCGTGCACACGATGAAGATGCTCCTTCAACGTAAAAACTTACCTTGAACAATGTGTATAATGGAAGTTGTGCTTCACACCCGATAACTACGGATCAAATCATCACTCATCAAGGATAAATAACTTCTCGTCTCCCGACGCTAATGTTTTGAAATACAGGTCGTTATCCTGGCGATTAAGCAAGAACAAGGGGCGAAGTATCGAGTCGAGAAAACAAAATTTTCTTTGTGAAAATGAAAAAAAAATGGTGACATCGTTTTTAAAGTACTTGCAATACCATGTTTCTATTTATATTTTCTGATTATCGTAAATTCCAGTTATTTAATGTTTGCCATTGAATCATGTTACAACTAACCGGTATATGGTAATATTTGCATATTGACCTTTTCTAACGGGGATTTACTTTTTCCCCCTCAAGAGGAATGGACTTTAGTGATCAAAAACAAGAACTTGGCCTTCCTCGGACTTTGATGTTCATTAAGTTAATTAAACAGTTAACGAACACAACCTAGTTAGCTCGGTGTTTGCATCGTGACTTACTACCAAAAGCTAGTTCTAAATAACTTTCAGGTTGGTAGACATTTTAAATGTTTCCTATAAAAAACCACCCACAAAACCTTTCTCACGAGTAATGCAGCGTCTGCTTCAAACAAATTTGCATGAGTTCACCCACTCACAGACCAGCATACAGCATCAACGTTAATTTAGATTCTTCTGGTTAAGAGAAACGCTGACACTCAACGCGATCAGTCTACCATCTTTTATGGGAAAGTGGAAATGGCTTTGACAGTAGGTTAAGAAGGATAGAAAGCTTGATGTGGATAATGACAAAATGTTGAAATCGTTGTGAATAGTAAGGTTAGTGATAGTGAGCTTTGACAATTTCTGAGATAATTTTTGGTTGAAGGCTTGGATGCCCTGTAAATCGGATGGCTTGACGTAACACGTTCCACACCATCTTGTATGATCTTAATCGAGTTGTGACGTTCCAAACTTATTTCATTCCTAAAAAGTTTTATTAGTGTGTCTAAGTCTTCTGTTAAGTTATTGTCCCTTAAGCCTTGTGTGTGGGTTCTACTTTAGTCTGCTTCTGGGAATATTTTTCAGTACCTGACAGTATTGTTTTTGCAGTACAGTGGAGGTAAAAACTTATTTTAATGTAAATGTACACCGGGTACGTTTTACATCATTCAATCGTGTCCTCCACATGGAAATTGTTTGATTTTGGATAGAATTCAGGTTGGGATTTGTAGGATAGTCAGAAGTATAAATGATGTACAGGTTGTGAAAATGTACCCTTGCGGGACGCCTAGTCTGATATTTGACTTGCCAAATCTCACTTTGAAGCATTTAAATAAGTTTCCAGGGGTGATTAGGAAACGTTGAAGTTTAAAGGGGCACGGATTTTAACATAATTAAGATTAAGAGAAACGCTGGCACTCAATACGAGTGATTAAAGGGTGAGGGGTTCTCGAGGACATCGTCTTAAGGGAAAGTGTAGTAAAGTCGTGGTCACAGTAGGGTTAAAATGGATCAGCACATGGATGTGGAACTTCCGTTGTGGGTAGTGAGTAAAGTAAGGAGCTTCAATAATTTGCCTTAGCACTTTTGATGAATGATTGGATACGCTGAAGTTGGATGTCTTGGCGAACACTGTTCTACTTCTTACGTCCAATGATCTCAGTAATGCCTTGTGTAAAGCCAGTTGAGTGTTACGGCCCAAAAATATTTCATTATTTCCTCTGAACTGAAATAGTGTAGCATTCACCAGGATAACGCGAGACCTTTTACAGCAAGAAAGACAAAGGAGAAGCTTGGTCATAAAGTTTTATACACCATGCTTATTCTCCAGACCTGGCCCCCATCATCAAATAAAAAAGTTATGTTACTTTAGCTGGACAATCATATTTGCGATCGGGAGTTTCGATTATCACCAACTACTGGAAAATGTGATGAATCTCGTTTTTACTTTCCAGGAGCCAAACATTTATAAGAAGGGCACAACTAGACTAGTAAAGTAAAAGTAATTCCTGTCATAGATGAGGGTTTAACGTCCAACTACTCTTACAAGTGGTAAAACGACTTCACAGTACATTTTATATCATTATCAATTAAAAAGCCATGAGCTTTGGAGGGATTCGAACCAACAACCGATAGTTTAGTACTAGTAGAGCATCCTAACCAATTGGACATCGCTATCCCAACAGAGCTAGTAACTCTTTGGGAGAAGGTTATAGATGCCGATGACGATTATGTATTTAAAAACTGCACTAACATTTTTGGTTACTTGAGAAATCATAGGCACAAGGATCAATCATAGAGACATAGATATCAGAGCAGGCAATGCTCTTCCATGTGTGAAAAGGCCAAATTTCCATTTAATTGGTCACTACTTTGATCATTTTGTTAAAATTTCACAAATTCTGTTCAAACAAATAGACCTACCAACTGTTTTTTTTCTTCACCCTCTTTTACCCGCAGTTGCTTCAAAGCAATGCTAACTTGGGTCATTTTGTTTAAGCTTAGCAGGAATTCTCAGTAGTTTAGGGCGGATGTTCCCATCTTTACTCATGAGCGTTGAGACCCACGAGGATCTTTTTCGTCCAGACTTATCCCCAAGGGGGCTTCTCAGACGCCTGGTGCCCCCAAAGGACCACCAGGAGGATTTTACATGCATGGACTTGTCACATCCCTTGGCTAGCGAGGTAGTGCAATACTAACCAAGTTCAGAAGTGCCCTTAAAAGGGCAGATCCATACATGTGCTTGAAAAAGGCAGTTTTGCGGTTTCCAGCTTGGCCTTAGCCATGCCTTTCACCACCCCCGGAGAGATAGAGAAGGCACTCTATCTCCGGCTCCGTTTGGCCGGTACCCTCCAGCTAAGGTACAAGTTGTTTGCAAACCACGACCACCATGAGTCCAACCTCATTTGGCAGACCCGCTTGGATTCTCTACCCCCGTGGTACAGTTTTATTTTTAAGGTGGGACTGATGGCCCACTCGGGAAGCCTGACGGAATCCCTACTGATGCACCCGTTGCCTGAGGGGTGCGGGTTCAGTAACCCAGGAACCCCCTGCCAAAGCAGAGGGGGGAAAGAAAGGAAAAAGGGAAAGGTAAGGAAGGATTAGGAAGGTACGGGATATTGCTTCCATCTTTGGTTACCCCTAGGCACCGGAGTAGATGGTAGTACTCGCCTAGGCCCATAGGGGAGATAACCCTATGGGAGTAGTTTTAAGTAGTTTAGGGCAGGCGAAGTGATGACCTCATCTCTTACTGCCTGTGTGTTGGCGACACCGATTTCTTTGCGCCAATTTAAACTCACGCGGTTTCCCGCTAAGTAGTTAAAAATATTGCTAAGTTCATCTTGCAAGACAACATTGAGACATAAAAAGATGAAAAAGGTTTCTGGGTCCTGTTGTAACAGAATTTTAAACTAAATTTATCTAGTTCCTATTTGAATAGGATCGTCAAGGAGGTAATTCGATATTACTGTGAAGGAAGATTCGCCACTCTCATTTATAAAGGAGTTTCATCAGGCGCAAATCTTTACACACTAAATATTTAAGTTTAAGTGTATGACTATTACGTAATATTAATAACAACCGTTGAAATCATCGGCGTACAAGCCGAAAGGGAGATGAAAACAGTAGCGCACTTTGTAGCAGTTTGGGACTGGCTTGTCTAAATTTAGTTTTGTTACACGTGCACGTTAAAATGTTAAATTTGCTCCGCTGTAAAAGGAAAACTGATACAATGTCCCATATAACATAAAACGGCAAAAGCCGAACCGGGATAAATAGTAAAATGGATTTTCCATTTTCAACAGCCGTCATCAAAGGAGCGTAAAGATTTAATTTTATCACAATATCTGAGCTACTAAACCAGTAGACTGCAGTTTGTTTAAAATCCCTTCCTCCGCTTTTATGTAACAGAGCGGTTCTTTCGCGTCCGACAAGGATCAACAGTATACAACTACAATTTTCCTACCCCAAATCCGCATAATGCGTTATTAATAAAAATGTGCAACAACTTGGAGTTAGCACGCTCGACTGAAACGAGACCTAAACAGACGCTACGGTCTTCTCTACAAACTTTAGGCCAACAATCCAAGCTATCGACGCAAAATATTACTATCTACAAAACGCTGCTATTTCCGATGGGACATAGGGAAATAGATCTGTGGGGAACCGATATATCTTCCAGTTTACAATCCTTTCAGTGTAAAGTCCTCCTAGGATGACATTAAAGTTATAAATGCAACGATTACGATGATCTTAAAAACCCATTTACCGAAAAATTAAGTTTCCCAAAAGTTTACCAAGGTACACAGTCTTTCCTATCACCATGATAGTCCCCTCGCCCAAGCAATGTCACACACAAGATGTCTCTTCAATCGTGAGTCAAGTGAAAATATCCCCGTGTCCTCCTTTCTGAGGTAGTTTAACATTTAACATTACATGTACAGTTTACATTTAATTAATTTAATTTCATATTTACCTCCTACAATGTAAATGTGTAGATAATTGTAAATTTATCAACTTACATAATTATTCATTTACGTTTTAGAGGTCAATTGACGAAGTTACATCTTTCAAATAATTATTCTTTCCATTAAGCTCTTGATTAAGATAAAAACGTCAGTGTCACGAGCGGGATTCGAACCCACGACCTTCGCCTAGATACTCCACTCCTCTACCACTTGAGCCACTTGCGCTAGGGAATAACATTATTTATAAGGAATATTATAAGGAGGTAATTAATCCATTTACGTTTAGTGGTATAATTGACTATGTTAATTCTTTCAGTTAATAATTCTTTTTATGTGAGGTCGTGGTTGAAATGAAAAAGCTAGTGTCACGAGCGGAATTCGAACCCACTCCTAGCAAAGCCGAAGGTCATGATTTTTTGTTTCGTGCTGATTTTTTTACACGTTAGATGGAAAGTTTTGGAGATAAAGGATTAAGTATATAATCATATCATCATCTCATAGCTTGTTGCAACGAATAAATTACAAACTTCACGCAGATTATTGGGGGGTGGGGAATTATATACCAAAACGTCCTCTCATAAGTATATAAAATGCATAATTATAACGTACTTTCGTTTTTATGCTCGCGCATAAAGTCTATGCCACACCGTTTACGTTCTGTAATTGATCCTTTTCATAAAATTGCGAAAAATAACTTCTTTGATATCCTGGGGGTTTTCCTTTCACCGATTCTCCGAGAGGTTCGCCCTGCCTTGTAAGGACGGGACAAAATAGATCAGTAAGCTGCGAATTTATTTTTTACATCGTTACCTCTCCTATTCCACGCATTTTCAAAACGTACGTAATTACGTGATGAATAGAAGAAGTTCTAGCTTAAAAAAAGTTTCTAAATACGCTTCAATGTCAGAAAATGTTGTTATAATCATTAGTTGACATGATATTAAAACATGTTTATTATCATGCGCGAAATTGAGTGAAAAAAAAAAATGTTTATGTAGTTAGAAATTCCAGGTGAAGACTGTTATAGCCGGTTCCGTGCTGTACAAGGGTCTACTCCATTTTTCATACACTGTGAGTATCATTTCGATTAGCAAAGTGTTAAAGTTGAATCGCGTGATCTAGGTAAACAGGTTAAGAAAATCCTCTTGCCTTGCTTCTTACCGTAGGATTCTTCCTTCTAAACTGTACACGACACATTTGTGAAAACATTGTCCGATTCATTTTCAAACACCAATTTTCCCGAAAAAAGTTTTACGCTTCCTATTTCAAGACAGAAGAGGGTTATAAGGGGTAAATAAATTATTTAATTTGTATCCCTTACATTAGTACATATTACAAATAATGTATCACGAAACTGTTTTTTCATATGACCACAGCACTATATCACCAGCGCTTTCTTCACCCGGCATCCGGAGGACATATACCGTGAGAAACCATCCAAAGTTGTCACCCAGGGTGAGGGGTTGAGGGGCAAGAAGGTCCCGAGGGAATCGTCGATTGGTGACCAGGGGGGGAGGGTTCTCGGGATGGTAAAGTGTAAAGGACTTGGGGTTAGGATGGATTAGTTGGTGTGAACCTTTTAAAATCGGGAACGGATCATTAGGTGACAAAATGAATGTTGTGGATAATGAAGGTAGTGAGGTAGTAATGAGCTTTAACAATTAAAAATGCCCATTCGATCTGCACTATTCTGTTAAGAATCCTGTTATTATTCAACGTTTGTGACCTTTAATTTAACATGTTTCTTCTTTCCTTCCAAAACTTTCTGAAAAGTTTTTTGAGTATCCAATGAGTCAATGCTACTCATTTTCATTTTGTCTAAGACACTTTCATAGTATCAATCCCTATGCCACAGAGGGCTCAGGACCTATGAGCGGTATACCAACCCCTTTCCTTGAAAGGACGTGTGCTTTCTCGTTTCCCTCTGCCCAGCATAAGTAATTGATGTTGCATACTTAATTAATATAATTTAGTTTTCCAATTCAGCGCCATATTCGAGTGTTTGAGCTTAGTGCTTTGATGGCCGCCTGCACATCTGACATGACGGCTATATTCTCGCTATAATCTCTTTATTGTATCCTTCTGTTCAGATTGAACTGAATACATCTCTCAATCAAATGGACTTCAGTCTGGAAGATTCTGGTTTATTTTCCCATGGGCACTGAGCATTGGATTCCAGGACCAAACATTATCTTGCGTTCTAGATCCATATGTGTAACAGGAGAAGTTGCCATTGTAAACGAAGGGTTTTTTCTGTCAGGTCTGTGCGGAAATTTTGTTTAAATTCGAACCCCTTGTTCAAGCCATTTCTTGGGCCTTGAGTATCGGATATTGCTTCCATTTGACTTTTATTATCCATTATACAATGGTTTTCTATAATGTCCTCGTTATCTATGGCGAGTAGGGAATAATGGTAGTCAGTAGGAATCCACCCCATATAATAACAATAATACATTCCTATCTCTTATCCATACAATTTCGTGTATCATTTCGATTACCCCTTTCCCTACGGAGAGTCATTGTTCCTGGAATTCCTTAAAGTTCTAACCTTGGACCCATCCTTTTCTTTGTTTAATTCAGCAAAATACCTCGCCCAAAGAAGAATCTTCTTGGAGGAAAGATAATTTCGAACAGGTAAGAAAATGCAATGCGCTGCATAAGAAGCTTCTGCAGCCGTTGAAAAAGTAAAACGAATCAAAATAAAACGGAGGAAGTAGTTTTCGGTGAGATCGTTGCAATATAAAAATATGCAAATTGAAGTTGTAACAATCGTGCTCTTGAGTCAATGAAATATCTTGTGGTAATATTGGATCATAAACTCACTTTTAAACACTGTTACTGATAAATCATTAAAGATTCCCCCTGCTCTGTCGTCGGCCAATAAACATGTTCTGTAGGATGTGGTGATCCTTGCCCGATGCTCGTGTATATACCATGCATCTCCTATGTCCAGCTGTAAATGTTAGTTGGCCACATGACGTCAGAGTTATAAGGAGGGAGAGGCAAAACGTTTGCCAATTCCAAAGTCTACTGTGGGCGAGATATCGTGAGACTACACTGACTATGCACCAGGCACCAAGTGCAAGTATCAAACGAAGACTGAACGGGTGCGTTACCTTTCCCACTCAATTCCCGTTGTCAAAGCGAAATCCTGCATTTTACTAATATACAATTCGTTTTCTACGTCCGGTTGTAAATTTAGTCACTAGGTGGCATGATGTCAGGATATAATCAAGGATGGGTAAAACAATCGGTGTCAGTTCTTGGAGGTAAGTTAACGGTCGCCGTGCATCGAGTTTTTCAATTTGAGGCTTAGGGTGGGATTTGAAGCATCGGAATGTTGTTTTTAATATACTAGTAGGCTATCGAGTGTTTCACCATCACCTATTACCGAGTTCCCATAATCCTGTTTACTGTAAAAGGGTGGCTTTTGACAAACTAATCTTTTGAGTCGAATCGATATAAAAAAAATGTCCGTAAATTAATTAACCATTCCCGGAGAGTAGTTGTTCTTTCCTGGCTTCTTATGTAATCCGGTAAATTGAAGTAAAATCAACACAAAATGCAAAGCCATCCGAATCATTTGTGAATTTAAATCAAGAGGCAAAGCCGTGCTAGTAAAATACAGTGTTACGCCCCCCACGTGGAGAAGCCGACATCTGGTAAACACCTTTGCTTTTACTTCACCACTCGATGTCTGATTTTTTAAACAACAATTTCCGTTTTATTTTTGTGGGAATTTCATACAGTTATGATTTCGACGGGGAATAATTTTTGAAAACGCTTACATTTTACTTGATTTGATGAAGGTAGTTGGTCTGTGGGTCGGTGTACTCATGCTGAACCGACATAGGGCCAATTATTGAGTCCGTCTTCCCTCGTATAAATACTCAAATTCGTTTCGGCATTTAATCCCATCTTCAGTGAGGAACTTTTACGGAAAAGAGAGGACTTTTTGACTTGACAGTAAAATGTCAATTCCCTGCTGCCAGTCTTAAAATTAGGAAAGTAAGTCCGTAGTGTGTTAGTCGACTATATATATATATAATAAAAAATAAAAACTATTTCAGAGGTTTTGCTAATATGCTCTAATTTTCTTTTCAGATTGCTACATCGGAGGCTTTCATGAAACTTAAAGCGTGTGGACGTTTATATTTGGTAAGATTTAACACAGTACAGCTAGGTATACTTGGTTTTCATACTGAAAAGGCATTGAGCCCGTCATCGCCAGCGGTTCGTTGACCTATTCAATAGCTTTTCGGCATCGCGTCATCGTCAATGAGAAACTAGCTAATTTGCCCATTGCACAGTTATAAGTTCATTGCTTAAGTACAATGCCATACGCAAAGTTGAATGTTTCCGAAAATAAGCATCAACCAGAAAGATCTGTCAGGCTACCAACGTCAATCTTCATATACAACTCAGAGTGAGATTCTTGACATTCCCGCCAAATTACTACCTTTTTACTAGAATATCCATTTGGAGACGTACAACTTAAAACCACATATTCCTTGGCATACTTCCTCAAAACTTATTGGATTACCATCCACCATCACACAGATTGTACAATTGGTTAGTAGGATCCTTACTAAAAGCTACTGACGCACATCTTAATGTGCGTGTCTCACATCACGATGTGAATCATCGCCCCAGCCTGTGAATTCATACAAAAAAAGGCAAATTAGCCGACTTTGATAGTCTATTTCAATACATCCCCAACCAGCTGGGCAAGCTTGTTACGTGTACGCTACCAGCTCGTCCGGTGGTAAGGCGAGTAATATTTGCCAAAATCAACCGACAGTTTTAGGAAGAACGGTCATATATCCAATTTTTCTCCCAAATCCCCCCCCCCCAAAAAAAAAACGAAAGAAAAAAGAAAACAAGAATGTTATCAGAAAAAGGTGGAAATCATTCGGACCATTTTATGAAGATTTTTTACAAATTTTCTGACACGGTTTCCGTAACAGACGCATTTTATTAGAAAGAGATGTCTATCGGACAATTTTTGAAAGTATGGACTTTTGTTCACATTTCCTAAATACAGTTCTAGATCCGATGAAAATATTTGTGTAATTATTTTTTAAAAGTTTACATTTATGGGTCCGTAATGCCCTAATGGCGTAAGGAATTTGCTTATCTAGCTAAATAATTTTATCATTTATCGTTATCTGGAATCGATGTTACGGTTTGACAAAATTGGCAAGGTCGATCGGTTACTCTTAAAATTGAGAGATGGTGGTATATCAGTGAGGTATGTAGTGGTAATGAGAGAGAAAAATAAAAGAGTGAGTCTGTCTGTCTGTCTGTCTCTCTGTCTGTCTGTCTGTCTGTCTCTCTCTCTCTCTCTCTCTCTCTCTCTCTCTCTCTCTCTCTCTCT
>CM077100.1:29171282-29182883 GCA_039619505.1 Cimex hemipterus | reverse complement strand
TCTCTCTCTCTCTCTCTCTCTCTCTCTCTCTCTATCGTGTTAGTGAGTGGGTGGGAACGGAGCTTATACAAAAACTTTGTGTCCAGTGTGAAGAGTTATTGCTCTAATATCGCTCCTTTGCACGTCTCAGTTTTACCAGCTATCCCGGTAGTGAACAGTTTTCAACAGAATTACCCCTTGTCTACGACATTATTTTTTAATTTGAAAATGAAAGAATAATCGGCTCTTCTAAGGTCAGATATCAGTCAGATAATAAACGCACATTCTATAAATATATTTCTTCCCTGTAACTAAATGAATTAACGTTATCTGTTTTCGTTGGGTCCACATCGTCCCATTAAACTTAAATTCAAAATTTCGGTATAAAATATGTTGATTAAAAAATACGGTTTTTCTTTTAAATAATTCAATTTCCTCCTTGGTGGAAACCGGGTAGAAGATAAGAACGAATGAGCTGACCATATAGCTTTCTGCACGTTGACCTGCGTAGAATTATTGTACTCATTGCTCTAGTGACACTGAGGTAAGCTTGTCTTTCTGTGCCACTGATGTCTGATCTCCTTAGCATGCAGTCTTGGTTCACCACAACACCGACCCACTTTTCACGGGATACTGCGTATAACTATATACATAGATAATTCTATGTATTGTCTTATACATCTTACAATAAGTTCATTAATCGCACTTCATTTCTAAAAGTACAATTTATATTCAAATTAATTAAAGAAATAATAGGCCTGTTTTGATACGAAAACTAACAATGAAAGATGAATATCGAGGTATGGATTTAGTTATGTCATGTTAAAAATATCCACGTTCATCAAAATTGTATTAACCGCTGATCAAGTGTAATTATAAATAAACTTTGATGTGTATTTTTTAAAATCTACTTTATATCCATGTACAGTAGGTTCTGTTGTCCATATGAATTGAGATGGAGAATTGGAGAGGGAATTGAGTAACACAGCCTTTGTGGGACGTCACTTTTGGATAACTTCTGTAAGATGGATTGCTACTGCATCGTGATAGTGGATGTTGTGGTTCGGACGATCTGCGGAACGGTTTAGCCTTCTATGAAGTTAGCATTCAGCGGTCGATGATGTTGAAATACTCGGGACTGCATGCCAGAAATTGTACACCACATTTTGTGGATTCTAGAAAAATCAAGGGTTCATATGCCACCGAAAACCTCGCCAATCTATCCAAGATTCTAGTGTTTCACGTGTTACAAAAACAGACGATATTTACAGATTTTTGCTACGATACTCCCAGGAGGTACATCGTTCCGAAAAACCTGGTGGGACAAAAGTGCTTTTTTTCGTTCTACAAGAACACCTTGAGTTTATCAACTGGTTGCGAAATGCGGAGGTATTAAGATGGACCCGCTACAAATAACATTATAAAGAAAAAATATGGCATTCTTCCATTAGCTAATACCTCAATCTAAATAAAATCATGCGTTCGATAGACGCTTGCACGTATCAGTACATCCTTCTCCGCAAAATACCATACCGAAGGGCGTGTTCCGTAAGCCAACATCATTCTGTAGGGTCCCTTAAAAATCTCTCTGAAATACCAAATTTATGGAAAACCCGCTGAGCTCCGGTGTTGGTGAGGTTTTAGATGGGTTTCGCTGTCATCGTAAATTCAGTTTATCTGCTCACACATTTGTCATAAAAAAAGCCTATTAAACTGTTATTTTATTCCCGAACGAATTCCCAGTGGATTCGGTGAGACACAACTGTCGTCTTTCATTGGATGAGAGATCGATTATATTTTGACCCCTCATTCTTATGAACTGCAGACATCTTTATCTATCCCAATTAAGGGGAAGTTTACACTTGCAAACACACATTTGTGCGAAATAGCAGGCTTTTCTGGTTTCTGAGTGTTACAGCAAAACAGCTTGATAAAGCTAGAAACCCATTTACCCGATGCTACGCCATGCGACGCTACCCGACGCCTTGCCATGTTTTGGTGGGGTGTGCACATCTATCCGACGCACAGCGTTTATCACAATAATCGCAACGCATTTTTTGTTCTTAATGTATTATTTTGAGAAAACCATGTCATAAATTTTTAGTTACCTTACGAGCAAAGTCATGTAATAAATTGTTAGTTAAACTTAATTGTTTTAAATAAAGTTGTTCCGGTGTTGTGATAAAGTTTCTTCCTAATCATCGTACTTAAATAATTTTTATAAAAAACTCATGATTTTTTGATCTCGTTTAATTTGGGTTATGTTAAAATAAGTATGTCGTAAATAATATAACGACAATAATGCATGTACTTCGAAATAAAAATATGAGTGTCTGGTTCTTTTGTCTTTGACTGTACTCGATGCTACTCGATGAAAATTTGGACAGGAGATCGCAGAGCGTAGAGTAGGGTAGCGTAGCGTGGCATAGGGTGTGTTCCCGGCTTTAGACGTCTGTACACATTCTCATCCCGAGAAAGCGTCACATCGCCTTAATCATCACAATAATCACTGTCACAATCGCAACGCATCTTTGGCAGTTAATCCACTATTTTGAGCAAAACGTTGTAATAAATTGAAAGACAACGTTCTTGTTGTTTGTTGTTCAAAGCTGACTTAAATAGAAGCTGGCCTCGGCCTACTTATATCCATGATTATATCTTTTTTTTTACTACTGGATCCCGAAACTTGAATAGTTGTCGTTTGATGCAGGCAATATGATGCCTGGTCTAGTATGACTACCGCTGCTTATATCCCAGTCCTCGCGTCGTATTGATAATTGTTTACAAGGATTTGAAAACAGCCAATTATGGTGCACTAATGCATCCCAAGCAAGGATTGAACCACCAAATTTAAATGCTTGTTGAATGGTAGATGAAATTATTATTGAGAGCTTTTTTAGGGGGGGGGGTAGATAAAATAAACATTTTCATTACATATAAATACATAAATTTAATAGAAATTATATAATTAGTATACATATAATATATAATACATATAATATAAAATATAGATACATTAAATATAAATTCACTAGAATCTAGACGATCAGTGTCTGATGCTCTAATATTGTTCAAAATAATAAACAAAATGTTTAAATGCCCCTCTCTTCGGGAAGAGATAATATTTCATGTACTTGCCTATCGAAATAGACAGAGTTGTTTTATATATCACACCATAAAAACAATGGACCACCAAAACTAGTGAATTTAATATGTATACATTACAAACCTCATACTAGAGGCATTTACAAACATAAAAAATACATTATAAATAGAATAATGTAAACCTGAATATATACATGATTTCCTTATTATTTCTTGATCCAATTGTTGGGCATATATAAAATAATATAATTTGTTCTTTGGCTAGTGATGTTAAGCAAACTAGTATTTTAGCCTTTTAATCAAACGAGTACGCTTTAAAAAGTTGTCATCGTTGGTTATGTCGCTCATGTCCTATGTTGAACATCATGTCCTGAGTGTTTTAGTTTATCGGGACTAGCTAAGAGCAAAATCGGACGTCGAAATGTCATATCTAGGCGTCATTGGGCTAATGCAGATTCTGGTCGTGTCTGGTAACTGGGCTAAGTGCATCTTGTAGTTGTCACGCTTTTCATGTCGACAGGGACACAGCTGTCCTCACTAATGTTCCACGTGTTGGCAAGTTGGCGTTGGCAAGTGAAACTGATCAATATTCCCGGCCAGATGAATATTGGAGTTTTGTCAAGTGCGAGTGTTAAAGCTAACTATGGCTCCGCACTCTGTTAATGTTTCGAATATCTAAATAGCTACATATTTTATTCCCATCACTTCACTTCTGAGGACGACGGGGCAATAGAATATGCTAAATGTCATCGAAAACATTGAACTAGAGTATAATTACAGCTTTAATTAGAAAGTCGTAATTATACAGAACTAGCTTTATTACTCGGCGTTGCCCAGGGGGATAACAAAAGGTGTTAATGAACACATTATTTTCAGTACATACATTGCTATTTCTAGTTAGGAGCATATATATTAATTAAATAAATACAATCGCATCTTTGATATCAATGAATGTATTTTGGCTAACACTGTATTAAATTGTAATTATCGTGTATTCAGCTTCCAATACCTTAATTAATTGAAAATAATTTATTTGGTCAAGCGGACCACGAAACCTAATAAAAAGTTGACTTCATTGAATCCCTCTTTGATATGGAATTTTTTGTTGATTGCATTTGGCATATATACAAACAACAAATCTGGAGCATGGAACGTATAATTGTGCATGAGAAAACCACGGATTCCCCAAATTCAATGCACATAATAGATTGTGACCTTGTGATTTTCTTACCATTATTACAAAAGCCAGTTGCATTGGAAAATGCAATCGTTTGAACTGGAAAGGCACTAGCAGACACATCCTCTCCTTTGAGTTTTGTTAAGAATTTTTTTTATGTAAGGTTTTGGTCGAAATGAAAAAGCTAGTGCCACGAACGGGATTCGAACCCACGACCTTCGGCTAAATATGTCGCTGCTCTACCGCTTGAGCTATCGTGACTTCGATCCACTCGGACACCAACTTCCCATCTAAACCTACAACCTCGCGAATTTTCCCTCCTTTTTGCCATTTGTTTTTTATCTCAACCAAAACCTTAAGTAAAGATTAATTAATTGAAAATAATTTATTTGGTCAATCGGACAACGAAATATAATGGATTTGAAAGAACGGTCAAGAGACGTTTAGAATGGTTCGTAGAAACAAACAAAATTATCCCTGACTTCCAACAAGGATTCAGAAAAGTTCATTGTACATATGACAACTTAGGCACATTCACCACCGATGTACAGAAAAATATTTCTTACAAAGAAGTTACTCTAGCCATTTTCTAGATATATCCAATGCCAAAATCTTTAAAAAAAATATTCACCTAGGAAATAATAACATTCCTACGCTAAATTGGTCTACCTCCCTTTATACACCCAATATCATCGGCCAACAAGACCTGATGGGAGAAAGAGAATATGTAATAGACAGCTGTGAAACCGAACATTGCCCTTAAGCTACAGTAGTGTATACGGATGGTTCAAAATCACCAAATGGAGTTGGTTCAGCATTTTTTGACATAAATAGGAAGAACACGACTAAATTAAAGCTTTCGCTCCATTTTTTCCGCTGAATACACAGCTATAAGGGAAGCAGTTCAGTATGTAATAAACCTCGACCCAACCTATAATATAATATTGTCGGATAGCCGGAGTGTCTAATCAGTCTTAAAAAATACGGATTGTTCTCACGACCCCATCGTCATAGGGATAAAAAATCTTGACTGCGAGTAATCGCGTCAAGGACATATATCAATCAGGTCGATTTACTGGCAAAAGAGGCAGCAGTTTCGGGAAGTCGTATTGAAGAAAGTTCGGTGTCGGATATGACCTCTCACAACAATTCGGTTCTGAGGAAAAAAATGGCAAAAGGATTACAAGGTAGCAAGTAAAACTAAGTACCTCTGATATATTGGGTTGTCCGGAAAATAATGCAGGATTTTGGTATTAAACAAAAAAAAAAGAAACTAGTTACTTTAAAGCAATGTTCTTTAATCAAAATAATTTCCCATACTCTCAATGCATTTCTCCCAACGTGTTGGTAACTTATTAATTCCGTCTGAGTAGAATTCAGAATTTTTAGAATTGATAAAGTCAATAAATGCATTTTCCAGTTCCGTTTGATTTTTGAATATTATGTGTTGTAAGTAGTGGTCCAGGTGTCTAAAAAAATGGTAGTCAGTAGGCGAGAGGTCCGGAGAGTAGGGTGGGTGAGGCAAAGTTTCATAGCCAAGCTCCAATAATTTTTGTGACGTTACACGTGACACATGTGGTCGAGCGTTGTCATGCAACAAAATGGGCCCTTTCCGATTGACCAAAGAGGGCTTCATTACTGCCAATTTCTGATGCATGGTATTAATTTGGTTACAGTATGATTCAGCATTGATGGTTTCGCCAGGATTTAAGAAGCTGTAGTGTATTAAACCAAATGAAGCCCACCATACCGTAACCATTACCTTTTTTTTTCACTTTTCCAATCGCCTTGAGGTGGTCAGCGACGGTCGTTTTACTGACTTTGAGTTGCTCTGCAAGTTCTCGAACAGTTGTTTTGGGGTTTTCTTCCACCACTGATCGCAGAACATCATCATTAAGAGAGGAAGGCCTTCCACGACCTTCTTCATCTTCAAGGCTGAAATCTCCCTCCCGAAATTTTTTAAACCACCTTTGCACAGTGCACTCATTAACACAACCCTCGCCCCAGACTTGGTTAATGTTTCTAGCCGTTTGGGCTCCGCTTCGGCCGAGTTTAAACTCGTAAAAGAAAATCGTACGAAATTCTCGCTTTGACATTATAAGGATGACTGAATTATTTCCAAGTAGCGGAATGCTACAGAGGTAAACAAACAATATCATTTGGAAGAGGATTAATAAGTGTTGACATTCATACAAATGAGTAATCCTGTAAACGTAAACAGAATATTTTATATAGATTTTTTTTAATGAAAACTTAAAATCCTGCATTATTTTCCGGACAACCCAATAAAACAGCCAACGATCCAATCTGCAGCATGGTTTTCTAGCGCGACACGGCAGTTTGGTTTAACAGTCACAGTCTTCCATCCCACCTCCACAGAATGGGCATCCTCCCAAATAACAAATGTTCATGTGACAATTCTACAGTAACAGTTGCGAATCATGTACTTTTAGCCTGCCCACTAAACTGCACGGAAGGGAAGGTATTTTCAAAACACTTGTGAAAAATAAAGAGCCACTCCGCATTTCAGTTAACTTGATTTTAAGTTATGTTAAGAACATTGAAAACCTGGATCCCATTTTCACATTTAAAAAAAATAGATGTTGACATAGATGTTTAAACAAATTTTAACAAAGAAGAGAAAAAGAGTTATATTTGATCAAGTGGACAGGCGGCGGCTGGGCCGAGGCGGGCTGAGAGGGCGGGACGCTGACTGGATGGACGTTTTTGGCCTCTCGGGCGAGTTTTGCCGCAGATAGTGGGACGGACTTTTCCATAGGCCCTAGGTGCCTTGTAGTTTTTATCCGCATCCATCTGGAACTGTGATAAAATAAAAGAAGAGTAGAAGGATCTATTCAGAGGAGAGGCGTGGGTATCCTGCCTGGTCGACGTTCGCAGCCTTCGGTCTCGATGGGGTTGGTCTGTGGACTGTCCGCGAGGTCCATTAACAGGATCGGCTAGATGTGGAACTAATTGTACAAGACAGAAAAATAGGTACATTTCTTCACTATCTTCAAAAATAGCAGTATTCAATGATCGCATCAGATAGCACAAGATCCGATGATGCAAGTTTTAAGTTTGTGTTTTCAATATCCTGTATGAATTCTTTCATTTTCTAGAGATTGTGGTGAAAATAAATCTTCAGAATCTTATCTTCAGCCAAGTCAGAATGTCGGTCATTAATCTCCATTCCTGGTAGATTCCGCAGAGGCCGGAGCGTCCACGGGCGAAGGCGACCATCCGTCGGCAGTCTTCGGACCGAACCCCATTTTAGAAGACGCGGCAGATAGTAAATGTTGAAATTATAATTATATATTTATGAGCTAATGGAGAAATTGATGTTTGGTCAAGCGCCGTGAACAGTGTCTGGTATCTCTTGGTCCGAGCTCCCGCAAAGCTTCCAAGCCGTCCTGGCATGCTCGACCCGATCGCCTTGCCGCTTAGTTTATATTATTGAATCACAGTAATCCCTTAACATTCGCGAGGATTTGGTTCCTGAAAATTACCGTGAACGTTAAATCCGCGAATGTTGAGTCTATTTTCCTATGTTATAAGGAGGGTAACGTTCCAAGACTGAAAAAATTGTGATAAGTTTTAAATCAAAAGAATATTTTTTTATTTCGTTGATGAAAGAGAAATGAAACCATTCTTGGAATAAGGCACTAGTCACCCATGCTTTGGTGTTTGATCTCTAAAAAACTGGGAGCTCATCTTTACTTTTTCCCTTAAGGGTTCTTGGGTTTTGGGATCTGTAGATCAATGTCGCCTTTAACTTGTAATCACCAGATGCATTTGCACAAAGTAATAAGCTGATACGATCTTTGGCCGCCTTAAATCCTGGAGCTGTTGTTTCTGCTTTTGAAATGAACGTGCGATTCAGCATCTTCTTCCAGAAAAGTCCCGTTTCGTCAGCATTGAAAACTTGCTGAGATGAGTATCAGTTGTCTTCTATGATTTTTTGGAGTGTCGGTGGATATTGTTCCGCTGCTTTATGATCTGCTGATGCTGCTTCTCCAACTAATTTCACGTTGTGTAGATTGAGACGTTTTTTGAAATTCTCAAACCACCTTTTGCTGGTTTGGAAATCGGACTTGGAATCAGAATTTTCATTAATCATATCATGTAGTTTTTTTGCCTTAGCTCTTATCAATGCCGAGCTCTAGGGCAATCTCTTTTGCGCCATGTCTTCTATCCATAGTCCTAATGCTTTTTCAGTTTTTTCCAGCCCTTTGTTTCGAATTTGGCACTGTTTTTGCCGACGTTGAAGAAGAAGCTGCTAGACTATCCCTTATAGAGGTCTCTTTTGGCTTTATAGAACGAACAGTTGATTCAATTTTTTTTTTACTCAAGTGTTATTTTTCCGCGAATATACAAGTCCGATCTTCCTTGAACGTTAAATAGTACCTCTTTTTTTCATACGCGAATAGTGACGACCGCAAATGTCAAACCCGCGAATGTTAAGGGATTACTGTAGTTATATTTCAAAGGCTTTTTTGAGGATATTTTAAAAAGTTCACTATTTTGATATGGAATTTTCATTTTTGGCAAATCCTTTGACCTTGTTTGTACGTTTAAGTTATCATGTCTGTCGGTAGTTTGGTAAATAAAAAATTGGCCGCTTTTGGACAATAACATTAATTTTTTATTTCTTTAAAATAAAATGAGTCTTCCAGATACAGTCACTTAGGATTCTGTCATTAACCATTTTCAGAGGTTGGTCCAGTCGACACTGTTACCATTTCTTGTGTCGGCTGTAAAATACTTCTACTAGACGCCCAATTTAATGACTGGTGGCTATGCCATAAAATAAAAACCATACTAAAAAAGAGATAATAAGAAAAAAAACCGGTGCCGAAAATGTCTTGATGGCAGAATGCTGAAAAACCTATCCAGGAAAGTGTTTGTTTTTCTGACCTTTATTTACCCTAGGATACTTGGATCTGCTCTTTGCCGCAGGCCACCGTCCAGTCAACGTGTATGGCCGTTCTAAGTTAGCTAAACGCTCTAAATAAAGTCTTTGAAAAAAAAAATCGTCTGAGAAAATTTAAGCATTAAAATACCACCTTGATTCCGGAACAGTTTAGATTTCGCTTTGCCCTATCAACACAGACCAAGCTTTGCAGAGATTATGTAACATGCCATTCCAATAAAAAAAAAAGACACCGGGGTAGTTTTACTAGACATCATTAAAAGTCATGATAGCTCAGGTGGTAGATTAGCGGCGTATCTAGCCCAAGGTCGTGGGGGTCGAATCCCGCTCGTGACACTGAATTTTGCCTCTCGACTAAAAACCTTAATTAATTGAAAGATATTAATTGATCAAGCGGACCACGGAAACTAGTGAATTATTAAAAGTTTAGATATGAATGGCATAACGGTATAATATCGAAGATGATTGACTATTAGTTCACAAATTATCTTGTCAAAATAATAATATTCAACTTAAATATGTAAAATCTTGACCTTGGACCACCTTGGAAATTGGAACTTGTCAATTTATAGTTCAAACTCAGGGGTATGTCAGGGATGAGTACTAGAACCCACAGTATTATATTCACCTTACGTAGAACTAGCCTTATTTCATGACTCATAATATCTGGATTTTTAGTTTTGTAGGGAACCGTTTAAACAAAGCTGTTAATAAAACAGATGATTTTGTTATTATTTTATTCAAGAAACGAAGGGCTTGCATAAATATGGATGTAAATTTCAAGGGTAGGATGTCACACTCTTGTCACTATCTTTGTTGGTTTGCGGTTGGATAGCAAGCGAAACTATTCTACTTACTTATGTTCTTGAAAACCTTTAAAACTCCTCATTTACACAATTATAACACGCAAAGGGACATCAACAACACACCTGCTAATAAACTGTGGCGCTACGTTTGCCAGTAGAAAGGAGTGTTTTCGTACAACGTAACCAAAAATAAATTCTACAACCGAAACCGGGCCTGGTAATCAAATTCTTGATGAACTAGGATCGATGTGCTATCGGTACAATAGAACGAGGAATGAGTAGGTGATGAGTATACTGTAACTGTCGCCTTCTAGCTCTTTTCAGAAGTATTAGGGCTGTGACTGTCGTTGCCGCAATTCCTCTCTTTGGGTTTTCTTTGTATCCCAGGTTATGTCTCCATTGAGCCTTGCTTCCCATTCGAAAATGATATGGGCGGCACTTTCTTCCTCCTCATTATTTAATCTGCGCCCACGTTATGTACATGTTTTCTCGGTGCCGGCGACTCGCTCCAGATCTTTCCCCTTCCGATTTTTACTTCTTCCACTCCCAAGACAACCACTTAAAAGGTAGAAATTTCTTCTCGTCTAATTTAAGTTTATACTTAAGGGGATATCTCTGCTACCGAAATGTTGACAGTGTGTTAAAAACTAAGGAAATTATGTTTTGGCTTAATAATGAAATATTAGGCAAAAGGAGAAAAATTCGCAAGGTTGTAGGTTGAGATGAGGAGTTGGTGCCCCCGACTGGATCGTAGTCACGATAGGTCAAGTGGTAGAGTAGCAGCGTATTTAGCCGAAGGTCGTGGGTTCGAATCCCGCTCGTGACAGGCGCTTTTTTATTTCAACCATAACCTTAGATAAAAATATTAATTAATTGAAAGAAATAATTTGTCAATCAGGCATTATATATAATGGATTTAATTATTAAATTAATCCATCTATGTTCAGCAGTCATAATTTACAGTATTTATGATTTCAGTTTATTGTTCCATTTTCATAATTAACGTTAGTGTTGCAGAAGTATGCGTAACATTAACTTAAGAAATTTGTAGTGGGAAATAATTGAGCAAATTGTAAAAACATAAACGGAATACTTTTTCATTGTTTGTATGCTTAATGGGTTTGATCTGCGAGAAGGTGAATTCATGCTAAACCGGCATTGGTTCCGAAAACACTCGCGGGTCTATTGAACTAGTCAAACGCGCTGATATTGCGCTATCTTCAGTGATGAACTGCCCGTCAAAGTCCGAGTCGGGAATAAATGTCGTTGGGTCCGACGGTCGTCTCTAGGGGCGTTTCTGGTGTTCATTGGTCGGTCGCAGTGTCGGTTATTATGTGTTGCTAGTATTTTTTTCTATGTTGTTTTCTTCTGACCGTTTGATTTTTTTCTGTGATGTAATGTTTTTAGCGGTGTGAAAGTAGTGTGTGAAATTGAGTTTGTTTATACTTTAGTGTTATTTGTTCGCACATCTATAGGTTCTCCAGTATGTCCTTTTTGACTTCTTACTACACCACTACTACTTATTACTACAGCTTGCTGAAGAACCATATCGATATATATATATATATATATATATATATATATATTATATTAATCTATTATAT
>CM077100.1:29091622-29170882 GCA_039619505.1 Cimex hemipterus | reverse complement strand
TATATATATATATATTATATTAATCTATTATATTATCTATTATGTTAATTATATATATAATTTATCTAAGGATATATTTTACAGCTTAAAAATAATTCTAGAAATCTGTTCAAAATGTCTAAAAATATTGAATTCAATTTTTATGACTCGTGGAAGTCATGAGGAGCGGTCAAGAGCGATGTATTTTAGAAAAATATTTTTTCATTTTTTTGTCGACGTTTCGACCTTTATTCGGGTCATTTTCAGAGCATAAAGTGTAGTGCTATATTTGTGGTGCCATAATGGTGTTGTATCACAACAGTTTCACACAAAACCACAAGAATAGCACAACATTACGCGCTGAAGATGACCCAAATGAAGGTCAAAACGTCGGCAAAAAATTGAAAAAGGTGTTTTTTTTAAAATACCTCATTCTTGACCGTCCTCACAACTTCAAAAAATTATGAAACAACAGGTCACTAAGAAATACAAATTTTTGTCGTTGTTGTTTTGTTAATTGTCGTAAATACACAGAGGAAACTTGTCAGGGCAATTGATTACACGAGTTTTAAACCGTTGAGAAATAATCTTTGTCATCAACAGTCATTATTAAATTAGATCCGTCAAAGGATGCCCTGCCAGCCAGGTTGAAAGTTTTCGAGTTTTCTTGGGTGCGCTACAGCCCGGTCGCAAAATGACAAGGTGGAGCTTGTTTATAATTTATGAAAATCGTTTTGGCTCTTTCCGGAAAGGGGAGCCGGCATAAATTCATAAAGAGGGCTAAGGTCAAAAGTCCGTCCTAACCACGTGTAAACGTTTAAAGTCGGCTTTCAATTAAATATTCATTGGATAATTGGCAAAGACATTCTATTCCAGTACTTCGTCAATAAATAGATTCGATTTCGCAAAATCCGAAAGACCCGTGTTGTTGCACTGGCGGGAAAGAGTTTGGATCTATTTCCGTCCTCTTATTGTGACTGTCTTTTAGAGAAGAAAAATTAGAGTGGATTTTTTACTTATTGGCAGGATGGAACTGGATATTAAAACCTGTTACCAATTAAGCGTGACCAATAAATAACGTGTAAATAATAAAATAAAAAAAAAAGAGAGACGAAAAATTATTAGATTAAGAGAGCTTATTAAATTAGGGAGTACTCACTCAAAATTTGTTAGGTGTGCTAAAGAGAGGTTTTATGACACTAATTTTTTGAAAATATATCTTGTACATACATCCAGACATCTTTCACCTCAGTGTGTCTCATCTAGTTGAAGGGTGCAATTCATTGGTTCCGAAAAGAAACGTGTCGGTATGCCACTCAATATGAAGATCGTGCCCGAGTCTGGTGGCGAGTATCTTAGTCTCCTGCTCGGTTTTTTGTAGGAAATAAGGTCATTTTATTGTACATAGCCATGATAGTTTTATGTACCTAGTGTTGTGTTGAGAGGGAATATGTAGTGTGAGAAGGCGGATGGCGGATTATTGAGTAGTCCTAAGGTGTACTGGGTGTAAAAGGATGATGGGGGAACATCGAATAGTCGACCACCATAATTGAGTGAATGATAGGTAAATAAGTAAGAATCTATTTAAGCGTGAATGGAACTGATTGCATTGAGGACTGAAATTACACTGCTGTTAGCCCCGGAGCGCAGCCTCAGTGGCTGGACGGATATGACCGATGTCTTACTACAAACACCGGTGGATGATTCTCCTGCAAGTAATTTATTGTATATTACAAAAGGTCGAATTGCCAGTGGACTGTGAAAAGTGATAGGGTTAACTTAAGGATATAGTAGAGAGTGCTTGAAGGAAAGGGTTAGTGTGATGAAAGGTTAGAGTAGAACGAATCTTGTTTTGAATGAATCGAATGTTAAGAACTAATGAATCATAGAAGGGCTAAAGATTGGATTGCTTGGACGGATTGGACATTGGATAACTTCGTGGTGGGAGTTCGTTTCTTTATGTCTACATTTGCATTTTTGTTTTCTGCAGCGTTAGTTTGTTTTGGTCCAGGCAGTCTTCTGAATGAATGAATGTTTATTTACATGATTTTAGAACAATACATGTAACAATAGGGCGTAGGGAAAGCGACGTAGCACTTTTACTTCCTACTACAATACGATTTAAATAAATACATAAACATTATTTTGCTTGCAAGATTTGTATCTTGGAAATATGTGTTCAAAAACACAAAACAAAAGGATTTAACTTAATGTATAATATGTATGTACATCTAAGATACATAATTTAAAATGTAATTATTTGGAGATTGCCAGTTGTGGTCTAGTATGTCGTAGGTTTTAGAAAAACATTTTCTTTATCGTGCCAACGTTTCGATCTTTATTGAGATCATCTTCAGGGCCTGGGATCTCCAAATATTGTTTAAATTTTACAAATACGTGTAAGCTTGTGAAAAAAAAAACATACGTCACACCAGACCGCATCTTACGATGTCCACATAACTAGTCACTAAACACCATACATTACGAATATATTTCAAGAAGTAAACAAATAAGCAAGTAGATCTTGTTATGACGGGCAATTTCTGTTTCTACAATAACTAGGCTAGATTAAAGTTAAGGTTCGCGGTAGCCGAGTGGTTAGCATGAGAGACTCTTGCCTAGTAGACCCCGTGGTCGCGGGTTCGATTCCCGCCGTCACCTCTGGCCCTTTTTTCCCGATACCCTTCCCCCAAAACTAATACACAATAAATATATATACAATAGTCGGGCTAGATATGCACAGTTCATGAGGCCATTAAAAAAAAGTCGAAACCGTAAAAGTGATTTGAGTATATTTCTCCTCGTTCAATGTTATCTTCCATTTTGTGTCTTAACTTTCGATGAGTCCTAGGTGTTTCTGGATATTAGCTAATATGGGATTCGGGTTCGTACATATCACCCGCATAGGTTGACAGAAATTGGCAGGCCAACGGTTTAGATAATAAACAGGATGGGGCTAAGAATGTTCCCTTGCTGAACGCTGGCGGGGATCAGTTTTATCTCTGGGAACACGGAAATCTTTTAAAAAATTGACATTGTTCCAAATATATTGTTAGCGAGTTATTTAAAATGTATGCTATTACGTCCATTTTATTGGTAAATTCTTACTTAAATCGTATATAATTCATGAAGGGCCTATCCATCCTAAAAGCTAAATTTGTACACAGACTTAACATATTAATAGAATATTGGCTCATTTAACAAAGTAGAACAGCTGCGTGAATATCGTATTTTTTTTTAGCAAAAAATAAAAAACTGATTTTATTTACATAAGCGATTTTTTATAGCACTATTCGTTACTACAGTAGCACCAATTGATTTTCTTCCTTTTTCCCACTATTTGATTACACGCTTTATCAGAGTTTGGATAGCCGCCGGTCCGGTCCGCTCTTGTTCGCTGTCTTCGCTCAGTCACGTGTATCGGCTCTACGGACTCTTCAATGGAAGCCAGTTAAGTCTTTGGTACGTGCCTTTTTGTTACATCGTGTGGCTTACATTGTTAAACTGAGGACTTACACGGGTGTAACCGTCTAAGAGGATCGATCGTTGCCTATTATCTTTCAGTCAGTTCCCGCCCGGCTTTCGACGAAGCGTTGCTGAAATTTGGGTTCTTCTGTTGAAACACAATTCTACCCCGAATCAATGATATAAAATTCTTCTAAAACATGGAGATTGTGAGGAGAAAGCGTCGTGTCGTCTTCAGAGCACTATTGGATAAAACGACTAGAGTCTAAAAGGCTCAGAAGCAGAATTTTATTTAAAGAATGGTAAAAGTTGTCGATAATTATAAATAATCAATCAGATCTTACCTCTCGCTTATAACGTTGAGATCAACCTGGGATGGTTTTTTTACTGGTCAGTGACAATTTTATTCCTCCGTATGCCAGTACTGTTTTCATGGTCTGCCTGCGCAGCTTGTTGTGTTTTAACGTGCGAATTGTACGTAAGCAGGTGGACAATGGTTGACTCGCGGGTGATGTAAACGGCCTGCGAAACGCTGATAGTAGAGCTTGCCGTGCCGCAAGAAATGCGTTTATCGAGGTGAGGAATAGAGGGCATACACCCGTAGAACCGTCTCGAGCAGAACAAGGTTGAGAATATAAATACTCGTAGGGTATCTCTGCCCGCTCATCGCCTGAAGTGATCAATATACTTTATTACTCCGAGTGTTTACCTGCATCTAAATTCGATGCTTCGATGTGTGGCCCCCACCATAATTTTTCATCAAATATGAGGCCGAGGAATCGCACCGTAGGCACGCCCTCCCCAAATAGAGTTGAGGTGAGTCATGATTCCTCAATCTGCAGAAGTAGATGAACACTGCCTTTGAAGAGGAAAAGGTAAAACCGGTACTAGTTCAAACGAACATCCACCATAGACTCCCCAGGGGCTTAGTCAGGCAGGTCGTCAGAGAAATCAGCCTTCAGGTCGTACCCAGGCTGGGGCCCCTGCCATTCTTAAGGAGAGGTGCAATAAGTGCCTCTCGCCAACGGTATGTAGGTTGTGTATAAACCACGAAAATAGTCTTAGTATATGGTGAAAGCACATTTGTCATCGATTAGAAGAAACCATCATTGGATGACATGGTGCAAAGGTTATAAGAAAGGAGAGGCAAGAAGCAACCTCCATTTCTGCAAATTTGATCAATTTTAAAAGCTCTAATTATCGAGATTAAGTAAAATTGAGTAAAACCGCGAAATCAATGGTCCTAGAATTTGACCACAAAAAAACAATCCCTGTACGGCATGACGTCAACGTAATAAGCAGACAGAGGCAATACGCCAGGACTGGCATATGGAGGAATAAAATTGTCTTGTTGAATATCTTTGGCTAATAAAACCTAAAATAATCCGACGAGGGGTGAGGAAGAAGGAAATGAAATGACAAATTCGTTTTGTTCATTTGTCATATCTTTGACTTACAGTTTTATAAAATGGATGCAGTTTTAAAGGAAAAATGATTCACTTTTATTGAACGAATAAAGCGGTATTGAAACGAGACAAAGGTCACATCTTTCGAACTTGTCACGCCAGTGAACGCCTGAAGTAGGGTCTCTCTTCTTATGACCCTGACGTCTTGTCATTGGGGTATTAGTGTAAGAATAAGTAATGTCATTCATTAGTACATTCCTTCCTGCTGATTTTTGAACATTGACAAACCCACGTCTCACTTGCATATTTTTTCAATGAAAATAGTTTCGTTTCCTTTGAATGACATGCAGTTTTTCTATTGATTTTTCATTTATTATCGTTGTTATAAATTTAAAAAAAATTCTATCAAAAATAGAAGTTCGTAATTCCTTGTAATGTCGAGAGAATGCGTTTGACTTCCGGTTCTAAAAATAAAGTTTGCTCTTCATAGTCGCATCTGGTCGCACTGTCGAGTCGCAAACAACTGTCCAAACTGTTGGCCAATAAGAATAATCAGCTTAATCTGTTTGTAAATATCTAAATCGTGTGGTTCGACTGGGAGTTCACAACGTGGAAAGCGAATTTTCAAATAATTCCTCTGGTTGTTTATTTTTCCATCTGGAGAAGGTCTGAAAAGAAGTAGTGTGAAAAAATTACATATACACATCCCATTCAAATTAGTAGAAGCGAGGGCATGAAGAATTGCTCGTATCATGTCATTATTGGCCTCGGTATAGCTCTTTTTTAAAACATTTCCTTCGAGTTAACTATTTCACCACTGTTTTGGCGAATAAGCACTAGTTCCGACCTGCAATAAATTATCATAATAAATCCATTATAAACGGTTTTATTAAAGGATGAAACGAGCCTTACGACGAACTGGATTCGGCTGATTTTGATTAGTGTTGCGGTATACCACAGGACAGTGTTCTGGCCCATGTACTGTACCTGGTTCTGCTGACCTCAAACCAATACCTCCGTCTCCATCAATCAAATACCTCTCCCAACTCTGGACAAAGTACGTAGGGCTATATGGCAAAAGCCTGACGTGAAATCCACACACACCGCTTTAACGACAAGAAATCATAAAACGTTACAGACCACTTTCAGGACTTTCTAACTTACCACTCTTAAACAAAATGCTGCTTATAACACCACTTTATGGCCGATATGGACGAAGTATGTGGTTCAGCCAAGCATTCCTAACAATTACGAATCCAAAGAACCCAAGCTATAATCCTCAGAAACATCCTTTTATGTGTCCACCGAAACTTCCCATGCAGACATAAATATCGCTTGTCCAAGATGTCATCCGCTCCCATTATGGCTTGCGTATAAGGGTGAGCGCAGTATTGTTCTTGCTCTGTTTCTGCCCGTGTATTGTCAACTCTGGTTTGTTCTAAGTTTAAACTCTCTATTACTAAAATCCTTTTTAACAAAATTACCAAAGTTTGTCTTACTGTAAGACATCGTTAGGCCATAAAGAGTTAAATAGAGTACTACTAGCACACATAGACGTACTGCCAATGGAATTTTTAGCAAGTTCGTCTACTTTTCACTTCAATGAATATGAGATCAATAATTGATAAATGTTTGTTTTGCGCGACGCATCTGGACAAACTCGGTTGTTTCAGTTCGCTCTATCAGCGCCGCGAAACTGGCTCACACTGTTGCCACACGTTTCTTAACTCTTCCAGGCATCCGTGCCTCGTTATTGCCAATTTGTTCTTCACCTTGAAAAACGAAGCTTCTCACGCCCATCTTGATCAATATCCATATTTTCTCTCGTTCTGTTACGATTAAGGAATAAATTATACGCTTCGCTGATCGTGATGATACCAAATTTATTCCCTAATTTTTTTCCAACTAATAATATTATAATGCTTCTAGTTACATAATTGGTAAAATGCGTGTAGCGCTCATTACTTCGCTGTAATATTCATATAGTAAATTAAATCTTCCATAAATTAATATTTCATGAATATTCATTCTATTTCTTCGTAGAATGAAAAAAGGATGCGATTATGCGCATGTTTAGTATTTGAAGAAAAATACAATTAAATACAATTAAAATAAACTTAGTTCTATTATTAAACCTTAAAGATTTATATTTATTATTATAATTTATTATTTATATAGCTAAAAGGCGACTACTGATTAAAAATTCATTCTGATACTATGACCAGCACTGCACCTGAAGGACCTCAAAAGTAACAATCTAACATTGGTTCTTAGTATGAGGGACGGATTAACGGTTGAGAAGATCTCGAGGCCATCGTCATGGGGGTTATGAGTGCAGATAGAGTTAGATTAATCTTGATTTTGAATGAATTTGATTGACTTTGAAAGCTGAGTCTTTCATAAAAGGAACGCTGAGGTCCTTGTGGAGGAATAAGGAGCTTAACTCATTTAGTACAATTTGTCGGAGGTCTTTTGAAAGAATTGGTTGCTTGCTACACCCGGAGGATGTAAGCCATGAGAAACCTGTCAATGCTGGCACACAGTGTGAGGGATTTTTGGGCAAAGAGATATCGAGGCTATTTTCTATTAAAGTGATGTGACGCTTTCTCAGGATGAGAATGTGTACAGACGTCTAAAGCCGGGAACACTTACTCGATGCCACGCTACGCTACTCTACTTTACTCTACGCTCTGCGATCCCCACTGTCCAGATTTTCGTCGAGTAGCATCGAGTACAGTCGAATACAAAAGTACCAGATACCCATATTTTTATTTCGAAGTACATGTATTGTTGTCGTTGTGTTATTTACTACATACTTATTTTAACATAACCCAAATTAAACGCGAGCAAAAATTCATGAGTTTTTATAAAAAATATTTAATTATGATGGTTAGGAAGAAAATTTATCACAACACTGGAATAACTTTATTTAAAACAATTAAGTTTAACAAACAATTTATTACGTGGTTGTGCTCATAAAAATTAAGTAACTATTTATTTACACGTTTTTGCAAAAATAATGAATTTAGAACAAAATAGGAGTTGAGATCATGATTTTTGTGATACTCGCTGTGTGACTGTACATGGCGTGCGCTCGACGTCGCACACCCCATCAAAACGTGGCAAGGCGTCGGGTAGCGTCGCATAGTATGGCATCGGGTGTGTTCCTGGCTTTAAGCCAAGGTTAGGATGGATGGTTGGTGGGACTTTTCATATCTGAATGGATCAATTCGTTGAGGTTGTTGTGGATAGTGAGGTTAGTGACGTACTTATGAATAATTAGCTTTGTCTAAGGACTTCTAATTGGAAGGATCGGATGCGCTGGATGTTAGATGGCTGCTCATCCTATGCCCAAAGGGGTCGCCGTAAAATTTTGTTTGTTGTGTAGGTATGGATTTTACAAACTCGGAAGTACAGATCTTTGAAATTTTACTGCTGTATCCTGGAACCGGAATAGTTCTTTTTGATTCAAACACTTATTCGCTCACCCTAATTATATTCCAGGCTTCAAGTTACAGTTTGTTTGATGAAAGTTAGGTACTAGGCCTTCTTATAACTCTAACGTAGCGCCTCCTGGGGAAATTCAGATTAGTGATAAATATCATTTGCTCATTTGGTACTTTGAGCTTTTGACTTAAATCGATAGGGTGTGAATGCAAGTTTATAAACAAAATATCCCGCTTCGATCACTTGAATGAAAGACAGTTTACAGATATGAAAGTCATTGTGTTGCCTCTCCCTGCCAGTATAGCCTGGTAGACTGAATCCCTGATTAGTCTATAATTGTATCTATTGTCTAACTGTATATCTTTAAAATTTTATAATTACAAACAAAAAACTTTTTTAAAATAGTTTTTGTTGATTTGATCGTCCCAATCATAGCTGATCAAGTCTCCAAATGAACGGATCATCTGGACATCCGAGTGGAGGACAACTGGTTAAACTCGGATAAGGAAAAAAGGAAAGTGGGACTTTTATATACTTAAGTACGTCATGTATTTTTATCTATTCAATAACACAAAACGTTGGATTTTCGCCGGATTTCATATTTGGCTGAGGTTCCATTGGCTACTGTTTCCATTAAACGTACGTCGTGGGAGGTACAGTAGCCGGATCCGTTACCAAGTGGAATAGGATTTGACAACCAAAAGGGAGAGGGTTGGTCGGTGACGTTTGTATCGATTTTCCTACTCGACCTACACTCACGACCCTTCCTGACCTAACTGTTGTTTACGTGGCAAAGTCAACTGTCTGGCGTTACTGCTTATTTCTTGAGCTTGCTACGGAAAGTACGCTTTACCTGTAAACAGCATTTCCATTTTTTTCACTTTCCGTCGAATATTCTAGAAATGATGTAATTTAACTGTGACAGTGTAACGCTACATCAAGCACACGCACATAATGATACAAATTTTCCAAATGGCGCACTCAGCCAACCGGCTTTCTGAAATTCAACGATAACGAAATATCGCATATTGGTTTATATTTGGTTCATCGGAGATTCAGTAAAAATTGATAACCGTGTACAGGATGATGAATTTTTCAACGGAACTAAATTAAAATTGAAATTGAATGTTACGTTATAAGTGTGTAAAAGTGAAGTGAAGGTGTCAAAGAGAGGAAGGATCAGATCGTCCAACTTTCACAGGGAGGATTGGTTTTAATGAAATGTTTACCAGGATTTCCTTTTTGTCTGCGATATAATAGATGTACGATCCTTAAGTTTTGGATCAATGTCGGAGAAATGATTAAATATTCGTTGTATGCTATTTTCGCGATATGTCATACATTGCCAGTTGGAAACAACGATAATAGGCGGACCAACGTTAACAGAAGGGAAACTGCGGGAAAAACGTTTAAAAGTTTAACTATAGTTGTTTCCTGGAACCGTGGTTCTTCGAGGGCTCTTTTTTATGTCTTTCTCTTCGGCCTTTTTTTAACGATGTGGTCCACATTGTGCTAGTGAGAGGAAATTGCGGATATGATGGATATCTTTAGTATATTGGAATCCGGATTTATTAGATCTGGGATCGAGTCCGATATCGGTTTCATCTCAAACCGTGAATTACAATATGTTATATTGCATTGCATCACCGTTCGACAGATTCAGCTCGAAATGGAGGGCAACAGTCAACAAGTCAAACAGGGAAAACAGAGGGCCGCGGTTCCAATTGGCAGCCGGGTTAGTTTATGATTTCAAATTAGTCTCCGTGTAGCGTGTTATTCTCTCTCGCTAATTGGCTGGTTTGAATCCACTCGATTTGCAATATTTCAAATGGCTATCACGGATCAACTGTTTGAACGAGTTCAAGTGATGTTTTCCTTTTGGAACAATTTCACTATTAACAATCTTCTTTCAATAATTTCTTTGTAATGCTAGTTTTTAAACGTTAAACGAATTATTTAAAAATTTCTGCTTATATACAGGGTGTATCAACTTCAATAGTTCATTTAATTTACGATTAACTTGAGCAAAAAATGATCATACACAAGGCCCCAAGTTAATTTTGACTAGGAAAAGCGAGGTGGTATCAGATTTGACATAACTTTGTCATCTAGCTGGGGACTAACTTTGTCGTTTTAAATGAGAATCCCATATTATTGTTGTTCATTTCTATTCTAGAGCTTATTTTATTCCATTTTTACTGAAAGGAAAATTTAAATAGGATCGACCGTTTCAGAATTATGCCCGACATGAGGGCGGGGTAGGCTTATGGATTATGGGGTCGCTTATACCCTTAGCTTACATTAATTTTTGAAATAAAAAAAGACTTCTTCTTAGAAAAAATGACTGTTTTTATCATCATTCAGTCCATTATTCTTTTCAAATGACTCTCAGTTGTTATTATGTATTGTTGCAGATTTGACGCGCACCAAACTCAGGGAGCATTTGTCATAAACAGAAATTTTAATTATTCAAATATCCGTTAACGGTCACTAATCTCTACACACAGAAATTTTAATAAATGGTCAAATCTCGCCCTATCCAAATAGGGAACCACAGATGACCTTATTGTACTAGGATATTAAAAGAAATTAATTAAAAAAATACATAACAAAAAAATAAAAAATCCGGTATTTAAATATTGGCGCAAACCTTTAAAATTATATTGTAAAATAATATTGCCTTCTTATAATTAACACAACTAATTCAAATAATACACATCAATTAAGAAAATTGAATATATAAAAAAAATTATTATTATTAATTTTTAAGAGCTTTTAACGGCTATGGTCATTTCGTTCCCTAACGCTTAAACCCTCTTAGGTTGGCTATATCCCTTCTGAATACTATAAAGCTCTGACTCCAAACATTCACTCATAAACTAATCTTTCCCATTACCATCCAAAGCTTTAATTTATCCTTTTATAATACTTTGGAAAGCCAAATAAACTAAAAAAACCCATTTTAAATTATAAAATTTATTCCTTAATTAGAATTTAAAGTTTCTTTCCTTATTTAAATTGTGATTTTGGTTTGGTGGTAGTTTATTACCACTCAGCTTGTATTATCTTTTATTTTTACGCTCCGGCAGCCTCAAAAATTCGTCAAAAAAAAATAAAAAAATCTCGCCCACAGAACTATCATTCAAACAATAGTAGACAAACATTCAAAGTGCTCTCGTTATAAATGACAATAAATTTAAGAAATCTGAAAAATGCTGTTAGAAACAAACACTGAGCATCTTGTAACTCCTTCAAATCACTCGAAAGGTTGTCTTTGCCTTAAGCCAGGAACACACTTACCCTATGCTACGCCATGCGACGCTACCCGATGCTACTCGACGCAAATCCAAACTCCGATTTTCCATAAGATTGTATTACCCCCGTGCACATCTACCCGATGCCAAGCTAACTATAAAGAGATATTTAGGCCATCTTCTATTAAGGCGATGTGAGGCTTTCTCGGGATTGGAATGTTTATAGCCGTCTAAAGCCGGGAACACGCTTGCTCGATGCAACGCTATGTGACGCTACTCAACGCTCTGCGATACCCACTCCAGATTTTCGTCGAGTAGCATCGAGTACAGTCGAAGACAAAAGAAACGGACACTCATATTTTCTATTATTGTCGTTACAATTACAACATACTTATTTTAATATAAACCAAATTAACTGTGATTAAAAATTAATTAGTTTTATTTAGACAAATAATTTTAATGGTTTGGTTGAAAGTTAACCAAAACACCGGAATACGATTTCTTGATATAATGAATTTAACTAGCAATTTATTGAACTTGCTTCGGCGGTACATATACTAAAATTGGAACAATTTAATACATTGTTTGTACTCATAAAATTCAATTACCAATTTATTTCATAGTTTTGCTCGTAAAATTACACCATTTTGTAATGTCGGGTAGCATCAGAACAGCACACTCATATTTTTTATAGTTTATTTCAAATTAAGTACATGTAATTTTGTGGTTATATTAATTACATGTTATTTTAATGTAAACCAAATTAAACGAGATCAAAAACGCATAAGTTTTTAGAAACATTGTTTAATTGTGATGGGTAGGAGTAACTTTATTTAAAACGTGTAGAGATTAGTGACCTTTAATCGATATCTGCATATTTATTTAAAACAAGCTTAACAAACAATTTATTGTATGGTTGTGCTCATAAAATTTAATTAACAATTTATTTATAGCAAGGTTTTGCTCAAAATAGTGCTTTAGGAACAAAAGATGCGTTGCGATTGTGATAGTGTTTATTGTGATTCACCCTGTGTGTACGTGTCGTGCTCTTGACGTCGCATTGAAGTGCACAACCTACCAAAACGTGGCAGGCGTCGGGTAGCGTCGCATGGCGTAGCATCGGGTAAGTGCTGGTTTAAAGAGTTATAAATTGCATCAGTCGACCAATGTTTTACTGTCAGAATGATACGTCCTCCACTTCGCATACACCAAGGACAAGTTGGAAGGCTGTTGCCTATTAAAAACCTATTATGGATGAGTCTGAAGTGACCTATTCGTAATTCAGAGAGAATCACAAGTTCTTTTATTTTTATCACAAGTTCCTTCCTTGGCCATTTATGTGCAATTTTTTTTTAAATAGTATCTTTATAGAAATTCCATCTTTCCTCGCACTTTCATTTGATAATGCTTTTAACATAAACGATTCAGGACGGAGAGGATATTATTTATATGGATATGCATACTGTTATTTTTTATCCCATATATGTTCGATGGGGTTTCAAGTCTGGAGAACGGGCTGGCCAGGCTAAGCTCTTGATGTTATGCTGTTGAAGGTACGTTTGTACTATGCGAGCGACTTGTGGATGGGCATTATCGTGCATTAGATTAAATATTGTCGCTCGTTTCATGGAGGATAGGCAACGCATGATGTTCTAAAATTTCATCCACGTAGCGAGTGGCCGTCAAAGACCCTCCACGAACGACAACCAACCCCCTGCGACTTTCCATTGAAATTTCCGCCCACATCATCACTGAGCTACGTTGAAAAGGTTGGCTCTGGGAAACATTACAGGCTTTGTATCTTTCATTTCGCCTTTTCAACACTCTTTCGCGTCAATCTGGAGGTCATACGAGGCGAAAAGCCATCAGTCCATAGTGATTTAATATTCTTTGAGCGGTGCGTTCAGAAATTTGGACACCTTGAACTTAGACCCACGAAACGTCCATCATCAGTAAATGCCACAGCTCGCGCAACATCCTCAGCACTAAGTGGCATTTTTGAAGTTTGAAAATTGAAATTTAGTAAAAAAAGATGAAACTAAACAGTTTATTGCCTCAGAATTCGAATGAGAGCGAATAAAAATTTTAAATTCCGTAAAAAGTACACATTGAAAAATCATTTATCGTTGTTTTTGGTTAAGGATTAAGTGTGTTTACGTCTAATTTATATTCCCAATTAAAAACATTACATACACACATATTTATTGGTAAATACAAAGAGAAATTAAGGGAAAAATTTTCTTGGATGGTGAAAATGAAAAAAAAATCAATTGGGCGAAATTTTTTGCCTGTCAGTGTACAATGAAAAATTTAAATTTGTATTAAAAAATATAATCTAAGCTTTATAATAATGTTGGGAAATACTAATAATTTACTTATTTTGTTATTATTAGGTCTGTTTAAGATGTAATCGATGATGTGCGGTGTGAATTACCGAATCTTCCAAAAGATTTAGGTAAAAATAAAGCAAAAATGAAAAAACCTCACGGAAAAGTTAAAAAAATATTCTATAAATATAAAAAGGCCATATGTCTTATTAAAAATCCATGTTATATAATACAAATGATAATGAATTATGATAAAAGAATATAATGAACCATTATTTCAGTCTGTATACGTATCGTATACAATATATAATTCTGTACGAGGGAACGTTTATTATGTATGTGTGTGGTGATTAGTGACGGTTAATCGATAATTATTCAAAAATCGTGTGATGCGGTCTGGTGTACACGGTCAGATGCTATGAGGTCGACGTGTGTCAAGGGGCTAAAAGGACCTACCGACTGAACCTTTTCTCGATTATGGTATAAAATGACCTTAATTTGAAGGGATTTTCACCCGAAATGGCAATTTCAAGACGGAGGCCTGATTTTATAGACTTTTCTTTTTTACTTTTGCGTATGAACTGTTTCGAACTGATGAATAGTAATACAATCAAGGGCCCGATGGGTGTCACGGGAAAGGAAACCTTAAATGATTCATCACGTGAAAATTATTAATGGACCGCAGGTATTTAAATATGTAGAAAGTTTAGTAAGAGCACTTGGAATATTAAAGGTCAAATTAGGGGTCGATAGAGTGCTTCGAAGGGTGAGGGAAAACTGGACACAAGCCGGTATGGATTCTTACACGGGTATAAAACTCAAAAATTTAATATTTGTTTCAAGCAAAATTAAACTTATTGAGAAAAATTAAATCCGAGTATAATTAAAAAACTCAGTAAGTCAGGATACTATCCCATGGGTTACGCGGATGGCCTTGTAACAATAATAAAAGGGAAATTCCAGGAGACTCTGTCAGATCAGATGCAAAAACCCTTAAACATTGTACAAAAATGGTATGGGGAAAAAGTGTTAATTATAAACTGTAGGAAAACAATTCTCAATCATGTCAAAAAAAGAAAAAAGCTCAATTTAAACGCTACCACTATAAAGGATGAGGCCTTGACTTTTTTCAAAGAAACAAAATACGTAGGTATAACCCTTGACCAAAAGGCTCAAACCAGAAAACACTAGGCACCATTCTGCATAAAACCGAGGCTCTGTTAAGCATTGGCCAGAGATTATGACGTCAAAACTAGAATAATGGTTGACGTACTGGTTATTCACCACAACGGTTAGACCCTTGGTCATTTAGGGAGCTATAGCTTGGAGGCCAAAAACACTGAACAAGGAGACACAGACCAAACTAAAAAGTATACAAAGACTTGTGTGTATTACTATAACAGGTGCAAGGCATACCTGTCAGACTACAACAATGGAAACATACTCGACTCTTACATTGTCTAGGCGTGCCTAAATTGCTTAATCACCATGGGAAAAACCGAACAGCATTACTTAAAGTGTGTTCCGGGAAATAAAGGTATAGGAAGAAATGAACAAGTTGACCAACTAGCTAAGAAGGCCTTCCTACCCATAGGACCAGACCAAAACTTAGTCCACAGGAGTGTAGTTCTTAAATGGGGACTTGAAAAGTGGCTTGAGAAATAAAAACACAAGCACTAGAGCACCAGGTATAAATCCTTCAAAAAAGGAAGGAGAAGGAACTCTCTCTCTCTCTCTCTCTCTCTCTCTCTCTCTCTCTCTCTCAGTAGGCAGGATTGGAGGGAAATTGTAAGTCTCTGTACCAGCCATGCTTAACTACCATCTAAAGAAGATGGGAAAAGCAGAAATACCTTCATGCCGACTCCGTCAGGAGGTACCAAAGATCCTCACATATGAATGTGAAGCATTAGCTGGGTTGTGGCTTGAGCCACTTATACGTCGCAGCGGAAGAAAGTGTTTTCTAATTCTTAATCAACCCCCAACCTTTAAAAAATCCGGAGCTCATTAAGAGAAATCACCAACATTATTTTTATAAATGGACTGAATATTTTTTTATGAAAATATAATGTGCGTGTCTTTTAAAATATGCAACACAATTTGTTGTCATTGCAATGGGTCATTACTCGCTCGAAGGTGGCAATATGGATTTAAATTAATGGGCACTTTAAATATACCTTAACAAGCTAAATTTGGCCATTGAAAACTCGACCGGGTTGACACGAAGGTCAAAAGAAAATATGCACAACATATTGATAACGAGGTGGGAAATAATGACTTCTATTTTTATAAAAAGTGTACTAAGTTACTACTTACTATAAAGTACTAATCGAAATGAATGAAATAGGTGAGATTTTTCAAAAAAAAAATTGGAGAAAGTAAACGTTGAGAAGCAGATTGACAAACCTATGTATCACAGCGGCAATGAAACTATCCCTTAACTAGAAATTCTGCTAAATTTCTCCACTAGAAATATTTATAAAAGAAGAAGCGAGGAAAAGCTTATTTATGCTCCAGAAACAGGGATGGAAACTACACTTAGTAATAATTAGTAAAATTAGACACCCATGAACTGACTACATGAGCCCGGAAACTTTACAATATTCTGTAAAGTGTCAACAGACTACAAAGGAGAAGGATAATTCGGGAGGACATCAGATACAATATGGTGTTACCGATGGCTCCAAAATAAACTGGGATACAAAGAAAACCCAGAGAAAGGAACTGTAGCAACGACAGTCAATGGACCTAGTACTCCTTAGGAGAAGGATCGAGTCGATTGCACTGAACTAAGAAATTAGGCAAGTACAATACGCCAAAAGCCTGCAGTGCTTGGGGAACAAACAAACTCCCACTTACTAGTATCCATATTCAACACCACCGTCATCAAATGTTGAGAAAAGCGGGGGTTTCGTGTTGGGTCTAACCTTGGGTCGTAACTCATTCGCAATTTGGGCCGTAACGCCTCCGCTTCGATTTAAGTATTGTTACAACAGCTTATCAAAAACTGAGCTGTGAAAAGTGAACAATCAATGAAGCTGGCGATGATTTTTCTTTTCCTCGGTGTATTTAAATAGAATGTGAAAGGTGGAAAGGAAGCCGTCTGGCCCAAAGCCACTGCCACCAACCTGGCTCGGCTCGATGCCTTTTTTTTTAGAATCTGTTGTACAACCGCATAGGAATTTCTGTCGGTTCACGATTCATTAATGACATCTATATTTCAATGTTGAACGTCCAAATAGGAAAAATAAGATGTTTAGATGTGTTTTAATTTGATCGGGCTGATCGGAGGTTTTATTCTTGCGAGCCCTTTATGTTGAAGTATAGGATTACAACTTAATTACAGAAGGCCGTCTTCGTGACGTACAGTTAGGGTTCGGTTTGCCCTGTTAGAAACAAAATTCGCGGCTTGGAAGGAAACATCCTTCTTTTCAGAAGTGATCAAATATTGGAAAAACGATAATCTTATCAGTCGCAGTTCACGGTCAACAGAATTTAAACCGAACAGAATAAAAGGTTCAAATTGAGGTCAGGGATAAGTTTGTTAGATTTTTGTATGGTGTCAGATAGAAGATTTGAAAAGGGGACCTCGGTAACCGATTGGTCGTGAGCTCGATTCCCAGCGTCCCCTCTGGAATTTCTGACCCATGCTCCTTTACCATCCTTTGTTCATACTGAGGGAAATAAGGTGAAGATAAGATTTCAATTTTCTACTGTGAAGAAAAAATAAACATAATATTGGTACTCATCCTTACGATATGTGTCTAACATTTTTTGACAACGATTCTCCGCTATGTTGCGAATATGAAAAACACCAACTATTAAAATTGTAGAACCGTGTCTGATAGACTAGACTAGCGAGTGCTGGGCAGGACGATCAAGCTATAAATTAACTTCAATTTAAACGTCATGAATTTTTCCATACGTTTTACATTTTTAGAGATGTCTACCAAAACATGCGTTTAATTAAAACACTACATTTTGAACTATTGTGTTGAGGTATGTGAGGTGATGGGCATTGGTAGTCGGTGTTTATCCTGATCAGGAAAAGCAGAGATTTTTTCTATATTTTTACGTATATTATATAAAGGTGATATATAACCCAAAGTTTTTGCTTTCTTCAGAAGTATCGATCAATTACCCATCTGATTAGAAGTGTCGCACATACAAGAAAATATGGTGTTAAATGTCCCGCTAAAGACGGGTGAAAATTACGCCATAACCACACTGACAAATCTTATACAGCTTCACAACTGATGCAGCTAATGAAGCACCTTCTCCAGTGAAGATTCTTCTGCTCAAATTAATCTCCCCTGCTACGCACTAAACATCCCAACGGCAATAGGATCTTCAAATTCTCAGTTCCTATGAAGAAAGGAGTGTTTTGGTGACTGAGAATGGGTTTGACAACCCTATTTAAACTAAACCACATTTACCTGTTACATTTTTCTGCCTTCACGCACCTTCACTGGGAGGTGAGGTGTTCTCATGCAACATCACAGTCTAAACCAACCGCAGGCTGGAGTTGCGCAATGCAGTATCATCGGATCTTCCTTTAACTTTTACATGATCCGCCCCATAAGACAATACCATAGGGTGGTCATCCGCCGAGACATCCATCCAAATGGTTCGTACTATCCAAAATGCACACTTAGCCACGGTGTGCTCGGTAAGTGCTGCACGCTGACCTGGATCTCCCGGAAGTAATTGAAATTATAATTACTGTTGACTATAAACATCAGTGAGTAACCATCACAATGATGATGCTGTCTGTATGATGAAGGTAAATTGAAAAATACTTTTGGTTACTGGTATATTTACGCAAGATAATGATTGTATTCGGTAGTTTACTACAGTTTTGGTCTGCCTAACCTTACTGTTTCGTCTTCTCGACATCTTCAGTCAAACAGAAACCTCACAAAAAATATCATCTCGCCGGAAAAAAATAATAATTTGTTTAAAAAGCTTTTTGTTTAAATGCCTTACCGACTTAGGCTATGATTGAAATCAAAAACGAAACGAATCGGAAACAAAAAAGTAACTCCGCAATGGTTAAGAAATAAAAACAGAGAATGGTGTAACTGCTTAAGTACATTTACGCATCATTAGCATTGGAATTCGCATAAATATAGGAAACAAACCATATTGCCTCTCCTTACTTAAATCCCAAATGTGGTGCCATATGACTAAAGACATATCTGGTCACGAGACATTTTAAAAATCACGAGTACGTGAGCAAATGAGCATTGACCTTACATTATTTAGTCTTTCCTCCTTCTACACCAGTCTTCGAAAAGCTCAAGGTGTTCTTGGGTATTGGAAGTTGGTTGATTTTGGATAGGATTCGAGTGAGAGGAGAACTTTGCTGTCGCATGGAGTCGAGTCCATCATTCTTTAAATTAATACATTCGATGACTACTTTCTCTTTTATAGTAATCTGAGTTTTTACAGAGGGTTGGAGATGTTTGCCTCTTCATTACCCTTCCAGTAAATCCTAACCTTCACAAGTGACAATTCGTTCCTTGTACCCAGTGCAATCCAGTACTGACGTGTGGTCGTACTATTGCACGAGGTACTTGGCTGTCGGTGTTAATGATGGGGAGCTCGCGAGCTGATTAAAAGAGCTAACTCTGAAAAAAGAATGGTAGCTCTTGTGTCCTCTCCATTCCGAAACCAAATCTTCAGTAATCAGCGCTTTATTTTGAATTTTGTCTTTACAACCCGCTGCAACTCTGTCGCTGTCAACACTTCGCTCCAGCCTTTCAAAGCTCTTCAAAATAACTTTGCCTTTTATTTTTTTATTTATAAAATATATTGTACCACTCACCAACAATGCTTTCGTTATATAAAGTCTAGAATTCATGTAATATTCAAAGATTTAATTTCCTTGTCCAACTGGAAGGAAATAGAGAATGATAACAATTTTACTGGTAGACTTTAATTGTAAACTTTGCACGATGTCTTGGAGAACGTTTGTAGCTGGAAGTTGTATCGACCCGACTGGAATTCCATCCGATATGGTTCCGTTCCGCAAGCATTACCATTTTTCTATTTTCAACCTTTCAACAAGGCTATAAACTGCCTACGCCTTTCTTGTCCGGAGCTTATTTCGTTTCAACAGAAATATCAGTTTGTGTCTGTTTATAAAAAGTTTTCTTTTAATTAAATTAATATTTTCGTCCGATATGAACGATCAGACCTTCATTTGACTGGAATTGGCCCGATAAGCTCGGGGAGGGGTTAAAGTGAAGCATCTGCTTCTCGTGCCACGGTCGAAATTAAAGTCCAGCCGGCTAAATAGTCGCAATTTTATGTCACAAGGATCGAATCAAACGAGGCTCGTTCCACCAACAGCTGTTTTCCAGTGCAACTTCATGTAAAAACTGCCGAGTCGCCCGGAAACAGGGGGGTCTGGGTTTATAGTATTTCCGCAGTACGGCTTGACTCTGGGGTACGGGATTTACGTCCATTAACCACTCGTACAACCGACCATTCGGTGAGATTTAATTTCATTTGTTAAGCGGTGCCTTTCTTAGCTACTAAGGATAAACTTATTGTTAAACGATGGATTTTGAAATACTCACATCATCACCGAAATCGAATTGGCACAAGCAACATGGTAACAGTTTCAAAAACAAAGTAAAACCACCACAAGACCACGGTAGTACATCTGGTCTACTTCTAAACCATCCGAATCGTGATATATTTTCTCATCGGCTCTCCTGGAATTTATCACATTCAATTTTCATTCTTTCTGTAAAATACGGTGAAGAAGGAAGGAAACTATGAGGAACGATCGACAAATGGTTCGAACGACTTGCAGCAGCAACTTGGGCTTTATTCCAATTAACTTGGAAGCACTGTTCTACCTTGGTTCGATCCTTTGAATGAACAATCCATTTGGGTTTACTGCACTTTGAAAATTGCCCGAGTCTTTTGTTTCTATGTTTAATTAGCAGTAAAACGAAGAGTCTTCATTAAAAACCCTGAAATTCTATTTTTATATTATCTATTTATTAGAATTTGGATATCTTCAGAATTAATAAAATCGTATTATCTTTATTTATTTAGAAATCAATTTTTGGGGCGTTTGTCTAACCTCTTCAGTTCAGTATAGTTTTTTTTCATGTATACTATCAACAAAATTACAGATAATTATAATTACAAATCTGAAATAACTACCAGGGAGATTATAGTAGTTTTCTGATATGATATTGATTGTAGTAACGATAATGATTGCATTTATTAGTCCGAATGAATGGCTTATCCCTAGTTACTAAAGATCGACTGTAGAGTTGTGAATGAACCCTGGTGTGCGAATGTGGTGTGGTGGCTTATCCCCAATGACCTCGATGAATATCGAGTACTGTGGGGTAGAGTGAAAGAACTCAGGGGTGTGAATGTAATTTGTTAGCGCGAATGCGGGGCTTATCCCTAGTTACTAAACTTCAATAAAAATTTCTGCGTTGAAGGAGAGTCACAAATAAAACTAATCAATTCTTTGAAAATTCAAAATCCAACCAGATAGCTAGATTGACAAAAGAAAAAAGAATAATTTTCCTACGTTTTTATCATTATTTTATAAAGAGACAATAATTACTGAACCTGAAAGAAGTAAAAATGTAGACTGAGTGTAGAAGGGAAAAGGTGATTCTTACCTGGTGCGCATAGGTCATACCAAATACGAACCTAATGAGGATGAGACCACGTGGGTGCGCATAACAGCCCTAACAGAAGGAAATACGACATCCTGAATGGGCTAGGTTAGGTTCACCCCTTGAGGAACGGCAGCAACCACAGCTTGCTGATCCAATAATATCTCAGGGATATAACTATTTTTAATTTTATGTAGGCCTTTGTTTAGTATGACTTACCTAACAAATCACCACGAGGAATATCGGGTACTCTGGAGTAGAGTGAACGAAGTCTGGTGTGTGAATGTCATCTATTAGGGCGATGTGTTATTTATCCTAAATTGACAAAGCTAGACAGAGGAGCTAGCAATAGGATAAATACTAGAGAGAGTCGGTTACCTTTATATCACATAACATCATAACTTGGCTGGGCTGGAGAGTCATTAGAAATTAGAAGAAATAAAACGCGAGATATACAGGGAAATAATTTCGGGCTAGCCAGGATCAAGAAGCTTGCCGACCCTAATAGTTATTCAGAAATCACGAGATGCAGCCCGGTTTTTTCTTTATCGTGCCTAGTTTCGATCTTTATTGAGATCATCTTCAGGGCCTGGGATTTACAAAAATTAACAAAAACATGTCGGATGTGGGAAAAAATGAACTTATACAATGCAAAGAAATATTTTATATTCAATCAAAGTATTTAAAGTGTAATTACGCAGAAAACAAACACTGATTGAATATAAAAAATTATTATTTTTTTTTTCACTTTTAAATTTAAACAATGTTTGTAAATCCCAGGCACTGAAGAAGATCTCAATAAAGATCGAAACGTTGGCACTATAAAGAAAAGGTTTTCTGAAACCTACTACATCACACCAGACCGCATCTCAAAATTTCTGAATACTCCTCGTCTAACGGTCACTAATAACATACCTAATACTGATTATAATAATAATAGCATGCAAACAAGTAATGTGTCAATTTGTGCCTCGGTGTGTGATACCATTAAACTAGATCGTGTTGATATTTTGGACATATTTATTATTATTTCTGTTCTTTTTCAGACGGCTTATGCACCTGGGCCAACGCAAAATTCTACAAACATTGGGAACTGTGATTGACGTTTTTGTGGTAAGTCGGTGTTTTTCTTTCATTTTTACGAAGGTGAAAAACCTTCTCGAGATGTTATTGCAAAAATATTTTGATTATTAATTGTTGCTAGATATTGAAATGCAGGTCGCTGCTCGTCGGTTGTTATAATCTAGAGGCCGACTGATCGATTCCCTGGCGGTACCATTCCTCGAGTTTCGATTGGAAACTCGCACACCGTTTTCCCTTCGATTTCTGCAAAGTCCCTCCCCCCCCAACTGAAGGCGTCTAATCCGACCCATCTGAGAAGGAAGCTCGTAGGAGCGAATGCCGTATTAGAGTACCGATTAGGTAGACAAATTCGATTTCCTTCGATTCCGAAAATTTGCTTCTGAAAACGAGTTTTATTATAGGAAATGGGGGGGGGGCATTTTCGCCTACTCTTCTGGTCCCGTTTTCAACCAGGGGGTCAAAGCGGTGAAATGTCGGACGTAATTGGCCCAATGACTTAGATCCAACGCAGATCAGAACTACGAAGGTATCATTTTTTATCAGTTTCTGACCTGTCCTCGAAAAAAAAAGGGTAAACATTTTTAGACCGGTTATGAGAACGGAAACGAAATCCCCTCGCACTTTGTCGAAATCGCAAGTATAAATCATTTACACATAAAACATGTCCTGGGTTCGACTTAGTTTCGAAAGAGTTGGTCAACAAAAAGGCGCGAGAATTAAATGAAGAACCTTATGTTTTCCAAGTGAAGACACATTTTCGATTGTTAGCGGTTTTGCTGACGAGTTGTTCTTTTCAGTGCACCTGCGCACGATCCTCTCATAAACCCTAGTTGTAAGTCAATGTTGCGATTGTTCGCTTTGGGGCGAATCGAAAGGGAATTTCGACCAGTGCCAAATTTTAGCGTACATACTATGACGACTAACTACTAAAATGGCACCAAACATTACCGGGTGGTAGATGTGCATCCGTATGCTCCATCCGATTATAGACCTACAAGCCTTTTATATACAAAATGAAATTTTATGTAAAATCTTTGAACGTCACCTCATTAAACGACTAATTCCCGTATTCAACTCTGTAAACTTAGTTCCTAACCAACAATTTAGATTGTGACAATTGTACTTTTCAGCAGTGCTTTCGAGTAGTCGACACGATACCCTCGGACAAACTAACAATATTGTTCAGCCGTATTTCTGGACGTTACGGAAGCATTCAACCGAATGTGGCACCTCGGTCTCTTTTACAAGTTAGAACTATCCTCCCTCACACATCTCATTCTGAAGTCCTTCCTCTCGGAACGATGGTTCAAAGTGAGAATTGACACGCCAATCGTTCCTGGGTTCAAGGAAGTATCCTAGGTCCAATCCTGTACACCATCTACATTGTTGACGTACCCATACTCTACTCACAACCTTATAAACGCACTCCAATCCTATCGTAGCCATAGAACCAATCCAACATGTAAACCTCATTACCGACTGGTGGCGGGAAGTTAAAGACAACAAGTAACGTCCTTTTTTTAAAAAAAAGATAGTTCCTACTCACAGAAAGTGGGTATTTCGATTATGTTACGAGATCAAAAGCTAAATTTATCATTGATTAAAAAAAAGTATATTAAGGATATTAGATTTAAAAAAATAAAAACTTTAAGTGCGGTACACTTAAAAATGAAAATACTCATAAAGACACAAAACCAACAGTTATAAACTTAACAAACATGATACTAAATAAAGAAGAAAACAATTTATTAAACGAAGGCTTAAAATTTGTACCTAAAACAGAATTCGATTTAAAAAAAACTTACTGTGAGTAGGAACTATCTTTTTGGAAAAAGGATTGAACACCGCACTCACTTCATCATTTCTATTAACAAGTAACGTTTTAGCTTTGTCGTCAGACCTGCCCGCCAATACCCCTAAAACAACGTAACACCACCATCCAACTAAATCCGCCACCTTTGGCTTTACTTAGGGAGCCGTCATCATAATCACTGTCTCCTTCAGGGGCCAAAACCAACACTAAGCATACATAATAAACTAACGGCTTGCAAAACATTCATCTGATTGATTTGGCTGGAGTCGAACTGTGGTGCGAGTCGAAATTATCCAACATCCAACGAATCCAGTCCTTTATGTCGAAAGTTCTCCGCCGTATCCTCCATGCGTCACCAATCAAATCGAAATTTCATTAAAAAATTTTTTTAAGGGATGGATCGCGACAATGGATTCAAGTATGAAGTGGTACTTTTGGGCGTCTTTGAAACTTGTCCTTCCAAATCGGTTTCCAATAATGTCGACGATTCCCTATATGAGCAAAAACAAAATTAACATTTCATCAGACTATTGGAAAAACCATTTGTTTCCCTTGTCCCATTAGTTCTACTTTATAATTAAATGTTAATTCTATCTCCCCCCTACGCTTAACACATCCAGACTTGAAGGATTGACGATTGATAAGTGGATGTCGATATCGTAATGGACTGTGCTAATCTGTAAGCAAGATATTTCAATTAGTTCTGCAAGTAAAAGTTTTCGAGGGTTGTGAATCATTTTTGAGAAAAATTTCCATCTTAATCAGTTTCTACTGAATTTTTTCAAACGACGATAAACCCGAACGTACCGCGGTTTCGACCTTCTATCGTAAACCGTTTCAATTATTAATCTGTCGAGGATTCGGTTAAAAATAGCCATTCCTTTTTTAACGCGATGTAATTGCACACATTTAGGTTCTTTAATTAATGACGTCATTACATTATGACGTGTGTCAGTTACACGTGAAACTATTTTTAACCCCAATCGCGGATCGAGATGTACATCGATCGGAATCGGTATTTCCTTTTCTTTTTACGTCGGCGAGATTTTGAAAATTTCCCACTCGACAAGTCCGACGGCTTGACGGCGGTTTGGCCGAGAACTGCTTTCAAGTGGTTCTTCTCATCAACCCAGATCCTTCGACCACTGCCAAAAGACTATTTCGGGCTCAGATTCGAGGACACGGACGCCGATTTAGATTCCTCGGTTGTCATGCCAAGACCCTGTTGTGACTGTCTCAGGATTTGGCCACCCAATTATGCAAACAGTGGAAATCAACCAATTTTTACAAACGGTTAAGTTGGATAAAAGCCATTTTCGAAATGATCATTGTTCGGAAACAATGAAATCACTGTTTTTAACTACATGATTTAACTAATTTAAATTTGAAATATTCGATTCCTGTCCCATTTATTGTTCATTTATTGCTGTTTTCTTGTTATTTTGTTAGAATCGATTCCTTCTCATAGGAAATGCATTTTTATTTTAATAGCGACTAAACCATAAAAGAAGTACGATTTAACAAATATAATTTAAATAGTTAAAAAAACATTTATTTGTATCCTGTGCATCAATAATAACAACCAATAGTTCTTAGTACTTTAAAATCTAGTACTGCACCCGGACGACATGTGTGATGAGAAGCAATAAGGTACACAGCTTCTTTTGTCGGGTTAAAGCGAGGAGGTATCGGGGCCATTGCCGTTGAGACAAAGTGGAAGGTTCTTTGGATGGTACGGAAGCTCGAGGAAGCGGGAACGGATTGATTCATTGACGAGGAGAACGTTATGGTGCAGTAAGGCGTGCTTACTAGTGCTCATAGAAAAGAGCTTTTGAGAATTCTTCTAACGACTTTTAATTGGGCTTCTTGAATTCGTTGGATGTTATACATGGTGGTTTTTTTCTGTTCTTTCCTTTTCTTAGTTTCTTTCCTTATTTAAATTGCGATTTTGGGCAATGTAGTTTATTACAGCTCAGCTTGTATTATCTTTTATTTTTACGCTCCGGCAGCCTCAAACATTCGTCAAAAAAATAAAAAAAATCTCGCCCGCAGAACTATCATTCAAACAATAGCAGACAAACATTCAAAGTTCTCTCGTTATAAATGACAATAAATTTAAGAAAGCCGAAAAATGTTATTAGAAACAAACACTGAGGATCTTGTAACTCCTTCAAATCACTCGAAAGGTTGTCTTTGCCTTAAGCCGGGAACACACTTACCCGAAGCTACGCCATGCGACGCTACCCGATGTTACTCGATGCAAATCCAAACTCCGATTTTCCATAAGATTGTATTACCTCCGTACACATCTACCCGATGCCACGCAGCGCTACGCTACTCTATCTTTAGTGTCCAGATTTTCGTCGAGTGGCATCGAGTACAGTCGAAGAGAAAAGAACCAAACACTCATTTTTTATTTCGAAGTACATGTATTATTGTCGTTATATTAAATGCAACATTCCTATTTTAATGTAAACTTGTTTAAAGTAGATCAAAAAGTTGTTATAAAAATTATTTAATTATGATGGTTAGGAAGAAAAATGAACACCGGAATAACTTTATTTAAAACAATTAATTACATGGTTTTTACTGTACTACTCAAATTAAGAACAAAAGAGGCATTGCTATTGTGATAGTGATTTTTGTAATAAACGCTGTGGTCTGTACGCGACGTGGGCTTGAGTTGGATAGATGTGCATACCCACCAAAACGTGGCAAGGCATCGAGTAGCGTCGCATCGAGTAAGTGTGTTTCTGGACCAAATTAAACGAAATCAAAAATTGTTGCGATTGTGATAGTGATTTTTGTGATACACGCTATTTGACTGTACGTGGCGTGAGCTTGACGTCGTGACGGCAAGTCGTCGGGTAGCGTTGCATAACGTTGAATCAGGTAAATGTACTTCCCGTTTTAGAAAGATGGCGCCACTTCACTGGTACAGGCAAAACGCTGGTCATGAATATTCGTATAAACTTTGTTTTAAAAAAAATATCTATCAAAATGGCTACGTTTTCTAGTCTAGCTATTCCATTACGTATCATTGGCATTGACTTTCCCTTACACTACAAGAAATGCATTTTATATTTTTTTTAAATTATTTTATCTGTAGACTATACATATACTACATGTTACAAATGTCATCACAATACTTTTTTTCTCACGGTCACAGCACTAACACTCATGTCAGTTTTGATCAGTTGTCATCCACGAGAAACCATTGACGTTGTAGTTGCATAGTGAACAAAAGTAATTATAAATTTCTCTCCATGGTTGTTAATTGAAGTTTATCATTTCTGTTCATACTGACGGCATGATGTAGTCTAGATTATGATGTAACCGTTTGTAGTAGAAGTGGAATCTTGCTGCCGGTACATTGACCATTAGTCCCTTTCTCTCAACCTTAGCTTCTCCAATAATGTTACAGCGAGGCCACTAATTTGTTGTTGGGGATTTCGTGTTGCTGCTTTCTTTCCAATCAGGCCTTAACCCAACCAATTTTTAAAAATGTCAAAAGTATTTCTAAATTCTAATTCGTTTTTGGTTCTAAATCCTAATTTTTCTAAATCTATACATTCTTCATACCTCCAGATTCACGCTGCATAATATGCCAAGTTCTATTAAAACCTAATTTAGCGAGTTTTATTTTTCCCATCAACGTATCGTGAAATCAATGTGATGTCCATTATCCCCGCCAAATATTTATACGTATAACTGTTTTTAAAATTTTATTTTTAAATTTATGTCTTTCGTTTGGTCGTAGATTACGTTTATTGTTTTATATCTTAATTTTTTTAATGTATTAACTTTAAGTTTTCAGTAGTCACAATACATTTTTAAATATTCTATCATTTTTTTGTAACACTAAACTAGAGTCTGACGTAATACCACATCATCAGAATACATAACAGTTTAATTTAAAAGGGGTACTATGACTACTTTTCAATTTGCTCCAGTGGGCACGAGTGTTGCGCCGATAAAAGTCGTACCGGTCGATTAAAGATCGCTTCATGTTGCATCGCTCTAGTGCCCACGCCGAGGTATCCCAACAATATCGTACTCTCTTTAAATATGTTCAAGTTATCATTATTGATGAAATCAGTACGGCTATGGAGTAGAACTATTTCTCAAATAGACAATAGACTGAAGCGAATGAGCAAATTATAACGAAATTGGCAATTGTGAAGTATCAGAAGAGAATGAATTACTCTTATTTGAATGTCGGTTTATGTCTAAAGTCGAAATTGTTTATGGATATGAACGTCTAACAAGCATAAATGTACTACATAGAGATACAACAAATTGATGACAAAAAATTCTACCATGGTTGAAGAAAAGCACAATCGACGGTTAATATATAAGGGTCATAAGGGACACTTCGGCAATGAAGAGGCGGACAGCCTGGCCAAGGAAGGATCAAATACTGCGTTTGTCGGGCCACAACCAGTATTACCCCACTCTTTAAGCAAAGCAAAAGAGAGTATAAGTTGCTGGGGAATGAAACAATTCCTCAAAGAATGGAATAGTCCCCCGGATGCAGGCAATCGATGGAGTTTCTGAAGGAAATCAAACCTAAGGAAGCGAATCAACTATCGACATGGGTCGGCATTGAAGAATTTTATCAGTAATAAAAAAAAATTTATTGCAGTTAATTGTCAAAGTCTCAGAGCACTAGCCTCAGATCAGATGGAGTTTTGCTAAAACTATATTTCTTAATAATTTCGGGAACATGGCGGTATAAATGATTAATGTGTATTTCTAATTTTGCATGCATCCTTCAATTTAAACGTACTTTAGTTGTTAGCTGGAGGAATTGCTGTTGATGGTTAAAAATTAATTCATTCTAAGTTAAGGTAACCCACCCCTATAAATAACGCATGGTGAGTCGGTGATTTTTGTACTAATTACCGTTCATATAGAATTTTTATTGCCATACACCAGTACTATGTTTTCTAAAATATTCGGAATCATTAATAATTTATGAATTAAAATTTGAATATTGATTATAAACCGAGTGCCATGTACTTAAACGTGGACTTTTCATCAGGCTGTGTCACTTCTGCAGTGTGTTCTGTGAGATACACAGTGTTTTTTTTTCCTGGTTCGCAACAGCAGAGGTCATATCAACCCTCGGGGTGCTGGTGTTTTTGAAGAAAAAAACCATTTATTGACATGTCCGACGCCTTGACCATTGCGGCCACCGACATCCAAAATGTGCAAAAACTCATAAAACGTTCAATAATTGGTCAGATCTCCCTGGACAAGTTCAATTATTCAATAAGGACTTTATAACAAGATATAAGATTACTTTGAGATCGTTAGATGCGGTCTGGTGTGATGTAGGTTTAGAAAAATATTTTCTTTATCGTGCCAACGTTTCGATCTTTATTGAGATCATCTTCAAGTCGTGTGATTTATAAACTTTGTTTCAATTATACAAACACACGTAGGATGTGAATAAAAGATTTTTTTCACATCGTAAATGTTTCTATATAATTTACACAATGTTCATAAAATCCAGGCCCTGAAGATGATCTCAATAAAGATCGAAACGTTGGCACGATAAAGAAAACTATGTCACACCAGACCGCTTCACACGATCTCGAAACGACTATTAACGAACGGTCACATAATTGAAATATTCTGTTAGTGTGCTTTTGATTTATATGTCCATTTAAGACTTTCTCCAGATGCCCGATGAAATGAATGAACTTTGGACTTTATTAAATTCTCTATTTTTCGTGGTACACTTGACCGATTAATATCTTTCAATAAATTAACGTTTTTAGTTGGGATAAATAATGAAAAATGGCCAAAAGGAGGGAAGATTCACACATTAACAATTATTGCTTACCCGTTCAAGCGTACATTCACACTTAGTCTATCACGAGCACATTCACCATCAATGCCTCGTTCACTTATCCTTTCCCGCTCTTATTCACGATTACCGTCACTGGCCCATTCACAATCACTGACTCACTCATTCACGCGTACATTCACATTAACTTACTATTTCACACACACAAAATAACAAAGCACAGTTACTGTATTTCGGCCAAACCAAGCACATATAAATAGGAGCTACGGGCGGGAATCGCATAGTCCAACCTCTCAAGGCCATAGAACTGGCATGTCAGAATTATTGGAGGATATGAAATTGCAAATTGCAATTTATTGAATGTTCTTGCTCATTGAGTAGTTAATAAATAATGGTAGTAGTTTGTCAAGATCGGTGAATCATTAAAATCATGTAGACCTCTGTTCAGTCGAGAAGGCTACAAATTAATACTAACTTAAAATAATACGAACGTTGACATTAGTGAAGAATTTATCGTAATTGACTGTAATTTACGACACACATGGACTTAATTCAGTTTTTACGATCCCTTTTACGTGAAGTTGGTGTCGTTTGGGTTTAGGATGGGAAATGGGAGTAACAAAATAGATGAGCTTTTACCTAGTTTGAAGGTTGGTCGACACGCAAAGAGATTTCCATCCTACATACAAATATCCCTGTTTAAGAATGTACTAAACTAATAAAAGAAAAATTTACCGAGAACTTTTACGATTTTGTAAAAAAAAAAAAACATATGCCTACTATCTAATTATTGTAAATCTGATTATAAATTTTAAGATATGAAATGGTTACCAATGATTTCTAATATCCAATTTGTGCCGAAATATTCATGGATATGTTTGAAAAATATATTTTCAAATCAAATAACAAATTAATTAAATCTGTCCTTTTTGGGGGATGCTGTGTAGACGATATTTTGTCTACATGGTCGGGAACGGGAAAGAATTCCTCATATTAATTAATTCTTTATACAGTAGTATCAATTTTACACTAGAAATAAAGGAAGTCGGGTGTTTCTTTCTGGACTTAAAACTGCCTGTAATAAAAAACCTAACTGAAATGGATGTACAGTGGACACCGCTTATAAAGGTTTTTTTCCCACCAAAACGTATAACACACTAGGACCAAATAAATTCTTTAAATCATTTAGTATTAGAAAATGTCCGCTTCACCGTTCCATCACCGGCCAACACCGAGCCGTGCCGTGCACGTTCAGTCAGAAATCGGCTGCCTAGAATATTTTGCAGGTGTCGGTCCGTTGTGCGCATCCTGCCTACTGTGTTGCTTTTTCTTTCCACACAGGTTCTTTGTATTTGAGAAAGAGATCTGTGTTTGTGTTCTATTGTATTGTGAGTGTTTGTGTCTTAATAAAAACAAGGTGGGGTGAGCAACCTATAGAATATGTTCGTAATTGAGAGTTTTTATACACTTTACAACATCTAGTGTTTTTTCCCTCTTCCTCGTCCAAAATAATGGCAATCATGGCCAATTCTCGTATAGATAATTTTCTAGCAGCCATACTTTATTTAACAAATTCTCTCCACACAAGAAAACAAAAGCTCACAAATGAAGCGTTTTTATAAAAGAAATGTACGACAGCGACTGAAGCCGGACTGTTACTAAACGTTTTTACATACGCGTTACACACGGTGCGGTTCATCCATTGAAGTGGGCATAGTAGTGAACGGACCTTTTTTTTCATGCCTGACACGGTCCTAGTATGACATGTTCTAGTGGGCAAAGACCTTAAGACTCACAGATATAAGCCTATAAGACTCAGAATCGCCAGGAGGAGTCTGGACGTATCTGAATGCATTGAACATACTCGATTATAAGACTCACCATTTGGTATATAAGACTCAGTGTTTTCCACCGTCTTGCATGACCTCAACCTGGTCAAGTATATAACAGGCCAAAAAAAGAGAAAACCTTATCGCTTTTATTGACGAAACCTTGGACCAATCAACTTCATATTCAGATTCGACTGTGAAGGCTAACGACCTCGCCAAGAAAACAAACATTCTCGGGCTAACGAAGCGTGGAATAAGACTAGTGATGTGACCATTCGAAACTGCTTTCGGCACTGAAGTTGTGCCAAAAATGATGAAGAGCTGTAGAAGGAGGAAGATAGCTGTCCTATTGGGAGGGCAGAAGACATTACTGTGAGGAACTACGAAGATAAGTGGATATCGACCACAATCTTCAAATCTCTGAAGCGTATTCTGAGGACCAAATCAGCCAGTCCATCATGACCGAAGCCAAGCAGCAGCAGCACAGAACGATGACGATGTTGACGAGGAGGAAACCGATGAAGTCGAAATTCCACCTTCGAACTCAGTGGTCCGAAGGGCTCTACAGGTGTTGAGGAGAGCTGTCCAGCACCACGAGACCAATTTCAAAAGCACTACGATTCTGAGAAGTATATTATTGAAATGATGGAAAATAACAAAAAAAAAGTAACAAATTTCTTCAAACCATCTTAAATTATGAATTGATTATGTATGTACGTATTTGAAGACCTAACTTTTATTTTTTAGGTGAATGGCACGCTATGCCTATATGTACCTTGTAACAATTAATACATAAAGAACAAAGCACATTTCATCGGACATCTGGATAAAATCATAAATGGACATACAAATCAAAAGTTCACTAACGGAATATTTCAATTTGGCCATCAATAGTAAAATAATGAAATAATGCTTATATCTTATGCGTGGTATTTAGTGACCGTTAATTAATGGTTATTTGGACATCGTGAGAAGCGGTCTAGTGTGAAGTAGATCGAGAAACACATTTTCTTTATCGTGCTAACGTTTCGATCTTTATTGAGTTCATCTTCAGGGCCTGGATTTTATAAACATTGTTTAAATTATACAAAAACACATACATTGGGAAAAAAATCTTTTATTCACATCCTACATGCAATTGTATAATATAAATTAAGCTATGTTTATATGTATTTGGCAGGAAAAAGAAAGGTTATGTATTACATACTTTCTAAAAAAAACAGCCCTCACCAAAACTGGCAAAAACACTGCTACAACTGGAGAGGGCAAATCTCAGGAGAGTGGTAGGGCTACTAACCGGCCACTGGCACCTGAGAAAACATCTACAAAACATGGGCATATATAATAGTGATCCAATTTGCAGACTATGTAATGAGGAGGAGGAAACAGCCACTCATATCATCTTCGAATGCGGAGCAACGGCTCAATGGAGATTCAATCTGACGCACAGAAATGACTCAGAGCTGAAGAATTGAAGATTGAAGCAATAACAGTCAATGACTTGATAATCCTAAGTAAAAGGATCGAGTCTATTGACTAAACTAAGGAACTAGGAAGGTATAATAAGCCAGAAGGCTGCAGTGCCTGGGGCACACAAACCCCACCTCCTAGTACCTTTGCCACCTAACCTAACCTAACCTACCTTCTAAAATCTTCTTTCTTTCGCTCATAAGGTTCATCAGCTTATAAGATTCCTTTTTTGGGCCCCGAGAGTCGAATAAACGGCGTCCACCGTATACAGAAAAACCACAACTACAGACTCCACGATTTCAGGAGATTCTTCTTATCCATGAACCCAAAAAGCTGACGGATTCATTTGGCTCATAGGCCTTGGGTCAAAATTCCCGGTAATACGTGCTAATTAAAAAAAGAATTGTGGGCCGCGGTAGCCGAGTGGTTAGCGTTAGAGACTCTCGGCTCGTAGACCCTGCGGTCGTGGGTTCGATTCCCGCCGTCGCCTCTGGCCTTTTTTTCATGATACCCTTCTCCCCAAAAACGAATATTCATACAATACACTGTCTTCGGCTAATATGCAAAGAACATAAAGCCATAAAAAAAAGAATTCAAGCAAATAAAACATTTATTGAAAATCAAGAAGTATGAACACATAAATTCTGACTCAGCCGTCTCACCGTAAATGAATCATTAGGTTTTATTTGCTTGCCATGAATTGTGAACCGGCAGAAACAGTAGGTAAATTTTGTAAACGAGATGGTTTCAGAGTAGAGCAACTTAGAAACATCCTCTCAAAATCTGAAGGTTGACAACTTGTCACAATGCGGGGTTAACTAGCTTACTCGTAACGAATGCGACATTAAATAATGAGATAAAGCGGCAGAGAAATGAAAACGAGTGTTAAAGAAATCATGACTAAATTGAACAAACAGTTTCAACAAAGGTAGGGAACTAGATTGGTTTGGAAATTTGAAAAGTGTAAAATTAAATATGAGCAATGCATAAATATTATAATAGATTTTGATTTACCTCCTAGTTTAAATTTAAACATGCACTTAAATACTATTTGACATACAAATTAATCATTCATTTAAAACTTTTTTCCCACGTTCAAAATTGAGCGTTGAAACCAGCTTCTCATTGGAACGTCCAGAAGGAGTTCCATCATTATTTAAATTTTATTCCCTTCTTTTTCTTTCGCTAGCTGAATTAAAGCTACAGTTTCTTACTTAACGACACCTCGAACAGGAGACAGTTTACCGTAAGTTTCATTTCGAGGTTTACGAAGGACGTGGAGAGAGGGGGCGTGCGAGAGGGTAACGACTTGCAGGTGACGTGATGGAGCTAAAAGCACACACTTTGTCTCCAGAACCAGACATCTTGCAGCCGCTCGCATCGCCCGAGCAGCTGCTCTCCCCTCGAACTTATCTCTCTTTTCTCTTACTGCTATGAACCCTACTCTACGCTTAATCAACTTAATCTAGAAAATTTTTTTTTCGATTCTCTTTTTTCTATTATTGTCATCCTGCTAATTCAAAATATGAAAAAACTAAAGCTTGCGAAGTATGAGCGATTTTGTGGATAAGTTTCGTATCGATTGCTCAGTACGTTCTCGTTCCTATAAAAGGGTTTAAGTGCCAACGGATGCAAATGCATCAGATGGCAGATTGTGATCAGTGCACGATGTTCCGCATGCTGCCTGTTTTCCCCCTTTTTTTAAATATAACCCTAAATTGTTGAGTATTAAGAATATCTTACTGGCCACTTGGTAAAGATTGGTGTGTTAAAAAACAGCTAACCTCTGCAATATCAAATTTAGGTCGAAGACAACTTTCGGAAAAAATATACTTTCAAGTGACGTTATTAGATATATTTAAAATCTGCTATTAATTCTGGTTCTTTTTCTAATTGAAAATATTTTTGAAATTTTCTACCACAAGGAAAATTTGAAAACATAATTCCCATCGAGAAAAAAGATATAACACTTCGGATTTTTCAAAATTTGAACGTTTTCTCCGTCATTTGAAATTATTCTTCCATATTTTTATAAAGTTGGATTTTAAAAATGTACTCATAGGGCAAGTGGGTTTAAGGCTATTGGAAAAAAATTGAACTAAAAAGGGGCTAAATGTACAAGGGGGCTCATTTTCAATATTTTCTATATGCGTTTGTTAGCCTCACAAATGTGTCTATGTAAATAAAAATGGTGAACATTACGTCCTTAAACGTTTTGCCACCCGTTGAGAGCATAATTTCTTAATTAAACTTGTAAATAATTTAAAACTTAAATGGTGCTTTTCCAAGTCCCATCGTGCTTTGAAGTGAATATATGTTTATTTTAAATAGTTTGGAAAATCGATGTATGATATATATTTTCTGTGCCCATTGGTCTATTTTCTTATTTTCACAATCGTCCCCCCCCCCCAATTTTGCTTATTTAGTTTCTGTAATACATTAACAATTTGCACGAGTGGAAGGGTAAAAGGATTTTGAAAAAAATTTTGCGGATAAATTGTTTCAAATTTTTTTCCACTCAGACATTCGTAATAAATTACTTCCTTTTTCAGAAACAGATTCACAATCACTATCTTCCTCTTTCACGCGCACATTCACAATTACTCATTCACTTTTATAAACCCACATTTTCCGTTAATCACTTACTCTTCCACGCACACATTCACAATTACACACTCACTCACTCTTGGAAGCCCATATTTACAATTACTGACTCACTCTTCCACGCGCACATTCACAATTACTCATTCACTTCTGTAAACCCACATTGTCCATTAATCACTTACTCTTTCACACACACTTACTCCATCACGATACATTCACAACCATTTCCTCATTCACTTACCCAAAAGCTTATACACTCACTCGCCTATCGACCGTTAATTCTTTCATACATACTCACAGGGTTGTACTAAATATTTCCAGGATTTTCTGTTTGTGAAAGGTGAGTTTTTATTCATGAGCGCATAAAAAAAAGCACTAAATAAAAAATAAAGTAAGAATCTTTCGATTAATTAAAGATTTTGGTTGACTTGAAAAAGTCAGTGTCATGAGGTGGATTCGAACCCACGATGTTCGGCAAGATACGCCGCTGCTCTACCACGGAACATGAGCTATGTTCATAAGTTTAAATGAAGTATACGTTCACTAAAGCTCTCCTTGGCCATTTGATTTGACGCCGAGGATTACACGACATTTCAAAATTTGGAAAAAGGAGGGAAATTTAAAAAAAGCTGCGGTTGAGATGGGAAATTAGTGTCTGAGGGGATTGAGGACACGATAGCTCAAGTGGTAGAGCAGCGGCGTATCTAGCCGAACATCGTGGGTTCGAATCCACCTCGTGACATTGACTTTTTCATCTGAACTAAAAGCCTTAATTATTTGAAGGATATTAATTGTTCAAGCGGACCACGAAAACTAGTGAATTTAATAAAGTAAGTAAGGGGACGTCGGCGGCCGCAACGGTTTAGGCGTTGACCCAGCGCTTATCACTGTAAGGTAAAGGTCCCGGGTTCGAATCCCCTGCATTCGAGCCAGACATACTTACATTTCAAATACACCGGCACCCCGAGGGTTTAATAATAACAAAGTAAGAATGTTTTCTTAGTATCGGAATTATAAGTGATGTTCGTCAGTTTTCATACTGTTATCAAATAGTATAAAAGTACGGTAAGAAAGAAGGGGGAAGATTTCAATGTGTTTCTGTTATATTTGGGCGCCAAAAGTTGCTAACTGTGTACTAAGAACAGTGTACATGCCATAGACGGGTTTCGAACTATCGCCTCGCTTCTTCAGTTATCTCTTGGATTTTTGTAAAATATGGGGCTATAATTATTTTTCCTCGTTGTCAGAGTGAGCCTGTCGTATAACCTGAGTTTATATAAATTCACTCACTCTTATTGATTAAATTATGACGGATGCGCGGATTTTAATATTTCCACATAGATGCTCTTTCCTCTGGCAAATAAAGATATATCGGATTTGGAAAAGTGGGAAAACTTTTCGCTTTTGTAGGAGAATTTCCTCAAGCCCTGCAAACAGTCGGGCATCGAATTAAGCTGAAACTTTGCTTCAGCTTGTTCCTCCTCTTTTGCGATTAGACTACGCAAAAGGCCCACTTCTCTTACGCAACAGGAGCGAAGGGCACGTTTCGCATCGGGTGACCATTTACGACTTGTATATTTCATTAGGTTTGTCTTTTATTTTGTCATTATTTCACAAATTCACGAATTTTTGGGGGATATTATCGCCAATATTTTTTTAAAATCTCAACATCCTTTTAGGCAAAATACCGCGGTTTCTATCGGTGAGTTCGGAAACATTTAATCGGACTTTCCCAAACTACTGCACTAAGTACTTTCCCAAAAGATTAACGGTAAACGAGTTGAAAGCGCTCGATCAGCCTGTCAATTATTCATGTATGTATGTATTTCTCCGTATTGAAACGTTTTGCCGCCTTGGAAAATTGGTCCAAATTGGCGGCTTTTGTTTAGATTTCTTACCTCGTTTTAGAGTGAATTTTCTTGTGAAATATTTTTTTTTGACCGGGGATTCCAACGTCTAGGTCATTTCAGCCCCTAACTAAGTCTATATTCTATTTCACTGTCAAACACTACAAACATACAAATAAATATATTCATACACTTAAAACACTCTTGCAGTACACACATTTCTTTTGGTCAGTGAAATACTTGATATTCCTCCACCGACCTATACTTAAACTAATCTAGATTGGGGTCGATGGAGTACTTGTATAAATATTTCACCCTCACCATTCACGCTAATAAATACCTGCACTCAGACAAAACATATAGATACAACACATAAGCCATATTATATACAATAAAAATACCAATTTCCCCTAAAAAGCGAAACAGGGAACTCTGAAACTCGCTACCGTGTTAGAAAACCCTTCTTAAGTCTGGCGGCATGCCTACACGCTCCCTGCATTGAGCCAACGCACGACACGCCTCTATTATGTAGCATCGAACAACCTGTCTGCGTAAGGGGCACCTGCGCGGGCTCTTGTGAAATATCAGGTTGTGGCGTAAGTAAATCATCATAATCAACATCTATTGTTCTTCCCTACGCGCAGTTTTTGTTGGTCAGGAAGGGTTCACCATTTGGCCATCTTCTGTTATCGTGCGTTTTTCCTGCCCTCTTGTCCAATATCGATATTTGCAATCCATAATTACGATTTCAAAGACTTTCGAGGAGGTTCCTTACTAATTGTAACACAAAGGGCATAAACGGGGCGAGACACGAAGTGTACTCAAACCACTTGGCAAATTGTGCCAATTTTGGTAGTTCGTAATGTGAATGAAATCAACAATTCTTTTCATGGAATGACATTTTCTGAAACTGCTTTTGATTATAAATGCTGGGTTTGTCTGTCAGACTAATTTTGCATCCTCTGAGATCGCGTTTGTACCATCCTTTTTTTTATTGAACGCGGCTGAATACTTCCCGTTCGCACATGAGTTTTTTTTTTAATCCATTATGTTTAGTGTCTGATTGACCAAATTACTTGTTTCAATTAATTAACATTTTTATCTAAGGTTTTGGTTGAAATGAAAAAGCTGGTATTCGAACCCACGGACACCAATCCACATCTCAACCTACAACCGTTAGAATTTTTCCTCTTTTTTCCACATTCAAAGAGTTGGTCAATTGACAACTAAAACATAAATGGTTTAATATTGAATAATTACAAGAAATATCACTTCACTAACAGCTCATAAGTTCATAAGTCGCTGAGAATCGAATACTGATTACATGACATTTGAAAATTACGAAAGGAGGGAGAATTCTAACGGTTGTAGGTTGAGAGGATCGAAATCACGATAGCTCAGGTGGTAGAGCAGAGCAGTATTTAGCCGAAGTTTCGTGGTTCGAATCCCGCTCGTGACACTGACTTTTTATCTCAACCAAGACTTTACATAAAAAGAATAATTAATTGAAAGAAGTCGCTTGTTCAATTGATGACCGAAACATAAATCGATTAATACTTAGAGATTATATTACAGTTCATTAAATGTAAACCCTTAAAGCTAAAATTGGTTAAAGTTTAATTTCGTCAAAAAGTTTAAAAGCTATGAAATGTGATCCTTTTCTACTAAATGTGGCAGCACGTGCCGCATCAGCTGAGCCGTTCCTCTCTCGGAAAACTACAGTCCTTGACTATATGTACGAGGGACTGGGTTGAAAACAAGTCGCACGGGCATGCTGGAGACGCCTGTACGGTGCAGGTGTATGAAACAAGAGTCATGTCTAGTAAGGAGGCGAATGAGGCGGTCCATTTTGTTTGTATCCTTTATTGTTGGGCAGTACTTTTTTTGTTATAATTGATGCGTTAGTTCCAGAGTGCCATGGATTTTCCCATTTCTACAGCATTTTTTGCCTATGATCCAGATTTCGGGATTTTATCGTGACCAGTTGATAGCGAAGAGTTCACTGTAGTTGCTTTGGCTAATTTATCTTCGTCGTTGCTATTAATTCCATTGATACATTTTGTACACCCGTAAGCTTTAATTTTTAACATTGTACACTTGATTTCAAGCGTTCATCTAAAGTGTTTTTTAGTATGTCTATCGAATTTTTACCACCTTACTTATATTAATATCGCTTCGTAAGTTCCAAGCTATGGGTTGTTTTGTTGCGCATAATCAGCAGTCCATTCAAGACTTTTCATAATCGCAAGTCTTTCTGCTGAGTTGTTGCTGCAGTTTTTTCTCAGCCTGAATTTTCCCGTATACATTTTTTATCCCTTGATCGTAGTACACAGAAGAAGAAACAAAAACATCGTATGTGCTTATCATTATCGTAGGATGCCCAATCTCTTACGATTTTTGTTGCGTATCCATTTAATTTGATCAGCCAATCATATTCTCCCAGTTCTCATAAATTTCCACTCTTTGTTATTGTATGAATTTGATTTTCCATTTCCACTTTCAGGTCTTTTGGCAGGATGTTTGCTATGGCAAAGGTTGCCTCAAATGATATAATTTGGTGTCCTTTTGTCATTTTTATGGCGATCAGATTTCTTATTTTTGTTTTTTAAATTACATTTTATTTTTAATGCTTCTTGGGCCGCGTTTGTCATTTGGAATAATCGTTTCGTATGTAGTTTGCAAGGTTTCTTGCCCTAGCCCCCAATGGATTTTAGGGAGTTTCGATTAGAAGTTTTTGTTATCTGAGAGAAGGTAATTTCTTTAACTTTTCACCACCCTCTAAGTAGATCTCCAGCGCAATCTCCAAGTAGAGATTCCAGCGCAGCCTTTTCTTATGATGCACAATGCAAGAGGCTTGTCTTTGTGAAAATTTTTCTTTTTTTCCCCCAACTATTTATGCAGTTAAGAGCCATGTTGCCATTGAAACATCCCAGTGTGAGAAGCCTGTTATGCAAGAGATAGTCATCGGAGAAACCTCATCCAAGTTGGCGTGTGTGTCAGATGTCAAACTTTTAGAGGAAATTGAAGGACATACGAGTTCAGATTTAGTCAGTTCGAAGCCGGATCTGCGATAGCCGATATCTGTAAACTTCGAACGCCCTACATAGTGAAAATGTAGAGTTAAAATCCTTGGAGACTGTCGGCTACGAAAAAGCAATCCGGCATGTGATGCTAAACAATACTTTTGTGCTATAGTAGCAAAACCAATGATGATTCAGAACAAATCAAGTCAAAAATAAAAACTAATGTACATACTTCTCCTCATGTCGGAATTCGTAGACTCACGATTCACAACAAATCTGTCGCAACAGAATCGGAAAGTAGTTGAAATAGTAAAAAACTATGTAACGATAAATTAAAAACTCTGCTCAGAACAAAAGAACGAAAAAAAATTCCTGTCATGATTTATTGTTAAGAATTCCCCGCCCCGATATGGACAATCTCAATTTGCGAAGGTTCTACATAAACCAAATCCGAAATTGGCTGGAAGTGGCTATACAAGAAGACAAAAATCATTTGCAGATGGAGAAATAAGCAGAAACCTGATCAACGCAACGTAGTGATCGCAGTTTCTCCCGAAATCAGGGCGAAACTCTTGGATTTACGAAAAAGAAAACTTACGTTTCCGCGTGCTATTATGAAAAATTCTCTAAATACTGTCAGTTGGTAAAGAAATAATGTTTCATTTAGAAAAGATACAACCGCAGGAATGAAAGTAATCACAGATCACTCGACACTTGATAAGCACTGCCTGAACCTAAAAAGGTTAAATGCTCGCCTACGAAACAATGTCGAATATGAATACTAATGAAAATACAAATTATCGAGCTGACCTGAAATTTAAATTCGTTCAAATAAACTCGCGCCTGGGCAAGGCGGCATCTACCAACTTACAGAAACCGTATACTTAGTGTGCCTTCGTTTTACGTTTAGGAGTATTGCCTGGGTGCGTTCTTAGATGTGGCACTGGCACCTGGCATTCAGGCTTCCTGCCCTCTCATTACTATCACCTTTTATTGAAATCCTACCTAACTGATAGCTTTTTCAAATTGAGGTGGAGCAATGAATTCTCGGAAATGAAACAGATGCAGGGCAGTTTATCGCAAGGTAGTATCCTTAGTCCTATCCTGTTTATCATTTATACTGCTGACCTACCAATCCTGACACTATTATCACCTCCTACGCGGACAATAATGCAATCCTGTCGTCTAACTTGAATTCTGTCCAAGCTAGGTCCAACGTCCAGGAACACCTTGAGATTACCGATGACTAGTATAAAAAATGGAGTAAAGACTGAGCGAAGAAAAATACACTCAGTGTACTTTTACGTTGAAAAAGCAGTCTTTCCCTCCATTGTACCTCAACAACAAGCAGAAACCAGTTTCCACTCAAGTCAAATACCTGGGACTATTTCTCGACAGCAGACTGACTTGAAATCCCCATACAAGCCTTAAAAACAGCAACTTAATATAAGACTTGGACTACTACGAAGATTTCTAAGACCGAAATCGACCTATATGAACATATGGAGTGGAAGTCCTTCCAATCAAAAGTCCTTAGACAAATTGTCAGAGCACCTTATTATATCACTGACCTTACTATCCACAAAGACCTCAACATTCCTTTTGTCAACGAACTAATCCGGACCAGATTCCAAACCTTCCACATCAATCTTTCGAACCATCCTAACCATACTGCACGAGCCCTCTCCACTCATTCCCATCCTGACATCCCACTCTGTCGCCTCAACCGACGGTCTCCTCGGGACCTCCTTGACCCCTGATCATACACACTGAGTGCCACCAATGGCTGGCTCTTGCTCTTCAAAGCATGTGCTGGCATTAGTGCTTGTGCATTTTTTGCATTGAAAATGCGCGCCATTCCACAATCTAATATGCGGGGCACCTGAAAATCTTTCAGTGGAATAATCGCGCTACTACTTGAGAATATGAGAAACAGTCACGAGATATCCAATCAGGACGGATAACAATTGCTAATCAAATGGTAAACAAGAATGATAAATCGGCTGAGAGGAAAGAAATAACCAAAAATTTATTGCAACAAATATTTTTATACGGCTTTGTACATACACTTTACATGAAAAAAATAATAATATTTTGCTTTTATAAATCCAAACAATTGTTTAAAAACAGCTAGAAAAACATTACGGGATGTCGGGCGTGAAGGGCCAGTTGAAAACAGGTTCCGAAAATAGGCGAGGCGACGGAGAATTAACATTTTCCTTTCATAGATCAAGCCTGACAGTGGAGAAAAGCCTGAAAAATACTGCTGACTTACATTTTCTGAATTTTCTCCCATATGACGTACGATCGAACTTCAGGCGGTTTACGATTGTACAGTTATTACAAAAATAATGATTTATCGAGGTACGTTTGATCGTGTGCATCTTTATTTTATTTATATATTTTAAAGGTTCAAATAGGGAAACATTCAAGAAAATCAATAATCAATAATGACAATAATATATTCATTAAAATGTGCGATATTTAGTGACCGTTAGCTGATGATTACTTGGAGAGTATACAAGAATGACACATCTACACAGAAAATAAACACTTTCAGCCCTGAAGATGATCTCAATGAAGATCGTAACGTTGGCACGACAAAGAAAATGGTTTTTCTAAATCCTACGTCACACCAGACCTCCGCTTACGATCGCCAAATAATTCAATTAAATATTATTTATTTATAATGGAATGATGAAACCACATTAGGAAAGAAAAGTGGAAAGGGAACAAAAGGAAGAGGGAAGAAAAGGAGATGATGCGTTTCGTTTTTAAAAAAACCATATATACTATATATCTGTGTGTTTGTGTGTGTGTGTGTTTAAGGTTGCTAAAGACTTTAATACATTATTTAATACAAAATGAAATATGATGCCTTGATTTAAAATCATAACAGTATCTAACGCAGGAATGATAAGCAATTTGAAAGCTATGAGCAGATTGAGAGTCCCCGGTGCCACGCTATACGGAATTTTTTGTGAGGGAAATTTCGCGACGAAAAATCCTCTCAACTCGAACAAGCCACAAATACAGCGGAAATGAACGGAATGACCTCAATCCTCAACGACTGTTTGGATGCGCCGTAGATAACTTGATTCAGTTGTGTACGTTACAATGAAAGAATTTTTCATTTTGTGTATTTACTGGGTAATGGAAAATCAGAAGAGAAAGACATTGGATTCATCTATTGAACATGAAAAAGGAGTGCTTGGTCAATTAGACTGTTTGCATGGGGAACTTAGACGCTATCATGTCAATTCTTCCAATACTTTGGGACAACTATAGAACTTCCTAGCCCATCCTAGATCAGCTTCACTTGCAGTTTGCGTGTCCGACCGCTTACCACTTCCGTTCCGCGGACAAGCCGTCAGTGTGGCGCACCCCATCTACTTTGCACTGTTTTGATCTGTTTAGACGGAACTCAGGGGGAACATTCCGTCGACGGAGGCTGGTGCACTAACGGAGACATTACGATGAAAATTTCCGTTCAGTCGGTCTTTGGCTGTGTATTTTGAGTGTAAGCTTGTGCCGCGGAAATTTCCGGCACAAAACTTCCGTCGCATTCCGTCTAGTGTGCCGCCGGTATAAGGAAAGTTTTAAAATATTCGGTTACAATTAGAGAATTATTAGGGATTTAATAAGAAGAACTCTATTTTTTCTTTTAGTGAAAAAGCTAAATCGTAGAAGAGAATGGAAGCTTGAGTAGATCGTTTTCATAATACAACTCACATCGTCCGGCAACGTAAGTGTGAAGTTAAAAATGCGCAGAAATTTTTATTTTGGGACAACAATTAACATAAGAGTCATTGTTATGAGGAGGGGATTGGAAATCTGTACTAATGAGGTTATTGGAAGGGCTGGGATTTGTTAGGGTTTAAAAGAACGCCATTATTTCTTCACCATTGGTTGAGAGACTGAAAATCGCAGTTGAACAGGAATAGCTTAAGATATGTTACTTGTACGATATTGAATGTGAAGCTGAGTGACATCAGGATAAAGATGAAATTGGGAGAAATTAAGAAGTAGCGGAAGATCGTTTAGAAACGTGGAAACAAGTAAAGGTTCAACAATAGAGCCTTGGGGTACACCAGCCGAAATTGAGAGTAAAGTGGAGATAGAATTTCAAGCTTTGACTCTCTTGAGTTCTGTCGGACAGACAAGAGGAAATAAGATTAGTAGCAGTAAAAGAAAAACCAAAAAGATGCCTCCGTTTCCAAATAAGCAAATAATGATTTTTCGTACCAAATTGGAAAAATCAAGTAGAACAATAATAGTACACTTACTATCATCAATGCCTAGGCGAATATTATATGAGATTTTGAGAAGGGCTGTGTATACATATACACTATAGAACTACAGTATAATTAGTTGTAATATTTACTCTTGGGGAAACACGTCTGTTTTCTTTAATAATCGGAACAGGGCACTCAACAACCCACCATCGTGGCCAAGGACAGTCTCTATGTCGTGACACTCCTTGGGCAAGTGTGACACTGAGCAAGCTCTATCCGCTCGGCGGAATACCTGGATTTGCTCTAAAAGCAAGTGTCCGTCTGCTAGTAGAGTAGGTGGCAGATCCTGCAGCTGTAGATGTATTGGTCCTGGTGTAACTACTGTGTCTTTTAAGAGCTATTGTATCCCCCGTTCTCTGCTTTAAGTACACCGATGCGACCTATTTCATCAAGAAAGTTTCAGCGGTTGAATTTCTTCTACAGTCACGTTGTGCATCCTAAAACCCTTCCTCCTGCGGCAAGAGTGGGTACCACAGTTTGTTAGTAGGTGTGTTGGTGTCTCCTCAGCCTCTGAACAATCCGCATGTTTCGTCTTGGATTATACCAATTTTCTTTACATGTCCATTTAGTGTCCTGTTAAGAATCCTGTTAGTATTAGCAGTTTTTTCCAGCTTCCTCTGATACATTCTATCACTTCTTTCCTTCTGAAATTTGTTAGGATGGGAGAAGTCGTTTGTTTATGCCCAATGATTGTTCCCTCATTTTCATTTTATCTGTCTGTCTGAGGTTCTCATTCTCAGTGTGGATTCCTATGCCATTCCTCCCTTTAGTTTCACCTTCGCGAAGCCAAATCGCATATAGGTTCGCGAGAGCGGCCACGAAGTGGACGACTCTCTGTTGTACACAGTGCATGGCACACCCTTGCCGATTCTAGACCCGACCATGTAGGCGAGATGAAAACCGGCGTACCCTGATCCGAACTCTACGAATGCAGGTCGGTAGAGGTTTCTGGCTAGTACCATCTTCCTAGGTTCGGTTTAGCTAGAATAGAAGGACCCAAGGAGTTGTCGTCGGTTTCCCAAGCCGAGTACCATCCCCAATGTCAAACCGGCGCTCTTTAAGGGGTCGCGTTCGAGTTTTTCAGGCCTGTCAAAAGAGTGGCTCAGCATTGGCCAAGGAAGCCGTCGCATTGCTGAGAGTAATCCTCTCTCGGGGATTCGGACAGCAGAACTCCCAACTCGCAGCTGAGGATGGTTCTTAACGCGCCCAACCCAGCTCGAAGTCTTTGATGATATATATACTTGACAGGGAGATCCTTATGTTATTCTGTAGACTTGCCTGACACTCAGCAGTAAGGACAGTGATGGCCGTATAATAGTTTTGTTATTGTGGCATTGCCAACGAGAATTACTCCCTCTAATAAAACCTATAATATTACGTACAAAAAAGAGCAAAAAACAGAGGACTAAGCGCACACTCTTGCCTCACATCAGCCCGTATGTTGAAATAAAGTAATTCTTGTCATACAGGAAGGGTTAACGGTTCTTGAATCGCGGACGAGGGGTAAAACCACTTTAGAGTACGTTTTTCTACGTAACCTCACTTAAAAAGCCATGGGTACGTCGAGATTCAAACCCGGGACAGCTGCTAGATTGGCAAATACGAAAGCCGAACTCCCTTCTCATTCAGTTGCGGGTCCCAAAAGTAATTTCGTCCATACTGGATATCCTAACAACCTCTATGGCCTGACAAAAATCAACAATTCATAAACATAATATTTTGGCCAACTCATGCTTTACATTATGCTGTTTAGACAGTAAAGTCTTAGATAGTAAATAATATTTTGTAATTTTTTTACAGGCCTTAAGGGACTGTGATAATTCTTACGACCAAAAGATCATTAGGTAAGTTGAACAGGATTTAAAAATTTACTTACTTTACTTACTTACTTACTTTCGAACACTCACATCAAATATCGCGCATAAAAGTTCGCGATTTAACTTTAAATTAAAAGTTGAATGAACGGCAGGTTCGAGGTAGGTAAGAAAAAGACAAAACTACAGAACAATCACGAAATATGGCTAGTGAGGAAACGCCTTCAACGGGCCAAACCGGCGAGAATAGGCGGACCAAACATCCAAAATATGGTTATTGTATCCACCTTAATTTTAACATAGGTTTCCTGGAATTCCAAGACATCCTTTCAAATGTGCCGATGGAAAATGTTTTTAAATGAAATTTGATTCTGAACTTTGTCCTCCCTCCATCGGAATTTGGTAGACTGGGAAATGTTGGCGTTGTGCCTGTTTTTGAAAGAACGCATATTCTTTGCACCTGGTATCCCCTCATACGTAAATAGTCTTCAGAATGGTCAAAGCTTGATTTTTTGTACGACGGAATTCGAAGTTTGATTTTTTTTTCGATTTGAGAATTACCTGTGCTTTAAATGGCTTGTGGATATTGATTTCCATCTTAGACTGAATTTCGATAATTAGGAATAAATTGTTATTAAAATCTTCATAGAATGGAAAATATCCATTTGTAAAGAGATTTTCTTGAAAGAAGGCCGTTGCCCGAAAAATAGTGGCAGATAGGTCGAAGTGAAGGATATAAGCAGGATCATCGACGATCTTTCCCAAGACCAATTGTGTACGATTTCTAAGAACCTCGATACTCTCTTATCCATCTTACAATTAGAGTTTTAATTCGACTCCAGCCTCTATGTTTATCTAGGAGCTTCCCTCTTAAGACAAGGCACGTAAACAGGGCGAGGCACGAAGAACACTATTTCCTTTTGCAAATTGTTCCAGTCCGTTAAGTTCTTAACATGGATGAAATCTACAAATTTTCTCATGGAATGACATTTGCTGAAACTGCGTTTTATTATAAATGTCTTGGTCTGCCTATGCTGGGTTTGTCTGCCCTGAATAATTTTGCCATCCTGTCGTTTCCCCGCCCTTTGTACATTTAGTTTGCTCTTTTTGTGACTAGCTTCAATAATACGCTAGTCGAAAATACGATAAACCGATTTACAGTTAGTTTGGTTTTGGTTTGGCGTTTTATCACATTCAGTGTCTGCGCGTGCTTTAGTCGTCGAAAAATCTCACAACAGTATTGTTCAAGTTTGACCCAGAACGTCTCGGTTCGCCTTCTCTCGCCTAATTTGGTCGGAAGCGTATCACCTTCCCTCAGTCTTCAGTGTTTCAACCTACAAATTTGTGGTTCGTTAAATTTTACTGGATTTGGATTTTTTTTAAAATAACGTACGAGCTACAATGATGTAGTTTGGTTCATCCATGATTTCCGTGATCACATATCAGATGCGTGTCATCATATCTCATTCTACAGTGGATGAGTAGCCTTTTGTCGTTTTGCTAATCCATTCATGTTGGCACTGCTCATTCTCGCATGATTCCGTCAAAAACCTCCATCTTCAGTGGATGTAGTTTTTCTTATGTGGGTCTTTTTTGTATATTAAATTTTCGTTTTTACTCTATTGGACGGTAGGACTTAGTTGATGAAGTGGATCCTAGTTACCAAACAGTTATCGACTGTAATAGACTTGATTTTTGCCAATTGTCGTCTCAGGCGTCGGCCTTGTCACCTAAAAAACTCGATTTAATAAGCAAGCAGCGACACGTGATTGATCCTTCACGTGGGAGAAACAACAATTGGTCAAAAGGACGTGGAAAGGAAGGTTAAATTTAATTGCATATATGAGATCTTTTGCTGACCTCAGTGAATTGGAAGACGATAACTATTTAAATATGGAATGCAAAACAGTCATCCTCTTCTCAGTACTAGGCCATAGAAATGTGGGAAGAAGCGGATGCCCTGCCGATATAGGTCCCGAACACATATTTCATACTGCACGATGGATTAAAAGTTGGTTTCGGATAACCTCGATCTGTTTTTTCTTGGCCTTGTCCCTCAGGCAACTCGCATTTGTTGGCTGGTAAAATTTGGCTGTCCAGGAAGGCCTGCCTATCTTTCATTTTCGATGGAACGTCTGGGACACTGTACTCCCTGCTTATTTCCTTCGACATGCGGTGAAAAGGCTCTGCAACCCATTTGCGTACGTTAAGTTTGGCGAGGCTCAAGGTACTGGTCATTCACGCTAACAAATACATTCACACGAACTAGAAACTTCCATTCTATAAGTACAAATAAAATTTTAGGGGTTCGGGGTTTTACGCCGGAGTCCCGCCTCATACAGTATGTGCAAGTAACATTTCGTGAGTCCGTTGAGTACATTTTGAGCATTTCGATATTGCTATAATGTCAAGTATGCCTATCGGTGGTTTTTTAGAATAATCTCTCTCTCGCTCCCTCGTTCTTTCTCTCCTTCTCATTCACTTTCTCTTTCTTACTCACTATTCACTCTGTCTCTTTTGACCACTCACTTTTTCTTATTTACTTTCTCGCTCACTCACTCATCTTCTCTCTCTCTCTCTCTCTCTCTCTCTCTCTCTCTCTCTCTCTCTCTCTCTCTCTCACACACACACACACACATTCATTCATTTATTCACTCTCTCCCTCTCGTTCTCCCACTAGTGACCCGAGTGAATTATTTAGAAACTGAGACTCGATAATTATTGTGGATCAAATGACATTAAAATTTAGCTAACAATTTGTTCTATCGCTAAATGATTTTGGGGTGTTTGGTTAATTTTCTTTTCATATCATCATTTTCAAATCATTTTCTTAACTCATTAATTTCTGATGGTGTTTAATTTTCGTTTACATTAAAACAACAAGTATAAGTTATTTCTGAACTACCTCATTCTTGTCCGCTCCATACGATTTCAACAAATTACTAAAATAAGTTCGGTGTAATTAACATAACGATAAAAATACACAGTTTGAAATAAACAAAAAAGACGCGTGTCCGATTGTTTTGCCTTTGGCTGTTAAGTTTAATACATTGTAGGAGTGTTACGTCGTGGTTAGGTAATAACATTTAAAAAGGATGTTAAAAGAAAAACCCTTTGCCCAGCGATGGAAGAAATTTCCATTTAGTTGAGATATCTGTTAGATGATCGTCTGTAATAATTTTTTTCTCATTTTTGTGACGCAGGTTAGCCGGTCGGGTCCGGCCTATTTCGTGTGATCAATACACGGCAATAATATTTTCACTCGGCAGAAGTGTAATATTCTTCTCGTCTACCCGTTCCAAAACGGATTACGTATAAAATTTATTGTCAAAGTCTGAAATCGTACAGCGAAAACGTATCGGCCTCCTTTGCCCTCCCTCGGATTACATAACTCCGGTCTATTATGAAAAAAACAGCCAGATGCTTATTATTTTTTTAAATGCTCATTATACCTCGCGATGTAAGCCGTGGAGGGGAAAATGTAAGATCCGTTTCTCTTGGGAGGAGAGGGGTTCGCCATTCACAGCCCACCTTTTACGTGCATGGCCGTTTGGGGGGAAGGTGGAGTCCTTTTCCTGTTGTAATTATTTAGAGTGGGGAATGAAAAAAAAATCCTTCTCACTACAATGGAGAAACCATCCTCCTACCAGGAAGGGTACTCGTCCGCTACGATTTACCTGAACCCATGGAGGCATCACTCCGAAAGGAAAAGCAATGGGCGTTAGTTACCCTTTCTTTCTCTTAGCAGCCTTAAAACGTTATTTAAAAAAAAAATCTTTTTGTTTGTTATGCTTACATATATGGCATGTTCTAGAAAATATTGTAGAAAAAATAATTAAAATTGATTATTGGTCTTATTTATTGAAAATAGAAGAATTTCTCCAAAAGAGCATGGTTTTCTTCCTGGCAGATACACTGAGCAGGCTTTGTTTGATGTTACTAATTTGACTTCACAAGAAATTTTTAAAGGTAATTAATCATAATTGGATTGTTTCTGGACATTAAAAAGGCTATCGACTCTGTTGACCATAAGTTGATGCTAAAAAAAGTTGAGTGTATTGGTATCTGTAATATTCCCCTTAAACTTATTGAGTCATATTTATCGGACAGAACTCTAGTCGCCAATCTTGGGTCGATTTATAGTTCTAATTGACACGTTGAATGGTGAGTACCGCAAGGTACAGTCTTAAGCGAGGAACACACCCGACACCTTGCTACGTTTTGGTGGGGTGTGCACGTGAAGCGCACGCCATGTATCCCACATCCCGCATCACAATCGTAACGCCTCTTTTCTTCTTAATGCGTTATTTGCAGCACAACCATGTAATAAATTGTTTGATAAACTTAATTGTTTTAAATAAATTACAATTAATTAAGGTTTTTATTTGAGATAAAAAGTCAATGGCAGGAGTGGGATTCGAACCCACGATCTTCGGCTAGATACGCCGCTGCTCTACCACTTGAGCTATCGTGACATCGATCCACTCGGACGCCAACTTCCCATCTCAACCCCACCTTTTGAATTTTCCTTTCTTTTTATCATTTTTCAATTCATTAACTAATTAATTAATTGTAATATATTGATTGGTCAAGCGGACCACCATATTAGTGAATTTAATGAATTAAAATCAAGTATACTTCACTAAAGCTCTCCGTGGTCATTTCATTTGTCGCCAAGAATCCAATCGAATTACATGACATTTGAAAAATTACAAAAACGAGGGAAAATTCAAAAGGTGGGGTTGAGATGGGAAGTTGGTGTCCCAGTGGATTGAAGTCGTGATAGCTCTCAAGCGGTAGAGCAGCGGCGTATCTAGCTAAAGGTCGTGGGTTCGAATCCCGCTCGTGCCATTGACTTTTTTATCTCAACTAAAAATCTTAATTAATTGTAATATATTAATTGGTCAAGCGGACCACGAAGTTGGTGAGTTGTAAATAAAGTTATTCCGGTATTTTGATAAACTGCCTAACCATCATAATTAAATAATTTTTATAAAAATGCACTTTTTTTTTAATCTCGTTTAATTTGGTTTACATTAAAATAAGAATGGACTAATTAATATGACAATAAAATTACATTTACATGGTTTTATATAAACTAGAAAATATATGAGTGTCCTGCTCTGACGCTACTCGACGAACTTTAAAAAATATAATTTGATTATTTTTTTCAATTAAATTAATTTCACACGTGAGTGAGAGGGAGAGGATAAGAAAGAAAGAGAGTGATGCAACATTTAATAAAAGAGAAAGAAAAGGGAGGGAGTGCTTAGCTGAGTGTTAGAGAGAGTGAGTGAATGATAGTCGTAAAAAATATTTTATAAATTAAATGCGTGCTATTTTGCTTAATAATCTTAAATATTATCTTTATATAAGTGATAACATTTCTATTTTAAATTTTTAGTTATCATTTTTTATTACTATTAATTTAAACGCTTTTTTTAGTTAATGGATTTTTTTTATTATAAATAAATTAATATTTTTGTGAGTATGATATATTTTTGAATTTAATTCAATGTTTTTTTGGTTTTTATCAATAATATGTTGAGTGAGAAGTGACAAGGGAATAAGAAGTTAGTGAGTGTCCGTTGTATAAAAATAATGCGGTTTCAGATTTATATTAATAACATATTCTCTCTCTCTCTCTCTCTCTCTCTCTCTCTCTCTCTCTCTCTCTTTCTCTCTCTCCCTCTCTCTCTCTCTCTCTCTCTTCCCTTACTCCTCACTTCTTGCCTTACTCACCCTCTCCCCTCTCTCTTTTTTTTCTCTCTCCCCTCCCTCTATTACTAACCCTCTCCCCTTTCTCTTTCTCTCCCTCTTTCCTCCCTCTCCTCACCCTTTCCCTCTCGCCCTCTCTTTTAATTCATTTTTTTTCATGCATATTACATTAGATTATGTATATTTTGCGTATTACCCGATTTAGATGTAGATGTAATGTTCGGGGGTGTACAGTGCGCTACGCCTTGTGAGAGATATTATATATATTTACAGCACACCGCTCATCGGTGAGTTCTAGTTTATCCCAAAACACTTCCTCCTGCGGGCTAATGTAGCGCCAATTTTGTTAATTAAATAGTCTCCTCTGCTTCTCTGCAGAATCTGAGTTTTGGATTTGTTCCGGTGCCCATAGTCAATCGGGGGTGCTCTAAGATCGTGCGTGCTTTGCACAGTTGTGCGTATGATCGGCAGATCGCGATATGCGATCTTTTGACCGTAGGCAGTTCTCATCTAGGGGGTGGATAGCAATCTCACTTAAATCCGAAACCGTTGTCGGGGTGTCCTCCACACTCAGAGAGATAGAGTTCGCCTTCTCTATCTAGGAGTATGCGGGAGAGCAGGCCGATGTATTTCGACCGCTAGCTCTTTGTATGCGACATTCCAATTCCTACAAGATGAGAGAGAGGTGGTAACAACCCTTAGTGGTGCGAAGCCTCTACATCAACGCTCAGGCGGAGATGCGTCAGCTCTCATTTTGAGAACGGGCCACGTCCGGAAGAGTTCTATATAGCTTAGCTTTAAAGATCCTCTGGTCATCCAATGGCCAAGAGTTCGGAACGAAAAATGCCCATGAGTCGGCTGTGTCAGGAATCCTGTCAGGTTTCTAAGTTTTTCTTCCTTCCTTTCGTGCATTCACCTGATAATAATCTAAGAAGGGGGGGTTCACCGTGAAAAAGTGCTTACAACAACAAGTCGTCTATTTGTTGTTGATGATTTTTTAATTTTTCTATTAGAAAATATTAAATGGCAGTTGTGAGTTTTCAGTCCCATTTGAAAATCAATCGTGTCACATTGAAATAAAAAGCGTTCTCGACTGCATTGAGTGTAGCGTCGTTGGCTTTTAGTGACAACAGATGCAAGAATGCAGCTGCGTAAGGTTTATAAAGCCTTCCTTAAAATACTGGCAGCGAAACATTGTTTATGAGACATGACCGCAAAGTCTCGATGTGAAACTGGCACGTACTAAATGTCTGGATCGAATTCATTTACCAGCCCACGTCCTATATTAGGGCTAAAAATATATTTTTTGAACAATTTTTCTCTATTTTCTTGTGGATTTTGGCTTTTCCTAAGAAATTGTCGTGATCAAACTCCTTTCTTGAAGAAATTCCGGTGATCCAACTCTTTTTTCTATGAAATTGTCGAGATCATACTTAGGTTTGTGAGAAATTTCCATTGTCAAACCTCTTTTTCTAAAAATATTTCCTGAAGATATTTCGTTTTCGGAAGAATTCATGAGATTACACTTCTTTTTTTGAGAAATTACCAAGGTCAAACTTCTGTTTCTAAGAAATCCTCATCAAGGCGCCTCATTAAAATTGGATTTTTATAAAGTACGTATCATCCAAAACATACATTTTGTGAAACTTTGAGCATTGAAAAAACGTATTGAAAACAATATTTTTCTTCGTAATTGTCGCAAAGGAAATTTTTATTTATTTATTTGTTTACTACTGTACTACTACCACTGTAAAATTGTGTTATTAAAACATTGTAAATACTTAAACGTGGACATATTTTTTAAAGATACATTTTTTATTGATATTATATTTATCCTTTTTTACTAATTAATCTGTAATTTTTAACAATGTTTTCCCTCGAACGTTAATGAAATTTTTTCGTCAGTTTATCAATTAAAGATTTTCTTTGTCGCTGAATTGATCCAAAATAATTCCCTTGTGAAAACCTTACTTAGCATTGATTTGTCAACCAGATTATTTTGCTGGAATGTTTTTCCTGGGTGTCAATGAATTATTTATCTTTTTGACTGGAGCAACTTAAGACTAGAGAAGAAATTCATAGATTTCTTTACTAAATCGGCCAGTGGACAGTCAATTTTGTCTATGTTTTCCCGTGGCGTGTGTGAAATTTAAATTTGGAATTTCCTTCTTTTTCCAATCGCCAGTCAAGTGGGTTGGTGATCTATTCCATTTAAGGGAGACCAAGATAACGGCTGATATTAAGGACGAAGGATCGGAACTCGGTCCTGACTCTCCTTTGTTATTATTTAGTTTTAATGAACAGTTGCGGGCGGCACGTTCTACATTTAAGACTCCCTTGTGTAATTATTAGTTACTGAGCCTCCTCCCCCACGTACCAACGGGTCATGCCAAGCAGGAACACATGTGACTGGTGTATTTTTATCTTCCACCAGTAAGACTCAATAACTTAAAGATGTTAAAAAACATCTCCGCCCGAATACAGTTGATATTTTGTGTTTATTTTTATTACTTATTAGTTATTACTTAACCACACAACGATTCGCATTAAAAGGCGTGGAAATATATATATAACCACTTCAGCTGATTTTTTATGTATTGAACAAAAATGGTACTTAATTTTTTGTCCTTTATTTTCTTGGAACCTTTTATTATCGTCAACTGGAATTAATTTTTTTTTACGGGGGTTTACAACAGCTGAGGTCATATCAACGCTCAGAGTGCCGCTGGATTCGAACCCGGAACCTTCACCTTAAAGTGATGTGCGCCCTGTCAAATCCTAATCCGTTGGGGCCACCGACGCCCCTATTGAAATTAATTAACAATCAATAATCTTAAAGCATTCTAGGCCGAATTACGTTGACTGTAAATTAAGACTGTCTTGAAGTAAGATAAAGTCGAATGTTGAACCTTGTAATGTATGTATATATATATATATATATATATATATATATATATATTTGTGTGTGCGCGCACGCTTATTTTTGTGTGTAATAAACTTAAACAAAACCATCGTGTGATGAAAGTAGCATGGCGAGATAGTTATTACATCAGCCTGACGAAATCGTTAGTACGTCAGCAATCGAGATCGCAGTTCGCAACTTGAAGAGATCTTTAGAACTTACTCATGATGGGATCGTTAGTACTAGATCATACGTCGGTCGAGTCATATTAGGCTCGAAACGGCATGGAAAGCTGTCTCTGTTCTTAAAATTTAACTTCTGGAATTGTCAGGTTGGAAGGAACGAGGTGGTCACGCCACGCGCACTTCACTCTCTTACAAGGATTGGCAGGTAAAGGCGTGGATTTTGACAAGGGATTTCTGATGATCAGCTGATGTAAACTGGGATATTTCGTAGTGGGCTCAGGCGAAATGGTATGAGGAACAATCAGTTCTGAGGGCTACAGATTGTTCGGGTTGAATTTGATTTTAGAAGACGTTTAGTTTTTTAGAAGTCTTATAAAAAGGTCCATATGCCTAAATAAGCGGCCACTTAAGAAAGCACATGCACCGGATAGGAGTACAAACAGAAGAAACACTGTGCAGATACTGCCAGGAAGAAAAGGTGACCGCAGAACACATTTCAAGTTTCTGTGAAGGTGAATGTAGGTACAGGTTCTTTCAACTAGGGCAAGAAAAAGCACAAGCAAGATCTTACACCAAATAACTGCTGGCAAATCTGTGGAGGCTGGTTACTAACCTGAGGCTGGTTACTAACCTGAAGCTGCCCAATGAGTTATAAATAACAGAGGATCACAATAGATCAATTCAGGTCGAGGTGCAGTAGGCCTCGTGCCCGCTCTTTGGCTACACTTGTCTCTGGCTCTTTTATCCCTATCCCTATCCCCTATGCCCAATTTGGTAACTCATGTTTTGCTTGCCTTTGTGAGTTTAGAGTCCTATATGATGTTACCATGACATTTGTCTATGATTTGCAGATGGGATGGGTATGGTATGGTATGGTGGATGGATACTAGGAATCGGGCTTCGTATTCCCCAGGCACTGCCGCCTTCTGGCTTATTGTACCTTCCTAGTTCCTCTGTTTAGTCAATAGACTCGATCCTTTTTCTCAGAAGTACCAGTTCATTGACTGTCATTGCTGCAGTTTGGTTCCCCGAGTCTTTTCCCAACGTTTGGTTGAACCTCCATTGAGCTGTTGCTTCCCATCCGAGGATGATATGAGTGGCTGTTTCCTCCTCCCCATTACATAATCTGCAAATGGGATCATCATTGTATATACCCATGTTGTGCAGATGTTTTCTTAGATGCCAGTGACCGGTTAGTAGTCCTTCTACTCCTCTGAGTTTGGCCCTCTCCAACTGCAGCAATGCTTGCCATTCCGGGTGAGGGTTGTTTCATCGTAAGTATACTTTGTCTAACACTGCTACAATTTATCCATTTCTTGTGTGGTTTTGTTTGGATCCATTCTGTGATGGAGGATTATAGATATAGGTTTGTTTTTGTTATGCCAAGGATAAGTTCGGGGCGTATGTTTGGTTTTGCAGATCCTCCTCAGATGGGATGGGAATATTGATGAAGTATTCTGGTGGTAGTATTTTCTTAGTGGGAGTAATGTATATGGGGTTTTGCTTCTGTTGATCTTGATTCTCCACCAGCTGAGATAGGATTTTCGAGATTTCGAGAAGCTGTGATGGAATGTTTAACAGATCGAATTATTACCGGTAAAAGTTAAAGTGACGTATCAGGTTAGATCCGATGTGTAGAGTAAGTAAGCTGGGAGGACGCTGACCTGTGGTACACCTCTTGAATAGGATAAAAAGGAGATAAGGAGGGTTTTAATGGATATTTGAAAGTCACGATCGGTAAAGGTGGTATTTAAGGGATAAGGTTATGCCCTAGTAGATTGGATGTTTATCCAAGAAAACGACAGTGCTCCAGGGAGGTGGAAAAGACGTCCAATCGATGCAATTACTAGTCCAGTGGCAATTAATCTTTAAACTTATGTTTGATATATCCTGTGAACCACTTTTTATTTAATGCTTTAATACTCAAAAATACGAAATGTTCACCTTCCAGAAGAATCAAATGGCATGGTTTCCTGACTGCCCTCAATTTTTTTCTTATGTTCAACTTTGTGTAACAGCAAGATTTTAACTTAGTGTTACGTTCATTATTTTTAAATAGAAGTTTCCAAAGCTTAATGAATAATTTTTTTAACCGTTTGTAACCAAAAATTTTGCATTGGTGCGAAATTGTAAAAATTGTACATGCGTTCGAAGATTACTATGGACAAGTTTTCTGTCAGTATTTGCAGACTTAACCCTTTCTTGCCTCAAGCCAACACCAAATTTAGCGAAAAAGCTTAGCAAATCCCATGAGTTTGGGGGGGGGGGCAGTGTTTTTCCTTCAATGTTTCATCACGTGTATTGGCAACACTGATTTATTTCCCTCCAATCTAAACTCATGGGATTTTACTTTTAGCAAAATCCGCTTGCTCGTCTTGCTCCAAGACAACGTTAAGCCTTAAAGAGTTAGACTTTGATCAATCGTAAAAGTTTATGTTCTAACAGATTTTGTAATTTCATGGTTTATAGTTACAAGAAAGAACGACTCTTATAGGATTTTTATGCGCTCTCCGTTGATGTAATCAAATTTATTGTCGGAATAATATGTCATTCTATTTCGTTATAGACTGTCTGTTTAAGCAAGAGTTTCATTGTTCTCGGAAAATGTTATAGATCTCACCATTTTACTATTCATAAATTTATTATGATTGAAGTCATAGACTCGTCCATCTGGATTTTTAACCCTCCCCTTACCAGAAAATAACGATACAAGTCAGTTAGCATCGTCCATTCCCTGGCTAATATTAAAAACACAAAAGAAACATAAATTGGGATATTTTAAGTAGTTGTTTATTTTGATAACCACATGAATTACTAGTAATAGTTTTAAAGTCCTGATAAAAGGTTTATTATTCCTTGAAATCTTGTTGAATAAAAAGGGGTTTTAGCCCTTATCTCTGATCTTTATAAGTAATTATAATATTAGCGCTGATATCAATCATCAGAAGTTATGACATCAGTTACTTTGCAAAAGTAATTCCGGCGATTTGAGTGACTAAATGTTATCAAGTCGAAAGACAGTGGTAAAAATGTGTTTAGGGGGTGTCGTCGAGTCCCGAGGTGACCTGAGTGTCGAGGGATCGATGAGGGCAGAAGGTAGACAGGGCGAGATTGCCACAGGGCCAAGATTTCCATACAGTTAGCCAGCCTTGTTTACTCGAGGATTGAAACGGGATAGGGGCGGAGGAAGTTACGTCGTCTACAGGGGAAAATGGCTCGTGCCTAGAATCTGACTGTTGCAGGTGGTAGGCGAGAGGCCTCTTCTATATTTAAACGAGGGGTCGGAGGGAGAAGAGGAAGAGTCCCCACTGAATTCGGCCGAGTGAAAAGAGAAGGAAAGAATTTGAGAGCCTTAGAAAACAACTTTTAATTTCAATTTGAAAAATATCTCCGAGTGGTGCAGTTGCTTCTTTCACGGCGGCTTAACAGCGTTATTTCCATTGCTGTGCGACATAATATTTAAACGTTTTTCTCGAACTGATGCTTCCCCTTTGGCTTGGAACTGAACTTCCACCCTAACGACTTCCATCGCCCTAAGTTGTGGCTCGTGCCACGGTTATTTTTAACTCGTATCCGATAGGGTTCGAGTACGAAGAACAATTAATTATAACAGTGCATCCTCGGGAAATACTTTTCACTTTTAGAATCACTGTACACATAAAGTTTAGTTTTAAATAAAACTCATTGTTTTGAAATTACAAGAACAACTGGGGAAAATTTAGGACCTCAGAGGTATTTCGTACAATCTACGACCGCAGACCGTTCTAGTTGTTACTACCGGGTGAATAGACAAACGGAAAAAAGGGGCACACGATTGAACTTATGTTTTCAGAAAGGGTTTTGGAACCTTTGTAACCGAACACTGCATCTCGTCGTTTTCCGGTTTTATCTAAAAGACTCTCCGAATCTCATTTGAATATTTCAAAGTTCATCGCTAAAGGTCCCGTCCACTGAAAACTCGACAATCTTTCAACGGAAAGGACCGATAAGCCTGTGTTGGATCGATGCATCGCGGAAAGGATTTAGATAGAGATGAAGCCCCTGAAAAATAAATAATTTTTTCAAGGTGAAAAAGGTCTCTTCTTATGTCATAAAATATTTTCTAAGGTTTCGTCGTCTCGTTGATTTTGATCGGGCCGATTGTGCACATATCAAAACCCAGACAAAGAAACTTGACCAACTACGGACTTTCCAATAAACTTGATTTCTCATTTTGAAATAGGTTCTCGTTGAGGTGACAGAATAGAAAATCGTTTATGGGTTCATTCTGTTTCATAATTAGCTATTGATCTGCATAGATTTCATTTAAGGAGATCATACAATAAAATCACTTGTCATATAACTGCTCTAGTCTGGTCCTTCTGGGAGTGAGGTCCCCAGCCTTAGGAATTTTGAATAAAATTAGATTTGCAGGGTGCACGCCATACATGACTAGCATGCATCATTCCAGTACTACATTTTAAATGAACTTGTTACAGATTAACATTTTTGATTCTTTTGACAACGGTGGAAAGAAAGTCGGACACTTTGTTTAGTTTTAGCAAATCTGTTTGTAATTTGAGGACCAAAATTAAGTTTTCTTAAGTTAAACACACGGTTTTTATCAAATGAAAGGATTCCTTTTAATTGTGAACAGAATTGTTTTATATCTGGGTAAGTATCTTTAACTTTCATCTTTGACAGGAACCACTTATTTGATTAATTTCCTCGATTGTCTTTTTGCGTTTGCTCTTGTTCTCCGAGATGAGATCATAGAGTCCTCGTGTACATACATTGCTATTCGGCAGGTACTACAATACTTTGAACAAAACACTTAGGAAAAGTGTAAAAAGGCAAGGGCCCAAGATGGATCCCTGCAGCACTCCTGCTAGTATGCTAAAAAAGAAAGAGATGGCTACGTTTAGGGCCATTCGTAAGGATCTTTTATTTAAGTAGGAGAGCAATAGTTTGACAAGACCGGGAATTTATACTGTATCGGTCTGTACAATATCCAAAAGTGTTTTCCATAACCAGAAACACGTTAATTCTTGGTGTTGAACTCCCAACCGATTATGTCCGCCATGTTGTGGAGAGACCCGGACGAAATCCATACAGCTGTATGCCTGCTGATGTTAATGTTTCACAGTTCTACGCAGTATTAAGCGTTCAAAGGTTTTTCTGGCCTAATAGGGTTATTGGTTTATAGCTGCTTGACGTGTTATGAAGTATACCCGGCTTTTTTATTAATATCATGTTTCAGGTTTTCCACTTTTTTGGAAAATCTTTACTATTGAAAAGTTACATTAATAATGCTGTGGGTTACATTTGTAAACGCGTCTTAAAGATGCAGTTTGTGAAGATATAAACTTGGTTTCCCTAAAAATTTGCACAGAAGCCAAAAATCAAATAAAACCCATAAAAAGGAGACAATAAGCATAGTGAACAAAGAAAACAGAAAAGTCCGACAAAATATGCACACATAGAGGTTAAACACAGATTAAAAGAACTATAGAAAAGTTGTAAAACTCAACCTTAATATAATAAAATATGATAAAAAAAGAAAAATTTAATCTATTTTTTCATCGTTGGTTCTTCACTATGTTTATTGTCTCTGTTTTATGTGTTTTGTTTCATTTTACGTTCATTTTGTGCTTTTTTTGCTAGATTAAAGGGATTTTTTTACAACTTATGTCTTATTGTATTTCTTTTTTGCTTAATCTTTGTTTAGTGTATATATTTTGTCCAACTTTTTTGGCTTTTTATTTATTATTACTTTGATAGAATATAAAATATAATTTTTGCATTGTATAAATTCCATATTCTATATGTATTTTCTAAATGTAAATTATGTTTGTAAATCCCAGGCCCTGAAGATGATCTCAATAAAAGATCGAAACGTTGGCACGATAAAGAAAATGTTTTTCTGAAACCTACATCACACCAGACCGCATCTCACGATATTTGAATAATTATCCGTTAACGGTCACTAATCTCTACACACTTTTTTGGCTTTGGTCGTTCACTATGTTTGTTGTTTCTGTTTTATGTGTATTGTTTGATTTTTAAATTGTATTTTTCATATTTTTTTTGCTAGGTGAAAGTGGGTTTCACACCTTAAGTATTCTTGTTTTTTAGTCTCTTTTTTATGTGGTTTGTTTCATTTTTCTTTCAGTTTGTGCTTTTTTGTAAGGTTAAAGTGGGTTTTACAACTTATATATTGGTTTCTTTTATCTCTTTTTTATGTATTGTTTCATTTCTGTGCTTTTTTTGTTAACTTAAAGTCGAAAATCAATTTTGCCCAGGAGAAAAACTTAATTGCCAGATTAACCCCGTTCCCCTTTTCCACACCGACACCACTTTTTTCCAATTTAGCATAAAGTTTCAGTGTAGCGTGTGATCGTTCACGGATCACACCCAGATGAAGAAAACTTCAAGAATTGCGCACTATCATTCAACAATCGTGAATATCGGGGTGGTTCTTGTTGAATTGTAGGAATAATTCACAAAATACGGATTGGTCCACATTGTTTTCGTTGTTTTTTTTTCCTGTCCTTCCTATTTCAATATACTTTCATTTACTTCAATTTATAAACGGGACGTACATACAGATATCGGGTATATATTTTTCCAACCCAACATTCTCCCCTTCATTATTTTAGTTCTTATTTACAATATGTTTCGTGCTTTTTAGATTAAAAGTAGTTTTTCTTTGCCTGGGAACCAACCCCGCGCTGTGTGATATTTAAAGACTCCGAACCCTACCCGGCAATGTCCCAAGGTTTAGTGCATTGTGTCCGACACCATGGGCGATCTATTAAAATACTTTAATTTAACATTTAATCGTAGATTTTAGATTATCAGTAGCGTCTTCTCGTATCGTGAACGAGAAAATTTTCGTCCCTAAAGAGTTCCAACTCTGAAAGCTTTTTGAGACTTTTGAAGTTAATATATGCATTTTGTTTTAGTGTATGTCTTAGTGTAAACATTTATAAATGTAGCCGTTACTGCTAAAGACGTCACGCACGCTTGTTTTCCTATTTTTATTTTGAAACTTGCTTTCCTCGAAAGCCGCTCAAGCACAAAATTGTTAGCGTGACTTTCCGGAAAATAAGAAAATTCAAACCCTAGAGAATTTTTACTGTACGAGAGCTTCGCATTATAAAATACCCACCCGGAGGGGCTTACTATTTTTGACTGTGTTTATTATTTTTGAATATCGTCCGTTCGAAAACATCGGTTGTAAATCGTGCCGGATGCCAACTCTCCACTGGTTAAGTTCAACGCTAAAAAAACTCGTAAATAATTGACTTTATGCATTATATCGTGCACAGAGTTGTTTTAAATAATTAAACGTCAGAGCTGTTCCAAAGGGGCGACGTTCAAATATTTCCAAGCCGCACGTAATTATTTTAAATATTTATTTTGAACAGACAGAAAAAAATGGTTTAACCCTTTATTGAATAAAGTTCTCCTGGAGCAAGATGAACATTAACAAATTTTGCTGCACCGGCACGGTGTCACTGTCTCAACTCGCGGGTTTGCTGAGTTATTGTCCCATCTTCAGTGTGCAACTGTCTATACTTTTTCGGAGTAGGGTTTGTATTGGTCTGATGAGTGTTATTATTTGAGCGATGTTAGTTTTTGATTTCGTGTGGGGTTGGTTCTGATGTTGTATTCTTCTGAACCCATTATATTTCCTGGCCCAATTGACCAAATAACTTATTTCAATTAGTTAATCTGTGTGTACGATATTGGTTGAAATGAAAAAACCAGTGTCACGAGCGGAAAAATAGAAAAATGGTAAAAAGAAGGGAAAATTGGAAAGCTGGGCTGAGATGGGAAGCTGGTGTCCGAGTGGTTACTTACGATAGCTCTAGTGGTAGAGCAGAGGCGTATTAGCCGAAGGTCCTAGGTTCGAATCCCGCTCGTGACACTGGTTTTTTTATTTCAACCGATGCCTTACATTAACATTAATTAATTGAAATTCTGCTGAACGTTTGCGTTTTTTGTTATGTAGTGTTTACAAAGGGGTGAAGGCAATTTTTTTGCACTTTTCATAAGTTTTCAGTCTGTATGTGTTATGCGTTTGTATATCTCATGATTAACCAGTGCATTGAGTTTTCGAAATTTTTGTGCGTCGTGTATTAAAGTTGCAGGTTTCTGTTGTGTTTGGTTCGTGGTAGTGATGTATTAAGTGTGTGGCGTAAATTGACGTCCTGTCGTTGACTCTGAAGGATCGCCCTAAACTCATGGGATTAATTTGCTAAATTCGGTGTTGCCCTGAGGCAACGTTGGGCAATAAAGGGTTAATGGTAGTAAATAATTTGATATTGACATTTTTGGTGACGGCGTTGGAGATCAATTAATCCCCCGTACTATTTCAATGGTCGTTCGCATCTTTGATTTTGTTGTTTATTTTCCATGCGACTTTTTCAGTCGGATTCAAATATTTCAGGACGGAAAACTCCCGATTGGTCATTTTCATTTTTTACTATGGTTCGCTTCAACGGCGTTCACTGTTTCGAGTTTTAAAACATTTTGAAAGACGTTAGGTTCGAATACGACGTTCAATAGTTTTTTGTTTTTTCAAGAGGAGAAAATGATAAGAGTGTGTCAGGCTAGTCGTACGCAGGACGGAGGGATCTTCGCATGTATAAACAGCTGATTTTACAAAACGAAGACGTTCTTCCAGAACATAAACCATTCCTGATCCGAAAATTTTCACTTTGGTCAAAGATCTAAACCTGCGCTAGGCAACCAAGTATTTTAGAATTGTGATATTTCGGGGGGCAGTGGATCAGAAATAGGGCTCTCTATAGTTAACTTTGTGCGCTGTGTATATTTAAATTGGTCTAAAAAGAACATGGGCTTGAAATAACCGTTGGGACTTGGTTTAGCTGAGCTGGTATTACACTATAACAGAGGTTCGTTGAGTAAGGATCGGGTAGGCGATTTCAAGTTTGTGGTTGTTTCCGGTGAAAGGGTTCCCTTGGAGACAGGATGCCCGAATTGAAAACTGGCTTACTTTTCACCCCGCTTTCCATCGGACACGAGTAAGTTATTTTGAATTTCGAACCGCCCTTAGACTCCCGGCACAGCTCAAAATGAGTGCACGTGCAGTTTTAAGATTTTCCTGACAGCCATCTGACAGACCCAAAGTGGGAGTTTTTCATTATGTTTATATGTAGAAATTGTGGTTTTTTTGGGTCTCATGACCACTGCCGTCCTGTTCATTTTTCTCTATCGTTATTTCTTTTGTATTTCTAAGATTCTAAGAGTCTCTTCGTCGGAGAAAAGCTCGTATGCCGGCCAATCTATGAAAATCACGTTCCATATCCCTGTGCACTAGGTCGATTTAGACTCGAGATGATAATTTTCCAAGACGTTGATTCCGTTTAGTAAGTCCTGGGAGAAACCAGAATTGACCTTTCACTTTTACACCGTAAACTTTTATTTATTTTTCTTTTTATTTGAACCAAATAAACCGTGGGACTGTTGGCAATTTAAAGTTCCCATTATTATTTTTTTTATTATCACAAGATTTATTTAATTTGCGACTCTTGTCGTTAAAAATTCTGTCAGGGGATGAGACGAGTTTCGATCCTTGTCTTGTCCCGAGAGAGGGTCTTCCTATGGCACTCTGTTCCACCCGACACAGAAAAATAATAATAATAAATAAAACTGTCCAAAGCATGTTAATAATTATTGTTTACATAATCCTATTGGGATTTGGAGGAATATAATAAACATTTAGTTAAACTTGCCACTAAAGTTAGCCCTGGCATGAAATTGTTTTCTATTTTCCATGCAGTGTAAAACAATCAGTCCATATGTCAAGAAAGAAAGCAAATTCTAAAAATTACAATTTTTAAAATAAAGGACTTCTGTATCAATTCTTTATATCTAGACATAATTAATTTCTCTGTTGAGGTCATTCTTGGTAAGTCCTTTCCCAAAACCCCCTTCGCCTGTACATTCGGCCAGTATACGTTCATACGAAAGTTTAAACGTCCACAAATTCGGAAGTGAAAAGAGATTTTTTTTAAGAAACGCTGGGATTTTTCTATTTCCTTATTTTCGTTTACCCCAACGCGCATTAATACCGCCAAAGCCGCGCATGGAGCGTGTAGGCATGCAGCCGGACTTAAGAATGTTGTAGGACACTGTGGCGAGTTTCTGGGGTTCCCGCTTCCCCTTTTTAGAGGACTTTTATATAGATAGATAAAATATTTTATATATCTGTTTTTTTGTGTTTTGAAGATGCGTGTATTTATTAGGGTGAGTGGTGAAGGTCTAATGCTCACATCGCACCATCGCACTTACAACAGCGGAATATATCAAGGGCGTCCGTGGCCGCAAGGTTTAGTCTTTGACACGGCGCTCATCACTGTAAGGTGAAGGTCCCGGGTTCGAATCCAGCGGCTCTGTATTCGAACCCAACATACTTACTTACAAATGGGCTTTTTTCAAAAACACCGGCCCCCCGTGGGTTTATATAACCTCTGCTGTTGCGAACCCTCATTTAAAAAAAAAGGAAAAAAACAGCGGAATATTCATGAAAGTATTGCAAAGACCCTAATTTTGATTAGTTAATTACTATTGTGTATAGGAATCGAGTGTCCACCGTCTAAGTATATTGAGTGTAATGTATGAATGTATATGTTTGTGCGTCTGTATTACAGATGTTAGTTTTAAGTTAGATTTCATTTTGGATGCGTTGGAGGCTGAAAGGCCGCAGCCAAGCTATCGGAAACCCCGGTTGGAACCTAATCATGTTGTTTGGGAAGCGTTGATGAGCATCTTGACTAAGAGAGATACTAGCGACCCAGCCGAGTAACAGGTTATGCGAAGGCTTTGTATTTAAATCTAAAAGGAATGTGTTTATAAAACTTTAATTTTCACAGACTGTCTGCGCAGTAATATTTGAAGCTGGGAAGAAAAACAGATGCTATTTGTCTTCTTTCCCTAACTTCCCCCTTATTCATGAATATCACGATTTTCTACTTGTTTGTATTCATTCCTTTTTTGTAAACAGTACTCAGGCAAATACATTGCAATGACCACTACGCGTACACTTAACCTCATATCTCATATTCATCGTTTAAAAGACTGAATAGTAACGGACATGTGCATGGAAATTTGACAACACACCTTCCCTTTTTTTACTTGACGTTCAATTTAATCATAATAACCAGGTAAAATTGCAAGGTGATGACATAGTTCGTCAGGTGCTTCTCACAACTCAAATGCAACAATGAAGTAAGTTTGAAACATGGTCCGATTCACTCTTTTTTTCCAGTTTAATTTTTGGGGAAATCCAAAAAAAAGCATTGAAAAGAGAGAAACGTTCAACGTACAAATTGAACAAAACCCATGAAAAAAGAGAAAAACGTAGTGAACAACCAAAGCAAAAAAAACTTGTTGAGCGTTTTGTTTAGTTTTACGTTGAATTTTTTGTATGTACTTTTTTTAGGTTACAGTTGGGTTTGAAATGTCTATATTGTTGTTCTTTTTTTGTTTAATCTTTGTCAGGTGTAGATATTTTATCCAATTTTTCTGCTTTGGTTGTTCACTATGTTTATTATCTTTGTTGTGGATTTTGTTTAATTTTACGTTGAATTGATTTAGATTAAAGTTGAGTTTTACAATTTCTCTATTCTTGTTCTTTTTTCGTGTTTAATCTGTGTTTAGTGTAGATATTTTGTCCGATTTTTCTGCTTTGATTGTTCTATTGTCTTTGTTCTGTGTTTTGTTTAATTTTATGTTAAAGTTTTTGCATCTGCTTTTTTTTTGTAGGTTAAAGTTGGGTTTTACAACTTCTCTATTGTTGATATTTTTTGTTTTATCTGTGTTAAATGTTGTACACATTTTGTCCAATTTTCCTGCTTTGGTTGTTCACTATGTTTATTATCTTTGTTCTGGATTTTGTTTAATTTGACGTTGAATTTTTTAGGTTAAAGTAGGGTTTGACAACTTCTATATTGTTGTTATTTTTTTGTTTTATCTGTATTAAGTGTAGATATTGTGTCAATTTTTCTGCTTTGGTCGTTCACTATGTTTATTGTCTTTGTTCTGCGGTTTGTTTAATTTTACGTTAAAGGTTTTGAATGTGCTTTTTTAGGTTAAAATTGGGTTTTACAACTTTTGTATTGTTGTTCGTTTTTTACTTCATCTGTATTAGGTGTACATATTTTGTCCAATTTTTCTGGTTTGATTGTTCACTATGTTTATTGTCTTTGTTCTGTGGTTTGTTTAATTTATTTTTGAGAGTTCTTTTTAGGTTAAAGTTGGGTTTTACAAATTCTGTATTGATCTACTGTGTTTAGAGTAAATTTTTTGGTTAATTTTTTGCTTTGCTTGTTCACTATGTTTATTGTTTAGTGTCGTCATTGAATATTTCCATGTTATGTAAATGTTGTCGCAGAGGCCAATAGCCCTATCACTCCTTTGAGTTTAGCTCTGTCCAATTGTAGCAGAGCGTCGGTGCACTTTAGAACGTTTCTATGCCTGTTTTTGTTATCTTGCAGATCCACCTCTGGCGAATTTGTCAGTGTTTTTATTACCCACAATTCTTTTGTGTCCGGAACCCGAGATGTGCTGTTGTTTTCCCCACGTTTTGAGAATTTGGATCCATGCACTGACCAATTTTGATGTAATTTTTTCATGTTAGTGCTAGTTATGCTTTTGAAGGTACTTTAATGGCATATAATTCATTTTGAAAGTGCGATCTGTACTTTCTTAATGAGTTTGCTCATATTTGGTCTTGTACGGAAAATCTTTGATGCTTCATTTCTTCGGAGCCATCTATTTGATATTGTCCTGAAGTCGCCTTCTCCTTCGTCGTCCGTCGAATTATCCTGACTTTACAGGATGTTGTAAAATTTCAGGGAACGTCGCGTCAGTCCCTATTTTTATATGGTTGTGTGCCCGAGATGTTAAGTTCCCATCCACTTCGATTACTTTAGGAGAGCTTTTCCTTGAAAAAATGTATGTATTGAAAAAAGAAAAATATTCAACCTAGGGTTTTGCCTTTCTTTCTCATATAAGACATGTAATACATTTTTCAAAGAGAAAAACCAGTAATTTTAAACCTGATTGGATGATATTGTAGTGTTAAAGGAGGTGTGTAATTAGTGAGCTCATAGGTGATGTTCAAGCTCCAGGTTGAACTGATTTATACAAATGCACGATATTTATTCAATATTCGTTTAAAATGGTTTAAGCCCTTGTCGCGTATGTTCAGGAAAATAAAGCCTAATCCCATGACATGTCAAAATGTGGTTAACACTTTGCTAAGTTGTTGATTAAAATTGGGTTTACGAATGTTTAAACTGTTAAACGTTAAAGGGCTCAGTCGAACGATTCACGTTTCCCCAATTGACCGACGGCGGAATTTTTGTCTGTGGGCCATCCAACAGTGGAAAAATAACGCCCGAGGGCTGTGGGGGCCGCAAACAATCTCGAAATAGACTCTCGCCATCTTGACTCCGGAAGATTTGTGAGTATATAAGACGGACACGCTCGCCTCGCTGTGGCGGCGGGGCATCGCCCCTCTGGACGTTTTCCTTGCCTTCTATTTTTAATACGCTACACAACCGATTCTTACGGGCAACCTCGTCTCAGATACATTATTTTCAACAAAATTCAACACAGAAGCTCGTGCCGAAAGAACGGTCGGGATTCAACGGCACCTCACTGACGAGATGTACGTCAAAGTACCACTCGACGTCTACGTCATAAAGGATTTTTCTAATCCTCCGGGTATGACTTGTAAGTATGTACTGACCACCTATGGTAAAAACACCAGTGGATAAGGCAGGGATTGTACTCGCGACGAAAGAGTGGTACCACATCTCTCACATCAACGACCCAACGTATGACTTGTAAAACCATCCATAGTTCTGTTAAAACCCATAACTTGGGTAAAACAAACGTGCTTTTGTGTTCTTCCTCACAACCGATTAACTACGATACAACAGAAATATGTAAAAAAATTGAATAATCAACTTTTAATCTCATCGGGCCCGTGAGCCACCATCCACTAATTCTGTATGGTTTCATGGGGCAATAAAATACCCATAGTATCATCATATCAATGTCGGTCATAGTTAGTCAGTGAACAATAAAATAGACTGAAAGAATCGGTTGGACGGAAGAAGACCTTAGCACCAATTGCAATCCAGCCTTGTAGTTGTTAACAGTGGGTCGCTGCGTTTCCTTCTCTGCACATTGTTGTACAGGATCCACTTTTTATTCCTAGGTATGAATCATTTTAAAATGGGTTTTTTACGTTGCATGTTAGAAATCGACGTTAGAGGTACGCTCCGATAAGTTATCGTCAGTGATCATGTGAGGAACGTCCGACATATCTGATTTCAGATGCATTGAAACTCTTATATGAGAATTAAGGTCTACTATATAGTGTGATAGAGTGTGGGCTGTTTGTGGCAAAAGTTTGAATTTTATCATCAGTAACGTCTAAACACGTAAAAGGTCATCGCCAATACCATTGACAGTCGAAGCTGCTGTTTTCCCTTGGCTGAAATAAACTAGCCATTAAATGACGAAAATGTACTATTCTTCTATTTAATTAGCAATAAACCTTGTAAAAATTGAGGTTAAAATATTTATACACGATTTAGTATAGCTTAAAAACAATTGTTTGCCAAATTCAATGCCTGGTTGTAAATACATGATACGCTTGACATTTTTTATGTTGACTGCAAGTAGCCGAAATAGAGAGGTTAGCTCACTTTGAATACCAAGAAAATGCAGTTTGTACGATCATCCTGGTCTGTCGCACTACCTTTTGGAATCGATCAGGGGCAGAGTTGGTAGACCGACCGATCAAACTTGAAAGCATTTCTTTATGCGATAATGATGTAAAATGTCATAACTATTTATGTCGGTCTTTCAAAACTCTCCTATGATCGTGAAACAGGCCAGGATCAGAATGAGGTGAAATGCTACAAAGATTCTGAAGATGTATATCATTTTTAAACAAATAATAAAATCAGTTTAATTATAAGAGGTTTGAGTAGCCAAAAGTATTTCGTTGATTCTATTGAAAGTAGTTCGATCGAAATTGTACAGTTCGGGGTCCGCCCATTCTCGCTGTAGGTCTGGAATTGTCATCTGGAGGCTCCCGGTGAAGGCATTGTTCACTGACTGGCCTGGGACCTACAGCGAGAATGGGCGGACCGCAAATGAACACTTTCGATCAGAACCAAATGGTCTTCCAGCAGAATTTGGAATCGGACAAAACTCACTATGCTTGTATGCTATACAATAGTATCCCGAAATTAACATGGTTTTTTGGGACTTTAGTTATTTACTCAAATGATTGTACATTCCAGTCCTCCTTGATTCAGAATGAGTGAGGAGAGAGTGTGAGCGAGCGAAAGAAAGAGAGAGATGGTTGAGAGTTCAAGAGAGGACTGAAATATTTTTTGTTTTTATGCTCTCTGTAATCTGAATAAGGGAATTCCTATTGCAGTGATTAGTTCGAATTACTGAGAGAGTACTGGAATTTAAAAAAATCATTGACTTACTTAATTTTAAAACCACATTTCCATCCGGTGTACAACAAACTGTTAGTCCTTGTGCAGAAGAAATGTAAATAAATGTTAGTTTATAATTTTTGAACGGGTCAGTTTACACTCGCTGGTTTCGATGTTACTCAAACGCGTTTCTTCTTTGCGCCATCTTCAGTGAGAAACTCAAATTTCATCTATATCTGACCAACCAAGAAACGCGTTGAAGTAACATGAAAACTAGCGAGTGTCGACGGACCCCGTCAACCCCCCCCCACGAACGATTTCTAGTTTGATCGTCGCTGTTCATCTCGGCTCGCCTGTTCACGCTGATTTTCTCGAACTACTTAGATATCAGCAGCGAGTAGTCCTGTGCTAAAAACGGTATTTGTGATTATTATTATCTTTTCTACTGACGGGCGTCTGTTGTTACCTGGTTAGTGGTTCAAGTAATTACGCTACTAATTGAATTCTTGAACTACTCGACTAATTGAATTGCATACTAATACTACTAATAAAACTAATGGCACAACAGTCAATCGCAACTACAGCAAGCTTTTCAAGAAGAAAAGTAAGTATTACAACAACGAATCTACTGTGCACTTGGGCATTTAAAGATGATCTTTTAATTAAGCAAATACAGTTACACGTTCCTCGATGTTCAAAGCTTGGTAGTTGTGATGACAAGATCTCACATCGAAGTCTGTGGGTGGTCCGAATTGTTATAATTTGAGCAGCAGGTACCTCAGTCCAATATATTTTAATTGAATGCTAAAAACACAGGATACAACTTTTTACAATGTTGCATGATTATTATGCTATAATTAAATAGCGCCAGTAGAAGTGTAGAAAGGACTTTGTACGTCGAACTGTACAGCTATAGGCCTTTTAGCAGCTGATGCTATATAATTATAAATTAATGCCTTATTATAACAACTGCATGGATGGGTTTCACATGAAATGCTCCTGATACAATTAAATACAGAATGGATAAAAAAATGCATGTTATTTGTAAAAAGTTTTTTTTTAAAAGACAGGATGCAAGTTGGGACCTATGTTGATAGACTTAGCTTCCGAGAACTGGGTGGTGTACAAAGCTGTGTTATGGACCCAATTTTCTTTCTAGTCGCTATCGATGATCGCGATCCTCCCTCTTGTATGAACTGCAGCTTGATTTCGTTTGCTGATGATAAGTTGAATGCTGGCCTCATTTCATGAATGCCGACACAATGGTTGGAATAACAACTCCAAGTGATAATATGCAGGGTTTTTGCTTTCTTCTGAGCTGATTTTATGTTCTCTTGATGATGATACCAGTAGCCTATCACTCCTCTGAGTTTAGCCCTGTCTCACTATAGCAGTGCCATACTTGATAAGGGTTGTTTTATGTAAATTTACTCTGTCTAATTCCTATTCTAAGTTTCATCCATATTGAAGAAGAAAGGCTCTCTCTACTGTTTAGAAACCACTTACAAGGAGCAGAAAAAATCAACAAAGAAAAACTTGAAAATTCAAAACCTAAAAGGCCTATGAAGGAAGACTGGAAGGAGATGACGATGGTAGTACAACCAAAAGCAATAAGCTAAGCACTTGAGAAATTCAGCCCATATAAAGCTCCGAGAGTGGATTAAATCTAATCATTGCTACTATAAAAAGGTCAAGAAATCTTTATGCCATACTCTGTGAAATTAATCAAATCCTGCCTAACGAAGATCCTACGGGCATGCAGATCCTCCTCTGGCCAGATTGTCTTACCCATAATTCTTTGTGCTTCTTAATCGAGTTACAAGCTTTTCCCCCGAATGTCTTTCACTTTAATTCCCAAGCGGATCAAGTAAGCTAGGTGGACCGGTCCGATCGAAAAGATAGGTTGAGTGTAATCTCCAGCATAGCGTATAGATACGACTGGTATATAGGAGTCTATTCCTATTTTTCTGATAACGGCCTTTGAAGGAAATAGATACGTTGTAATTCTATCTAGCCCATTCGATAAATCCTTTTTTGCTCTCGTCGTTTATAGAATTAAGCCCGGCGTAGTGTAAAGACGGAATTAACTCAATATCATCGGTCATTTGAAAGCACTGACGCTGAAGTTGAGCCTGTGAAGTTGACCCGTGGTCTTTAACTCAATAGAATAAGGGTCGCCGTCGGCCGAGCAGGTCAAACGTTTAGATAAGGATTTGAAGCGACGTCCGTCCGTTCGGCAGGGAGTCCGTTTGTCATGTTAAGCAATAGGACGTGAGATTTTGTCTTCGGACTAAGGCAGCTTTCGCTTTCCGACGAATCGAAGGAAAGGGAATGACGTCAGACTCAAGGTGAAAACCCCCAGGGGACGACCCCTCTTACAATTAAACAAACAATTACCTTCCGAATCCATCTGTCGAATTTTCCTCGAGGTCATGCTCAAATCGATCCAAATAACGAACCGTGGAGCCGTGTTTTCCCACGCGAAAACCCTCGGTTTTAATAAGGTAGGTAGAGTTTAGGAAATGTAGACCTCATTATTATGCCTCGCGACACAACTCGGGTCGTGTGTCCGCTGGATCGTCTCTTTCTCCTCCAAGTTCGACGTTATTCATTACCCGGGGTTTTCTCCTCGACCCGAAGGGATTCGTCGTCAGAAACCCTTTTAAAGTTTGAGAGGGCCAAAATCAAAAAAGTGAAACTATTTATCGATTACTGGAATCTGAGAAAACATCTACATAACATAGGTTATTCAATGAGGACCCCATTTATACGTTATGCAATGAGGAGGAAGAGTCACTCATATCATCTTCGAATGCGAAGCAACTGCGCAATAGAGCCATAATAATCTTGCGCTACAAAGAAAACCCAGGAAAAAATGTATCGACGTCAACCAATGACCTAGTACTTCTTAAAAGAAGGATCGAATCGACAGACTAAGCTAAGGAACTACGGAAGTCAATAAGCTAGTCTGCAGTGTTTGAGTAACATAAACCCCCACTTCCTAGTATCTATTAATCCATCATAACCCGTTTTGTTTTTAATTAGCGCGAACGTTGTTGTAACTTGTTGACGTTGTTCCTAATGAAATAAGAATGTTTGCCTTTTTATCTTGCGACATTGTGCGCAATAATATAAGATTGTTAGTTTGTGTTATATACACGTTGTCTATTTGCTGATTCTCAAAGAGAACCACCAGATTCGAACTTGTTGGCTGGCAAATAGAGTCGGACGCCCCGAACCACTCGGACAATGCGGCCACAAAAGTATAGTAAATCTTTACATACAAGTGAGGTAACGTCCAACTACCCTTTGTCGATCAAAGGGGTCAAAACAACAATCATACGTTGTTTATAATATTCTCTATTAAAATGCCATGGGGTGTGAATGGATTCGAACACCGAGAGCAGCTATCGTGGCTTATGCGAGTCGGACCGGCCGCGGTCCTGCTTTCTCATAAAGTATCCTGTATCACATTTCTTCTCGATAGTTTAAAATGTACTAAATGTCAATTTCAATCATTGACCCATGAATTTTAAAAGATCATTTCATTGGGTCATAACATCTTACATAATTATCACGAATATTGCTATAACTAACGTGATCCATTTTTTTACAGGTGGAGCGAACTCAGCGGTGGCTAAATAAAGGTAAGCTTCAACATTTATACGTGTAAAAAGCGTTTGTTTAAAATGCCTGCTTCGCATATTCCGTTTGAGTATGTGTTACAATACAGTTCATATAGTACATTGTATGAAAATGGATGAGCAAAAAGCCTACGTAAATAATGTCGCTTCCACTGTTTATTGTCTATTCTTGAGTAATGAAAAGAAAGTTTTATTTTGTGATGTAAATGGAAAATGGTTTATTGATTACTGCTTACTTAGGAGGGAATTTGAAGTTATTAGTTGTGGAGTCCATTGTGTGGTAACGAGCATTGACTAAGGATTCAGATGACTTTGGATTGGAAGAACTTATTCGGAAGTTGGACGGTTTAGCGGTGTCCCAAATTTGTAGTCCTTACGTCCAGACTAGTTTCAATATTTTCTTGTAAATAGTTTTGGTTGGAACGTTAGATTTGCGAGTAATCTATAGGCTAGTCCAAAACGTTTATTTAATTCCTATCGTTTTAGTCGTGTGTGTTGGCTCCTGATGGAAACGGACGCAGTCGCGCAAGGGTATATTAAGGAATATTGGGAAAATGATGGGTTTTCCCGCGAAGAGTGATACATGTGTGCTTTTGTTCTAAGTTTTATATGCCAATGTTTGCTCCATTCGGCAATTTGCATGTAGCCTCTCTTTCGAAGCAATGAGATTTAAACATATGGGAATAATATCAACAAATACAAAGCAAATGGTAACTTCCAACAATTTGGAGTGCTTTAAAAAGGAAACATTATCTGAAATAAAGATAGAAAGCATCTACGGTGATAGGGATTAGCCTTACCGAACTCACTTAGTAATAAGTATTTCATCAGCCACAATGTCCCCTTTTTATTTACTTCTAATATTAGCAGTTCTATAATCTTACTTTGCCGTAAGGTCTCTTTTTTTACGAGGGTTGTCGAGTTCGAATGCAGGGCCGCTGGATTCGAACCGGGGACCTTTACCTCACAGTGATGAGCGCCGTGTCAAAGACAACCTTGCGGCCACCGACACCCCGTCTTATGTTTGTCTTATTTGTAGGTTTTTGAGGTTTTTGGCATGGCTGAGGAAACCTGTCGACAATCAAACGGTCAATGTATTCATTTTTAGTTCTACGAAAATTCAGAAAGCTGTAAAAATTTTTAAACGTACGTTTTAACCTAATACTTAAATTTCAATTATTACAAGCAGTCAATTGGAAAGTGCGACAAATGAAAAATCCCCCCCCCTCATGGTAGAAAATAAAGCCGCCGGAATTTTCGGCAAGAGAGAAAATAACGGTACATTCGGGTAGATTAGGTCGGCAGAGGTTTCATCCATATGGTAAGGATAGTTACAGAAAGGATAGGTGAAGGTCCTAAGGTTCCTCGTTGGACCCTTTTTCTACCACATCCGGATAATTGCCCGGAGCCACTGATATTAAAGTGATTTAGAATCATACAGTATACAGCTTAAACAGTTTTTTTGTAGGATTTTGTCTATTATATACTATAAACGATTGGACGGTATGATAATCAAAGGAAGAGGTTTTTCAGATAGAAATATCGTAATGACGGACAATTTCCATTGGATTGAAAAAAAGGTGGTTCCTACTACAGAAAGCAATCCTCGGTAAGGAAATCTACAGATTTTTCAGTTAGGCGTCGTTTTGATGTGATTAGGTCGGTGGTGATTTCATCCAGCTGAGAAAGGTAATTTCAGAAAGGATAGGAGTATAATATGGATCGTAAGACTTTTTCTTTGGATACTCCGGTTTCTGTGCCAAGGCCGACTTGATAGGAGTCACTGATAATGTGAAAGTATCTGTCGGTTAAGTTGGATTTTCTGATCAGGTAGTGTAATGCTTTGTGGAATGAAGAATAGGGATAAGTGCTTAACCAGTTTTTGTAGGATTTTGTCCATTGCCATTGCCAGGGTTTTTCTTTAGTGGTAGATTACTTATGGTGGGTGAATTGGGTGTGGATGGTTCTTGTTCTATGGTTCTAACGTCGGTCAGGGTGTGCAGTGAAGAGGTGAAAGACGGGGAGAACGTGCATAAGCAACTTTTTTTTTTAAGGATTTTGTACATTTTATACAATAGATTAAATGGACGGTTGGTTAATGGAAGATTATGAGGTTTGTTAAACGGAATCAGAGGAAAATTTTCATTGGGATGGGATAGGGCTGACGACCCTTGCAGGGGAATATTTTCCTTTTTTAGTTGTTTGGAAATTTCATAAAACACTGTACAGTTGTCTAACCCGGCCGTTTTGACTTTTAATTAATCAAAAGCGGTCAATTGGAAAGTGTGACAAATGAAAAATCCTCCCCTTCTCATGGTTGAAAGTTCAAACAAAGAGAAAATACCGGTACATTCTTTTACTCAACTAGAAAAACCGTTCACTTTCGATTGTAATGGATTACCTTGCAAGAGGAACAATCGGAACCTTTTCCTCGTTAACAGCTAACTACCCTTAACATAGGTTAGAACGTTTTTTTTTTAATATTGCTGTTTATGCTATTCTCTACGATGTTTTTGAATCATTGTATCAGAATTTACCTAGTTCTGTTCACTCTGAATATGAATGGAGATTGTGTAGAAGGGTCATGAGTCGAGGGTACTTCCGTCCTCCTCCGTTTCCATTGTCGTCGGTGAAAAGGCTTGACCCGGGGTATCACACTCTCTTGTTATGCCAAACCGAAAGAACAATTATCCCGTAGGAAAATCTTAAGAAAAAAAAAACAATCGAAAAAAGTCACTCACACAAGTATAATTGATTTTTTTCCCACTTACATAAAAACCCCACTTTTTTTATTCAATTTGGAAGTGATTTTCGACAAAATTATATTTACCAAAATTTATTAGTTTCATAGGCATAATAATTTTAATGGTAAAATTCGTTATAATGTCCAAGTCATAAGAGGAATTAAAATCTAGTTGGCGTTTATTCAAAATGACTATTTTGTAGGCGGTGGTATTAAATTGAAAAATCTCGATATAAATTGTTTGTGATGCTTTGGCTACAGGCACAGTCGTAGCACTCAAACACCGTTAATAAACTTGGTCCATGAAATTCATGAAAATATTGCTCATTACCGTCGAATTGAGTCAAGCTTTTGATAGTGCGCAGCATGATTTGCTGATTGGTTTTGAAATCCATGAACTTATCTCAGAATGTACTAGAATGGTATAGATCATTTAAAAAATATATATATTTCAAAAGTTAGAACCATTAATAATACATTTTCCGGATGGGAAAAATTAAAAACCAGTTTCCATCTAGGTTCTACTTTATCTGCTCTGTTATTTACACTATGTGTAGATGGGGCAACCCAACAATATGTACTTAAGATGTGCATGGATAATGTAAAAGAAAAATTTGTATCGAAAACCGGAATTAAAAAAAGTTATATACCAACACAATAAATGTAGGTCTGTATAAGTAAATGAAATTCAAAACATTTGAAATTAAAAATCAATTATTTAATACGTTAATTATTACTTTCCTTAATTATTGTTAATCTGTGTCTGATATTAATGACCAGGTATTGAATAAGCTACAAATACTTGTAAATAAATCTTTACATTATGTTCTTCACTATGAACCAAGAATGAAACATAAATATGCTAAGTAGAGTGCATTACGTATAAATGACTTCCAAGAATACTTAAATTTAACTGTTTTCAATCAGGCGTTAAAACGAGCCAACCAATATATGCAACTGTACGAAAAAAATAAAAAATAATAATAAGCCAGTTGGATATTCTACTAGAAAATAAAACGGAAATGTAATAATAATAATAGTAACAATGGATATAATATTATATTCAAAAATAATTTCTTCAAATATTATGGGGAGTGAAATGTGATATGATGTACTTCTTTAACTTACAATTAGTCTTCATTACTTTTTTCTAAGTTAAATTACTATTGCAATTAATTGAGGTTTTTAGTTGAGATAAAAAGTCAATGGCACGAGCGGGATTCGAACCCGTTATTATGAGAAAAATGGAGGGAAAATTCAAAAGGCGGGGTTGAGATATGGGAAGTTGGTGTCCGAGTGGATCGAAGTCACGATAGCTCAAGTGGTTAGAGCAGCGGCGTATGCAGCCGAAGATCGTGGGTTCGAATCCCGCTCGTACCATTGACTTTTTTATCTTCTCCTTACTTTTTATCTACTCTCTCTCTCTCTCTCTCTCTCTCTCTCTCTCTCTCTCTCTCTCTCTCTCT
>CM077100.1:28962520-29031044 GCA_039619505.1 Cimex hemipterus | reverse complement strand
GTCTTTCATTACATAATATCTCGTTGAACCTTCTTTATTAAATAATTATGGAAAAGTCGTTAAATATTAAAGGGAAATCTATTTTTATTCGATAAATTGATAGGGGTGGAAAAAGTCTTGGGGTGGGAAAATGTAAACGGGGTGAAACAGTAATTCACTTTTTGGGTAAACTATCGCCCATTTATCTTAAATACTGTTTATTTATTTTATTTATTTATTTTTTTTTTCAATTGTCAATTAAAGTCTGTGTATCAATAGTGACGTAATCACATAAAGCCCGACAATAAAACAATTTGCTTCAGTACGTCCATCTTTTCTTTTTTTTAATTTCATTTTAATCTTTTATCATAAAATTATTGTACATTATTGATCGAGATTGTTAACAAAAAATTTAAAAATGAAATTGTTGCGAGTTGTGGGGTGTCGTGCCGGTTTGGACCGGGGGTGCGCCGTCGACTGGCGATCGGTCGAGTTTCAACCCCCGAGCACTATACCCCCCTCCATATATTCTCTTTGAAAACACGTTTAAAGGTGCTTCGCATTGTAGACTCCTCATCCTTAGAGAGTAAAGAAGTCCTTAGTCCTTCCTAGACATGTCACAAGCTTTTGATCACGTGTGGCTTAAGGGTCTTCTATACAAACTAAAGCGCGTCCTTCCAAGCGCCTTATCTTTCGCTCCTACCTCACAGGACGATTCTTCCGAGTTCGGGTGTACTTGGGGTGTACCACAGGGCAGTGTGCTCGGACAACTCTCCTAGCCCACTACACACTCTACCCTCCTTGCATCCTTTGCAGTCGACACAGCCGTGCTTTCCTCCCTATCCTGGAATCGCCTCGGATGAGCTCCAGGCACACTTCCAACGAATAGGCGAATTGTGGAAACATTGGAGGATAAAAATCAATCAAAAATAAATTCACCCATGTTACATTATTTCTCTGAAGAAAAACCATTCACACAATATTCCTCTCACCAAAACCGACTGTGTAAGCTACCTTGGGTCTATCTTGCCACACTTTTTACCTGGAACCGGCACGTACAAATAAGAAGATAGAAACTGAACTGTCGATTCGGACTTCTCTAGGAACTATGCGGACTGAAATTTAACAAAAACAAACCGACACAACAAAACATAACTGCGACCTACCAACATCCAACGAATTCATTCCTTCCAATCTGAAGTCCTCAGAATCATAGTCAACGCTGCCTCCTATGTCTCCAATACCACCCTCCATAACGACCTCAAAATATCTTTTTAAATTAATAAATCCCCGCTAAATTTTCCACTTTCCATGAAAACTTCCACCACTTTCCATTCCTCATATTCTAACACATTAGCCCGATCTATATTCAATACATTATCCATCTCTACAATCCAGTAAGGCTATTGAAGCGGAGATGGCCCTTGAACCTCTTATGAATAGTTCATAAATAAATATTCAGAAAGCTGGGAGAGTAGCAATGGTTGCTGGCAGGATATTTGCTAAGGATAAAAATTGTATCATATTACATAATTTATATATATGTACAGGTGAAAATTAAGAAAAAAATCTTAAATGGGGTTCGGGGGTGCCTTCGTGAGCGTTTCACCTGTAAAGGAAGATGTGAATGGTTTGATTTATTGATTAAGGGTTGGAAGGGGGTGACCTTGGTGATTTGTGTCGTCGTCAAGGCTACCGGGGTTCGCGTGGGCAGTTTGTGACGTCAATCCACAGCACTTCTATTGTTTCCTCTAACAAACATTTTTATACATAATGTTTTACAGTTTTACATATTTTTTTGGGCCGGTGCCCAACGGGATGTTCATTGGAAAAGTGATTGCGGGTGAAAATTGATTCAAACAAAGAGGTCATTTGCCCTGGTTAGTTTTCTCCCCCTTTTTGTTTGCTTTCGTAGGGGGCGAGAGAAAGGAAAAAAACGTTGATAAATCTCGTGGGTCGTTTAGGAACCTAACCGTTTCAGGGGTCATAAGAATAACATTATTATCTAGTACGGTATATTCAGAAAGAATCGTCCTAATTGGACGCACTGCGCCTTCCCCTGGTTTCACTTCTTGCCAATTATAATTTGTATTCCTATCTTTTACAAATATACGCTTTTCTTTGTCAAGCAAAGCGTAAAATTGTTGAGCCTTTTGGGTCGTTTCAGATCATCTTGGTTCGCCTATCCTCGCTGTGTTGAATTGTCACTACAGCTATGTACATATCGTGAGATTTCATTCTTCAGTTGCCTATATATATTATAGATAGGCGGACCGACTAGTCTTTGAGGAAAAATTAAACATGTCCACATTCTTCAGTTGTCTAGCTGTATATACAGAATGGTTGGTCGGTCAGTATCATGTGCCTTAAAGAGTTAAAGTAGTTAAAACAGACTGAAGATGAAATAAAACGCGTCTGACAGACCAGCACAGCCAGTATAGGCGGGCCAAAATGAACGGTAAGGGTACAAATAGATAGACATCTGAAAAATATAGACATAGTTGCTTATTTTAACTCCACGATAAACCTTGAACTGTGAAATTCTCATGGAAGGGTGATGACTCTAGTTCGGCCGTTTCGGATCATCCCCGTCTATAATTGCCGTGTTGGACTGTCACATACTAAAATCATCTTCATAGATACATTCAGGGAACTGAATAATTTGGAAGCAGGTGGTTGTTGATTTCAATAGAGCCAGAGTTAACAAAGGTTTCTCCACGACCACCTTACGATGCCTGGGAATTGAAATTCCTTGTCGAGATTTGAGGAGCGACGAAACTCAAGTTCGGTTTTTCCTGAGGACCGTGGTCTCCACCCACGTTGATTTGGTCTGTTACCCTCATGCCATCAAAGGTCGTTGGTTTGGTTTTTCTTGTCCTTTTTCTAGGATGTCATTTTCGATCATCCTGGCCTGCCTAACTCGGCTAGTTTGATGTCTGAAAAAATCCTTACTCTTACATTTTCAACGTCACGTGCTTGTACTGTCTCTACTCTATAAGTGTAGAATTTAAGAATTCTTGTGAATCCTTCGTTAGAATTCGAATTAGAAGACAAAATTGCGGGATTATCGGTGTAGGTGGCATTGGAATGGTCGCCAAGTACAAAGGGTGGGACCGAGAGTGCACCCTTGTGGGACGCTGGCCTGTGTCGGTAGAAGATCTGCTTTGACGCACCTTACTCCGAAGCAGCAGTTGAATTGGATTCAAAGATACGGTAATAAGGGGTTGGTAAACGGTTAAAGTCCATAAAGAATGTTTGTTGCTGGGTGATCCCATAACAATCTGAATAAAAGCATGTTTAGATTAGCTGGTGATAAATTATAAACAAATTTAGTTAACTGTGTTATTAATTTTAATGCGATGGTGTGGTCTGCGTGTAGTTGACCATTTGTGCTGAGATGTTTTGTGCGATGGGCATGCTAGTTAGGTCGTGACAGGAACAGCGAGGGCAGACGCACAAGCTTCAGAATAAGACACATTTTCGTCAGATTTTTTACCCTTTATCGTTAGGTTCAGTTTGTACCTGTAATTCTTATGGTCATAATTTCCTTTCGTTTAGAGAAACCACGTCCATCCATTTGTCTGTACTCCCACCTACTAATTTATCAATTCAGCTAAGAGCTTTTATTTCACTAGACACTTTCAATTTAACGTTTAAGAAGAATCTTTCACAGGTTCGTTGTCGATAGAGGGTGAAAACTTATGAGCCGAAAAGGCGCGCGTGGCCGATTCACAGGCCGAGGATTAAAAGGTTTAAGAAGTCTTCGTCTGGAAAGGAGTGAGAAGGAGGGTGTAGGAACCGGGGGCCCCGTCCGTAGACAGGAAAACACATGTGCATTGTGTACACGTGAAATGTTGCCTCGTGTTAATGATCCGGAAGAGTCCTCCCCCACCGGGACGCGCCAAAACATATTCCGACCCAGCCCACAGCTAGATTTATATTTTTTTTTTCTTTCAATAAAATAAAACAAAATAAATTAGCTTAATTTTAAAAGTAGCTTATCAAAAATAAATTCCCGGGTGGTTGATTAACAGGCGTGGGATGGAAAATCGAGAAAAACGCTTTCCAATTCGTTTTACTAAAAAACGTGATTGGTGTGATCGTTCTGGCCATCTTCGGTGGGAACGTTCTGACTACGTCTGACTACATATTTGAGAAGAAATTAGGGGAAACAATTGACAAAAAGCCGCGAGGCCAAGTGGGCCCAAAGATTATTCAAATCAGATCGAACACTTCATTTAACTGGCAACCCCCCTTGAGTAGCGACAAAACGGTAATTTAACACAAACTATTACTATAGTGGAACAAAGGCCGGCCGAAACAGAATTGGGTATTCATTTTCACTAGATATTAATATATTGTTTAAATCCTCTTTTAATAATCCAATCCCCGTTAATCCGGCGCCAATTAACATGCTTTTGCTTGATTTGACGATGTAAAAATAAAATAAACATTAAAGGCGGTAATTTTAAATACAGTAATAAAAAAGTTAAAAAAATGCACTGTTACACCCTCACCGGCCTGTACAACGAGACGAAAACCGGCTTCCAAGAACTTAGCTCGGTAAAGGTATGGCGGAGTAGACGACTTGGGTCGCGAATACGCCCAGTTGCCCAGCTGGAATATCGTTCCCAACGTTATCCTTGCCCTCCCCAAGATTTCGCCGAAGCCTATTCCCAGATGTCGTATCCGGGTTTAATATTGCTCCTATATTCTGCTGTACTGGCATCTGAAGTTCGCATTCGAAAGCGTCCCGGTTTGTCAAGGAACTCTGCCAACATAGCTGAGGGTGACCTGCTCCTCACTCCCAACTCGCAGCACAAGCTGGTCAAAGGGATGGTTCTAAATGGGACAGTGACCGCTTGAAGAGCTTGATAGTAGAGCCTGTCGAGCTCTGCAGGCGCGTTTTTCGTGCTGAAGAATAGGCCGTACAACCGTAAAACACAGCAGCGTGTCAAATATTTTCCGGAGAATCTTCATGTCCGCTCCCCACCTAAGTAACCGATAAACTTCAAGTGTTAAAAATTTTCTTCCCTTCACTTCGACGGCGTCATCTTAACTTTTAAACAAGCGTGAGGTCGTACTACCTTCGCAGCTTCCATGTGTGGGTGCAAACGGTTTGAGACGTTCAAAAGGCGTCCAATTCCTTGTAATTTAAAAGGATAGAAGTACAGTAGTCGTAGTACTTGTACGGGTACACCGACAGCAACACCGTTCACTGCTATCGAAAAAGGTGGTTCATTACTGGCCCCTGGGGGTTCAATTCTCTTGAACCCTAAGAGCACGGACTCTCAGGAAAGCCTCGAAGAACTTCCGACATATCCATCCTCCTTTTCCATCGAAGAATCTGTGCATCATTGTTGTGCAAATCTTATTTTTTTAATTTTTGCTTCCAATACAATTCATTATATTTATTTTAGTTCAAATTTACTTGTTAAAAACAGATATTTCGTGGTAAACCTGAGCTTTCAACAGTTTAACATACTTAAGCGTAAATTCCTGCATTTCCGTGCCTGTTGGTTGTTCAAATCAAATTTTTTTAAATTCTAGTTTTTAAATGCAATTTATTTTAGTATAAATTCACTTGTTAAAAACAGATATCCTGTAGTCCACTTGAGCTTTTACCAGTTTAACATACTGACGCCTATCTCCCCTGGACATTACTGCATTTCGGTGCCTCTTTGTTGTACCAACCACATTTTTGTTACATTTTTGCTTTAAATGCAATTAATTTTATTTATTTTAGATTAAATTCTTTTGTAAAAACAGATATGCTGTAACACAGTTGAGCCTTTGACTTTATCGGTTTAACTTGAAACGCCATTGTCTCCAGAAAATTCCTGCATTTCCGTGCCTGTTTGTTGTACAAATCAATTTTTTTAAATTCTCGTCTTTAAATGCAATTTATTTTGGTATAAGTTCACTTGTAAAAACAGATATGCTTTACCACACTTACCTTTTACCAGTTTAACCTACTGAAACTCCAATGTCCAAAGAAGTTCCTGCATTTCTGTGCATGATATTTGTACAAATCTGAATTTTTTTAATGATAGTTTTCAATACAATTAATTTTATTTATTTTAGTATCGATTCACTTGAAACTCCTGCAGTACATTTGACCTTTTACCGGTTTGACTTATTGAAACGCCTATGTCCCTGGAAGTCACTGCATTTCTGAGCATGATGGTTGTAAACATCTTAATTTTTAAAATTTTTGCTTTAAATACAATTTATTTTTTGTAGTATAAATTTACTTGTTAAAAACACATATTCCGTTCTAAACTTGAGCTTTTTACCAGTTTGACACACGCCAATGTCCCTGGAGATTATTGCATTTCTTTGCATGATTTTAGTACAAATCTTAATTTTTTTTATGTTAGTTTTCAATACAGTTAATTTTATTTATTTTAGTATATATTCATTTGTTGAAAAATGGATATTCCATAGTGAACTTGAGCTGTAAACAGTTTAGCCAAGTCTCTATGTGGTTTGTTTCAATTTTCCGCTATTAATATCCGATCTTTTCTTTAATAAATCCGTATAACAAACTATATTTTTATATTCGTCGGTCGTTTTATAGTGAAACTTGTCTGGCGAAAACTTCAGCCACGCCAGGCGGACCAGAGATGATCAGATCAAATTTACTCACGGATAACGCGATAGGGCAAAGATAAACGTCAAGAATTTTCCTATTTCTACGGTTTCCTTTACAATTTTTTGGTGAGTGATTTGTTGTAGAATTTCCAGACGTTTGGATTAAAGTCTCGTTAATCGGTGATACGTTCGCAGTGTGACATTAAGCGAAAACGAGCGGGCCGTAGGTCAAATCGAATGAAATACACGATACGAGTAGATAACAAATGTTTGATCAGCGCTCAGTTCTCAAATCGGTCTGAGATTCCTTCTCGACTTTCTTTTTTTTTCTGGTCGCGTGTTAAATCGCGTTTGGCGGAAAGTTCAGCGATGACAGGCGGACCAGTGATGATCGAATCAAATCAAATATACTCTCGGATAACTCGATAATCTAAGATAACAGATGTTTGTTCAGTACTGTCCAGCTTAGTGGTTGTGTCATGATTATCTCTATTCAACTCTATGGCCGGTTTCTTTCTTGAAATCCCTTCAAGCTCGCATCAGACTAGAAGGTGATTTCCAGTTCGAATTACTCCGATGAAACGGGATCATCAGACACGATTTACACACGTATTAGCTCGATTTCCAGATGAAACTATTAAAACCTTTTTTTCAACAGATTGGACGAAGCCGGAGGAGCAGGAGAAAGTAATTGTTCAGCCGCCAGAATTGCTAGCCGTCAGCTCCAGGGTGTGTACCCATTCGACTTTCAAGCCATGGGACGTAAGAAAATTCAAATATCGCGCATTACTGACGAGCGGAACAGACAGGTAAATCAGTTTTTGAACGAAAATTTAAATTTGTACAAGTTTTAATTTTGAGCTGTTTTTTTCTCTCGATTAGGTGACCTTCAACAAAAGAAAATTCGGCGTTATGAAGAAAGCGTATGAACTCAGTGTCCTCTGTGACTGTGAAATCGCTTTAATTATATTCAGCAGTAGTAATAAGTTGTACCAATACGCAAGTACGGATATGGACAAGGTCCTGTTGAAGTACACAGAATACAATGAGCCACACGAATCGTTAACGAATAAAAACATCATTGAAGTAAGTGATTGTCATTATTTTAAGTTTTTTTTTTTAAGCTTATTTCATGGCTATTGAATAAACTGGCATGTTTAACATTTATTGTGTGCCTGTAGATTCTGTTTCTGTTCACCCTTTATTTTATTTTATTTTTTTTTTTTTTTTTTAAAGAGACTTGATGTTTAAGTTAGAAACCATTAGACAAAATTTAGTTTCCTTTTGCACATTTGTTTCTATTTTTTTAACATTTTCACTTCGACTATAAATCCTCTTTTAGAAACTTTGATACCCATCCTAGATAGAAAATCAACTCAAATAACAGACAGATAGAGGTCGGTGTCTCACAAGGGTACATTCTAGGTCCCATCCTTCAAATTTTGTCTTCTAACCCAAATCCTATCCAAAATCAAACCTCCATCATACAAGCTTTGAGCATATCAAAGACTGGTGCAAAAAATGAAGTACAGGAGTGAATACAGAGTATGTTCCACATAAAACAGATATTGTGGTGGATTCACACAAGACGTAAGACATAAATAACTTTAGGACCTAGGTCTGTTTTTTCATCAAATCTCAACTCTGTACAAAACATTACCGCGATAATTTTGGTCAAAAGGCATGGAAATGACTGGTTCCACAAGCCATCCAACAGAAATGATATAGTGGAGTGAGTGGGTTGGCCAATTTTTTTTTTTTTTTTTTAAGATAGTTCCTTTTTCCTGTTAGTTGTTTTCCACGATCCGGATTTCAAGTTTTTCCAAGTCAGCCGGTTGAAGGAATTTTACAACAATGTCTTTCGACATGAATTGACATCAATCGTCGGGCATGGTTGTAAATGCCTTCAACCTGATGATGAGCTGAAAGCTTGAAATCCGGTCGTGAAAACTGTGAGTAGGAACTCTCTTAAAAACATCAACCCATCCATTTTCCACCAGTCAAACCGTCACGGCGTCTTACTACGTCACTATCCTCGCTAACTACTATGTCCTCAATTATTCATTTTGTCAAAGATCTCAAGCTCTCGATGCATTCTAACACTGCCTAAGGAACATTCACCTCCCGAAAATCCGCCACTCCTCCTTCATTTTAAGTACCATAAGGTAAATCATTAAAATTTATTGTCTTTAATATTGGCAGTTTAATGCCAAACGTATAACATTAAGATTAGTACAGTCGTAGATTTTTGTACTCTTATCTCATCTCTGGAAAATTACCGTAAACCGTATTATTTGCCTCCCATTTTTTCTTGTTTTTAGTAAATCATCTGAATATCGTTGTTTTTATGTAATATGTTCGTGATCCAACAAACAAAACATCTCTTATGGATTAATTAGGACATACACCGCACTTTTGTGCGTTTACTGCTGCATCGCTCACGCGTGTACAACTCACGCTGTGAAATAGGATAGAATTCATTTATGAGACTATAAGATGGCAAGGTGTTCAATTCAAGGATGTCGATGAGCGCACACTGGAACTTTTTTTTTGTCGGCAACTGGTGAGGGAAATCTCAAGACTTTTTTTTCTCGAGATACCCGCACACCACGGTCACACCAGCTTACCACATGCGCTCTTACACATACAAGCACAAAGTGTCCTTTCTCCACCCGGACCTCTGGAGGTTTAAATACGAATGTATTAAGCGACGATTGGGCCGATCTCCTTAGAAAAATTACACACTGTGTACAGAAGATGGAATTAATAAATAATAGGAGAATGGATAAAAGTAAAGTTGTTCGTGCCATATAGATGGTATACCGTTCAACTGGTTTAAAAAAAATTATAATTTAGATTACTTCATAAAACATTTTTTAATGGAAAAATTTGAGGAAATTATTAATAATTTTGCCAAAAAACGTTCTCAAAATGGTAATAACATCCTGCAAACCTGTACAAACACTTTTACGCTCAATGGGAACACCAAACATCTAAATCATGCATCTATTTAGCAATCGTAATTGACGATATTAATTATTTTAATTAATTATACATTTAATCTAAGGTCATGGTTGAGATGAAAAAGCAAGAGTAATGACCTGCATTCGAACCCTCGACCCTTGGATCAATATGCCTCTGCTTTGACCACTTGAGCTATCGTGATTTTGTATTTGAACCGAGGGTCGTGGGTTCGAATCCTGCTTGTTACACTTGCTTTTTATCCCAACCAAGACCTTAGATTAAAAGTATAATTAATTAAAATAACTAAATTTGAGTTAAAATAATATGGCAATATTATGAAAATTAACAATAGAAAATCCCCTGTGAGAGCAGAAGACATTCTAACTCATAAGTGTATATCTGCAAGCTTAATAAATAAAACCTCAGTAAGTAGGCCTATTCACCAATAAGGGGATAAACATGACTACAGTGATTATAGACCAATTTCAATTCTTGCAATAGTGGATGTCAAACAAAGAAAAGATCCGAGCAATTACTGCTGGATTTTTGTAAGTTTGTGTAGTCTATGATCAGGTAGTATGTGTTGGGATCTTTGTTGATTACTCCAAGGCATTCGATACAATAAATCATAAAAAGTAAAAATAAAAACCAGGATCAAAGTTATCTCGAAGATAGAAAATGTCTCATAAAAGTCTTACCAGTGAACCCTTTTCCACCGATAGAGGAGTATCTCAAGGGGGTGTACTTGGGCTGATTCTTTATAACATCTATACAAATGATTGCTATGATTTGGTTGTCAGTGATGGGCAATTTTCATTTGCTGACGATTCAACATTTCTACCAACTCATGTATAATTGGATCGAGCAATTGTCAAAGTTCGAAAAACTCTGTCATGATTTATCTAAATGGGCATGGAAAAGAATTAATATTTATTTACAAAAAACTCTTGTGATGAGATTCTGGGCACGCTATACGTGTGCGGTTAGTAATGACAAATGAAAATTAATATACTACCTTGAGACTCCCTAGTTAATAATAAAAACTATTCATGTGACTGTTCAAAATCAAATATGGTTTCAATTACGAACTATTTTGGAATATTACTGGAGAAGGCTTATATTGCACTGTTTGAATTTACAATTTTACAAAAAAAAAATAAATAAATAAATAAAAGCTTGTAGTGGAAAATTTTATCATTTTAATTTTAACCAAGGTGCCATTATTATGGTATATAAAGCCATTTTTAATTCGATATAGAGAAGAAAGTTATAGTGTAGTAGTCAATTACCATTTAAATAAAATAAATACTTTACAAAAATGCACCCTTAAGATTATATTTCATGACAATACAATATAAATAACTTCAAAATATATCTTAATCCTAAACTATATCAAGTTTTTAATATTATTACAACATTCAAGGTGAACTATGATCACAGGAAATACAAGGAAAAAATTAAATCTGTGAGAAATACAGAATTAGTTCACTTATATATACAAGTAACAAATTTAATGAGATGCCTAAATTTAGATTGTCTGGGTTAGGTTAGGCTGTGTTAGGTTAGGTTAGGAATAGTTAGGTTGGGTTAAGGCTAGATAGATTTAGAGGTTAGGGATGGGCCAATTTGGGCTGTCTTAGGTTATGGTTAGGATAAAATTAGTTGGGACTGATTAGATTAGCTGTTCACTAACTAAGACTAACTAAGATCTGATGCAAATCTTTAAGTTTAATGAAGAGCTTTGGACAACGATTGAGATTGTATTCCAGGACAGAGGCATGCAAAAAAATATTAAAGACTATTGCAGAAACTAATTGCATAACTGTTGAACCTAGGGTATGTTAGGACTCGAATGATAGGACTCAGACTCTGGAGGCTTATGTTTAGGCTCAGAGCAGCAGAAAAAAAACTTGTGCGATATTGCCAGGAAGATGAATAAGTCAATAAGAAACAGTATAGCATGCACTCTGTCAGTTTGAAAGCATTCCTGCTTCGGATCTTGTAAAAAGCTAGATAGTAATGGAGATTGCACAAAAGGCCAACTTCGGTGTTTTAAATAGGCCAACTCATTTTAACCTTTAACCAATTCTGTGACAATTCTTACAGTATCTGCTAGCTTTATTAGGGACACATAAAAATGTAAAGGTACTTCTTTTGTATAGTTTCAAAATTCTACCAGTCTTCATTTCTAATATGAGATTTCCATTTTGTGTGCAATTGCTGGTGCACCCGCTACTCCTGGATGTTGCCTACAGTCATAGGAATTGTCAAGGTGTAGAAATGTGTTTTCTATAAAACATACGGATAATCCAGCGTAATAATGAAAGGTGCACTGCTTACACAAATTAAAATTCTAAATATTGTAAGATTGTATTTCAAAATTCAGCTCTTTCTAGTTCAATGCCTTCAAAACATAGATAAAGCCTTTATTATTTTAACAATTTGGTAGGAAAAAATATATCATTTAAATTTCAAATGGTAGACATGCATTATACCGCCAAAAAACATCAAATTTGTTGCAATGATATAGCCATTGCTGTGCTGAAAGTTGTGTAATATTGTATATTAATTTTCCTACATAAAATTGTAGGCGCTGAATAAAAAGGAACACAAAAATGGTGCATGCAGTCCAGATAGTCCTGAAGGAGATTCAGAATATCAGTTGACTCCGAGGACAGAGGCCAAATATAACAAAATTGATGAAGAATTTCAAATGATGATGCAAAGAAACCAACTCTCCAATAACAGAGTAAGAATTTCTTTTTCTTTCTTTTTCTTTTTTAATTCTGTTAATTAAAATTTATATTTTCCCTTGTTAACTAATTAGGTGGGAAATCAGTCGAGTTATTCTCACTCTTTACCTGTCAGCGTACCTGTAGGATATTCAGAAACAAATATGCTTCAATCGAGCCCTCACATGGGCCATGCCACTAGTTTAAGCCCTCGCCCGTCTTCTTCAGATGCTGATTCAGGTATGCTGTAATTTGTATTCTGAATTTGGAAAATAAAAAAGAATGTAGAATTTAAAAAAAAAATTGAATTTTTAAAAGTAAATAATAAACAAGATTATTATTATTATTTTAGTTTATCCATCAGGCGGGATGTTGGAGATGAGCAATGGTTATCCGCATTCGAGTTCCCCTCTCGGCGGCTCTCCAAGCCCAGGTCCACCTCCTGGGCATCACGGGAAGCCGCCTCCTCCACCTCCAAAACACACTTCAGCACCATCTAGGACTAACTTAAGGATCGTTATACCAAATGCACAAGATGATGTAAGTACGAGACTTTTTTAAATGAATTGTTTGTCAAACTTAAATTCGGTTTAATAAGATTTATAAACAAATTTTCACTCAATAAATTAAGTGTATTTGAAAGAATCAAGAGTAAAAAAAGTATATAAGGGGGTGTGCCCACTTCACGGTTGTCCCTGCCACATTGTAGCATTTATATAGCAGAATTGTGCGTGATTTGACGTGCGGTTGAGGGGATTTGAAATGATGGTGGCACCTGGTCTACACCAACTCCCAACCAACTTTACATAGCAGATTCACTTTCATCGATACCCTCCCGTGGTTCTGTTTTGGAAAGATATCATGAACTGGAGTGTCTCGGCACACCGGTGTTACCCGGGTGTGGGCACTTAGGTCTGGAAGGTAATGAAAAGGCCAGGACATCCTAACCTGCGAACTTAAATACCACGATCCAGACCAACTGATGCCCAAAAAATTCAATTAAAAAAAACATGATTAAAAGAAATTATGTGGGACCGACAGAGAAGCTCTTGTGTATCAGTGCCCCCACCCAAGACCTGACTGAGAATCATCCTCACCTGATTAAGGCCAAGGCCATGCAAGGTTGACACACAGACACTTACTTTTAGGTCCATGTGTAAAGAATGTAGAAAAAGAATGCTTGATGTGTCCAACTTAATGGAAGGGTCATTGTTTGGTTACACACAGAGAGTGCCACCTGATGAGCACAGCAGTCAATATCTAAGTCCTCTGTTCCAATTTTTGGAGAAAACAGGGTTGTTTTATTGTATATAATAACAATATTTCTATGTCCCCTAGTATGTGTTGATTGGAGGTCCGAAGTCGTCGAATGTAATGTCCAATATGCTAGTGTGTGTTGAAAGTGAGTGTATTTATTAGAGTGAATGAGTGTGAGAGAGTTGATGGCAGAATTTTTGAATACCCATCAACCCTTAATTAAGTTAGTTATAATAGATAAATAAAGGAATATCGAGAACTCTATTTAAGAGTGAGTGATGGTGTGAATGAATTAGGAACTGATCGTGTTAGGGGCCAGAATGACATAGTGGTTGATAGCTCAACCTCAGCAGCTGGATGGATAAGACCAACTGACCCCAGACTGCCAACACCCGAGATTGGTGATTCTCGAGGCCTGCCTTACTTACAAGATTTACTGTAAATTACAAAACCTGGAATTGCTGGTGTACTGCGAGAAATGATAAGATCAACTCTGTACTTGCATGTACATGTGTGTGCAGATTTGAGCTTGTAATAAACATTTTTGTCAAATCGCCCAATTTTTTTGTGGGAGTTTTTTTTTCTTATTGTTTATTAACTGTTTATTTTCTTACTGATACTAGAGTGGAGGAGGGAATGGAAATACAAGTGTTGGCACTTCGTTAAATACTCCTGTAGTAGCTTTACAAACTCCTGTACTTGGGCCGTATCCTGGAATTTTCACGGATATTTCAAATTCTGACATGGGACTCTCATCTTTATCTTGGACTTCTTCAATGGCACATTCAAGGTAAAAAAAAATTAAGAGACTAATTATAGTTTATTAATAAGCAGTCAGTATAACCTAAAAGAACTGAAGAAGTGGAGTCAGTTGGAAATTGACGATTGGCTTGTAAACTCCCATCGTTGCAAACATAACAAAATCAAATAACATTCTGACCATGTCAAATTTTACACACTAAAAGAGAACAAACACAAAAAATACACCACATAGATGATTGGCGAACCCCATGTTATAAGAAATTACAAGAACAAAACAGTTCCTCACTGAAGATGACAAGATGACATATCACAAAACGCATTTGATAGACCTATAACCATCAAGAGATTATAAGATAATTATAAGTTACTAGATTATAATAACCTCTTTCTTTTTTCTGTTTTTAATTTAATTTTTTTTTTAGCGGCTTACCTCATTTAGGTGTCAGTAGTTCTCCACCGCCGTCTTCACCATCGCCTCACTCAGTTAGAATTAAAAGTGAACCAATTTCACCACCTAGAGATCCACTTGGCCATTTAACTCACTCTTTATCTCACCATATCCCCCAAGGTAATTAAAAATCTTTTTTTATCACAAGGCGTAATTTTCTTTGTGGTAATTGTGTACATTGGCATAGGAGGAATGGGAGCATCGCCGAGTGGACAAAGACATGATTACGACGGCGGGCCTCTGAGCAAAAGGCCGAGAGACAATTGGAGTACATAGCCACCACTTAACTCTCTGATTTCTTCTGTTGTAAGTATTTGTTTACTTTGTCACATTCTTTAATTAGAAAATAATAAATTTTTATATGACAAATATAAATAATTCTTTATGTGCATACAACTTAGATTTTCTTTAAGTATAACTTCTTTAAAAGATGTGTTGCCAAACTTTGAATTACATATCAAAGTATTATTATTGCCTTGAAAAATCGGCTCTAATCATAATAAAATTATTCATTTCATATCAGATGAACTACATCAAGATTATTTTTAAAGAATCTTTAGTTAATGTTTAGGATTGTTACAAGAAATAAACAGTTTGCTTTATTACAACATTTGTCTGATATGATATGATATCATAGGGGCAGAACTAGTGTAAGACTATTATGGAACCCCTTTGATTAAGACTATACCATGGAAAGTGTACGTTTTTTTTTCATAAATTAAGTACTTTCCTTGGTGCTTTTATGGGCTTCTCTACGTCTCAAGCCTTACCAAAGTGGCTATACACAGTCTATCGTTTCTCTTGACAGAGTCGGCAGTTTTCTGTGTTACCGTTTCTGCTTTGCCCTTCTTCCGTATATGGTTGAGATGGCAATGGCCTATATCTTAGATTTAGTAGTTATGCTATTTTTGCGATGGTCTTTTGATGTACTTTTTTAAACGCATCTGCCTTCAGCTACATTCTGTTGAATGGAAGACTTATTTTTAATTCTGATGGATTCATGTTTTTGGCGGTTTGGTATGGCCCAATCCTTAAGGGACAATATTCGTCAGCATTGAATTTTACTTGGCCAATTTATCTGTTGGCAGTCAACCACTCTTTGAATATGATGTGTAAGGATAAGAGATCAAGCGTGGTTTGAAGACTGTAATCGGAACCAAATGACTAAAGAAGACTAAAAACTTTTTCAACTACCCGTTGGTAGTATTTCTATTGGTCCTAGGTGTTCTCTACTTAATTTAGATTAGAGGAACACCACTGGAAAGGAGACGTGTGGCCATTGTCTTTTTAGTCTGTGAAGACGGCTGGAGGGAATTTTGTATGAAAATATATGATAATGGCAGTGGGTTACCATCTTGGAAGGAATATTTAGGTCTGTATGGGTAGTTTTATTTGACACATAAAAGAGTGCTTCAAGGATATTTTTCACGATTGTGATTTGGGCTCTTTGGATGGAGAGGATATTATAATGTTTGGCTGAAAAGTCCAAGCTTCATAATGGTGTTATAAAATAGCAACCTTTTAAGTTAGAAAGTTGTCAAAATTTTAATTCCTATATTCCTAGTTGTAAATCCTTGTCCAGAGTTGGAATGGGTATTGAATTGAAGTAGACCAAAGGAGGGATAGTTTTGTGGAAAACATTATGTTAATTGATTTTTCTGGGTTAATTTTTTTTCACACCATGTCTCCATCAGTGTGAGGTGTTTCTTAAGGTTTCAAAAGTATTAATAGTAAGGTAGTAGGTCAAGGGAAGAATGTTCCTGAACAAGAAGAGCAAGCCTGGATGCCAAACTCAATCAAAAGCCAAGGAAAGCCCCTGATGAAAACGCGCACATTCTGAGACAGAGCAATCAATTTGTACAGTTCAGCGGATGTAACTAATACTAGAAACCATATTCAATAGAATGAACAATCCAAACTGTTTTTCTTCTTTTTTTTTAAACCATGGTTGTGTTAATTTCTGACCTGAATACTCTGGATCAAAGGTTTGGATTTTAAAAACATTTATTTTCTGCTGAGCTTTTGGCATATTTTAACGTCATTATCAGGGTAAAACAATCTTAAAGGTGTCAACAAATTGTCAGTGGGAGTGTTATATTAGACTGGGTCTATCTTCAAAGAAATTTTAAACCATTTATTAAAAAATTATGCCACTCTGTAGACATTTTTGAGATTGTTGTGCCTTGGTGATGACCTTAAAATATGTCAAAAGCTTGGCAGATAATAATTTTTTTTTTGTGAGTAAAAAAGTGGTCGATACACCTAATGGTGGGAGGAGGTGGATGGATGGATACCAGGGACTGAGCACTGCAGCTGTACAGCTTATTGTACTATACCCTGGCTCCATTTTTGTTGGGAGGGCTCACAACACAAAGTGAACTTGAGCCCCCATTGTACCAGTGTTCTTCCATCGAAGAAACTCATATTTGAAGGGGGTTGAGAACAGATTCAGGATCGTGAGATCCGATCCCGCCCTTTCCATTGATGAGTGCCGTGTCAATTTCTTTTAATTTCGGCCACCGGTCCCCTTAGGCGTCAGAAAAATTCCGGGGGCGACGGTGGGGATCGAACCCACGACTGCGGGGTCTACTAGCCGAGAGTCTGACGCCTTAGCCCCTGATATACCTAACACTTGAAACATTAATTTTTAAGCAAAGACGGTAGAGACGAAAAATCAGTGACACAAGCATGATTCGAACTCACAGCACCAGAATTAATACCCCAGTGTTCTACCACCAGAGCCACCAACTCCTTATCTCAAAAAGGGAAAATTTAAATATTTAGTTGAGACGAGGAGTTACATCTCAGAGACCAAAGACACAATACCTCAGGTTGTAAACTTTACACTCTGGGGCGTTGGTGGCCGCAAGGTTTCGTCCTTGACACGGCGCTCATCACTGTAAGGTAAAGGTCCCGGGTTCGAATCCAGCAGCCCTGCATTCCAACCGGACATACTTACAAATGGGCTTTTTTTCAAAAACACCGGCACCCTGAGGGGTTTATATGACCTCTGCTGTTGCGAACCCTCTTTAAAAAAAAAAAATTTACACTAATTTTTCATCTCAACTTCTTTGCATAAAAATTAACATATTAAAAAATGGTTCAAATAACCAATAAAAATAATTATTCCCTCCAAAACATAATACCGTATCAAACAAAAGCATAGGTTTTTCATAAATTTTTAATCAAAATTTAATCAAACGACAGTTTATTTTGAAGGGTAACCAACGATGAAAGAATTATATTATTTTAAATTGTATTCGAATGTTTAACATAAATATTTCTATTAATTCAGGTATGTTCCTGTTGCTGTTTTTTTTTTCCAGATGGATCCAGAGAGATATGATATACAATGATTGGGAAGTAGTGGTTACCAATTTTACAATGTGCAATGTGACCACAGTGTTTAGTGCCATTTTATTACAAGCTAACACTCAATAGTCAAATAAGAGTGTCTAAAAGTCATAAATATAAGGGTAGTTTTCACCCCAATTTGATAAAAAAAAAATATATATATATATATATATATAAAATAAAATATTCTTGTACTTTATGAATCAGAAGTCAAATCACGAGAAAAAGAAAAAAAAAACATGCCTTAGCGACAAGCTACAATAATTTATTTACATTCAAATGTAACGGATTGTAATTTGGAAATATAAAATATTGTTTAATTGCAACATCAAGTTTCAATGGTTATTGTTATGAACGAACTTTTATTTTAAAAGATATTCGAGTATAAATATAGAGAAAAATGTGTCCAAGTGGCAGAAGAAAAAGAAAAAAAAAACTCACGTTTGTACAAAGATTCGGTTATAATTCAGCTCTTCCGTTGGAGTTGTTAACGTTGTTGATAGATATTGTGTATTATACACTGATACACTAGTTAAGAGTTTTTATAAGTAAATTAACATGTAAATGCATATATTGTATCGAGCACATAACAAAATGTGTTGATTGTTTATGTATAAATTGTAAAATTAAGTAAAAACACAAATAATTGTTGTTGTTAGATTAAATGGTCCAATCAATTTTGATAGATTGTTATTTTATCAAAATAAAAATACAATTCCACAAAAATAACCATATGATGTATGAAAATGTAAATGTTATTTTCTGTTTTTGATACATCTTAATTTTTGAAATTTATATTTAAAAAAAGGAAAAAAGAAAAATCTATGTAAAAAAAAGAAGTCAAATTCGTACTTATTGCAGTTTTTAAGTGTTTTGTGTTATATCTGAGATAGTCTATTGTTCATTGTAATAAAAAGAAAATTGTTAAATAAGAGTAAATCCTTGTAAAATCTCTTAAAAAAACACACACACAAACAAATGTTCTTTTTAAAAATAGTTTATGTTTGTTAAATGTTATTTTTGACAATATTTGTTATAGGTGTAGGAGAATCCGACCAAATTTTTAACATATTCGCTAGCCTCCATAATTAGGGAGGCTTTATTTGTGTCACAAAACGCATTGCTCATGTAACAAAGTGTTACCATACAACATATGTATTTTCCTAAATATTCTTGCACGTAATAATAATTTCCCAACTAAGAGAAAAAAAAAATGTAAATATTGGTGGTAATAAAAATTTGTCGCTTTTTATGTCTCAAGCCTTAAATCAGTGCCTACTCATTATATAAAGGCAGTGGTACTATATTTATGAATAACAAAATGAATTATGCCCTAAAATAAAAAAATTTTATAATTGTTACAGTTGATATTAATATTAGGTAAGTATTAATTTTTTTTTTTTTAAATCATAGGTTTAATATGGCTTAAAGGCAGTTTTTAGCAAGGAAAACGTGCTGAGTTTTATTTTTAATTTTTTTTTTGTTAATTAACAAATCAGCCACTGCCCTTCTAAGCTCGTTCATTTTCTTTTTTTAGCAATTTAGAGAATTTCATACCATAAAATCATATGAAGATTAATTTATTTGGTTTTCTTTTCTTTTTTTCTTTTTTTTTTTTTTTTAATGTATGTTGATTCATGTTTAAAATTTGGGCAAAAATTCTTAGTTGTCTTCCAAATAAGGAGAGCATTTGTACACCCTAAAAATTTATCTATATGTATGTGTATGTTTACTAGTCTCGATTTACATTTTTATGTTTTATTTCATTAACATTGTAGCCATAAATATTTTTACTGTAATTAGAACATACACAAATATGTAACTAGTTTTCTTTTTTTTAACCATTAAAATTTGTATTTAAAAAAAAGAAGAAGTTGTATGAGCAGAAAAATGTAATTTTGTTATTGTTTTTGGACAGGGGGTCATTGTGTGTAACCAATAAATTGTATGCAAATACTCACTTTTCCCTCAGTTTAAATAAAATCTGAAAAATCCCAAATAAATATTTCACTTATTTACATTACACTTATTAAAGCTCATGATTTGGATAATGAACTTTTTTTTTTAATGGTAAAGGTAAAACCTGTCCGAAAACTTGCCAAATGTATTGGAAAATTACCCATGTACCAAAATACGTGCCGTGTACATTACTAGGATAAATTACAATGCATCTAATCAAATTTGTTTCTTTCGTAGGCATTTATTTATTCACAACTCTCAAATCTGGCTTGAATAACGTATAATTTATCGTTGTTGTTTTTTTCTGAATTTTTATTTCTTTTATTTGTCAAAATGTCTTAAGATCTTATGTAAGAAGATTTATTTTTAACATGGATAAAAGAAAGTGTAAATATTATTTTAAGTACAATGTTCTCTTGGATTATTAATTTTATATCTTACAGAAATATTCCTGTTTTGTGTTATTTTTAAAATCCTTCACTTGTTCACTGACATTATGACTTATTTATTGGCATGTTCATTATTCTGTTTTTCATGGTTTAACTAGAGCCGCTAAACCAAAACTTTAGTAAAAAAAAAATGTTTTAATGTAATAAGTTTGTATCAAATATATATATGTGCTAGCTCATTTGAATAGGACGGCCATTTGTGAGCCAAAAATTTAAAATGTCTAATGCATTTTTTTTTTTTTTTTTTTTTGTAGCATTAAAATTCTTTGATTTCTACATGGAAGATGCCTAATACAATTTTAAACTTCTTAAAATAGAAAATTTAACTTGTTTTAAAAAAAATAATCCAACAATAATATTTTCAAATTGAATATGACCATAAAGAGTTGTGTTTTAGTTAAAAATTTAAAAGCACCAAAATACTTGCAGATTTTTGCATAATAAACACAATGAGATTCATTTTAAGGGAATTTTTTTTTTTAACTGATAAGACAAAACTAGCCTAGTTTTTTCTCAAGAATATAACCGATGCAAGGACTGACTTTCTGCTCAGTACAAAATATACCTTTTTTTCACAGTTGAAATATCTGAAACGTTTTGTGTTTCAATCACTAACGAGTCACTTCTGTGATCTTTTGGAATTGGTGTAGCTTTTCAAATATCACATTTATGTAAGTGCCCTGAACTTTTACCGATTCTGAGTAAAAGCGGTCGATAGTAAATATCAAGTTAAGCACTGGGACACAACCCGATAAGTCCTCTGCTTATTTGTTTTCTTGTCGTTTATAGAGTAAATAGTTATAGTACATCTATATTGCTAGAGCCCAAAAGATGTGATTCCAATCATAAAAGAACGTTTTGTTCGAAATTCACACAAGTTCATGTTGAATGTATAGAAGAAAATTAAAATTTATATTTATTCAAACACTAATAATGTTAGCTCAATGAAAGTTCAGCACTAACAACTAGGGTTTTTTGTTTTGTTTTTTGTTTGTTTGTTTTTTTAAGTATGAATTTTTTGTGCTGAATAGACAATTTGATAAAAATTTCAAGGTTTATAAAAATTGGACAAAGTAAAATATATATATATATGTATATATATTTTGTTTTGTTTTTGTAAAATGAGTTTCTGCAGGCACACATTTCACATTATTCTTGTATAAGTCTGTATATAGAGTACCAGACCTTTTAAAATGAAATATATATGAGGGAGTAACGTGCATTTAATACGTATATACATGTGTTATGACATTCTGAGGGTAGGAAATTAATTGAAAAATTAATGTGGGTTTCACAGGGTGGTTTATTTTTATACTGAAAGATATTATACGATTATATACAAGAAATAAAAATAAACAGGATTTAATGTGATATTCATAGGTACAATCTATATTCAATTTAGATACTATATACACATAATTTAAGCTACTTGTAAATCAACATTGATTATTAACTATTGTTTGATTAATTTTCAATTTGGTTATACTGGATGTCGAGCTTATAATTTGAAAATTTGAGAATCATTCGTTAATTTCAAAATGAACATAAAAAAATTGTTCTATATGGAAAACAGAAACAAATGTTATTATATGTTTTTTTGTTAAACATATTGCCATATAAATGTGTCATACAAAATGTAGTCAATGTTAGTATAAAACTGATAAATAAATGTATATATGCATATTTTATATTTGTACACCTGTAAATGCAAATTCAATGGGATAGATGATTTTTATTCAAAATTCAATTGAAACATCTTGGATAATGAAGAACGTCGATCCTTTCTCACACCACCCAATCCCGTCACACCACTTTGACAATATGCAAATTATAAATGTTTATTATATATATACATATATAAATAAATATTTTTTAAAAACGCAAGACTAATCAAACAAGGTTTAATTTAATATCCTTATCAAATTGTTTTTTCAGGAAACGTGCATACGGATTTTTGTAAAAAAAAAATTATTGTACAATATTATATATATGTATTGTAATGAATGTTGGCTTTTAAAGGTAGGCATGAATATTGCAGTTTAAAAGTAGCTTTCCATATTTATACATGTAATTGTGATTATTATTATTTATTCTCTTGGGGACCTCGGAGATCGTAGGTTGAACAAGGAATTTAAAAATGATTTCCTCCATTGTAACATATAAATTATAACTACACCCTAGACAGTACACTTTTTCTAAAGCTAAGCACTTTTCTTGGTGCTTCTTCATCACACCTCTTTCGATCCGAGAATTGCTCACTGAAGACATAACGCAGCTAATGCTTCACATTCACAAAGGGTCGCCAATGCTTCTGGCTACTCTGACAAAGTCGGTATGTTTCTGCCTCTGCGTTGCCCATCTTCTTTAGGTGGTGGATAAACAATGGGCAATATAGAGACCCATAATTTTCCTCAAAAACTGCCAGTTGAAAAAGACAAGTTCCTTCACCTTCTTTTCTGGGAGATTAAGAAATCTCTTAGCTTGCGTCGTGCCTGGAGTGGAATCCAGCGTTTGAGTTTTGTGTCAATTCATTTTTCAAGTCCAACGTAAGCACACACTCTAGAGAATTCGGTTGTGGTTCTTGTCCCACGGGTGAGTGGGTTCCCCCTTTGTTGGCTAGTAGGTCAGCCTGTTCATTTCCTTCTTTACCTTCATGCCACGGAACCCACTTTAAAGTAATGCCATTGTTTTCCTAGAGCTATTAAACAATTTAGACACTCCCAGACAAGTTTGGAGTTGAAAGCATACACGTTTAGTGCCTTTATGGCTGCATGGCTGTCTGAGAGTATGTGCACGTATGCACCTTTTATATTTTTCTCTATTAACTCATGTGTACATAGCTGTATTGCGTGGACTTCAGCTTGGAAAATTGTTCAGGTTGCTAGGGTATAATTTGGCCCTTTGACCCCTATACCTACTCCCTGTTAATTTTTGGTACATCTGTGTTCAATAAATATTAGGGCCCTTCACAGACTCCTTGGGCTACTCTCCCTTCCCAACTATTAACTACAACCACTTGGAAGGGTCTCTCAACGTTTCTATCATTTTTTCAGGTACCATTTCATTTGTTTTAATTCTCTGCGGAATTTTGTGGTGGCTTTTTCTTAGATCTGGCCAAAAAAAAGGAAAAAAATAAGGTTGGTCGCAATGCTTGTCAAACTTCGTGGTGCTGAAAAAATCAATGATGTCACTCAACCAGTGGTGTGTTGTCTGGCGGAGGTGAAGTGAGGGTAAAAACTGCCCGGTTCAAGCATCGACATATCCCCATCGTAGCATGAGATGCTTGACTCGTTGCTGGATGCTGCGAGTGTACTTTTCTAAGCCAATTGGTACATCATAAATTCCCAGATAACCTAATCTAAATGGTATTTCGTAAATAGCATTGGAAAATATACTTGCAAAATTGTCAACATCACAAGACATCCCAAAATAGGTTGCCTCCAATGGTCAAATCGCGGACGGGGATTTCAGACAGTATTGTACAATCCTCTACTTCAAACTAATCTAACCTAAAGGTTTATAAATATTTGCGTTTGCCGAAGACAAATAGTTCTTCAAACAGACCAATGTATGAGCTTGATTGAACAGTGAGCAAAAGAAACCAAAATAATATTTTAAACCCTACAAATTACAAATTCTACATTTATCTATAAAACGTCGCAAAGAGATCAATGTCTTTTTTTATCAGGAAAGCAAATACCAGCAGTCAATAAGAGTAAAATTTGGCAGTCTGGTTTATTTCAAAAGGGGACTGGAATAACATATTTGGGGCTGAAATGACCAAGATGTCGGAAGCCCCAGCAAAAAAACAAAAAAAAAAAACATTCATTTCAAAGGCTATGCGAAAAAGTGGGATAGTTCATATTCTAGTTGTCACGTTCTGCAAAAGTGTATTAGAATGCAGGCTGAGGCTTTAGATGTTATATACAAAGGAGTAAATCTTCCACTACATACACTTGCTTGTACAAGTATGGATATCAGGGATCATGAAAAGAAAGAATGTCAAGCTGATAAGAAGCATCCAAAGGAAATTTGCTTAAGAATAATCTGAGGTTATCAATCTTATCTATTACCAAGTGGCAATGGTATTGGCAGGACTAACACCGATTAAAAGAGATTGTAGAGGTTTATAATTTATTAAAAAAGCCAAACACAATGACCTGTGTAAACAACCACCAAGTCCATAAATGACAAGGAGATTCTACAGCATTCTACAATGCGACTATAGCCTCTCTTTATAAAGCAATTAAAAATGGGAATTTCAGAAAAGGTCTGTTAATGGGTGGGAGAGGCAGAGGAGTACAGAAAGCCTTGTGGCCGCCTCTTTTATCCCTACCCCTATTACTTACGACTTCTAGTTCCTCTAGAGTTTACCCACTTCTTTTTAACTTTTTTTGGGTCTATTCAGTGATGAAGGATTCTCCCTTTAGTTATGTTATACCAAGAATAGGTTCAAGGGCTATGGTCTTCCAGGTCTCTGGCCAATTGACTCCCTTTTCATTACCCAAAATTCCCTCATGTCCTGGCACCCGAGATATCATGCTGCTGTGTTTTTCCAGGTTTTGGAAATTTTGGATGTATTCACTGAGTAATTTTGATGTGAATGTTTTACATGCTAATGCTTTAATAGTTGCTTGGCTATATAATGTTATAAGGATTTTTTTTTATCAGTGTGATCTCTTTTAATATTTTCTAACGCACAAGCATTGATGGCATGTATTAATCTTGAAGACTGATGTACTGCCGTAATGAGTTTGATTGCTCATTTTGGGCTCATACAAAAAACACCTCATCTAGTTACTTCATTTGTTTTGGAGCCATCGAATTCCATATCATTGTCAAAGCTCTCCTAAGTTCTTCCTCTCCTTTCTTCCTCTGTTGAGACTTTATAGTATGTTGTAAAGTTACCGGAATCAGTTTTTTGGATTTGGATTTGAATTTATACAGGCTCAAATTCACATATGTATGTAAGTACATACAAACATGTGCCAATTTCATCCTAGTAGTCCACTGGCAAGTCCAGGTTTTGCAATTTACAGTAAATTAATGGCAGACCTTGAGAATCGCCCATCCTAGCTGTTGGCAGGAGGCCTCAGTCCCATCCAGCCACAGAGTATGGGGTGCTGTCAACTGCTAGGTCAATTTGGAACAATTCCAAATCCATTTGTACCTACATTCATTCTTAAATTCATTCGCTCCTATTTACTACCATTTATTCAATTAGGATGATCAAGTACTAGAAATTCCTCCATCCCCTTTACACATATTATACAACTAGCCTAATTGAGGATCGATGGGGTACTCAATATTTCGCCATCGACCCAGTCACATCATACATTCACACTAAAAATACATTCACTTTCAATACAAGCTAGGTATACACAACTATTATTACTATATACAATAGGACGACTCCATTTCCTCCAAGTATTGTAACAGGAGGCCCAGATCCTTGCCCCCGTGCTCAAGTGTAATTCTAAAATCGAGTGGCATTCCTGCATACATGTATAGAGCCAAGTAACTGCACCCTTCAATTAGATGGGACAAATAGGGAGTAATCTTTCTCTACATGCCAGACACATATGCGGATTTCAAAGAATGGGTGTTTGATTTTATTGATTAGTACTGTGTGCTCGAATTTTAGTTCCCATTAGGTTCCAAGGAGTTTCTAGTACAGTTTTTGGTTTGGTTCTCATTGCCCCTTTGATACGTAGGTTGTTAATCTTTGAATGCTGCTTATCCATCAGATTAGTGATCCATGGTTATTTTGGGTATTATTGAGCCATTTTCGGTTTTATTCCCAAAATTTGCCTATAGTTCTTCATAGTATAGTGATATTTTACTTTTTGCTGTGATGTGCTACAGATTCCAGGTTAATTTCTTATAAAAGATTTTTTCTTAGGTATTCAATCTCGTTTTTTAACTGGAGCATTCCATTATAGAAGCAGAGAGGCCTTGTATGTTTCTCTTTTTTGGTGAACCAGTGAGCCAGAATAAGAGTGATTTAGTTGTATCGTTGTATTCAGTGGAATGGTTGGTGGCACCACACGCTTTTTCCATGTTTCGTCTATGCTCGACTAGCCGTGGCCGAGGCGCGTACCGCCGTGTAAATGTTTATTCAATCAAAATCAATTATTTCCTCAAGAAAGGGCTTTTCTCCGAATTTGTATAACGGGGGCGGGGTTAAAAAGATATATGTATTATAGAATGGTCGGTGCAGTCGGGCGGTTCAGCTCTCAATTAGCATAACCGGTTTCTGAACGTGGCTGTAGAGTGGAATGCCACATCGGCCTTATTCACCTATTAGGACAGATCCGAAACCTTTCACGTCCACCTAATTCTTATTAGAAAATGCAAAACGTATAATTCTGAAACAATTGGGTCGTTTAGCGTTTCCCCTCGCAGACACTTGTCGGCGCGCGGGGACGTCTTAAGACACGGATGAAAATGGACGCGTTACTTCAGCGCGAAACCGTTTTTCATTTCTTTAATTCAAAATAGGCTCAAGTCAATTATTATTTTACATTTCAAACTCAAATAATTACACAACAATGGACAATGAAAACGAGGGCCTTCTTACTGGCTATCTTGTTTAAAATGGAAGCAGTCTTTGCAAATGCTTTCTGTTTGATTCCTTTAATTTAATATGATTTCATGTAAAACAAGTCATCAGAAAACAGTATTAAATCTACTGTGCAATGTCAAATTCTTTCAACTCTGTCGTTTTCCTTGTCTGGAATGAGACTAAGAGTTTAATTTTATCTCAGATTTCATCATTTAACGAAACTTTTCCACTCAACTGTTCGTTTTATGTTCCGTCGGCTGGAAAAACACCAGAAAATAACCGTAAATAATTTAAATTTCAACTCCAGCAACTGAACAACATCAACAACCTGTTCTTCCGAATCTGTCTGTCCTAGTCCAGAGGTTAGCTTTTGCTCAGATTTCACTATTTTGTCGAATTTTTCCAGCCAAAGAAGATAAAACATTCTTCAGTTGGAAACTCCAGAAAATAAAACAAGAGACCAAACACCAGGGAGAACAGGCGGACAGGGGGACAATACAACACATCTAACAAATTATTTGTCATCTTATAAGTTCAACAAATTAAGTTACAAATTTCCACTTTTTAACTTTAAATTAACTTTTTTCAGTTTCAAATTAACCTTTTTACTATAAAATTAACTCTATTTAAACTTCAAATTAACCGTTTTTGTTTAAAATAACACATTTTAACTTCAAATTAACCTTTTAACCATTTTAACTTCAAATTAACCTTTTAACCATTTTAACTTCAGATTAACCTTAAATTTTATAAACCTTTAATTTTAAATTTTTACTTTCAAGTTTTTTTATCTTTAAATTAATTTTTGTAATTTCAAACTATCCATTTTTAACTTCAAATAATCTCATTTTAATTCCAAATCACCTTCGTTAGTTTAAAATTAACCTTTTTGTTTTAAAATTGTCTAATTTTAATTTCAAATTGACCTTTAATTTCAAAGTGCTACGTTTTTAGCTCCGAATTCACTTTTATAATTTCAAACTATCCAATTTTTAAATTCAAATTACCTCTTTTTAATTTCAATTTAACCCTTTTTAATTCCAAATTGCCAATTTTTAACTCCAAATTAACTTTTGTCCTCTCAAACTATCCATTTTTAACTTCAGATTAGCTCTTTTTAATTTTAAATTAACGTTTTTTTAGTTTCAAATTAAACTTTTTTATTATCAAATTAAACCTATTTTAACCTCATATTAACCACTTTTTGTTTAAAATTATTTCATTTTAACTTCATATTAACCTTTAATTTCAAATTTTTAGATTCAAATTAACCTTTTTTACTATAAAATTAACTCTATTTTAATGTCAAATTAACCTTTTAACCATTTTAACTTCATATTAACCTTTAATTTTAAATTTTTGCTTTCAGATTTTTTTAAATCTTTAAATTAATTTTTGTAATTCTAAACTATCCATTTTTAACTTCAAATTATCTCATTTTAATTTCAAATGACCTTTTTTAGTTTAAAGTTAACTTTTTTAGTATCAAATTAACCCTATTTAACTTTTGTAATTTCAAACTATCCATTTATAATTTTTTAAATTTAACATTCATGTTTACTACAAATTAACCTCTATAACATGAAATTAATCCTTTTTAGTTTCAAATTACCCCTTTTCAAATTTTTCTTTAAAGCAAAACAAAAATTATTGTTAGATTTGTAGGAAACAAGCACGCAAAGTAAATTTCCTATCTATTTGAGAATTTTGTTTAAATATAAAGTAATTGGGCTCTTAGAGACCATTTGAATATTGCATAATATTAAATATAAATTTGTGAATTTAAAAAATTGCTTACTATCTAAAAAATAAATTTAAATTTAATAATAAAAATGCAATGAAAATAAAAATCCATACAGTTTTATCGTCAAATTAACTTTATATCAAACAATCGTAAATGTACAGGAATTTTAGTTTACACGTTTAAATACCATCCAAAACGAAGACGACCAGATTGATGGGTTACGGACTAGGGACCAAACTTTTTTTGGTGAATCTATACTCCAAAATATCAGCCACGTGTCCGCCACTTCTTGTGAATAGGCCCCGGTTTTACCAAAGAAATGGCGGACACCTGTCCGATATTTTGGAGTATAGATTCACAAAAAAAAAGTTTGATCTGAATCTGTGACACACCAACCTCGTCGTCCACTTGTATTTTTGATCCCTTTAAAGAAATGGTTTAATTGGAAATTAAAAAAGTTAATTTGGCGGAGGAAAGTTATATTTAGTGTTGAAACGCAAACGTTTTAGCCGAACTCGATATTATGTTGCCGATGTTGTTCGTTTTTTCCCTATCTTTTAAAGATATGTTCTTTTTAAGGTCCTCTTCCACGGTTAACTCATTTCCCTGTTATTTTTAACATTTGTTATTCATTTTTTGCTCGCAAATATCAAAAATTAAACTTGAACGAATCGAAATATTTTACCGGTCGTGCTGTGTCAAACGATAATCTCCATTTATGAACCGGTTCAAACTGACTGATGAGGGCGAAACGGCCATGTCGCTGCTGCCCCTCGAGTCTTCCTTCTTAAGACATCGGAGGAAAAATATCTGAGATTTCAAACACCAAAATTAAAGATTTTCTTGGTTTTAATCCTCGACAAAATGGGGAAATGTCTTTCTGTATTTCTTGTACAGTCAGGAAAGGAGGTAGTTGAAAAGAAGCGAACCGGAGTATCTCGGGCTTCGACTTAGCCGGCAAGTTCGGGTGCGACGGCAAATAAAAAGAGAAAAAAAAAGTAAAGACCAAAAAAAAAAATAAATAAAAGCCCGTCCGAGAAGTGAGGGAGTAAGCGAGCCTTTATGAACGGAGAGCCTTCTCCTCCGGAGCGAACAAAAGAAAGTAAAATATAAGATTAAATGCGCCCTTGTGGAACCGGATGAAGATGAGGACGAGGGGTAAATTAAATTGGTCGGACCCGGTGCTGGTGGGGATCTCGGGTGCTTCGTCGGAATGCCCATCTTTCAGTCTGCCTTCTTCCTCCGGACCGGTCGGTGCCTCCGGTAAGTAAGTACACCTTCTACCAGATACCCCCTCCAGTAAGTACTCCAGTAGAGTCCACTTCTGGAACTGGACCCAGACCACATGACTGCGACCCTTTTCATCGCACGGGCACCGATTCATCCGAGGGATAAACTTTCAGAGGCCCTCTGACCGTATAACAAAAAGTCAATTTAATTTTTTTTTTAAAGCCACAACAACATTTTTATAATAGTTGAGTAGTTTTTTTTCTTTTTTAAATGTCATACTGGTAAAACGTACCAGTTTGGACATGGGTATGTATTGAAAATTTTAAATTAAATTCTATTGAATTAGAATGGAAAGATTTTCGCAGATTTCCACTCTTTTCTGCAGGATCGTGTCGGTTGCGAGGTCCTCAGTCATACAACCGTCCAGATTTTGGTTTGACCATTTTTTTTTCTCATGTATTTTTAAACAGTACAGTAGGAGAGCCAGCCTGGGATAAAGGAAGACATTTAATCTACTGGGATATGGTGTTGTTTCTTTCTTTGGTTATCTAGCTGTATGAGTATGACGAGCATCATAAAGCTAGGTTACCGAAGTTAATAATAACACCCAAACATCGACAATTATTTATACGTATGTGTATGTGTGTCTGTGTACTTTTGTTAAACGACAAATGTAATTTTGAAAAAATTGTTTTATTATGTGATTTTTTTTTAATTGCTGGGTTATTTAAATATTAATTGTATCTATGTATATGTACATGTTTTTTTTGGAGCTGTTAAAGTTAAGTTGAGCTTTTCGCAACCGGCCTGTGTTAGACTTGGATCGAAAGTGCCAAAAAGGAACCGGCCGTGACATGATTTTTTTTCTTTCCTTTTAGCATGGAGTGCGGCTTGAGTTTCGCAAATCTTAGTCACATGTCGTTTCAGAGTGGGCGTTGCTCGACGGACGGAAAATTTTCCAAGTTCAATTTATTGGATTAAATTTTCAAATTGGGCCGTTCGCCTTTCCCGTAGAATCCGTGCTTACGCGGGCATTTTTTTTCCCTTTTACCTGCCGTATGTTAGGTAAAAACAGTCCTCATGATTTTGTAAAATCCAGCCCGACTTCTTAACAAAAGACAAAATTTTACGTGTCATATTTCAAGTAAAAATGAATTTGTTCAATAAAAAAAAAGGAATAATAAAATTAAATTAAAAACGTGTTCAGATTGTTGGATAAAACGTTTATTTTTTCGTATATCCTGTGTTAATATATTTAAAAAAATGTATATTTGCAAGTTTAAAAGTCGGTTAGAGCTTTATTCTATTTAAAAGGATTACTGTGACATGCCGGAATTTTAAAAAAATATTTTTTTTTTTGTAAAGTCGCGTAATACGAAATTGTGTATTCATTTCTTTTCTTTGTATTATAAATTACTGAAAATTCTCGTACTTTTGGTTATAAGCGAAGGGGGATCCTTTTAAAAATGAGAGTTGTGTGTTGAGCGGGTCCGGCTCGGTGCGGGACGGCGCATCCTGTTTCGGGCCGTGCACCATATGGGTCGAGACTCCACCAAATCTACCTATTTTATGGATAATTTACTTATATTTTTTATATTAAAGTCTTACCTTTGGGGGGAAATTGGCTGGACAGGTCGGGAAATGTCGATTTGGGGTCAGTTCTGGGCAATTTGGGCGGATCTTTTAAATCCTCGATGGTTGGAGAAAAGGAAGGAAATCTATAACGAAACTGAATTTTTTTTCTATACTATTAAAAAAATATAATTTAACAAGATTCCACTATTATTAAAAGTTTCTTTATGAAATTGTTTTAATCTTAGGGATTTCCTCCAAGAGTTCTTGTGGTTGGAACCTTGGGACCCGAAAATTTCTTATTGGAGTGTGCATATGGTCCATTTGTTATTTAAGAGAAAAATGTAAGCTTAGAAAATGAAGTGGGGGATTGTGGAATGTTGTCTGACGAGGTGCCGGTTGGGTTTCTAAGGGCAAAAGAGAAAGAAATCGGGAGAGGGAACCCAGGGTTCGGGTTCAGGTAGCGGCGAGTCCACCCTTTCGCCCCACCTACGACACCTTTTGTCTGCCGCCACTTCGAAAATATGGCATGACGTTCTAAGACTACTTTCTTTTATTATGTACCTGTGCGATTTTTTTCTCCGGATCGGCTATCGGACGACAACGATTCGTCGTCAGGACGGTTGAAAAACTGGTTAAATCGGCTGGTCTGGAAAGGGAGAATCGGTTGAATTTCAACACGGCACTGGTCAAGGAACCATTTTCATAATACGCGTTCAGAAATGACTGCGATGTTCATCGGCCGAGGGAAGAGAGCTGGGGAGACGGTCCACATGCACTAAAAATAAAAAAAACCTTATTCTATTTGATTATTTTCCATTATAACTAGGTAAAAAGTTCTAAAGGCATGATTTTAGGTCGAGAAGATCTTGAGCAAATGCTTTGGTCTACGACGGACGCGTTACATATCCCTAGTCCTGAGTGTGTCCATAGTCTGCATAGGTTTAGGACCACTTGAAGTCCCGAAGTAGTTATAGACCGCGACGGCTAGATCGTTTTAATGCTATAATGCATTTAACGGCTTCCTTGATAGGTAGCCAACTCCAAACGGTACCTAACTTAAGGTTGAGCTAGAACTCAGATCTGTAAGCAGAGAACATAAATCAGCATTTCTTGCGGGAATTTGAATAATCGTGGGGGGCTGTGGGTGGAAAAGATGTGAACTCTTTGCTTCAAGAGCCATGCGCCAGGTTTTTCAAAGACAGCCAATTATGATATGGGGTAGAATCATAATTGATTCCATGGAATCATCGTCTATGTCCTATTCCTATTATCATACATAGTGGATCTTTGACTGCATTAAACTACATTGAGGAAGTTCTTCTGGAAGCTGTTGTACCATTCACTCCATTTATTGGGGACAAATTTCTGTTAATACATAATGATGCTCACATGTTACTTGGAGGATCAGCACAACGAATTGGCCAGCATGTTCTGACATGAATCCTATAGAACACTTATGGGACATGATGACCCCCCCCCTCCATACATCATTGGTCACATCCAACAGTGTCATACAGCTCAAACCGATCTTGTTGAAGAATGAAGAAAAAATCTGGTCACATATTAACTCGATGCTTAGGAGGATTAAGGCCCTCCATGAGGCTAGAGGAGGAAATATGCGTTATTAAGAGCAAAACTAGGTAACAAATTGCTAGTGGTCATGAGGACATTTTGTCTTAAGAGATGCCTTCTGTCCTAACTTAAAGATGGGTTCTGTTTGATAAAACTTGTGCAAGCCTATTTGGGTGATGATAGAGTTTATTGTGGAACTTTAGGGGAATTAATTTTTGGATTTTAAGTTCGTTGTGGACGGTAGTAATGGAGATATATGAATCATTTATAAATTGATCAGAGGACTTTAGACTAAAAGGATTGTTGACATTGGAACTAGAATATTTAGCGTTTGCCTCCAAATCCGTTATAATAGTGTTTTATAGATTGTACGATTGTTTTTCATAGCTAGGAGTCTTATCCATGAGTTGTAGAATAGACTGCAGTCATTTCAGTCATGTGTGCTGATTCCGTGTTGTAAGACTAAGAGAAACCCCCAAGGTGATTTTATTTAAATTAATTTTCCATTGTCTACACCTATCTACTATGTGGTCCTTGCATCATCCGAAGGGACCTCAGGATCAGGGTTAGAGGATAGTAAAGCTGCATCATTCACAAAAGATGCAAAAAATGGTGGTAGGTTATATTAGCATTAACCACTTTCACTATCAGTTAAGAGGCCACGAGGCCTTTGGGGAGCATTACACGGAAGGATGCCAGATGAAAAGTTTCTAACATGAAGGTTTATGTGATTGGATTGTTTCTGAAATTTCTTGTAACGGTTGTATGCTACTCCAAGGATACATCTGATATTAAGTTCATAATGAATGGTAAGAATGGATATGTAGAAGGAGATGATGGTTCAAAGGATTTTTTCATTTTCTGAAACACAAAGTTCTATGCCATATGTCCATATGGTTCTCAAACAATCTCAAAGAGTTTTGAGTCTGTGGCTCCGTCGTTTCTCAATGCCCAAGGTAGCATACTACATGGGGGGGGGAGAGAGTTGTTATTGTATTAGATGGGAGCAGGGGTTTTATTTTCGATGGGTGAAAGTAGCATATTTTTGTATGTGTACTGTCATATTATACTGCTTGAACCACTTCTCAAAAGGATACTATTGTAATATAAGGGTGCAGTAGTTATTATCAGAAGTGCAGGTTTCTTACATGAGGGTTTGTGAAATTGGATGAATATTTGTTAAACTTCTTGTAGTAGTTTTTCGCTACTTCAAGGTAGGTCATTGTCGTTATGTAGAAAGGTGCATTGACGATGGTTCGGATGATTTTGGAATGTAGGAGGTGGGAGCATTTTGTTCAACCACTAAGTTTGACGCCTTATATCCATATAGGTCTCAAAATATTTTCCTTACCTTTACAATTCTGTCCTAATACCAGCATATTTACCATCGCTATGAAAATTTCCTCTCATCCAGATGATTCCTTCTGTCCAATTAGTCTTCTGTGGCCTACAATGGGCAAAATCTTAGAAAAATTGCTTAAACCCATTCCCAACCCTTCGTTCCTGTAAACTTATTCCAGATTGGGTTCAGACGTTTTCATTTCACTGTCAGCAGTGCCCTCGCATTGTACACATCTAGAGAAAAAGGAGTGCTGCTCCAATGTGAAACAAGCCTTAGATTGTGGGTATGGCACTTCCTCCTTTTACCAATCTGCCAGATATTTTCAAGTTATCAGGTCCCTCTTTTATCGGCTGGCTGTTGCTCAGATGCAGGGCTACCACAAGGAAGTACACACACCACATACCTTTTCCAAGCTAACCTTAACACCTTGTGAATGATATGACCATACTTTGCTTTCATAAAGAACCTAGTATCTCAGCCAGAAACCCACAAACCCATGTCACATCCCTTGAGCACTTTCACCCTTCTGAGAATAACCACTGCTCCCTTACACTACAATAGTATCCTTTTTCCGCCATTTAGCCCATTACCTTGGGCATTAAGAATGGAGCACACACACGACTCAAAACCTTCAAGAACAATTTGGAAATACAGCATCAGGTTCAAAAAAACATTCCAGTCTCCTACAATCCAAAATCCAACGAACCATCATAATGCTCCTTTGGATGGCTATGACCCTGAAATACTGAAAAACTGCTACAAGAAGTTTCTCACACAATAACCTAACCAAACAACCCCTCATGTAGTACACCTGAAGGCCTCCATGAAGGAAGTACATAGTTAGTACTAATGATAATATGTGTACATTTTTTAAATAATTTTCTTGTGCATTTTGTTTATTTTTGTGTTTCCAAATGTTATAAAATTTACTTAAGTGCAGGTGTAAATAAATAAATAAATTTTAAAAACTGTTTTCCATTCTATCCCACTCCAGGACAGTTTTACCCTTTTTTGATACATTATTTCACCAGTGGGTTTATGTAATACGGTATGCCGTCAACAGTATACTCGTTTTTCAGCCCTCTGGAATCAAATTATGCAATGAGAAACACTGCTGGTATTTGGTATAAAATAAATTTCTACTTGTAAAACTGTTAAGGTTAAGTGGTTTCATAAATTAAATAAATCGTATTAGAATTAACTCTGTGAATAATGTTTAAAACTTGTCGATTGAATAGTGCTATTGACTATTTGATCTAAACAGACAATATTGATCCAATATTAATTCGTATATTTTTACAGGTCACGAATGATGATATTAATTGATCAAATATTTATTGTATTTTAGAGTAATTTTAAAGGTTTTATAACTTTTGGTTTGTGTTAGCAAATATTTCCATATGGTTTTTATTAATGAAAAAAAAGTTTTTATGAGTCAAAACATTAATATTTTATAATAACCTGTACATCGAGCAAGATAATCTATATTATTGCACTGAATAGGAAAAATGTAATTATAGCAAATATTTATCTGTTGAAATAGACTTTTTTTTAATGTATATTATTTACTTTTTACAGTTTAATTGGGACATGAATGAACAATAATAACTGTATACAATGTGGAACTGGAAAATATTTATATATATATATATATATATATATATATTGAGGTTAGTCCAAGGGGCTTAACAATTAGTAATTTGGCCATTTTACCCCTAAATGTTCTCCCTGTTCCATCTGTATACAATATAAGAAACAAACGTATAATGTAATTGTGACATGTTTTACCTGCAGTGTGGTTAGACGTTGTACCAATCATTTTCAGCTTCAAATTAACTCTTTTCAATGTAAAATAACCTTCTTTAACCTTAAATTAACCCTTTTGAACTTCAGATTAACATAGTTTATTTTTAAAAATTATTATTTTGATAATTAACCTTTTTTACATTAAATTAATCTTTTTAAACCCCAAATAAACCCTTTTTAACATTAATTTTATTCATTTCTAATTAACCCTTTTTAACCTCGAATAAATCCTTTTAATTTCAAATGAAGCCTTATACATCAGATTAACCTTCTTTATTTCAATTTAACACTTTTTAATTTCAAATTAACCTTCAAATAACTATTTTTAACTCCAAATTAACCTTGTAATTGTTTCTAATTCACATTTTTTTAACTTGAAGTTAATCTCTCTTATTTCAAATTAACCCTTTTGAACTTCATAATAATTTTTTGATTTCAAATTAATAGGTTTGTTCTAAATAAACTTTTTTAACTTCAAATTAACTTTTTTTAAACACTAAAAAATTTGATAGATGGTAGAAATAAGGAGTTGAAGTAATATTCCTCCATTAAAAAAATTAAACATAAATTAATTGTGCTAAGATAATATGATACGAAAATTAATTACATTTAAAATTAAAAATTATATAAAATAGAATATAAAAATAAAGAATTCTTCTTACAATTTGAGGAATGTAAAAAATTATGAATTCAACTTTTGGCCCTTAGAACACCATTAAGAGAATATGTTGAATTTAGAAGAAAATAATGAATTTTATCGTATTTTTTGTAGTTTAGCACTCATTCAACGTGAATTCATCGGCTAGCAGACCAAACTCATCAACACTAATTCAACAGTTTAAATGGAAAAACTGAGCCTTAATAAAGCAATTTAAAAAAACAAAAATCCTGGTTTTTTTTACTCTTATTCCCAATGCAAATTTTATCCGATCCGATGGGGAAAAAGAAAAGAAAATAGAAGGAAAACTTTTCAATATTTTCAAATAAAAGAAAAAAGTATCCTAACATAAAGTAAGTGTCCTTGGTTTTGGTTCAACTCCGCCGTGCGCTGGCGGCCGTCCAAAACGTGGGTTCGTTTTGGTTAGAATTGCATCCCACTCCTTTTGCATTTATTTTTTCGCTATTTCCTTTCAAAACCGGGAAAATTGTTTTGTTTGTTTTACGGAAGATGGATACTAAATTTTTTACCCGTTAATTAAATTAGCTGTCGGTTTAGGTCTCGGGCCTCGTTCGTATCAACTATCGCAATATTTGTTCTCTTTTTGAACGGGTTTCACAGCTTTTTCACTTTCGCTTTCATCTTCGCCTTCTTAAAAAAGAAAAGAAAAAAAAATTGTCTGTAGACAAAATACGTCAATTTCTTGGCTCGTTACTCATTTTTCTCAATTGTTTGAACATTGCACAATAGATTCAAATTTGCTTGGTGGTTATAATTGACCGTATTTAACGCACATGGAATTCACACAAGTGGATAAGACATATAATGTGGGTCGGAACTACGAAACACAAACTGGGAGAAATACAGGAAGTTACTGGAGGAAAATAAACTGACTACAATGGCTAACATCAAAAACACCCACGATATTGTGCTAACTTCTACACAAATCATAAGCTATAATAAACTAGCATATGATGAAGCATACCCACAAACCACCTACAACAACAAAAAGAGAATTTACTGGTGCAATGACAACCTGGCGGCACTAAGAAAAAAAAAACTCGTAAACTCTGCAGTAAAGCAAAAAAAAAAAAAAAAAAAAGGAATACTTAAGAATACAGTAAAACCCTAATGGAATAAAATAGGGAGATTAAAGGCGAAAAACACGAATTGTGGAAGAAATACTGCGAAGAAGTTGAAAACATCACTGAGACAAGTAGATTCCACAAAATCCTCGCCAAAGACCCAAAAAACGTACACAAACCAGAAAGGAAACATTAGAAACTCTAATAAAACGTACTGCAAACCTGGGCATAAGAAAGAGGGCTCAACCCGCCAAAGGCCACAAAGCCAGGGGAGAAGATTGGCAAATGGCCAAAGCAGTAATCATCTATGAAAAGACTTCAGCCATTCAAATTTCCAAGAACAGACAGGATATACCCAGTACTTTTACAAAATGAAAAAATAACACTAATGCCTCTCTTATAAAAATATAGGTAAGGTGCCTGGCAATGGCATCCTAAGCACACTGTAAATGTAGTTCATTCCTAAGGTTGCACAGAAAAACTACACAGATGCAAAATCATATAGACCGATCTAACATCCTTTCTACACAAAACACTCGAAACGCTAGTTGAAAAACACGTAAGGGGCAGTTCCTTCGTAACCTTTCGTAAATATTGACATGCCTAACAGAAAAGAAAATCCTGTGAATCAACAATTGATGATACAAATAGAAGATTCATTGAACAGCCGAGAAATAGCATTTGAAGCAATGGCTACATCACTCAAACAAAATCTGCTGCAGATGGATAGAATCAATGCTAAAAATAAGAAAAGTGCATGCTTCTATGTTCCACGAAAAAGCGGAATCAGTGGTAGCGAGAGGATGTCCGCGAGGAGGAATACTCTCACCTCTGCTGTGCGAAGTGGTAGTGGACGACCATGGAGACTAAATAAAAGTGGAATTTACACCCAAGCCTATGCATATGACATTGTCATACAAGTCAGGAGGAAATTTGATTCAACATTAAAAGAGCTCACCCAAAGATCACAACATGGTGGAACAAAGATGTTCAAAACGGGGACTTAAGCAAACCTTTCATATAGATAGATTACATAGAAATACAAGACTTACATTTCTATAATGAAAATAATTATATTAAATTATTAATTAATTATACATTTAAAAAATGAGGTTAAATACTTAGGAATAATCTTTGATAAGAAATTTGCCTGGAACCCTCACCTGCAACATACTATATCAAAAAGTAAAATATTGTTAATGACTACAAGAAAGACCCTAGGCAAATCTTGGGGATTAAATGTCCACGGCATTAATAAGTCCCAAAATAGCCTATGGATCATTAATCTGGAGGAACAAAGCACAACAAAATGTAATCCAATGAAGGAGAGGAAGACCGCAGGAGAGCATTAGATACAAGATATGGTGTACAGAAGGCAAAATAAACAAAGGAACCAGATGAGCCATTTTTGATACAAGCCCAAAACATGAGCAATCAAAATCATTACGGAAGTACACTTCTGTCTTTCAAGCAGAAATACATGCCACAATGATTGTGCTCTGGAAAATCTTAAAAGAGGCTAAATTGGCAAAAATTCTTCATAAGATCCGATTAGTATTTAAAACAATCACATCAAAATTATTCAATGACTGCATTCAAAATCTCCAAAGCCTGGAGAAACACAACAACCTGACGATATCTTGGGATGCCAGGGCACAGGAGAATTTTGGGTAACGAGAAAGCATAAGAAAGTCTGGCCAGAGGAGGATCTGCAAAACCATACCCCGAACCTACACTCGGAATAACAAAAACAAATATAGAATCCCCCAACACAGAATGAATCCATATAAAACAAAAGGAGAAGTGGATAAACTCTGTGGCACTAGACACAGTAAACTTATGATGGAACAACCCTCACCAAATATGGCAAAATCACTGCAGCAATTGGAAAGGGCTAAACTCGAGGAGAGGTAGGACTACTAACAGAGAAAACAACTATACATGAACATTTACAATGATGATCCAATCTGCAGGTTATGTAATGAGAAGGAGGAAACAGCCACCCATATCACCTTCGAATGTGAAGCAACAGCTCAATGAAGATTTAACGTAATATATGAAAAAATCTAGGGAATGAAATTGTAGCAGTGACTTGATCGAGGACAAGGATCGAGTCTATTGCACTGAACTAAGGAACTAGGAAGGCGCAATAAGCCAGAAGGCTGCAGTGCTTGAGAAGCACAAACCCCCCTCGTTCTAGTATCCTTATTACCATACCCCGATAGCTCAACTGGGTAGAGCAGCAGTGTATTGAGCCAAACGTCGTCGATGCGAATCCTGCTCGTGGCATTAACTTTTTCATCGACCTTAGACCCTTAGATTAAAAGTATGATTAATTTTAAAATTAAATAATTACTTTGGTACAAACTAACACATGAGGTCAATAACAAATGTTAACTGCATGGATGAAGTTGATGAAGAATGGCAAAATTGAATAGTTTACTTTAAAAATTCTAGAGCTGAGAGAAAATACCAAAATACCATTGCGCCTGTGACATGCTCACGACTGTAAGACATGTTTCAGCTTTTCACCAGCCGTCTGAGCATAGCAACTCTAGATGGGTCTACGTTTTTGGCAATATTATCAAAATAAAAACAAAAACCTGGCCATAGGTAAATGAAAGGTTTACATATAAGACTACCATTCCAAAAATGGCAAAATATTTTATTTATTTAGAAAAACATTACTTTTTACAAGAGTGTGTACAAAATGTGTTTTATACATATTTTTAAAAACCAATGGACTAGATACATATATTTAAAGCGAAATTGACATTAAGTAATAAAATATTGTACTTTTTCTAACATAAGGTTAACAAGTGACTTTACATTCAAAATTTAAACTGGAAAGAATGGTTTAAAACATAATTTTTTTTAAAAATATACCAAGCATATGGATATTTCGGAAGTACTCGCTTACAATTAATTACAGCAGGACATTTTTTCCATTACAATCAATCAGGAAACTCTTTCAACAGTTGTATTCAATTTTATAACAATTTTTTTAAATCTTAAAAATACTTTTGATTTCTATTTTTTTTAACGGGGTTTCAAATTTATAAATTCATATCACAGTGATTTTTTTTAAAAAGAAAGAAACACATAAAACGGTTATTAAGGTGTATATACACTGGTTTTATTCAATCTTCATAGACAATCCATTTAACAATTTATTTTACTGATAAATTATTTTGCAAAATAAAAAATTTTAATTTTTGACTTTTTGTTAAAAACACATGTATAATAGAAAAAAAAAGAGGAAAAACACCATTGTCGCTGTTTCCACATTTAAACTTTTCTTTTTATTTCTTTTATTGCTTGAAGAAAAACAGATAACACAATAATTAATAGTAATTGGTTTAATTCAGACAATAAATAAAAAAAAGATTAGTGTCAAATAGTAAAATTGATTTTTTTAAACGTTTAAAGTTAAATTTGATGCTATTATTTTTTAAAAATATATACAATTGATTTTTCAGCATTTTTGTTTTCAGATCTTTAATTTGGCTCGGATAAATACTATTTTTTATAAATAATATTTTTTCTCATACCTACTACATTACATTCCCTTTCAATCTAATAATTGTAAGAATATGTAGTTTGGTCGTTTTCGTATATACTGGTCTACTTATCCTCGCTGTTTGGGTTGGTCAGGTGAGTTTCAACATTTCACCATCAGCATTTGGTATGTGCGTTATTTTTTCTTAACGTACGAAACAATGAAGATTGCAAAATGTTGAAACGCATCTGACAGGCCACGGCAGTGAGGATAGGCAGACCGGAATGATCAGAAACGACCAAACTACATGTTCACCACCAGGGCCCACGATGAAAATTTACCGGAGAATTCTAGCACTTTTAGTATTAAACAATAATTAAATTATTAATAATTAATGTTTACTGGTTGGCTGTGATTTTTATGTTTCTGCCTTGCCAGGCAGAAAAAAGCTAATAAATCCAAGATTCTGAAAATTGCTGATGCACAAACTACCAAAACGCTCAAAACCTTGAGAATTTGTTTCAAAATTTCTGCTTCTTTACTTACAAACCTGAAAGGAAGACAGTGTATAACACTGTTGCTTATATTTCTTAGATAATAAAATTTCATTAAAGGACAAAAACGGCTTGTAAACAGACTTTCATTTCTTTAAAAAAAATAAAAAAGAGACCAGATACTTTTGATGAAATTATTGTCAACTGTTCATGGATTTGCATACCATCGAATACAATTTCACAATTTTAAGCGTTTTGTTTAATTAACAGCTTAACATAAGTCAGTCCAGAAAATTGCCGTACGAGTTAAGTTGAGTGATTAATGCTACAGTAAATAAAATCTTGGCTGCATAAAATTTTGAAATGAAGATTCCAAAGGTTACAGAAAAACTGTTAGAAGTTAATGGTGTTGTCAAAAATTTGAATTTACCGATTATTAAATCTGCTGGGAAATTATGGAAAACAAGACAGGATGCCAAGAATACAATACAATAATTTATTTTTATATAGCTTTGTTACATTCTCATCATACTCCTCATCCTCATAACCAACAAAATTCATAATACTTTTGATAATGGGTTTGGTTGTAAATAACTGTAAATGCTGCCTCTTATCTAGTCCCAAGCCATTTATTATTTATTTATCTAATTAATAATTGTAATGAATTATTGTATAATATTCTTTTCCTAGGTATAGGTTAAAAGTTGACATTTGAATCATTACTGATGTTACCTATGGTACTACTTTTAGGTAGGTCGACCGTTGATTGATTGGATTTTGTATGCTGGAATAGTAGTAATTGAGTCAACCTGGAGGCTTCCGTGCAATTCCAGTAGTTAACCAAAAGCATTGGTGTTTCAGCACTACCTACTGGTGCAAGATTTCTAGGACAGAGGGCTTTTGCGGATCATTTCAAGCTCAAGCCCATTGGGATGCAATTTTAGATCCAAATCTTAGACCTATAGGAGACTACTAGCAGGAAACTAATGAAATTAAGCCCAAAGGTGCCAAAGTAAGCTTACGAGGGCTAAGGATCGCTGCTGAATTTAACTGGAGCCGTGTTGGAGCAGAGCTGTAGGATTTACACAAGTACGAACCAGATTTTTTACCCTCACCTTTCTTCATTGATTAACTTAACTAAGATTGAACTTAACTGGAACTGCAGACCCAAGTATTGAAGCAGAGCTTTAGAATGGCTACAAACCTGCTTACCAGATTTGGAAGATGCCAGAATCTCCACCCTTCGTTTGAGTTTTTTGTTTTTCTTTCTAGAATTGGTGTCAGATGTCTTGAACTGCAAGACACCAGATCGCACTGCATAATTGTTGCAGATTGTTAAGGCATCTAATTCTTGTCTATTGTCATGTATTTCTAGATTTGTCTATATTGTCAAAAATAAAGCTCACTTCATTGGCAGAAGTTTTAAGCTTTCAGTACATTCTGAAGCAGCCTGACTTTACTTTAAACGGGCTTGGAAAACAAACCCAGTAGAATTTTAATCAATTTTACACTAGTGTCTTAAATTCAATATGTGAACGTGTGATTCATAACATCTCAAATTTTTTTGTCATTATAAATTTGACTAACACCATTTTTCTTACAAATTGTCACAATCACCAAATATTTATTATTATATGCCAAACTGATTTACTTATGTGTCAAGTAATTGGTAAGGAGTCTTTTATTATTATTTTATTTGAGCTACATTAACCGCATGAAAACATTAAAGAACAATGCTTCGATTCATACAGGTCTTCTTTATTCATTCTTTCTTCAAATAATTGAAGCCTTTCTGAAAAGTTAACTACACATCTGCCATTTATGTTTAACTGAAATATTATAAAGGTCGCCTTTTTACTAATTAAACGGTAAATAAGTTGGATAAAACCACAATAAATAAAGATACTAGTAAATCTGAAGTAAATCAATTTGTTCTAATTGAATATTCAATGAAAAAAACGGCCAAAATTTATTACTATATTTTTACCATGCTCTTTGTAACATTTCACTCATAACAACAATGCAACATTTCATAATGAATAAATAACAGATTTTATTTTTTGAAAATTTTAAACTTTCTTTAGAAAATACAACTATTTTCAATTCAATGTCATTTGATAGTAGTACACAAAATTTCAACAATATACAACTACAATTTAATAGAAAATAATGTCTCTTTTTCTCTCGACAAAAAATAATCATGAAAAATCACTTAACAAATGTTGTCCGGTAGATCTTCCATCGCTAAAACGGAACAGATAAATGCATTTATTTTAAAATGTGGAAATCATATTGAGTTTATTTTTATGCAAGAAAGTTTTGCTGGAATATGAAAATTTTTTAGGGGACTGCAGTGGCTCTCCATGCTAGCAGACCTCAGTTCGAATCCCAACAGAGCCTATGGCTTTTTAATTGAGAACTGCTTGCAGGAGTATTGCAAAGTGGTTTTAAGCCTTCGACCATGACCATGAGGGTATTTGGACATTAGCCCACCAGTATGACAGGAATTATTTCATTTTTGGAACTGCAGTGGAAAGTGGTTAGGCTGTCTGATGCACAACTGCCATGGTTTGTGTGAATAGGCTGACCTCACAGGCATCATCAAAATTAACGTTTTTAAAAATTATTATTGGGATTATGGTCAATGATGGTACTTGTACATAATAGCCAAGCTTTTGACCTCTTTATTTGGCCAGCAGGGCCCAACAGAACAGTATTAAAAAAAAGTCTTCCAAGAGAGTGGTCAGTATACCTCCTCACATTTTGGGCATGTGGTTGCGCATATGTTAATCTGTTTGGAATAAAAACAATAGGGGGATGATCTAGAAACCGACCCACACAATCTATGCAATTTTCATAAAAACTTGTGTGGTTTCGAAGTTTTGCCAGTTGCAAGGAGAATTGACCACCGGCAGAACCAAATTTGTTCAGAATGGCCTGGAATGCAAAATGCAAGTGGAAATTTTGATTTTGGAGGACAACATTTTTTTTTTTTTTTTTTTTTTTGACTTCCCTCATGAATACAAGGTAAAAAATGGTATTTTGTTGGTCGATACTTCCCAAACACAATCACCAAAATTCACTTATTTAACTTAAGTCTACAAAAGGTTACTTACATATGATATTTGTGTTCCATTTCTTTTTTTTCTTTTTTTTAATATAATTTAAAAGACTTTTTATTTTTACATTTCAGCATAATTCGATCAAAGTAAATTCATATTTATTTCCTAGTTAAATAAATAAACCCTTTAAAAATACCTTAACAAATTCTTAAATGTAGTTTAGTATGTATTAAACATAAATGAGAAAAAAAAATATTTTTACCATATATAGAAGGTACCTGTCCCATGCAGTTGTATGAAAGGTATTAATCCTACGGGAACTTGCCCGACATAGTTTATTCTATTATTTGCGACGATTCGAGCAGCTAAACATTTCAGCGGTGGAGGCTTGGTCTGCGTCTGAAATATTACTTCAGCAAGGGCTGGAATCAATAATTAAAAGAAGTTTATAATTTACAAAATTCCTTGGAATAAATTTATTTAAAAAAAAAGCTGAATTATCAGTGAATGAAATCTGTAATAATATCAACTGAAAATAAATTATTATAAAATTCGAAGTAAACAGTTGAGTCAGAGTTGTGATAAAACAGCGGTTAAATATTTCTGCATGTTATTTTAAACCAAGCTTAGAATTTAAAATAAAAATTTGAACGAAAACAAGAGAACTGCGATGAAATTAGTTCATTTATTCTTTTATATATTCTTTTTCTTATCTTTTTTTTTTTCGCTTTATCTGGCTAAAAATGAATGTCATAAGGACAAAGAAATCTTTCTTCTAATAAATAAAAATGATAGTTGTACATACAAAACATGTGCAATGTTATTTTTCAGTTTAATTTATAAATTTTTTTCTATTCTCTCTTAAAAATTAAACTATCACGGTAATAAAGTTTGCTTAGTTTTGGATAATTTTCTGGAAGAACCATCCTCTAACTTTGTAGAGTAAAAATTAACATAAATCATAAATAAGTGTGTAAATTAGATTATTTTTTAATTTAAAAAAAATAAATAAATAAATAAAAATACAGTGTATGGCTAAGGTCTTTGTATGCTGTCAGGGATTGTACGCCAAGTTTAGATTGTTATTAGATGTATGTATTAGAGCTTTTTTTTTCTGGAGAGACAAACAAAGCTCAGGAAGTCTGACTATAATTAAAAGAAAGCAAATCGATATCACTTCAGAGATAATTTTGCGTATCACAAGACAAAATTTGGGTTTTCTGTATAAAAAAAAAGATAAGCCAATATATTTAGATTTATTTTTTAGAAGAAAAAAAAAACTTTTTCTAACGGCTTGGTAAAATAAATTTTACATTTAAAAATCCAACAGTGCCAAAATCCATAATTGACGTATTTTAATGCTGTTTTACACCGAATGCCTAGTCAAGGAAAGTTTTTAAAATTCCATTTAATATCATAAATTATGCTTAGACTGATTTAATAGCAGAAGATGACATTTTATTGTATATTAAAATTGTTTCAAAATTACTTATGCGTAGGTCATGATTTGCCATCAAAAAACGGACCGTGTTGGTGCACATTATGTGCCGAATGATTAAGTGTTAAACAAATCTTCCAATGCAGAAAACTAGAAGGCTACAGAATGAGCCGTTGCCGATAAGTAGCATTTCGGCATGGTAGCAGGCAAAATGCAAAGATCATTCGTTGTTCAGAACTGAGAGCTATAAAATTTTTAAATTTATATATCGGATTGTCCGGAAAATAATGCAGGTTTATGATTATAAATTATAGAAAAATTTAAACACTGATTTTAAACATTACAAATTTATTAAAATAACCTCCGTAACTCTCAATACACTTCTACCAATTAGTACATACTACTAGTTATGCATGAGGCATTTGAGAGCAGATGATTAGCTAATGGAATGGGTTCGGGGATCTCATCTCATTTTTACATCTCCCTCCAATTAAATTAATTACAATTTTTCGTTTTATCAACTAATTTGATGGAAAGCGTTCAATGAACACTTTTGTTAAGTGCATTTGTTCCAGAATGACACAAGTCTACTTGTAATGCACTTTTTTTGAGTGGTACAACATGCATGATGAGGTAACTAACAGTGCGATTATAATTTGCTAAATAAACGATAAATGATTACCTGAATTGGCTGAATCCATTGGTGTTTCTCCTTTAAGGTTTACAATATCCATATGAGCTCCAGCGTCAGTGAGATGTGTTATAATGGAATGTAACGTCTTAAAATCCCTTGAAACAAACAAGTAATGAAATTAAAACAATTAATATATTTAATGGAACAAAACTGCAAAATGAGAAGCCAGAACATCACCTTACAATAAGGACTATTCAAAGTTTTCCAATGAAATTCTTAAAAGGAAATTAAATGCTCTTTTACGATTTACGAATAAAAGCACACTCGATTTGTAGAAATACCTTCAAGTTTGCTTCAAGAAATGCTTCCCTCTAGCAAGTTCGTAAAGGACTGACTATAAAAGAATTGATTCCGTATAAATCAGTGAAATAACACCTTCATAATTATGACAAAGGGAGTAGTGTTGTGATGTAAGGCTTGATAAGCTAATAAATAAATAATCTCGTCAGCTATTCAATGCTTACTGTTATAATATCATCGGCTTAAATCATTTCTTAACAAACAAACAAATTCCAGAGGCCGAGTCACAAATTGTTATGATTTAAGATACAAACTGGTTATTTCTATAATTTAACATATTATTTGAATAACAAAACTTTTTTAAACGCTTTTGACATTGAGAATGATTATTGGGGAAAGATAGGAAGAGATGTTTTTGTACATGAGGATTAGTGTGGGATCAAAGGTTATCATGGAAAGTTTGGTAGGATGGATCTCGCAACTTATTTTATAAAAGGAACTTTTCGATCTGTTTGGAAGGTGCAGTTGAAAAAACATAAAATGAGTCATTAGTGATAGATAAGATTTGTTGGTTGTATTGATAGGATTTTACAGAGGTTTGGTTGAACCCTTTAATTCTTAGTAGCCGTATGTTAGTTACAGTGTTGAGTTGTGTAATTTGTTGTCATGGAGATTGTAGGTCAGTCGCTTTTCTAGACACAGCCCAAAGTAGCGGATGAAATTTTTGGCAGTAAAGGAGGTGAAGTTTATAAATAGACTGCAAGTAAAGGTCTGTAGGTAAAGATACCAGGTCAGTCACTTGTCTAGATACAGCTCAAGGTAGCAGATGACTTTTTCATTCTGTACTACATTGTAGGTAGAGTGGATGGAGGGTGAAGGTTAAGTTCTGGAATTTTGTAGTGTTGAGTGATTTCTAGATATGAATTACATCCGACTCGGTAAATTTTATCAGTTGTTTGTATCTAGTACAATTATGATTTAGGTATAGATACTACGAAACAAAAAATAATTGGTAACATTTACCTTATTGATCTTTTATATGTGGCAATCGTGTGAAGAGGGGTGTTTCTGTTTTTATCAAGGGCATTAACATCAGCTCCACATTCCAAAAGGAGTTTGGTCGTCTTTGGGCAAGGAAAGCTAAAACAGTATTCACTATTAGAAGACATTTAAGCTTACAAAATAAAAAAAGTAGTAGGTTGCTTCCCCCAGAAGATACCAGATGTAAAACTGACGGTTAATCTGTCATCGGTCACATAAATGTACAAATTGTTCGTGTCAGTTTTAGAATGCCTAATAAGTACTGTTGAATCGTGGCAACTCAAACCATCACGCAACAATTTGTCCTTTGACATAGTCACTCAAGAGCAACTTTTTTAAAATTACGATTAATAAAAAGTGCAATAAATATACTTGGCAAAACATAAACATTTATCAAAACGAAGTATAACGCCTGAAAAGTTGGATACATACTGTCAGGGTCATGGTTAACTGATTAACCCAATAATCCCCTGACACTCTTCCTTATCACTGAGGCCTGCCTACGGATTGTTCGAGGAAAAATAAATAGGTAGAGTAAGCTGGACATCCGTATAGAAAAGTGCCTTTTAATTGATTAAGGATAGGGTAAGATCAATTAACTTATTAGCTCTCTGTATTTTTCTTGGCCTTGCATTACTTTTACCTCCTTATAAGGTATTAACTTAATTTGAAAACTCATTTCAAACATAAAATAGTAATTTTAATCAACGGAAATTTTTTGTTTAATAAACGTTAAAAGGGAGAATTGATTTTATTTTACCTTCTTTAAAAAACCCTGGTTTAAAACAGGACACCCCTGTCACAATACATTGATTTTTTGTACTGTCCTTAGAATATCTGTACGGATGATATCGATGGATTAGTGACAGTGTCTTGCTAATCCTTTCAGGTTAAAAATTTTTTATGCTTATCAGTACAAAGACTTTACGAGGGACAAATCGACATGCAATTTGAAGAATATATCCCAGAACAAAGTTTATATAATAGCATAAATTATATAAAGATTATAAAAAGGGGGTGTATGTATTTAAGGTTTTTTCAAAAGAAAAATTCAACATACTGTAACATAAGAGTTTAATCCTTTTTCCTTTTTTTTTTAAAGTTTTGAAAAAAAAATTTAAAAGATTTAACACTGCACTCACTCCACCATTCGTCATCATTTCTATAAATAAAGTTTATTCTACTTCTAGAATTCAACTGGGAGGGCAACCAGGATATCAAAGGCACAGATAACGAGTCTACTACCTCTATTTCAGGAAAATCTTTACATTTCTGATAAGACCAGCTGGACACAATTTATGATTTAAGATTGTAACAAATAAAAGTTTCCATTAAAGGTCAACATTTAAAAATTTGTTATTTTGTACCGGGGTACTTGTAGGTTTACTTTTGCTTGATATAATGTACAATTTACAGAAATGTCATGCATTTACGGCTAATATTCTTTAAGGAAACACTTACCTGATTCCAGAGTGATTGGCTCTGAAGCAATCCGGGGTGAACGGGTCAACCGAAAGATGTAATAACGTCTTTCCTTCTTTATTTCTCGCCTAGAATTAAAGGCAATTTTAAAGAGTCGATTAAAATACTAGAAAGATAAAAGGCTTCTCTTTATGAAACAGAACTACGGATTGTGTTTAAATTTAAAAGAAGTGCTGAATAAACATTGAAGATTTTCAAGGCGCCATTTCAAAGACAGGCATTAAATCATCACTCTCAAATAAAATAAAACAAAGACTATTTGACTGAAAAAGTGAAAAATAAAGATTACCTTAATTTTATTTAATTTATATCCCATTTCGTAAACGTCTTCTCGTTCCAAAGAATCATTATTTGGTAAGATATTCACTGTCAAAACTAACAGATATAATGCGACTAGAAGAGTAAATTGAAGATCATCCTAAAAACAAAAGTGACAGGACTTTTAATTTAATTAATAAATTAATTTTTATTTTATTTTAAGCACCATGTCATCTCCCTTTCCTTTATCATATTCAGATTGCCTTTATTTACTACCACGACATAAGTGCACGCCATTGTCATCGTCCACATCTTTTGTGGTTCTAGGGGTAATAGATTATTGGATTCCTATAGGTCCCCTACACAACAGATGCAGGCTGGACCACCTCTAATTTTGGTTTGATACTGTTAATTAACATTTTTATGTAGAAGATTTAAATCACAAAATATGAAGAGGATAATCATCACTTTGTAAAAAAAAAAAAAAAAAAAAAACTGTCCTGAACTAACTATAAGTTATAAAATATTCCTTTCTTATGACTTCAAAGTTTGTTGTATGAGTTTATTTCAGTACTAGAGCAGCTGAAGCAGCTCGTAAAATACGGGCAAAGGTACAAAAAAAAAAAAAAGAAAAAAAAAGAGCAATTTGGTGGAGAACAAGAAGCTCACTGCAGAAACCTATTCAATGCAGTGAGTACCACTTGCATTGGCTCTGAAATGACCTGCTCTCGTATACAAAGTGTAGTAATTTTTCAACCAGTATGACAAAGGGGGTGAAAATGAACCTTGGTTGAGAAGTACGACCGCGTCCTACTCCGGCACTATCTGACTTTCCATTTTTGTCAGCAATGGTCTATCTATACGTTCAATCGAGTATTCGATAACCGCTGAAAGCTAGAAAACGAGTTTAATTTATTTTTTAAGCCTCAGGGCTCAAACTTTCATAACAAAATTGGGCTAATAACATGTGGTCGTATAGATATCAATGGAGATTATTTCCCTGAACAAATTATTTCTAAACTAATTCTAATGGTGACAATTACTAAACCAAAAATCAGATTGGTAACATTTTACACTAAATTCCATTGAAAGTATTCTACTTTTATGGTTTTAGGCATGAAAAGACTTGTTACTAGTTTAATTTTTTATAAATTTAAAATCCTGAGTAGTTATGAATTTGTAAATGGAACAACAGGACACCAGGGAAAAAAATTACAGGCTATCGAGCCTAACATTTATTTGCTTTTTTTTTAATGTTTATCTAAATCTAAAATCTGAATTAGAAAAAACTTTTTTTAGATTTTTTTAAATTTTCACACATGGAGATTATCATAGACATAATGAGATGAACATAATCATAATTAATGGATATTATATTTTTAATGCTAAATGCGTGACACAGAATTTTACTTTTTCACTTACATGCACAACAAAGGTTGACAAAAATATTTGAAAACCGTATAAATTACTTTAAATATTTGTTTTCTCAGACCCTACAGTCCTTTAATGAGAATGTTTGGACATGTTCCTAATGTTTTTTGATCTAGTAACACAAAATGTATCCATTTTTTCTTTTACAAAGGTTCGCAGAGGTCATTTGAACCCTTGGGATTTGGGGGGGGGGGGGAATTTGACCTTTAACTTATAGTGCTGAGCACTGTGTCAATGCCTAATCCACTGTGGGCACCAATTTTCAAAGTCTATTAAAGTTTTAAAGATGGCTTACAACTCTTGGCCATCTGTTTAAATCAACTTCCATAATAAATTCATGTAAATAAATCTATAGTCAAAATATGAAATGTAATTTATATTTGTCAATGTCACTGCTTTGACAATAATTAGCTGGATATGATTTATTTATGCCTGTAACAGTAAAATGTTGGACGTTTGAATATAGTTTAGTACTTTTAAGCTTTTTTTTGTTTTTTGACTTATTGGTACGATAGAACGCTTCGGACCTCCCCCTTTTAAGGTTTGTTTTTTATCCACGTTTGATATGTCCTTAGTACGAAAGAGGTATGGATATCCCTAGAAGGACAAGCACCTGGTATTTGCCTTAGTGGCTACCTTTGCTTGTAAAGTGCATAGCAGAAAAAAATAGCAAAATGATAGTTTTTTCTACTTACATCTTTCACTGGATGTTCTTCGTCACAATGAGGGTCGTCGTATCGCTTTTTGGCGAGGCTCACCTCATTTATTGCTATTGACAAAATTTTTTTCAACATAGAGAATTGAATTTCCAAACCTAATCTTTCCATTTGGCAGAATATCTAAAAATTAAATTTCAAAAAGTATTATCATACGTGTCAAGTATTTATACATTATGAAAAAATGCATTGAACAACTTTCTTTTATTTATTTATTTTTTAAATATAATTTTTGTATTACATCATATTGACTCACTTGAATGAATCTGACTAAATCCTTAGAAACTCGAAGGCCATTTTTGATGCTTAGTTTTAAAGCATGGAACCACAAGTCTAAACATCTTTGATATTTGCCATCGTCGGCGAAAACGGCTCCACGGAAAAGAATATGAGTAAGCAGTTCAGGATTTGAATGACCGAGTATCCTTTCTCTGAGAAACAGATTATTACAATAATGAAATGTTGAAATAATCAATGTAAAATTTCTTGTGTAAAACGGATATTTATTTCGTTATTAATTATTTTTAATTGCTTCGACTAATAAAATTTTAAAGCATTTTACCTTATGACTAAACCTTCCATGTGTAATGCATCTGCATTGCTGCGAATTTTGGCCAGCTCATCTAAATTCTGACTTTCTACCCAAAATTTGTACGCTCTGATAGGTGCGACATTAGGTTTTGTTATGATGTTATCTGAGTCTTGGTATCTACAAACAAACAAAAACAGTCAATCAAATCATCAACTAGAGAATTAATAAGAAGAAAGTTGTAAACATTTAACAATAAATGTGTAATATCACACAATCCCCAAGCAATTTGCAAATAAATAAGTTGCATAAAAACCGAATCAAGTGTAGATAGCGTGACGATGGAAAACGAAACAATGGACAAATATTCAACAATTAATAGCTAAGGTGATTTTGGAATAGAAAAATTTCTCCGTTTACCGCAAATTTCTTAGAAAAATTGGAAAACGTACTCCTCAATCATTAGTGCTTTTTGAGAAATATTCAATCATAAGGTAAGAATTTATGGAAAACTGGAGTTTATGAAAAAATAACTGGACACTTGTATTTATTTGTTTATTTTCCATAATTACTATAAAAATTAATAGTTGACTTTAGTTGAGTCACAGCCTTTTCAAAGGTAGTCAGTTATTGAGGACACACGAATCCTATAGAACACTAATGGGACATGGCAAATAGACCGTTAGACATCATTCACCACCTCCAAGTAAATCATTAATTTTGGTGCATTTTCTTTCAAACCATCATAATTAAATGATTTTTATTAAAACTCATGAATTTCTGATCTTGTTTAATTTAGTTTATGTTAAAATAAGTCCGTTGTAATCAATATAATAATAAAAATACAGGGAAAACAAACACTTTGAGCTCTGAAGATGATCTCAATAAAGATCGAAACGTTTGGCACGATAAAGAAAATGTTTTTCTGAAACCTACATCACACCATTTCTCTTGACCTCCGAGTAATCATTGACTAACGGTCACTAAACACCACACGTTTCTAAATACATAAAGATAAAAATACAAGTCTGAAATAAACAACAAAATACAAGTGTCCAAATTTTGTCTTTGAGTGCATGAAGTATGAAGAAAAAAAAAGGTGATCAGCCACATTACAAGGATTACAAATTGACCGGACTTCTCAAATAGTATGTTCCCCGATTTTTAAATTTTACCTGGACAACAAAAATCCCTATATGATGTAGGAATCTTTTGAAAATTTCTTTACATATCGACAATTCTCAGTTTGGTACGCCAATCTTGAATCCTACGACAGAAGGAACATTAGGAAATTGGCTAGGTCCTTTGTTAGCAAGGAAGATTCAGAATTTAGTTCTAAAGTTAAAAAAAGGTAACTGAATGACAGCTGAATCTAATTGTACTGGGATAAGTAATAATAAAAAATCAACTGTATATAATTTTAAATAAAGAACTAATATAGGAAATTTATGTTTAATTACTGGTACCTTAATGACATAGCTTTATGTAGATAATGATAGGCTTTATTTATACAATGGTTATCCCTGTCATTGGCGAAAGATGCTCCGAGTAGTTCTAAAGCATCTATCTTTTCGCTGATAGTCAATCCGTTATAATCGTAACAAAAGAAGTCGACAACTTGTTCATTACAAAGTTCAGCTGCAGCCAGACAAGGTGTTAAACCTGCAATAAAATATAAAATATTACTTTTATTACTACAAGTTCACAGATTTATGATAAGCACCTGCTTTCGTTGGTTTAGGAATCGCTTCGCGAGACAGAAGGAGTTTTAAAACATGAAGCTGATTGGCTTGCGCTGCATAAAATAAAGGTGTCGCCCCACAATTAGCCATTTCATTCGGGTCCATACCCTCGTCCAGTAAATAATTAACAACATGGTAATGACCTGGAAAACAGCGTAACAATATGATTAATTTAATAATTAGACATTTAAATGATAATACAATAATTGAAATAATTACCCCTGAATGCGGATATCATTAGACATGAATTATTGAATTTGTTAGGTATATTTAATGTTGCACCGTGTGAGACTAGGTATTTGATTATATCCAAGCGACCGTCATAACAAGCTGCTCGTAAAGGTGTCGAGTACGATCGGGTAATATGATTGATACATGCACCAGCTTCTACCAATGCTTTAACGACCTTAAGGTGTCCATGGGCTACAAATAAAAATGTTTAGGTTTATCAAAAATTAGATGCACATTTATAATGAATTCACCCCAAAACCGTACACTTAGTGTTAAGAAAGTGAAGAAAAATTAATTAGTTAAGGATTTTTGGCTTAAATTTGTACATTAGTTGATTATTATTGATTACTGAATTGTATAAGTTCAATTCTGCACAGAGAGTAATAGATACACACATACAGAGCTGAGCCTATCACTTCCAGCAGACCCAGAACACCTCGAGAATTACCCACCCTGTTTGTTTGCTGTCCGAGGTCAGACCCAAGACTTCTCTGTCCATCTTCCGTGTTTGGTATCCAGGGGCTATCAACTATTAGGTCATTTCAGCCCCAACGCAATCAGTTCCCAAACCCATTCACACGCTCACACACTTTCAAATACATTTTTTATTTACATAGCCATTCACTCAAGGCAGTGGAGTACTCAGCATTCTTACCATACATTAGTTGAATTTTGTATTCTATCATACATTAGACTAAATTAGAAGACCTGAGAACCAGTGCCAGTCTATTGTGCATCTCCATTGATGTCTACAGCTCCTCATCAAGCTTAAGACATTTTACCAGATCTCATGTTTTTTCAAAGATTTATCAAGGGTTATCTCCTTCAAGGGGTTTTCCTCACTCACGAGTAGGAATCTCAGCCAACAGCACCAACAGAGGAGATGTCCAATTTCTTGGCAATATCTGCTCAGGCTTGTTTCCATCATTCTAACTCTATACATATATCTCCTAACATCCTTCTAGCCGTAGCACATCCTACATTTAGTAAATTTTAAATTTCTTTGAAGACAGATTCACAATCAGTTCCAACATTTCCAAGGACTGTAACACATGCATTCAAAGAATTTTCCATTAATAGAAATTCTATTAAAAACTTAATTATGTCAATTTGTAGACATATTTAAGATTGTTTTGATGTGTTGAAGACCTCAAATTAAGTCGAAAGCTAGACTGTAGCAATTGAATTTTTTTTTTATTTTTTTATTTTTTTTTTTATCAAGAAGATACCAAGATCTAGATCATTAGCGAGTAACAAAGTCATTGGTACATCTAACACTTTAGACTTCCCATTCATTCTTCTCAAATTTGAACATTAAAACACTCATCATTATTTACTCATTATTTCTGTTCTTAGCGTAAATCCCTGCAGTCAAGGGTAAATTTGTTGTTTTCCCTGGGCTATTAATATGGTAGGTATATTTAAATTTAATACATGGTACATTAAATTTAAAATATTTTTTAGGTTTTTTTCATTCGTCATGTCTGAGGGTGTGAAGAACAAATCGTTACATCATTAAACAAAAAAAATCCACGGTCAAGGTTTGATGTTATTGGTATTCCTCCAATTCCCTTTAATTTTAACTTATGCTTTCACTATTATGAGTCACATGATATAAATTAAAATTAGAAACAGGCGAAACAAACATATAAATTATAATACACAATATATGATAAAATAAATTATTTAATAATAATAAATAATAAAAAAACCTTGCTTCCTGCCCTTTTTATCATACTTTGGCAATGGCGGGTTTGAGTTTGTCTTTAAAGAAATTTAAAACCTATAAAGGTCGAGTATGTAAAATAAAATCTGTGTAAATGATGCAATTGTAAATTCAGGACTATTTTAATTTCATTCAGTTTTTAGGTGTCAAATGGAGTTGAAACTTAAAATAGAACTGGCAGCCAGGTATGAGTCAGAGATAATGCCATCCCCTAGACCTTCACAAACTTTATCGAATTTTTAGCAAAGTGAAGAATGACTAAGGCTCGGAGGTAGGCTGAATGAGTCAGAAAGTCTTGTCAGATGTTATACATAGACATCCATTCCTAAAGTCCTACTCGAACTTAATGTTATTGAAATACGAGTATGTAGTCAATTAATACATCAACTATGATTTCAAAGGATTTTCCTTGTCCATATCTAAAACTAAAAAGAAAATAAATTGGGCAAATCATTCCGACTGTAAAAATCAGGAAATCAGTTAATCAAGGTTGAGGAAGAACCTGCTATCTACTAACAAATGATACATTAATTAAGAACAGGAAAGAGTTCAAAAAGATATTTGAAATCCAGATCAAAGATTAAAATTAATTGATCACAATTGTGGCATCTTTTCCCCCTTTATTTTACATAATACTGCAATATTGTCAAACTACATGAAGAAATTGTGCTGCATAAAAAGCCTTTAATATTGTGATTAGTAAATTATTATTGTTTACTGTGAATTTTTTTAAAAATAAATAAGAGTCAATTTTGACTTGTGATATTTCTTGTTCAGAGTAATAAACCTGGTCATTTTCAATAATCTTGGTCTGCGTATACTTGTTTGGTCTTTCAATATACTGACGTAAATCCTAATTTAAGCAATTTTATGTCTTCTTCATTGAGTTCCATTTGTACACGAGTGAAAAAGTGCTATCTCTGACAGATTAAGTTTGGGTTTTTGTCATTTATTCTGACCAATTGTATTCACTGGCTTCAATTTTATTTTTTCAATTCAGTAAATAATACAAGCACACACATTCACCCAGAGAGGAACAAAAATGTATTTTAAACCGAATCAAACTAGTTTGACAGGTTTGTGGAGCTACAGACTAAATTCATCCACACTTGAACACTTTTCCACTATTGCAGAATGATCTTTGTTTCTGCCATTCTGACAGATTTCTTCCTGCATTCACAGGTTAACATACTTACACAGTTTTTAGGTTATTTTGTGTTTATTTCCTTATGGTGTTTATTGTGGTTTTGTGTCCAATTGATTAAAATTAGATATTTTGTACGTCTGTCCCTGAAGAAATGATGAATGTCTCTACCCCTTTCTCAATTACTTCTCTGTCTACATGTCTTGCTTCTTTCTTGGTTGTAGGCCGCTGGATTCGAGCCTGGGACCTTTACCTTAAAGTGATGAGCGCTGTGTCAACACCTAAACCGTTGCGGCCACCAACGCCCCTACCAAATTATTTAATTTACATAGAAACCTCATGTGAACTCCTTTTTATTTACACCTTTAAGTTTCACTTTTTGTTTGTTTTTAAAACCCTTATGACTTCAGTTGTATCTCTCCATGTTAATGGCCATCAAAATTATTGAAAAGAAATTGTCTTCGTTTGCTCACTGTCATATGCTGTTCTGGAAATATGAAAACTGTTTTCTCCTTCTTTTTCAAAATATGTGTTTTACAGTAGGAATCTCACTTCTCTCTTCTCATAAATGCAATTTCCAAAATTCATAGTGAGATTTCCCATTTGAAAATTTTTTCATCTACACATTTATCGCTATGTAAAGAACTTAATCACTCTGCTGCTTTATACGATAACTTACAACAGTTACTCCATAAATGATTTGGGATGGCTATTTAAAATGCTTTTTATTTTCTCATAGGTTTTTTGTTTATTTTTTAAATAAGGATTAGAGGGTTATTTTTTATAATTTTCTTAATTTTTCTGTTAATTCAATTTATTCTAATGCAAGCCAGTTTCCATATTTTACTTATTTGTATCATTACTGGTTTTATACATAACCAATATTGATCTTATATTTTCTTCACATTGTTCGGTTCATTTTTTATTCCTTTATTCTTTTTAATTTTTATTAGTCTAAGTTAATTTTCATATTGCTTTATGGTTTTTTAATTTTAGTTCTTTTTATTGTTATAACTTTTAGCAGCAACCTACATTTATATTAAGTCGCCATTATACATTTCTATCTTTCATTCTCACCTTCGCCTTCCCTTTCCTTTTTTCCATACTCATTCCCCATTATCACTGTCTCTCTCTCTCGCTCCTTATCATTCTTCCTTTCTCACTCTCTTCCATCTTTCATTCTAACTTTCTTCTTCCCTCTTCCTTTTTTTTCATTCTTATTCTCACTCTCTCTCTCTCTCTCTCTCTCTCTCTCTCTCTCTCTCTCTCTCTCTCTCTTTCATTGTCAATCTCTCTAATCTCTATTTCATTCTCATTCTCTAACTCACTCTCTCTATCTTTCTTACTTTCTTTCATACTCACTCTCTCCTTATCTTTTTTTTCTTCCATTCTCATTCTCTTACTCTGCCTTCCTTCAGTTTTTTTCCTAAAAATTCATGTAATTGTGTCTTGTTCACAAATAAATCTTCCTGGAAAAACGTCATTTCTAGACAACGCTCTAGGAGTTTTATTTTTATAGGTCATTTAATGTCTGTTCCTGAGGGGTCTTTTTGTTTATTAGTTGTTAATTGAGTCTATATTGTACGTATTTATATCAATATGCTATGGTTTTTTTTTAAAAAATAATTGTCCGTATCTTTCATTGTTAGTAATACTGAATTTACTATTTATGACATTCCTTGGTGTGTATTTGTGTTGAGTTAATTGAGTGTTGTATAATGCTGTGATTAGGTCATTATCCTTGCTATCTATGTTAGTTTATTGTGTAAAACTGTGTATAATGTTGTCTGTGACTGTTTTTTTCTGTTTATGTAGAATTTTTGTTTCTTCTTACTTCATTCTAGCCAACGTTCATGCTGTGTTCAGTTTCAAATTATTTGTATTGTGTTTACGTCTTTTTGTGTTAAACTTTTTTGGGTACGGTAGGTCAAGTACGCGTGCATCTCGCTGCCATTTTCTGGTCACTCACAAACTTCTTCTTTCAATGACGGATGACTGTTTCAATTGACACGACAGATTCTAGAATATTAAACATCAAGTACGTAATAAAATAATTTGTATTCACCGGCGGCACACCACAGAGGAGAGGCGTTCTCGACGATGAACCCATCAAACTTGACACTTCCCAAAACGTTAGGGTCGGCGTCGAATTCTTTCAGTAATATCCGTACAGTCGAATCGTGACCATTCAGAGCAGCTGCCATCAATGGGGTCATCCTCTGTTTCATTTCGTCCACTGTGATCTGAAAATAAATAAAGGGAACTTTTTCTTCTTTGTGATTCACAACATATTATTCCTCAAATTAAAAATAAAATACACCAGGTTGTATGTTCTCCGGATGGGAATTTGTAGAGAAGGCTCGAGCAGTAGGGTTAAAAATTTGGTGGTGTTGGTCTAGTATCTTTTCTGGGTCCATCTATTCTGGGTTTTTGGGGGCACTCATACACATTTCAGCTGCATGCCATCTTCAATGAGGACCCCGGAAGACATAAATTTACCCGCAGATATTTGTTAAAACACACGGTCTGTGTAGTCAATTAAGGCTAGATAGATTTAAATCCATCCCAAAATGGACAGAGCTGTATAAACGCACTTAATAGTCATTCAATAATGGGTGAAGCTGCGAAAGAGAATGCATCGAGTTTTTAAATAATGTACGAAGAAAGAAAAAAAGGCGATTATTTTCAGAAACCATCTAGGAAAGTATAATGAGTCAACATCTAAAGGGAGACACTAGTGAGAAGAGGGTAGGCGATCGTATTACAGGCACAGAATCCCTGTAAATAATACCGAAATACATCTACAAAAAAAAACTATTATACTTTTAGTCATTATCGATTTAGTCATTATAACTCGTCTCCCGACAAATTACCTCACGCTTTTATAGGTTTTATGGATTTTTGAAGATCTGTTAAAATTTATGCACCGACTGAAAACAGGAGTTTAATTATAATTAGAAATCAACCTCAATCGACCAAAGAATAAGCTTAGAAATTACCATAAATCCACTTGAAACAAAAAGACAGGTGTCAGAAGTAAAAGCCAATAAACTTTTAACCACTGTTTAATGTTTATACGTTTTATTGTAATATTGATCTGATTTGATTTATTTCTATGAACATAATAGGTCAAAAACGCCTATTTTTACTTTTTAAGTTTTATTTTCGGAAGGAAAAATGTGAGAAGGAGAAAGAAAACCGGTGGGTTCTTCTGGAAGTTGGTGAACCCCATAGCAAAAGCCTCGAAACGTACCTAATATGTAACCATAATGTAATCGAAAATAATTGCTGAACTCGGAAAAATAATCCTGCCAAATTGTGGCAGATTAAGAAAGTTGTCGATCCCTAATGCTATTTTTGAATTTAAGGATAGTGGTTGGGAAGTTGGTATGAAATTGGTTATAATGGTTGTGGATTACATCCTGGACAAAAGGAATATTTATGACTGAATGGGTAGTTACATTGGGCACATAAAAGGTAGAATCAAGTTTTGTGAGGATTATGGATTAGGCTCTTTAGATGCAGGGGATGGTTGGAATGTTTGACTGAACCTCACACTTTTATTTCGTCTAAGAGAGGTAAATCCGAAAGTCGTGAAAAGCTAAAAGTTTCATAACTTCTTGTTTAAATAAATCGTCTATGAGGTACCACACCTCGACCGGTGGGCTCCTCTTTGATTGAATCGGATCTTTATGCGGACAGTGAAAGCTTGATGGTGTGATGGATGGTTAAAGTGGATTTTTCTGGGTTAATTTTTTTCACATGATGCTCCAGCAGCGTGAGGTGTTCCTCAACGTTTCTACTGGAAACGACTTGAGTTACATGAACGGATCACTGTATCGTCTGTAAAGGTCAGGGTGATGGTTTGAGGATGGGAGGGGAGGTCAGCTGAGCACACTTGGTGCAGTACGGGGGGCGAAGAACACTGAATATGTAATATATATATATGTGTGTGTGTGTGTGTGTGTGCCATAAAACAAGTGGTTTATACATAGAAAATTGTACAAATTTACATCTACATTACAGGGCCTTCATCGTGGCTCTAAATCATGTGTCTGGGTTATGAAGAAGCATTTAAAATGTTTTAATGATATTTTAGGTGTGCTTAGAGGTACCTTCTAAGCCTTCTATTGATTGCATTATATACAAACGATCTTTACACTGCCTCACCAAAGTTACGATGTAGTAATGTATTAATTCTGTTACATACAGATGATGAGATTATCCTTGCTAAATCACTAGAAGACTTACAAACTAATATTAACATCATTGAGAAATATTGTGCACGATGGGTGCTGGAAGATAATTAGAATAAGGCGCGGTGATTGTTTTTACGGATTGGGATAGACTAAGTACGAGAAAAACCTGGCCCCCTTCAATGACAAGGCAATCACCGTCGTTAATACCTACAAGTATTTAGGTGTAGGTCTCATGCCGAAGTTGTTCCGGAAATCGCATTTAAGGGCTATGACATCCTCGGCATTGAATTTTATTTAGAACACGGTTATCAGTAACACCTTGGGCCGACTGTCAGGAAAGCTGACAATTTTTGTTCACTGTCTCTTTCTATTGTGTTCATATCTCAGGTGTGGGAATTTGAGCAATATTAAGAGGTTGTATAGGTGGTACAGCTCTTTTATTAATCTTTTTACAATTACAATTACAGAGTATTTTCCCCTAGCCATGCTTTATCAACTCTTGAAAAATAACCATAAATTAAAGGCGATATTGTTTTTTAGGGTTTATTTAAGGTTATTGCTCCTGACCGATCATTTGTTATAATTAAGAGAGGGTCTATTTGAGATCAATGCTACATATTTGAAACTCACAATCAAGAAGAAAAAAATGCCCCCTAGTAGTCAACAAATCCTGAATCTACAAGAATCCTTTTGTAAGATTTCAAACTAACAAAACGTAGTGGAACAACACCCGAAGGGCCCTAAGGCAAAGAGGAAAAGACTCAGCTAAGACAGTTTTGCCTAAACTTACAAGAGATGGAGAGATAAACATTTTCCAAAGGGCCAAACGAGTCCGAGATTATTGCGAGTCAATTCAATTAGGTAGAAGTGGTTGTGCGCCAAAGTAACTTAATCTGAGCGTTATCCAAAGCGTTATCCTTTGAACCCAAGAGTCGTCATTTTTCAATAAAGAATAAATTCAATTATTGAATTTAAATTGCTCATTATTTAATTATTAATGAAATGAATTTATTAAAAATAGCACTTATTCGGCCAGCGAAACTGTTGTTTATATTTTGCGTGTGTGTATTTCCTGACTAATGCCAGCCGAGCACTTTCATGTTGTTCCTTTTTGTTTACAAGATTTACACCAAGAATTCCTCAGCTCTCCTTTATTAATGGCCTTATCGAAATTATACTCTCCAAGGATATATTCTAATAATATAAAAATAAAACAACGCGATGCCCTTCCGCGCCACACAAAAGTGAACTGATACTGAAATATTGGTAAGAAGCCAAATCTGTTAAGACATTTGGAATGACTTAACAATCGCGGCGGCTTACAACGAATGCGTTAATTATTGTTTAGCTATGTATCTTTTTGATTTCATGGAAAGTTATTTGGGTCTCATAAACAATTCAGTATGAGGAATATAGCAACACACCAGGCTGCAAGAAAGACAATTCCAAGGCACATTCTGTGAACACAACCAAAATTCTCAGAAATGGAAAGTGATAGCATGTTCCTTGTAAGTTTTAGCGGCAACTCCTGACAAATGGTTACATCAAAGTCAAGTTATAGGGATAAGGATAGTACTGGCGGACACAAGGTGTTCTGCACCTCGACCCGAGTAGATCTGTTGTGTCCTCTATTTGCATAACTAACTCATTTGCCAGCTTCAGGTTGCTAATCAACCTGAATCACACGTGTTCCGCAGTCTCTCCTGTTTATTTTGTCTGTACCCCTATCCTTCTTATGCAACAGTGTCTTGTAAGGAGTCCAACCGGAATCCTGGTTATGTTGTGGCTCCCTTTCGGTAATTACTTTGTAAGTCTTGCGAATGGCCCTTCTATTTATCTCTTCGCGTACCTTATTCCTGGGATATTGTTCCACCAAGTTTAAACATATAAGAATCCATTTTCGGAAGTATCAAGGTGCCAGATTGCCCGTTGTCAGAGTCAGGTCAATCAGTTGACTGACTTCTTCCAGGACTTCCATTCCTACATAATTCCATTTTGCCAAGTGACAGCAAGAGGTAGTCTGTTTTTTTATTGAGACAAAAAGAACGACGACCTGAACAGCTGCAAGGCAAATATGAATATTCCTCGGCCTTTAAAAAAAAAAAAAAAAAGGTGATTGGTGGTCAACCTAGCTAAACCAAAAATGATGATCCATGGATCAATCTTTCATTCATCAAGCATCACTATTTGATGATGTTGAATCGGTGTTTTTTTGTTCCGAAAGCATTTCATTCTTCTGGGTTATTGTACTTTCCTAATTCCTTAGTTCAGTGCAATCATTCAATCCATGCATAACTACGGCTAGTTTGTCTGCCTTTTCGTTACAAAAAATTCCCTTGATTCCTGGTACTAGATTTCTTGAGGATTTTTTGTTTGTAACCTCTTTTAAGATTTTCTGAGGCACAAGCATTGATGGCATGATTCTTTACCTTAATGTCGAGCTGGTTATTGTGTCAACCTACACGTTCAAACTTCGATGGTGGTTTCCAAAAAAGTTGGCAGTACAATGCATAAAAGAAGACGCATTTTGAGCGGACAATTTCTCCGGCCTGGGAAGGAAATACGATATCCCATATCAACTTTCACGGATGGTTGGAAAGGTACTGGAAAAATAGGTAAAATTAAGTTTCAAAAATTCGCCCACGAGGAACTAAACAATTCAAAATAATTAAAATAATAATAATTCAATACAATCAGACAGCCATTATTACAAAATGAGGACTGACTAAACCCGGAAACACTCCTTACAACTAAACATATTACATATAACTACAACTAAAGCCTCAGCAGACTACAAAAGAGAAGAAGAATTCAGGACAATATCAAATACAATGATGTAGTATACAGATTGCTTCAAAATTCCTCCAATGAAGCAACCGGATCAAGCTTTTTTGTACCAGCCCGAAATATAAGCAATCAAACTCATTAGGGAGGTACACCTCGGTCTTTCAAGCTGCAATACTTGCCATCAATGCTTGTGCCTAAGAAAATCTTAAATCTTAGCAAAAAAATCCTTATAAGAAGCCAAGCAGCTATTGAAGCATTATCATGTAAAAAATCACATCAAAACTAGTCAGTGAATACACCCAAAAGCTGGGGAAAAACAAACAATAACCTGATGATAATATCTTGCGTACCAGGACACAAGGAAATTTCGGGTAACAAAAAGCAGGCTATTGTTGCCCTGAACCTATTGTTGGGATAACATAAGGACACATAGAATCTCAAAATGGATCCAAAAGAGACGTGGAGACATTCTAGAGGTACTAGACACAGTAAGCTTGTGTAAAAACAAAACTCACCAAAACAGGCAAACTCAAACAGCTAGAGAGTGTTAAACTAAGAGGAATGATAGGAGTACCGTTCACTGGCATCTGAGAAAACATCTGACATGTGTATAATCAATTATGACCCCATTTGTAGGTATACATCTTTCAATACCAATCAACAACTCAATGGAAACATTACCTGGAATACAAAGAAAACCCAGGGAAAAGAATTGTAGCAACGACAGACAAGAACTAGTATTTCTTAAGGGAAGGAGATCGAGTCGTTGGCACTGAACTAAGTAACTAGGAAAAGTACAATAAGCCAGAAAGTTGCGGGGATTTGAGAACATAAAATCCCGACTTCTTAATATCTATCATCAACATCATCATCATTCGTTTCCGCACCTCAGTTAAATAAATAGGGTTCCAAGATAAGGTAATAAACTAATAATTAACAGATTTCTTCTCATCTAAGTCCACAGACCTTTTAAAAAATGGGATATTTCCGCTGCCAGAACGTTGGCAGCACATTATGACAAAGACATAAATTATGTTTTGTATTAAAAATAAAATGGATTTATATTTTGAGGTTTATGTGAAACGAAAAAAAAACCTACGAACACTCCCAATTTCCTCCAGCTGCCGGTTCTCTATGTATAATTATTCTTAGAGTTACGCTGTTTTACATTTCCACATTCTTTTGCAATTATTTTTGTCTAATATTTCACCGGCAGAGTTTCCAGAGATGGACTTGCTGTTTTATTAAAAACTCTTGATCTGCTTTCTCTCAACTTGGCAACTAATTACTTGGCTCTAGTATATCCCAGTACCTACTCCACAGGTGCAAGCTTATATTTATTAAATTTACGATTATGTGGTTTTACATTGCAATTTCCTTACCTCTACTCACTCACACAGACACTCTCCCACCCTTCCCCTCTCGAGCAGCCAATAGTAATTAGAAAAAATAAAGCAATCGGACAAGAGTTGGTATTAAAAATAAATTAAAAACTTGAAGGGGGGTTGTATTTATATCATATCGAACTAATAAAGAGATAAATAAATATTTAATCATCTTTATTACGACTGTCACATGTAAAGAAACCACTTCACGGAATCTCTCTAATGTAGATGGACGATCAACTACAAAGGAAATCATCTCGTCCGCTAATCGACATCTAGAAATTCTGCTTAAAATCGACTTAATAAATAAACGGTGAACCAACGGCCTCAAATGGAAATTCACCTAAGGAAATTTTCTCTACAAGATATACCCTTGAATCCTCTAATCCGTTTAAATATCCATAAGAATATTAATCATCATTGTATTGATTATGGTTTTATAATTACATATTGTATGCTTAAGTTTGAAATTTGTCGAAATAAAATAAATATCATAAATTCAAAAGATGTTAAAACAGATTCGAATTTGGAAAAAATCGAATTAAATAAAATTAATGTTTTATAATCATATGTTATTGAATGTATTATGAATATGACTTGAATGGGAATTGTAAGCAATGTATGTAATGACGGTAATATTTAGCTTATTGTAGTGTTGTATGATAATATTGTAATAGGGAATATCAAGGTACGACTTCCAGGGAAGAAGTTTAATTTTTTAAAGGGGGAGGTGTGACATACTCGGTTGACCCTTATCTGTTGCAACCTTTCACATTCCTCCCTGATCACAACAGCACGAATTCACTTCCAAGAAACCCCTCCTTCGTTACATCCCAAAGATAATATTAAAAGTTTTTAATGAATCGTTCCGGGCTTTCGTGGAGTATAGACCGAAGATTCCCTAAGTGGAATTGGTTATTTCAGTTTTGTATTGCCTTGCTGCTGGCGCAGTCGGTAGGACAATTTTCGAGTTCGCGGCATTCGAACCTTACTGATTCATCAGTCAGAAAATTGCGGATCAAGTTCATAGAGGACACGAAGATCATCGGATGACAACTCTCATGAAGATCTTCGTAATAATAAAATTGTAAATTCCTTTCAAAACTTCAAAATTAATTAACAAATTTAGAAGGAACAGAAAGTCACCTAACATCTTAAGAAAAGAATATTTTTTCGAATGATTTTTACAGACAACAAAACCAGCGATGGTGTGTCGTGTACTGTGTATAGCCAGGGAGTGGCCATCTTTTGGTCGTTACCCCCTCATTGCAGTGTGTACACGGCAGAAGCTGTATGCGATTTGGCACGCTCTCGAGTCGGTGCGGTCCGGGGAGGGCTCAATCTTGCTCGTATGTAACTCTCTGAGCGCTGTGTGGGCTATATGCGAGAGGTTATCTGGGGACCCCTCTCGTCGTGCTCTTGTGAGAAAAATACGCGGAGCTGGAGCCTCTCGGAAAAACGGTGGTAGTTGTCTGGATTCCAGGACACGTCGGCCTGGAGGGTATCGAACGTGCGGACGGGGCGGCGAAAGCCGGGACGTCCCACCCTCCGGATCGGACCATCGCGATCAGGCCCCCTGACGCTAGACACGCAGTAAAAACTATGATAACAGAAAGATAGTAGCGTGAATATGCGGGGTTGCCGGAGAAACTCTTCCGAATCAAGAGCACGACCGATAGATGGTCCTCAGAGCACCTGAGCTGGGGACGAAGGATCGTCCTCACCCAACTGAGGATTGGCCATACGCGGTTGTCACAACGGCACCTACATTTGCGCCAAAGCCGGCGCAAGTGGCCCTTAGGCAGATGAAGTTTGCTCGACGTGTCCCACATAATATAGGCGTGTCATGCCTTGGCTCCACACAGAGAGCGTGTACGCATGCCGTCGGACTTAAGAACCTTCATAATATGTGTTTTGTATTTCTGTGTCTTTAGTAGTGTCCTGCAGCAAATGGATTTATTGGTGTGAATGGGGAGAGGCTGATGGCGAAGTAGCTCGCCTCTCAGGTTGTATGTATGACTTCGGGCGATGGCGGAAATTTTATAAAAATACCCTAACGACCTCAATCTAGATTAGTTTATTACAGGGAATGGATGTAGATGGAAGAATATCGAGTACTCCACATACCAAACAGTATGAGTGCGATCAATGTATATAGGTATGAATGTATTTATTAGCGTGATTGTGTATCGAGTGTGTAGCGGTATTATGTTAGTGCTTCGGGGCTGAAATGACTAAGCTGTCGGATGCTCCTGTCAAAAAACCAACAACAAAAATTATACATATATATATATATATATTTATATATATATATATATGTCTTTTATACACCTTCTGCGCTGAGTCGAGAG